>CM050920.1:23948191-25148191 GCA_027742785.1 Vigna reflexopilosa
CCGAAACTTTGATACACTTTCATCCATCTCCTTTTAAAAAGTGTCATATTTAGACTTCCATGAATAACGGCGTTAGTTTTTTTCTGACATGGCTAACGGTTTGCCACGTGTAAGGCTAATTTGAATTTTGTTTCTGATTGTAATTAAAATTAAAAGAAAAAATATTAAATTGTAAGGTCAAAATTGGAAACATTTTCTTCTTCGTTCACGGGTTCATCCTTATGGGGACACTCTTCCCTCTCCATCTTCAACGCAGCCATGGCCAACATCAACAAAGCTCACACCGACAGAAAACTCATAAGAGGGTTCAACCTCTTCCTCCAAAGACCCGAAAGACCCCATCAACAAAGCTCACACCTCATCAGCAAAGCTCACACCTGCATGGTTTTTTTTAACGCATCACACCATGCATGCTTACATCACAGCAAATATAATTTTTAGACTGATTAATGAACATTTGCGAAACTAATTTCAAAAATTTATATTTGAATGTTTCTATTACTAATTCATGGTAAAATTCAGTATACTTGTTTTGCCCAACATAATAATTATAAAAGAATTATTTCACCTCAAAACTAAATTACGAATCTAGAATGAAAAGTATGAACAAATATTTATCTAAAATCACTTCAGTTGATTGTTGAATGTGATTCTGGAAACGTGATGTGATTACAAACAATTAATGTGTCTGTGAATTGGGCAGGGAATTCAAGGTGGGTTCAAGCAATGGAGTGGTCTGGTCAATAAGAATTTGGGGCGTCTTGTGTAGAAGCACTTCTTCAACATGACAAACTTCCACCATGAAATTGAGATAAGGAAAACTGAAATTTGGGAAATTTAGTCTAGAAGATGACACTCTGCTTCATTTGCTTCTCTTTCCAAATCAAATTCTGATTCCATTCAAAGCCTTTCATCCATCCTCAATAACCCTCACGCCTCTAATGTCGCATCCTAGGGCGCCTTCCCGCCTGAGTTTACTCCCATTGTTGTTGCCAAGGTTGCATCCGAGAGGTTTCCCAATTGGACTTCCACAACTACGTTGTCCATATCGTCAAAGCCTACAATCGCTTCGAGGACATCTGTAACCACACCTCCAAGGAACAAATCAACGACCTTGCCAATGTCGTCGCCGCCTCCGAGGTACCCGCGCTATACTTCAAGGAGGACTTCTACCTCGAGGACGGAGCTACGTTCTGTGTCGCCTGCCCCTTTGACAACGTTGCCAAGAACCTTGTGCTGCAGGAGAAGCTCTCGCACTACCTCGATGTTGTGGACCTCCATCTCGTGAAGGAGATCTCACTTCTCTCGTCCTCGTCCTTCGAGACGCAGGGCAGCTGCAGGATCTCGATCCGTTCATGAATGTTGGACCTGATGTTAGCCATGGCTGTGTTGTAGATAGAGAGGGAAGAGTGCCCCCATCAGGATGAACCGGTGAACGAAGAAGAAAAGGCTTTATAATTTTGACCTTACAATTTAATATATTTTTTAAAAAATTTAATTACAATCAGAAACAAAATTTAAATTAGCCTTACATGTGACATATTGTTAGTCACATCAGAAAAAAAAAAACTAATGTCATTAGTCATGGAGAACTAAATATGACACTTTTTAAAAGGAGATGGATGAAAATGTATCAAAGTTTCGGAGAGGGACGAAAACTAAAATCGCATAATAGTTTAGAGACTACAAACATATTTAACCCAAGAATGTTTTCCATTGTTAACCATGAACTTGCAACAATTCAAAGAAGAAATCATCTCCTTATTGAGACAAACAACCTAATTTGTGGAAATCCTTCATTTCAATATACAATAATACATATTTCCAAGTGGTTATTCATAATAAACATTCAAGATGAGAACTTATTCACATAGTATTACAGTTTCTTTTACTCGATCACATATAAGACGTGTTATAGGCATACCTAGTAATATTGTAGGAATAAGTTACTTGTTTATATGAATATAAAAAGTTTTTTTTAATCTATCTTAAATCATATTATGTTTTTTATTATACATTTTTTATATTTTCAATTCACTTTAACAATTATGTGATGCAAAAAATAAACTTTATTTCTTCACAAGAAATATTCTTTGTTACTACATTTTATAAGTCTAGTGGAATATATTCTATTTTAGTATCTCATTCCAAATGTTGTTATTTCATTATGTCCAGTTTCAATTAATTATAATTTGATGAAATATATACATTCACATAATATTTATAAACATTAATAATAATAATAATAATCAAATACATAATACTTATAAACATTAATAATAATAATAATCAAATATAGAGCTTTTACAATTACTATTAAATGAAAATTAATACAACATGCCAATAAAATAATAATCACAGTTATATTTAATATCTAAATATTTAACATTTATTTTTATACCAAATACATTGTATTATTTATTTATTATAATTATTAGTTTTATTTTTCAAAACTATTCATTAGCATCTTTAAAAAAATTAATTTTAACTAATCCAAAAATCATTTTATATTACTTTTAATAATAAAGATAATTATGTAATCTTTCTTTTCTATTATTTATTAAAAAAATTTATCTATCAAATTATTAACAAACTTTATCTTTAAATCTATTACTTTCATTTAATATTAATTATAATTTGATCAAAGATATACATTCACATAATACTAATACTAATACTAATACTAATACTAATACTAATACTAATACTAATACTAATAATAATAATAATAATAATAATAATAATAATAATACTAATACTAATACTAATACTAATACTAATACTAATACTAATACTAATACTAATACTAATACTAATAATAATAATAATAATAATAATAATAATACTAATACTAATAATAATAATAATAATAATAATAATACTAATACTAATACTAATAATAATAATAATAATAATAATAATAATACTAATACTAATAATAATAATACTAATAATAATAATAATAAAAATAATAATAATAATAATAATAATACTAATAATAATAATAATAATAATAATAATAATAATAATACTAATAATAATAGTAATAATAATAATAATACTAATAATAATACTAATAATAATAATAATAATAATAATAATAATAATAATAATAATAATACTAATAATAATAATAATAATAATAATAATAATAATACTAATAATAATACTAATAATAATAATAATAATAATAATACTAATAATAATAATACTAATAATAATAGTAATAATAATACTAATAATAATAATAATACTAATAATACTAGTAATAATAATACTAATAATAATACTAGTAATAATAATACTAATAATAATAATAGTAATAATAATAATAATAATAATACTAATAATACCAACACCAACACCACCAACAACAACAACAACACCACCAACAACAACAACACCAACACCACCAACAACAACAACAACACCACCAACAACAACAACAACACCACCACCAACAACAACAACAACACCACCAACACCAACAACAACAACAACAACAACACCACCAACAACAACAACACCACCACCACCACCAACAACAACAACAACAACACCACCAACACCACCAACACCAACAACACCACCACCACCACCACCAGCAGCAGCAGCAGCAATAATAATAAGATAGAGAGCTTTTACAATTACTATTAAATGAAAATTTATACAACAACATGTCAATAAAATAATAATCACAATCAGATTTAATATCGAAATATTTAACATTTAATTTTATACCAAATACATTATATTATTTATTTATTATAATTATTAGTTCTATTTTTCAAAACTATTCATCAACATCTTTAAAAATTAATTTCAACTAACCCAAAAATCATTTTATATTACTTTTAGTAATAAAGATACTTTTGTAATCTTCCTTTTCTATTATTATCTATTAAATTATGTATAAACTTTATTTATAAATATAGTACTTTCGTTTCCAAACCCTTTAAAAGAAACATTAAACTTATGATTAAAATCACTCAAATTCATTCTATCTGTATGTCCAAAATCTATCTTTGTCCTAAATCTATCTTTGAATAAGATCAACATTAAGACATTAAGGAGAGGGTTATATTCCAAATTAGCAAGAATATAGCACTCTTATTATGCAAGTTTGCAAGACGTTAACTATGTGAGATTTGAATAGGGGTATTGAGAGAGGGAAAAAAAAGCAATTGCTAGGTAACAGGGATCCGGGTATGCTAAATTTTATGGTCACCCAATGGTATCGATGATAAATAACTACATTGCAGTATGTGTTAGTAAAGATATTTCTACCAAAACTGATGTGGATCTTATTTGGACCATTAAAAGAAATTGACCGTGGTCCCATGTGTTGGTAGGATTTTGGTTTGTATATGCAACAGTATGTTTCCTTGTATCGATTTGCGTAAGTGAAAATAGGCGAAAGTGAATTTACCAAATAAGATCATTTGATAACGATAAAAGCTAGAAAAAGCAACTAAAATATATCACCAACATTGCAGGGAGGGGCCATAGCCATAGTAGAATTTACGCTATAAGGCTTCACTGAGCACGTGACTTAGCCAGATTTTGAAAAGGGTCATAATTTTTTTCCCTAATTTTTATACTTGAAAGAAAGAATGTTGTACTCATCTAACGTGGGTAACTCCTCATGGCCAGATTAACCGGGTTCTCTGCCTCACGTTGGTTGATTGGTGCTCTCTCCTGCATTAATGAACTTGCATAAGACTTGGAAGGTTTGCTAAATTGCACTTAAACTAAAATGCAAAAAAAAGGAGAACAAAACAAGCATTTGCAATCAAGTTACAAAATTGTACTGCAATTCAATCGCAAGATGGAAATTATAATTCCAAGGTGAAAAATATAGGATGACAACATGAGTACATGTCAGTGGCAATAATTATAAAATTTCGCGCCTCCAAAAGGATGAACTAGTAAACAAATTGATATTTGGTTAGAAAGCTCTTAAAGGTTAAATATAAAAAAGTTAGTCATGATTTTCTCTTTACTGCTCAAGTTTCTATGAAAATCGGTCCTTAACATTTTAAGTTTTAACAAAAGGATACTGTACCTACCGAGATGGAAAAAATGGAAAAGACTAAAGATACTTAATATTTCCACCACATCCGATGAGATTCTTTGATTAAGCATGAGATATTAGAAGTCTGACTCTAAGTTTTTTTATAGAAACAATAAAGAATTCTCAACCAAATCAATTGACAATACCTCTATTTGTCAAAGCAGTCGATCCTGCTTCGTCACCCTTTTGTAGGTTGTGTTCAGGAGCTCAATGACTTCTAACACGCCCCCCCTGCAGAAACACCTCTTGCAATGCATTTCCGATTCACTGGCACATTCTTTGTTATATTCTCTTTTCCCTTGGCTGTCAAACTATTAATCTTGGTTGGTAGTTCTTAGTTTCTCCTTGGCACCATCCATACAGCTGTCTTTTTTATTCACTATGTGTTGTAACAATGCCTTTGAACTTGTAGACGGATACTGGACCTGCAAACGTAAATCCACCACCCTTGTTAAACATAAACTAAATAGTAAAAAATTGTAAGAAGTTTGACTATAGCTACAAAAGAAAATATTGCGATAAGTAGCTACAGCACCGTAACTTTCAGAAAAGGAACGCATTTTGCAATCATTTGCTGAAATCAATTCTTAATATTCAATTAGTATGAGCTTTATGTAGGACTCATAGCTACATCATTCAAAATAATTTGTGTAACAAAATAGAAATGCATGACCAAAGGACAGTGCATCTTCTCACCAATGACTTTGCTGTTCGATGGTATGCTGGCTTCGGAAAATTGATGTTATTTCCCATTCTGTTACCAGACTTTGTTGCCTTCGATGTTTCACCTGGCTTGCAACTATTCTTAATTCCACGCTTAATTGTCACCCCACCTGTCTGATCTGTGATTTTCTCTCTGTGCTGCCTTGATACAAACTTAACTTCAATACTTGTGTCTGAACATGACCCAACACTAGACTTCCCAGAAGATGATTTACTACCCCTTGATTGCGTGCTATTATCACCTATCTCCACTTTTGAATTCTTTACTGAAACATAACTTCTCCTAACGCTAATAACGGATGAACTTCTACTTTTCTGATCACATGGTTGACTACTTACCCCCAAACATTTCTTTTGTGGCTGAATGTCTGAGGCTTTTCTTGTAACATAACATTTACCAACACTAACCCTCCTAATTGATGAACTTCTTTTCTGATCACATGGTTTGCTAGATACCTCCGTATACTTCTGAGTGTTATCAGATGTAATTGTGCTTCTAGGAGAGCTTCCACCAGTCTTGCGATCTGAACTAGAACTACCCACTGTTTTGCTACAACTAACCTTTGACACAGTTTTTCCTCTGGCTTGCGGTTCAAAAGTCAATCCAAACTTCCCACTCAATGCTCTTTTTGGCCTGATCACATTTGATTTTAATCTGGGTTTCACTTTACCAAAGCTGGAATATTGTTGTAAGCCTCTCCTACTCGTCTGTTTATCTAACAAAGTATTCAGATTAATACCTTCCCACTTCTTGTTGTTGTAGTGTTTGCCTCTAGATCTCGAGACCGAAGAAGGAAGCTCAGGCGAATTTACTCCTTGCAGATCAATTCCTGGTGCCAATATCTCCTCACCCTGAGAAAATTTGGATTTTAACTCTCGAGCAGACATTTGGTGGAACCTGAAAGTGATTTGTAGAAAGTACACACACAGTTTACAAAACAATCCCAAGGTCGATATCAAATCGACGAAACCGCCAAAAAGAAAATTCCAAAAGATTCCTTACGGATGACTTTTGTTGAACCAATCATCACCATCTCTGCAGCATAACAAAATTAAAAATCAAAACAACAAACATAAATTGATACCAAAAACTCAATCTAATAGAAAACTCACGTGTCTACACCACCAGATACAGCTTCAACAGTCAAATCTACCCACATAGGTGCTTCAATATGCTCCTGTATCTCATACATTTGCAACACACAAAAAAGACAATCACAAATTAACAATAGAAAACTCTGAATACCACAACAGAACTAACACTTACGAACAGAGAGATATAGATTGGAAAAGCACAATGGTAACTGAATCAACATCATGAATGTAACATGATACCTTAATAATAATAATAATAATAATAATCAATAATAACGACAATAATTAAAATGCAAAATTATGGATTTCAAAATTGAAATTTATAGTGTTTCACAAACATAAATTATCTTTCTTCGGAATGATCAAGCGCATTGCAATAAAACGACAAAACTAAGCACAATGAGGGAACGAGAAATTACCAGAAAAGCCCAGTGATCGTTGGTCTTCTTCATCGCAACCCCTTTCTTCTTAGAAGCTTCCATTGTTTTCAAGAAGAACGGCGAAAAACGCTTTCATTGTGAGTTTTGTAGTTGTTGCGAATATAAGGAACTGCAGAGAGTCTGGGAATACATGATGGGCGAAAACTAAGTTCGGAGAAAAAGGGGTGCAAAACGACGAAGTGTGGGTTTGGATTTCTGACTGATTCGCGTTATGAACCGTTGGATGATGGGAACGATGTTTCGATGTAAAGAGGGTTCGGAATATTTGACCGTTGGTACCATTCAAAATGTTGGAGCTTGAGAGTTGGGAAATAATATTGTAGTAAAAGTTAAGAGTTATATATGTTTTTCTATTTAATTTTTTTTAAGGGAAAGTTGAAATTAGTTTGTTTTTCAAAGTTAGCCTTCATTTTATGAATAAACGAATTTAATTTTTTTTTAATGAAATTTTGTTAATTTTATTTAATGTTTTAAATGTGTTTAATAATAATATTTAAATTATTTATATTCTTTGAAATATTTTTATTTTAATACTAACCTAAAAATATGTTTGAAATGTCATATTAATTTAATAAATTATTTTTCAATACAAATATACATATAAATAAATTAATTTAAAATAAAATTTTATATACATAAAAAGATATAAGGATAAAATTATATTGTTTAAATTTTCTATAACATATATATGAATTACCAATTACTTAAATATAATGTAATTTGAAGAACTTAGATATTTTATAACCTCAAAGAAATTTAGTTTTAAAGTACAAAGTTCAGAAATGGAGGTAAAAAGTAAAGTTGGTTATACAGTCAAATCTCTATGCCTTCATTAGTCATATGATTTTCATAATTAATTTGGACATTATTTTGTGTCGTGATTGTACCTAAAATAATTTCTCATATACTCTACATTCCTTTTTTTTGTCTTATATTTAAGAAATGGTCAGCATTTTGACCTCTCCTAATCATTTAAATATTTTTATTAAATTTGGATTAAAATTGCTCATGTTATCTTGAATTTCAAAATTAACATTTTCTTGTCAATTAGCATTATTGTTATTTATTTGAGGAATCTGGAGATTTTCATTTTGAGAGATGGATCTAGACTATTAATTTTTGAAAATTATCAATTGTTGTTTGAACTAAGGGATTCAAAACAGCTCTTATTTGACTTGATAAAACATTCAACATTTATCATGGATTTGTTGTCTTATGATATCCAAATATGTGTTCGATAGTCTTATTCTTATAGTTTCAAACTCTACACTATTTCTCACCATAAATGGGTCTTTAGTGTTCATCCAATTAGAACTTGGTGATTTGTACATACCTCATTGATATCATTCATTTGAGATTCTGGATGATCCTATTTCATTAAAGTTACCAATACATGTTCTATTCTTGTGCTCATAATTGGCCCATATGGATTATTCATAGTTTCCATTAATGAGATATTTTGAAAATTTTGTTTGTCCTAAGTTTGGCTAACATTAATGAAAGGATAAACCCATTGTTTATTGAAGTTATTGTCCTTTGTGTATTTTGAGACATAATTTTTTTTTACTCCTTAATCTCATATGCTACTTAAAACTTTTTCTTAGAACTAATCCTTTGTGAATGGAATCAAACATATTTTAATTTGATACAATCACAATTGTTAATCAAGGAACTAAATCAACTCAACCTATATATATATATATATATATATATATATATATATATATATATATATATATTTATAACTTTTTTCATAAACTCATTGGATTTAATTATTATTATTATTTTCATTTGAGTGTTTTCTTTTAAATTTAATTACTATTTTAAATCAAAATGAGTATATATAATACAAAAATTACTTACAAAACAAATAAACATTATCTTCAATGAAATTATAAAAACTATTCACATTTAATTTTATAACTCAATAATAATAATTTTATATTTTTTTCATATTTTTAATAGCAAACACACATACACCATGCATTTCCAATAGTAATATATAAAGAGGATATATATATGCTATTTTTAATTTTTAATTAAACAATTTTACCTTACAATAAATAATTGAGTAACTTTTTTATTTTAAAATATTTAAGTAATTTCGCTTTTAAAACATAATGATTATATAATTTCTTTAAATATTATTTTTAGAAAATTAGAAAATATATATATATATATATATATATATATATATAAATTATATTATTTTTTATTTTTAATTAATTATTCCTAAAAATAATAAAAATATTTATATTTTAATGTAGTAAAATGGTAGATCACTAGTAGAAAAATGACATTTTATAACAAACCTATTATAACGGACAAAAATTATCCATCATAATAGGGAGATATTATAACGTAGTTTTTTAAATCAGTTATAATATGAGACGCGATGGCAAATTTGTAAATAAGTTTAAGACATATTATAACGTAGTTCTGAAAATCAGTTATAATATAAAAAGCGGTGGCAAACTTGTAAATAAGTTGAAAACCTATTATTGATGTATTATAACGGACTTTTAGAAATCAGTTATAATATCTCAGGATCCCTCTCACTCTCGTTCCTCTTTCCACGCTCCCTCTCACTCTCATTCCTCTTTTCACGTTCCCTCTCACTCTCATTCCTCTCTTCCTCTTCGTCTCATTTCTCTCTTTACGTTTTCTCTCAGTCTCATTGCGTTCGTCTCATTCCTCTCTTCACGTTCCCTCTCACTCTCATTCCTCTCACGCTCCGCTGCCTCTTTCCGCTCACGACGCTCCGCTGCCTCTTTCCGCTCACGGCGCTCCGCTGCCTCTTTCCGCTCACGCAGCTCCGCTGCCTCTTTCCGCTCACGCAGCTCCGCTGCCTCTTTCCGCTCACGCAGCTCCGCTGCCTCTTCCTCGAATTCTCTGAAGTCTAACCAAGTAGGTTTTATGTTTTTCCCTAATTTGTTATGTTTTTCTTCTATTAATTTCACTACTTTCTTAGATTGGTGGGGATTGTGTTTCGTTTGGTGGAGAAATTAGCGGCGTTAACACGAGAGAGAGGTGCAGGAGGGAGCCTTATCCATAGCGGGGATTGGAGAATTTTGAAGGTAATTATAGTTCACATTCTTCTCTGTAACACTTTTCCCCTCTTTTTATCCTGTTAATTTAGTTTTCATTGATTCTTGAAGAACAAAAAATCGTGTTTTAAGTCTCGTGTGTATTGGGCATAGTCATAGCGGGGATTGGCCTGTCTCTTTCTTCCTAAATAATGCATGTAACACCAGTTTTTAATAGGTGAGTTCAATGCTCTTTTGTCAACGTTTTTCTACAACTTCTACAACTTCACTGCTCATATAATATAGGACACATTTCTGGTCTTTCACTTTCAGATTGGGAACGAAACTCACCATTATTTACTTGATAATATTATTTGCAAAAGAGAGAAAGTAAGAGGGTTGATGCTTGTCTATTAATCTGTGCTGATCTAGTCAATAATATGGACTTTAGGTTGTTTGTCTACTCTTTTCTTACTTCACTATGTTTGTTTGTTTCTTTTGTTGTTTGAGATCCTAGATGGAGTGCTAATGTTAACTAAATGGCTTCAACAACTCAAAAGGGGGATTAATTTGGTTGTGAAGCCAAGATTATTTGAAAAATCTTCCTCTTTTGAAAGTGTTTTATATATACATACTGGATTGGAGGTGATATTAAGGGCTGCCTATAGTACAATTTCACCTTCTTAAATCACAAATTTATAATTCTTGAAGGAGTTGTTTAATTCATACAAGTTTACAAGTGTCTAAAGCCATTGATCTATATTCAAATTCTGCTCTGGAACATGATATCTTCTGCTGGATCTTCTGTCAATGAAGTAACTAAGAATGCAATAAATAACTAATTGGGTATGTGAGAGACCAATACTGTGAAGTTACTTTCGAGGGCAAGCTACTTTGTGTGGAGAAGGGAATGAATTAGAAATGCTAAGTAAATTTTCCTGTTGCTGGTTTAGTATAAAAAACGAAAGATGATTTTTAAGTTCTATTAGATGTGTAAATAATAGAAGGGAAACGTCAAGCTTATAAAATCATCATTGTCAGTTAAATACAATAATAAAATAAAATGAAAATGCTGGTCCCAGGTTGACTGTCATATTTTCTTGTTTATTCTGTCATGTCCCTGTTAAAAGAAAGGCATGAGCTTAATTCAATCTCTGGGAATTCTATATCTGACGATTTGAAAAGGGGTTCTCCCATGGCTAGCGATGGAGGTTCTGATTCAGATACTGATTCCGGTTCAACATCTGATTCTGAAAGTGAGCATGAGAGGGAGGAAAGGAGAAAGAGAGGAGGGAAAGGATTCTGGCTGAAAAAGCAGCAGCTAAAGCTATAAACGCTATCAAGGAACGGGAAAATATGGTGGCCAAATTAGAGGGGGAGAAGCAGACTCTAGAGAAAATACTCGAGGAGCGAGCTAAAGAACAAGCACAAGAGGTAACATAATTACAATTTAAGAACTGATCTTTGTGTTGCTTTTTTAACCTTTATATATATATATATATATATATATATATATATATATATATATACACTGGTTAAACTCAACATGGTGTCTTCTATAGGATATAGCCTATAGGTAATGTTGACAAATTATTTGATTTTTTTTTCTGCTTTTGGTCATTTGGTGGAAAAATTAAAATGTCAAACTCCATAGGCAGTATTTTGCTTGCAGATAGAACAAAGTAGAATGGTTATGTTCTGCTTTTCTTCTCATGGTTTCACCCTCTGAGTAGAATCAAAATTCACCACTCTTTTTAGTCCAATGTCCTATTCTGTTTTGTTTTTAAAATGAACAAAACATGTAATAGAAACCACATTTTATGTTATATCCTGTTCTAACACGTCTATCAAATGCTACCATAGTATAGAATTTTCTTGTAACTTAATATTTATGATCTATTGGTTATTTATGTAATCCTTTTTGTTCCTTGCTTTAGGCTTCACAGCTTCAGAGCACTGCAATGGAAACGATGGAAGCTGTTGAGTTAGAAAAGCAGAAACATAATAATACTAGAATGGAATTTCTTGCACGTTTAACTAAATTGGAGGTATGTTAATTCAAACCGTTAGTTTATACTTTATAGGATAGCATAACTTACTGTACCTTTCTGTAAATAATTTATATATTTTTTTTTTGCACAAAGATATCGACATAATTTGTTGACAAATGTTTGGATTGATTGCAGACTGCCAATGCTGATCTTGCAAGATCCCTAGCGGCTGTGCAGTGGAACCTTGAAATTGAGGTATATTTAAATTCTTAGGTGACTTCCCTCCTTATGATCCAACAGAAAGTAAGCTTTTGCAGGTCTGTAATTATTGAATAGAAAAGTATAGTTGCTTGCTAGTACCTCTTTCATTGATTTGGACTCCAGTCCTAATTTCATGATGACTTATGATCACCCAAAATTAGTGGTGACATAATAAATAAGATGATTAATAATTTAATATGACCAGCATAGTGAAGCTGGTCAGCGTCATATATCTGAAGAACTTAACCCTGTTAGTGGAACTAGAAATTGAAAAACTAAACTGAATGAACCAATCAACTCCCAAAACGTGTTCTTATTGAAAATTTAGTTTTTGCAAGAACTAGAATGAGTTCCAGTATATTGAAATTGAATGAGCCAAACTGAACATTATATGCTGCTTAAATTTCTGTGGTTCCTTGATCCTCAGGTCGTCATAAATATCTGGAAAGGTTTACTAAATTTCTTACGTGTTTTTATCAGGTTAAACAAGTAGCAGAACTTAGACAACAAATCTCATCGAAGGAGTTGCTTCATGAAGGTACTAAACCTATTATTTTCTCATTATTTGGTACATTATTTCTTTCTAATGTATAATATTATGTTGTTTTTTATGGGATTTGCTACTTTTAATTAATATTATTCTAACTTGTAGGGGTCATTGGCAATTGCTAGTTATTGTTCCTGATCGTTCTCTTGTAGTTCTCTTATGTTCCTTGCATAAGAAAGCTAACACATTGTCCATCAAAAATATATTAGAGGCGTAAGTTTTCCTTTTTATTTTGATTCCTTCCTATATTATTATTATTATGATGTGATGGATGTCAAACTTTTGTACAAGTCTTTGGAAGCTCATTCAAGGTTGCGGGGTGTTCCATCTATTGAATCATGGAATAAGGTATTAAAATACTAACTAAATACTTATCCAACTATTCATTACAATATTGTTTTAACTCTATTATTTTATTTGTAGATCTTTAATGATTCATCTCCCATGGAAGCTGCAGACATGGAAGAAATTAGAAGGAACTGGGCTTCTTTTATTTTAAGTGTTAGTAGAAACTTGGCTACACTTAAATAGTGTATGTACATTAATGTAAGTGTTAGTAGAAACTTGGCTACACTTAAATAGTGTATGTACATTAATGTAATATTTGGATTTAATATATAGTTTCATGTATAAATGATGTATTAAATATTAGACTATTTAATATTTGAAATGAATTCTATTGTGTTAGTTTCAATAAATTTGTTTATTTAAAGCTATATTTATTATAAATGGATTGAATGAGATGATAATACAGGAATATTATTATAATTTCATTGGATGTCAAATTTAATAATCAATTTTTTTTTAAAAACATTTATTATAACGTACTAAGCAATGTATGATATGGTATGTTGATCACATATTATAACGTACAATAATATATACGTAATAATATATAACATATTATAACGTACAAAATTTTCTACGTTATAATATCTTCCACCTATTATAACGGACAAATGCAGAATTTGTTATAATAAACTGCACATATTATAACGTACTTCAGAAACTACGTTATAATATGTTGAACATATTATAACGTAAATTTTTGCTACGTTATAAAATGTGCAGACTTACTATATCGCCCAGAATTATATCCCCAGTAACTACGATATAAAATGTCATTTTTGTACGTTATAAAAAGTCATTTTTCCACTAGTGGATAAACGAAAAAGACTCATAAAAATAAATTTAAAAAATGAGAAACTTGTAATAAAATAAATAAAAAAATAACATAAACTTATTAATGAATTCAAGCAAAAAATAGAAACTAATCAATATTTAATTTAAAAAAGAACAACAACTTGTCTAGAATAAAAAAAAAACATATTCATCCAGAACATAAACACAAGAATAAATAATGGAGAAAAAAAACATATACTCATTATCAATAAGTCAAGAAACCCATAAAGAATAAACTCAAGAAAGAAAATAAACTCATTAGTAATAAATTCTAGAAATTTATCTAGAATAGATTTAAAAACACTGATTCATCAAAATGAATTGAAAAAAAAAAGGATCAAGAATGAATTGTATGAAGAATAAAAACTCATCAAAAGAACGAATGCATTATCTTTAATAAAATTTTCACATTAGGGAATGTATTTTTACTAATATTTTTTCTAAATATATTAAAACAGGCCCAAACCAAGAAAGGCTGAGGCCCAATGCTCTTTGGCCTTCAAACTGAAAACAGCTTCTCCTAGAAGCTTCCTTTGGTCAGAAAGCATAACGTGTCTGAGAATGGATGTGCACGCAAGGAAAGAAAAACTGAAGGCCTCTCTAATGCAGTACACAAGTGGGGTGACGATGAGGCTACTCCAATGGCTGTCCGTTGGGAGAGAAGAAGAAGATTAAAGAAGAAGAAAAGAAAAGCTTGTAAATGGAGGTAAGTAAAGCGTTTATTGTATTCTGCATATATGTGTTGTTCTCTTCATATATCAAACAAAGTGCTGGAATCCCTATTTATATAGGGTTCCAGTGAAACAGAAAAGGGAGTTGGTTACAACTCATAACAGAAACATAAAAGCCTAAAGCTAAAAACCCTAAAACACTTAATGTTGCTCTTAGGAGCAATAACTATGAAACAGAAACATTAATAGCCTCCCTTCAAGCTGGATGGTGGATATTCACTAATCCAAGCTTGGGGATGATGGATTTGAAGTGAGTGCGGTGAGGAAACTTGGTGAAAACATCGGCAAGTTGTTCCTCCGATCTAATGGGAAGAAGTCGTAGAAATTTGGCTTGAACCTTTTCACGTACTACATGACAGTCCAACTCGATATGTTTGGTCCGCTCGTGAAAGCTTTGATTGTGAGCAATATGTCTTGCAGAATCGTTGTCACAGTAGAGGACGGCAGTAGCAGTGGGTTGAACTTGGAGATCTTCAAGAAGGTAGTGAAGCCATTGCATCTCACAGACAGTGGCAGCCAGGGCATGATACTCTGCTTCAGTAGAGGATCTTGAAACAGTGCTCTGTTTCTTCGACCTCCATGAAATTAGAGATTGTCCTAAGAAAATGCAATAACCAGTAGTAGATCTCCTCGTGTTAGGACAAGTGGCCCAGTCCGAGTCACTGAATCCTTTGATCTGTATGTCAGAATCAGCAGCAAAGAAAAGTCCTTCAGAAGGGCTAGACTTGACATATCTGACGATATGTTGTAAGCCTTGATAGTGGTAGTTAGTGGGCTCCTGCATAAACTGGCTTAAAAGATTAACAGTGAAACATAGATCAGGTCTAGTATTAGTGAGATAAAAAAGTTTCCCTATTAGTCTACGATAAGCACTGGGGTCATCCATATAATTCTCTGTCTTGTATAAGGAATTAGTGCTACTAAGAAAAGGTGTGGTGCAAGGTTTGCTTCCAAGCATTCCTGTTTCTTTAAGGATATCAAGAGCATACTTTCTCTGACAAAGATGTATCCCTTTCTTAGATCTTGCAACCTCAAAACCCATAAAATATTTAAGTTCCCCAAGGTCTTTTATTTGAAATTGTTGATGTAAGAGAGCCTTCATATTAGTTATTTCATTTATGGAATTTCCTGCTAAAACAATATCATCAACATACACAAGTAAGGCTGTGAAATCAGTGGGGGTTTTCTTTATGAATAGGGAGTGATCAGATTTGGATTGAGTATAATTTGCAGAAATAAGAAAAGTGGAGAGTTTGTCAAACCATTGTCTGCTGGCCTGTTTCAGTCCATACAGTGATTTTGTGAGCTTACAGACCTGTCCCTGTGTGTTAGTATTTAAACCAGGTGGAGGATCCATGTAGACATCTTCATTTAGGTCCCCATGTAGGAAAGCATTATCTACATCAAGTTGATGTAGAAACCAATTCTTTGTGGCAGCGAGAGCAAGCAACAATCTAACAGAAGTGAGTTTAGCAACCGGGGAGAAAGTATCCAAAAAGTCTATCCCTTCCTGTTGGGTATAGCCCTTGGCAACAAGACGAGCTTTATACCTTTCCACGCTCCCATCAGCTTTGTGTTTTATTTTGTAGACCCACCTACATCCAATGGATTTCTTTCCAGGAGGAAGTTGGGTTAAAAACCAAGTGCCATTATCTTGCAACGCCTTAATTTCCTTTTGCATAGCTTCAACCCATTCAGGGCTGCTTCTGGCCTCATTATAAGAATTAGGCTCTTTGCTAGTAGTTATGGCAAAAGTGTATCTCAAATGTCTATCAGATAAGGACTTATAAGATAAAACATCAGTGATAGGATAAGGAGTTTTCATATTGTTTTTGATACATAAAGAAGTAGATGAGGATTGATCAGCTTGGTGTATGTAGTCTTTTAGATATTCAGGGGTTCTCTTGACTCTTGTGGACTTCCTTTGATTGTTTCTTTGCTCTTCAGTGACATTGATGTTGTCGGCACTGATATCATTGTTATCATCAGGTCTTTGGTCTCCCCTTCTGTCCTTAACCAAAACCTCTTCATACCTGCAAGGTAAACTATCAAGAAAAGATGTGTTGCCTTCACTGTTACTGAAGTCATCCCTAGTTCCTTGCTCATTCTTGTAAGGAAAGATGTCTTCATAAAAAATGACATTTCTGCTAATAGATATTTCCCTGGTGTTGATGTCCAGGACAATGTAACCCTTTACACCATTCTTATATCCCAAAAATATACATTTTCTAGCTCTAGAGTCTAATTTATTTCTGTTACTCTCTAAAGTAGAAGCAAAACACAAGCACCCAAAGACTTTTAAGTCAAGATAAGTGGGAGGATCATTATATAAAACATCATAAGGGGTTTTATTATTGATAACAGGGGAAGGCAGTCTATTAATCAGGTATATAGCATGGGATAGAGCATAAGACCAATAAGCATAAGGGACACTAGATTGAAAAATAAGACTACGGGTGACATTTAATATGTGTTGATGTTTGCGCTCCACAACAGAATTCTGTTGTGGAGTTTCAACACAGCTAGTTTGATGTTCAATCCCATAGGAACTGTACATGTTGGAACAATTGAACTCAGGGCCGTTATCAGTCCTAATGATTTTAACAGTTTTATTGAACTGAGTTTTAATTTTCATGACAAAGGACTGTAGAAGCTCTCTAGTTTGACCCTTATTGTGCATAAGAAAAGCCCAGGTGTGTCTACTGCAATCATCAACAATAGTAAGAAAGTATTTATGCCCATGTATAGACGAAATAGAGATAGGACCCCATATGTCACAATGTATAATATCAAAACAGTTTTCTGATAAAGAATTGGATTTAGGAAAAGGTAATCTATGTTGCTTTGCATAATGGCAAATGTCACAAACACTATCAGAAACAGTTTGAATATAAGGGAAATTCTTGCACATTCTTTCAACAATTTTATGTCCAGGATGGCCCAGCCTATAATGCCATAGATTTATATTTACAGGCTCATAAGAAAAGACAAAATTAGGTCCCAGATTTCTTCCAACAGCCTGTAGGTAGTAAAGCCCTCTATACACCTTAGCACATCCAATCATCTTCAATGTAGAGTTGTCCTGGATTTGACACATCTTAGAGGAAAAAGTTAGTGTGCAGTCCATATCTCTAGTTAAACTTTGTACAGATATAAGGTTGAAACTAAAATCTGGTATGTATAAAACATTAAAAATTATGAAATTTTCTGAAAATTGTACAGTTCCTGCATAGTTGGCTGTAACAGTGGAGTTATTTGGCAATTTAATAGATATGGGTTTGATTTTAGTGAATGTCATGAACAAATTTTTGTCATGGGTCACATGATCTGTGGCCCCTGTGTCTATAATCCATGAGGACATACCTTGTCTGTCCTCTGCAGTGTCTTTATGCATTTGACTGACAGTGTGGGAAGGGCTGTCACTCTTCTCAAGCATCTGCAGTATTTTCTGCATTTGTTCTGGTGTGAAGCTTTGAGCAACGTTAGTGTTGTTCTGCTGGTTGGTCTGTGATCTTTCAGCAGAAATAGTGCAGGCACTCACAGTCCCCAACTCACTCTGTCCCATACTGTTTTGGTTATTGCTGTCATTTTTCTTGTACCACGGTGGGTATCCATGTTTAGAGTAGCATTCATCTACTGTGTGATTCATTTTATGGCAGTGGGAACATTGCTTTCCATAGTTAGGATTTCTTCCTTTCCCTCTCCCTTGTCCACGAGGTGTGAATCCACGTCCCTGACTCTTCCAACCTTGATCATTCTTCCAATGATTCTGTTTTTCAGTGCTGTTTGCCAGAATTTTGATTTCATTTTGGTTGATGAGTCCAGAGGCATGTTTCTCCTGTCTTTCCTGTTGCATTATGAGGGAAAAAGCACGGTTAATGTTGGGTAAAGGTTCCATTAGCAAAATTTGTGTTCTTATAGTACTGTAATGCTCGTTCAGGCCCTTTAGGAAGCATATAACATGTTCCATTTCCCTGTACTTATAAGAGACTTTAGAAAGATCACAGCTGCAAGGAATCTTGCAGCTACACCGTGGGATGGGTCTAAGAAATTCTAATTCCTCCCATAGGACCTTCAAGTCAGTGAAATACTGACTTACGCTCCTTTCTCCTTGCTTAATTGAATGAATTTCTTGGAGCAAGTCAGAGAATTTAAAATAGTCTCCTTTGGAAAATCTTTCCTTTAGTTCTTCCCATAATTCTTGAGCATCTTCTACATATATAACACTTTCTGCAATCTGGGGTGAAAGAGTCTTGATAATCCAAGACAGCACCATCATGTTACTTCTTTCCCAAGAATCAAAAATTGGATCTTCTCTTTGGGGTTTCTTGATCCCTCCATCTATGAATTTTAACTTGTTCTTGGAGAGAAGGGCTCTTCCCATATTTCTACTCCAAGAAGTGTAATTGGATTCATCAAGAATCTGAGAAATAAGAGAAATCCCTGGGTTTTCTCCTGGGTGGAGATAAAATGGGCTTGAAGGATTGTTGGACAAATCCATGCTTTCCATGATGGCAAGAACAGAAGTACTAACAGAGTGATAAAGGGCAGATGCAGCGGAAACAGATGCAGAACAGGCACAGGACCTGCTCTGGTACCATATTAAAACAGGCCCAAACCAAGAAAGGCTGAGGCCCAATGCTCTCTGGCCTTCAAACTGAAAACAGCTTCTCCTAGAAGCTTCCTTTGGTCAGAAAGCATAACGTGTCTGAGAATGGATGTGCACGCAAGGAAAGAAAAACTGAAGGCCTCTCTGATGCAGTACACAAGTGGGGTGACGATAAGGCTACTCCAATGGCTGTCCGTTGGGAGAGAAGAAGAAGATTAAAGAAGAAGAAAAGAAAAGCTTGTAAATGGAGGTAAGTAAAGCGTTTACTGTATTCTGCATATATGTGTTGTTCTCTTCATATATCAAACAAAGTGCCGGAATCCCTATTTATATAGGGTTCCAGTGAAACAGAAAAGGGAGTTGGTTACAACTCATAACAGAAACATAAAAGCCTAAAGCTAAAAACCCTAAAACACTTAATGTTGCTCTTAGGAGCAATAACTATGAAACAGAAACATTAATAAAATATATTAAAATAGTGATCTTGCATTTGCTTCGGTCGACACTACTGTCTTGTATTGCCAAAGATGAAGTCATGATTACAAAACTTTAGACATATAAAACTATCTCAGTCACTATACATTTCATGCTAAAGTAACAATATTTTTAATAAAGTTACTTACAAAATCATTAATGATAAGAAAAAGATAATAACGGAAGATAAGAATATTTTAATGATGATAAAAAGTAAAGTCCAAAAATTCCGAATATGCAGATGTTAGAAGACTTATTGTTTAGTTTTAAGTTTTTGTAATAAATTTTTTATAGTTTTGTACTGGAGTTAGTTTAGAAGAATACACAGCAACTTGTATAAGATCATTTAGGAAATAGGTTTATTTAAAAATATTAGTATAAAAATAGCATATATTATCAAGTGTTTAACGTTAAATGAATGAATAATCAACGTAAAAAAATGAACGATGATAGTTTTGTAAATAAAATGTAATTATAAACGTCAACTATAGGGGTTTCCGATGTCAAATATGTATTAGATGTCAGTCCCTCAGGTCAGCCGTTAAATTCTTTGCCAAGACAACTGAAAAATCACTATTTTATTGACTTTAGTCATGAGCTACCGGGCTCCTAACGTTTAATGAGTATTTGATGTCGAACCTCATTTCCACGGACGTAAAAAAGGTACGAAAATCCCAAAAGAAGCGCCAATATACTTCTTTTTACAAATTAGACGTTGACTGGGGAGGGGGGCTGACGTCTTATAGCATTTAGACATTGTGGGGTGGGGTGTCTGACGTCAAATCCCCTGTTTTTCACCAACTCCATAACGTGAGCATCACTTACGTGTTTTCTCTCGTTGTTGCTTATCTTCTTCCTCTTACATTCGTGTTTGCCATTAAAGTGCAGATATATGTATTCTTCAACTTTGCACAGTTTAAAATCATTTTGCACCAATTAAATTTCATTTAGACCCATTATATTTCATTTGCACCGATTAAATTTCGTTTTCATTGGCTTATGGTGTAGTTTTTTGTGCGCGAGTTGACAGTCCTCGGTGGCGACACTTTCCCTCTCCATTGCTTGTGTCCATTTTGCATTGCTTCAAAACGGTTTCTTCCCACTCTTTCAATGATATCCATTTTCAACCCTTCAAGGAGGTTAGAATTTTAGTTGGTTATTGGTTATTAGTTATTGGATATGTGATTGGTTATTGCTTATTGGTTATTAGTTATTGGATATGTATGTGATTGGTTATTGAAGATATGATTTTTAGTTATTGGATATTGGTTATTTGTGATGTGATTTTTAGTTTTTTGTTACACATTGTCTCTTGAGTATGCATGATTGATTAAGTTTGATGTGTTAATTATGATTTTGATGTTAAACATTTTAGATTGAATTTTTGCAATATATTGTTGATTAAATTTTGTAGTATGAAATCATTGAGTGAAACTTAGTTCCCATTTGGGATTTAACACAAACGACTAAACTTTTAATTGTTTGAATTAAATTTTGAATTGTCCAATCGGACAGTTTGGGAAAAATATTTTTCATAATTTGTTATAACATGTACATTGGAGTTTATGGATAAGTTTGATAAAATTTCGGTTTATATTATTTATATTGTTCTTCATATGCATATGTGTTTGTAATCATTCGTGACCATTTTCATTTGTGTATTTCAGAGACGAATACGAAATGTTGCTGAAATCTTATCAAATTTATTGTGTTATACTAGAAATTATGAAAAATCATTTTTTCGAATGGGTAGGGCCTAACCTTGTGAGAGTTAAAAATTTGAGACTGATTAAATTTGTTACGAACATAATATGAATCAAAGCTGGATGAATAAATGTCACATCAATCAAGAATATGAAAAAAGAGTTTCAGAGTTCTTGCAATATGTTTAACAAAATGCAAACTCTATGAATGGGACATATTTTTGTCTTTGTGTTTGTTGTCTTAATTAAATACTTCAAAACTTAGGCAATATGTGTGACCATCTATTCATGTTCGGTACAATGAGAACTTATACCATTTAGACTTTGCATGGAGAAGTACTAGACAAGCCTACAACGTCACAACGAACAAATTATGTGGAAGAATGGTTGAGTGATCATTTAGAGGACATGATACGTGATGTTGGTGAAGAAAATTTTGAAAGAGCTAATTTTTATGATTGTCTTAAGAATGATTTAGAGCAAGAGTTGTATCCAGGATGCTTCAAATTTACACGTTTGTTTACAACTTTGAAGTTGTTTAGTTTAAAAGCAAGAAATTGATGGACCGATAAAAGTTTCAGAGTTGTTGGAGTTATTGAAAAAGATGCTTCCAGAAAATAGCACTTTACCTTTCCGTAATTACGAGACAAAATTTTTTTATGTCCAATGGGTCTGGAATATCAAAAGATATATGTTTGTCCTAATTGTGTTTTGTACATAAAGGAGTTTGCTTCACTAAAGTTGTGTCTAACATGTGGTTTATCATGGTTTAAAAAGAAAATTGACAAGAAACAATGGTGATGAAGGTAATGATAGTATACTTTCTAAGGTGATGTAGTACTTGCCTATAATACCTAGGTTGAAACGATTGTTTTCATGTGTAGGGTAATTCATTTCATGAGTCTTCAACTTCCGAGAACCATAAGCAACTGTCTTCCTCTCTTGCATAAGTACACATCCCAATCCTTGATGAGATGCATCACAATAGACTTCGAATGGTTTGTCCGTGTCAGGAATAGCCAAGACTGAAGCACTCGTCAATTTCTGTTTTAGTTCTTGAAAACTGGATTCACACCGATCGATCCATACAAAAGGTTGATCTTTTCTGGTCAGCTGAGTCAACGGCGTTACTATCTTAGAGAAACCTTCAATAAACTGCCTATAGTAGCCCGTTAATCTCACGAAACTTCTAACTTCAATGACCGAATGGGGTATTTCCCATTGAAGTACAACTTCCACTTTAGCCGGATCCACCGAGATACCTCCAGCTGATATCACATGTCCTAAAAATTGTACTTCTTTCATCCAGAATTCGCACTTGGATAGCTTCGCATATAACTGATTTTCTCTTAGCACACCTAGAACTATCCTTAAATGTTCTTCATGTTTCGCTCGGTTCTTGGAGTAGATAATGATATCATCTATGAAAACGACCACGAACTTATCAAGGAATGGTCGGAAAATACGATTCATGTAATCCATGAATATGGTCAAGGCATTTGTAACACCGAACGACATCACTACATATTCGTAGTGACCATACCGAGACTTGAATGCAATCTTCTAGATGTCTTCTTCCTTAACCAATATTTGATGATATCCTGACCTGAGATCTATCTTTGAAAATACAATAGCCTCATTCAATTGATCTAACCAATCCTTGTTCAATTGCCTATAATCCACACAAATCCGAGAGTTGTCATCCTTCTTCTTAATAAGTAGCATAGGAGCACCCCCACAATGATGCACTTGGCCGAATGAACTACTTGTCCATTAAATCTTCAATTTGTTTCTTGAGCTCGGCCAACTCTACTGGAGCCATTCAGTATGGTGCAATTGATACCGGCCCAGCTCCGGATACTAGGTCAATAGAGAATTCCACTTCTCTCGGAGGAGGTAATCGTGGCACCTCTTCAGGAAAAATATCCATGAATTCCATCACAACTGAACGGTTTTCACTCTGTCCATCATGTACCGAACGGTTTGAACTTGGCTCTCCTTCAATCACTTCCAAATGGGACAATATCAAGAAGCAACTAGCACCTTCCATTAAGTCTACCCTCAGTTGACCGATCGACAACGACAACTTCTCCTCTTCACTAGGGAAAATTAGCTTTTTCTCTCCACAATCAATAAGGATGTGATTGGCAGTCAACCAATTCATTCCTAGAATTACCTCTAAACCTTGGAAAGGTAAGCAAATAAGGTTCACCTTAAATCTATGCCCATCAACCTTAATAGGACATCTAATGCAAACAGTAGACGTCCTAACCTCACCAGCTGCTAGGGTAGACACCACCAAGTCCAACTACATCTCACTCTCGGTCAATCCCAATTTCTCAACACATGCCTTCGAGATGAAGGAATGTGTTGCCCCCGAATTAAATAACACACAACAAGATACACCAAACAGCAAGCAAGTACTGATAATGAGGTTACCTGAAATTGCTGCTTCAACACCAGTGATAGCATAAACTCGATCGACCGCTTGTGCTCGGCCACCCCTTCCTTGTTGAAATCTTCCAGCGTTTGGTGGTCTCAAAACTGCTCGATATATGACTATTCTTTCTACACCGAGTGCAAAATTTTCCTCCAACCAATTGAGGACATGACGATTTGTAGTGAGGCCCTCAGCAATTAAAACAGGCCATTGTTCCTTGCTGTCCAGACTGACCGACCGGACCTGATAGCTGAAAAGATGGAGGGCGAGTATAGGGAGTTTTCTTCGGACCCGTACTATTTCTGGAAGAGATCGGTCCTTTAACAATCTATTGTTGTTGCTTCTTCTGTTGTTCTACCTCAAGTATATTCTTCTCTAACACCTTGGCCCTCTCCACCATTGTAGGAAAAGACTTGATACATAGACTTGAGATCAGTAGTTTAATGTCATTTCTCAACCCATTTTTGAACTTTCGACACTGCCACTCTTCACTGGTAGCCATAGTATTAAACCTCACTAAATGTTTGAACTTATTTGTATACTCGGATACAGACATTCCTCCTTGAACCAGTTGAAGAAATTCTACCTCTTTAGCGAACTGAACGCTATTAGGAAAGTACTCTTCATAAAACTTACTCTTGAATACCTCCCAAGAGATGGGAATATGACTTCCTTCTAATATTAGCTTCATGCTATTCCACCAATGACTGGCTTCCCCAATCAATAGATACTCGGTAAACGCCAGCCTATTGTCATCCAAACACCTCTTTGCATTGTACATCCTCTCCATATCACGTAACCACTAATCGACCTCATTTGGTAGGCACTTCCCATTAAATTTAGCCAAATGATGTTGAAGAAAGCTCTCTAAACTCCATTCGGTTTGATGAGTAGCAGAGGAAGAGGACGCTCCAGTTGTATTCCTAGTGGTGGATATGATCTCCATGAGTCGCCTTTGAGTCGCCTTTGAGTTTGCTCTGGCAGCCTCCAAACTTTGTAACGTTGCTACATTCTGTTGTACTAAGGCAGCGTTCTGTTGTTGCAGAGCTTCTATCACCGACTTTAACAATCTGATGTTGTCAGGTGTATCCCGATCGGTAGGTTGAGGAGGAGGTCTAGGAGCCATCTTCTCTGATTAACAGAGAAAAATAACCATCAATTTTATTCAAAAGAGTCCAAAAGACTCACTAACCGAACACTGAGTACACAACAAAAGCATAATATACTCATACCCTACAATATTCTTAAGGAACAAAACTGTTTTGATACCATTAAATGTAACATCCCAAAAATACAGCATAAACCATATTCACAATATTCATATTTTAACAATAGTACAGTTCAGTTCTGAGATTAAGAAGTACAGTTCTGGCCGAACGACCTTACCAAAATACTACAGGATTTAAACTTTACAGATCTACAATCTAAACCGAACAGTTTCCAAGATCACCTATACCAAATGGTTCTACAAAATAGAAGCAGCAATACTAACCGAACGGTTCTAAGGTTCGGCCTTCACTTCCACTTCTACCATAGCTTCTTCCAACAATTCTTCTCCTTTTGCTCACATCCACGGGATGATCATTGCAACAGGACAATATGACCGAACGGACAAAACAGACCAGACAAGAAAAGTATAGGGTAAACTTATGTACTTTAATTAATTCTATAAAACATGCATTTCACATAAATTTGATATACAATCAAATAATTAATCATGCAATCATCAAATCATACACTTCCAACCAAAACCTTACGTCAACGCATGCAATGACCGACCACTTTACTCTGACTGTCCGGACTGTATGAATTCTGTGTAGCTACGACGTTTTTGCACCCGGATGATGTAATAACTGAGATATCCTCAATAGCTGCCACCCGAGGTTAGTCCGTTCTGCCCAAATTCACCTTATGGTCTAGGACCTCCTATCATTCCCACACATGAGTTACCCGTCTCTACGTGAGAACGAGTAATCACGGAATATCAGGAAAAAAGCCAACTAAGCTTTGTTCATATTCATACTTTACCATTCCAATACCATTCATGAGATATTCCTCCTTGGAATTCTCTTTTACATCCATACCATTCCATTCATATCACATTTCCATTATCATCATACTTTAACATTAACACATTCAAACTGAATTAAGAAAGACATAACCCATTTCCAAAACAAGACCGAATGAATGACCACCTTTAAAACTAATCTAACAGCACACTTAGGGTAAGACTGAGCGATCTTCCACTTGTACACAAAACAGGACCGAACGGTCCATACGAGATAAGGCTCATAATCAACCGAACACTCTTGATAATATTTGGACATTTACTTGTAACTTAACAGTTACTACAGAACAGTAATTCACTGGACAGAAAACCTAAGAAGGTAACAAATACTAAAGAATACCTATGATTTTAGACTTAACAACAATTATAATAACTTTTGGTGGAACCTGAGAATTTAAACTGAACCCTACAAACTTTCGCCGAACACTATTAACTTGGACCGAACGCTTTGGAGTTTAGCCGAACACTCTTAAAACCTAATGCAAATATATTAAGGAATATTATAAGACCGAACACCATTGAAACCGAGCACTTGGTTTATGACCGAGCACTACTGAGACCGAATACTGTTTGACACAGAATATCCAAAGAATACGGAATCCCATAAAGAACCGATAACTAATACAATACCGAGTACTAAAAATAATAATTAGTTTTAGTCTAAGACCGAACACTGAAGAGACCGAGTGTTATTCTCAAACCTCGTACTGTAGAGATCGAACACTCTGGCTAATATATATATATATATATATATATATATATATATATATATATATATATATATATATATATATATATAACCGACCGTGGAAACAACCTAACATCTATTCTCATACTGAAAACGACTATCATATTGATTTACTTAACTCATTTGAATATTCTGACTAAGTGGATATAGAAAACTAAACATAGCTCAATATTTTAGTATAACAACCTATCAACAAGAGACCGAACGGTCATTAACTTAAATTCTCTTTAGAAGGAGAATCCAGTTAAGACCGAACACACCAAAGGAAAACCGAACGGTCACGAATGACTCTCGGTTGCAGTTTACATAATTCTGCAGATTATTACAGAATCACTCTCAGACTATATTCCTACTCATTTCATGGCTTTCATCAATTATCAATACTTCCAAACACATATGCAATATTTCAACATCAACCAAATCATCAATCATAACACCATTCCAGCGATAAACAATCATCAAACAAGAAACTTAATTAAATTACAAGCTTCTCTTACCTCTTACGTAGCCGAATATAGCTCACCACTACCAGAAACCTTAGCGTTCTACAGTCACGCTTTAAGAAACTAAACCAAACAGAAGACCTGAAATACTCAGAATAAGATGATCCACTCATGCAACCAGAAATATGGGTTTGCATGTGAAAGAAAACGAACGTTCTAAGGAGAAAGTAACTCAACGGCTTAAAACCTCAACTTGATCGGTTTAAATAAAAGCTCTTGATGCTGGGAGAGTTCAAACGTGATCTGATTGTTGATAAGGAGAAGGAAAAGATGAGAATTCTTATAGAGAAGATGGAGGAATCTAGAGAAGGAGGAGAAAAATGAGGTTCAACAGTTTGGAGAAGAAGGGTGCATGCAGAAAGTGGGACCAAATTTCAAAATTTCAACTTAAATACCCTCTGTACAAATCGATCGGTCCACTCTCCTGCAACCACCTGTCTTCCACTTCCTGAGATTCATTTTCCCTTTTATGGACACATGGTTTCCAATATGCTGGGGAATTTAATGACCCTGATACTTGCAGAGCACACCTGGATCCCACTAAGTTGGGGAATGTAATGGTTCTGACTGTAAGTCATCGACACAAACATCACACAACACATACCACTAGGCCAAGCTCAATTTGCTTGTATATTAACTATTTAATATTCATTTAAGTCATCATTATGTTTTACCTATTTCATATTTTTCCATTTTAATTCCAACAATTAATTATTTCACCCGTAATTAACATGTACATGAGACATTTATCCCACTACACTAAGCTTTGGCTACTTAAACATTATAGTACTTTTATAATTTAATTATAAACAAACAAGACTCTCATACAACTCATTTGCTTAAAGACGTCTACTATCAGGGTCTTACAAAAAGTTTTAAAAAGACTATTCACCCCCCTAGTGTTTTTTGTGATTTCAGTTGATATCAAAGCTAACCTTAGGAGTTAGTTCTTAACAAAACTTGAGGAAATGATCTATATCATAATGGAAAGTAAAGGATATGCCATCAGTCATCCTCTTCTATTAAGGGGAGAAAAGTTCAATCTTTGAAAACAAAGAATAATTACATTCTTTGAATTATGTCATATTGACATATGGAATATTGTGGAAAAAAATGAAACTTTATACCTCTAAATAGAGAAGGAATGCCCTTACCAAAAAGTTTTTGGTCAGACGATAAAAAAGCAAGGTATCTCCTGAACTTCAAAGCCAAAAATATATTATCGTGTGTGTGAAGATGTCTATGAAGAGATACAACAATATAAAAGTGTCAAGGATATGTGGGACGCATTGATTGCCACAGATGAAAAAGAAGAAAAGGACAAAGTAGATGAGGTAGTAAGCATCTTAAAAGATCCAAACTCATTTGAAGATGAAGACAAAGGAGATGTTTCAATTGAAAAAAAAATGACGTAAATGATTTCATTTTGTGTGCAAATAGATTTTAGAGGAGGCAAAAGTGGCGTGGGCCCAAGGTGGGGGTATAGGTTTAAAGGAAAATAGTGCACATTAAGGATTGTATAAACGGGGAGTTTAGGCTATATGGAAGAAAAAAAAACATAGTAATAATAGAAAAAAATATATCTCCAAGGGTTTCAAATAATGATTTGGGGGTTAAGAAGATAGGAGAAGATATCTTAGGGTTTAGTTCTATAAGAGAAAAGGGTAGAGAGCCATGAGGGAGTGATAAGTCAATATTTTCCTTACTTCACTTAGCTTATTGTACTACATTTAATTAGGGAATTGTGCAAGAATGTTTGTTATTTTCCCAATTTTGCTATTTGTGCTTAATTTGCTCAATAATTCTTATTTTAATTAATTTGAATTATCTGAGGCTAATTATTGTCATTATGAATTGTTGGTAAATTTTTGAAAGTATATTTTTGGACATTAAAGGGCTGTCACATCAACAAATACTCTTGACATAGGTGTTTTAGATTTAATTAGATTGTAATTTCATTTTTAAAGCACTTTTTGGCAGAATTAGTGTTTGGGCTGTTTTTGGCAATTTTTGGGAGTGACCCAATTGTAATTTCTGGCCTAGTTTAATGTGCCAAGAGGGGTGGGTAGACCTCCTAACTCTCCTCATTCAACATTTTTGCGTTTTTAGGGTTCTTAGAGAGCTCCTCATCCGAGGTTTTTCGTTTTCTTTCTTCTCTTTGTATTAAACTCGTTTTCTAATTAAATGTAATCCTGTTTTTTATTTCCTTCTCTATTCTCTTGCTCATTTTTGTTTTCATCTTGTAACTGCATTTCGTTTTGCTCTTCCAATTCCAATTTCCATTTTGTTTTCCCCCTTGCATTTGCGTTTTGCTGCTATTTAGGAATTTCGTTTTAGGTTTTTGCATTGCATTCTGTTTTATTTTGCTAAATTAGTGTTTGAAGTAGTGTGCGTTTTTGGATTCGTTTCTATGGTGTGTTTCCTGGTTATTTCTCGTTTCTGCATTCTACAATAATTAGAGTTTTGTTCAATGGAAGCTTAAATTTATGGGTTGGTGATTAGGGAGATTGCATTACTTCTATGAGATTATTGCTGCATCATTCTACTGTTCCTGCACAATGTTGAATTTGTTTGTGTTGCAATTAAGGCATGCTCAGTGTTCTAAATTGTGCTTAATCTCCGCTTAGTTGATTAGGGTCATAGTTGCTTAATCCGTGATAGCGCATAATTGATTGTATGTGTGTCGTTTATGAAACTGTATAATCCTCCGCTTAGTTGGATTAATTCATGTGGATTAGCGGTGAGAAGAGGGATTAATTATAGTTAATCGCGGATTGGAAGCTTTGCAATCAAAATGACACCAACTTGTCTATAATTCATTTTTAATTTGTGCTAATTGTTGTGTCAATTTTCAATTCGAAACTATCCACATAAGCACCCCCCCCACCATGTGTTCGACCTATTGCTTGAACAATAGTTTGGTCCTTGAGAGACGACCTAGGGGTCATTCTCCTAGTTATACTACATTTAATTGAACATTAAATTTGATTTGGGTATGGCCTCGATTAGGGAGGGTTGTTGAACCTGCACAAAATAATAGTTGGAAGGCAAACATGAGTAGAGAGGAGGAGGCCTTTCAAGACAACAATGAAAAGGAAACTTGAAGGGACAAAGTTATTTTGTGGGATTGAAGGTAAGGGGAGTTCTATGCATTCAATAGTGTATCATGCTCATGTTAGAGTGATATATATTCCTCAAACTTTAGTGTATTATTGCATGAATGATAATTGGTTTCAGTTCTAGTGTGTTGGTGCATGTTAGATTCGATTTAGGTGTGTTAGTTGAATTATGTTTAGGTTCCAACAACTATTTTCGTGTGGGTTTAGGTGAAAACTTGGATACAACTAGACAGGTTTGAGTCTGGGTCGTCCAGGGATTTGTGGTCTTGTTTCTCGATGAGTGTGGTGTCTTGAGGTTGCGATCTCTTTCGGAGAGAAGGGTGCTTAGGAAGGTGATTTGGGGGATCACTTTGAAAATGAATGGGAAAAAGGGTTGGTGGCTATGCCAAAGGGGTATAATGTGGTATATTTATTTTGGTTAAGTGTGGGCCAAGTGTGAATAAAAAAGTGTATGAAAACATGCATGTTCAAATGCGAAAGGAGAAAACCAAAGTAAAGTGGTGGATCCACGTGGGGTCCACTTTGGAATTGACATGAGATGCCATCATATTTTGGTGTTTGTTGTAAAAGAAGGGTGTGAGTGATAAGTACTAAATTGACTTATTTAAGTGTATGGTTGACTTTGTACTTCGGTGATATTTTTTATGATTATTATCATTGAGTATGTCCTTTGTTTACACTTCTTTAAGTCGAGTTTGTACATTTCCTCTTGCGAAAGGATAGAAAGGTGAATATCTTCGTCTTTAAGAGGTGGTGGAAGAGATGAATCTCTTCGTCTTTAAGAGACGATGGAAGAGATGTGTCTCTTCATCCATGAGGGGTGGTAGAAGAGACTGAGATTTAAGTGTTGTTGTTTCCTCTTGTGATGGGGTAGAGAGGGAGGAATGTTTCGTCCATAGGGTTCTGGTTCATGCTGAGGTTAGTGCAGATGGAAGCAGTTTGCAGTTTTTATTCATAAGCTTTGAGGAGCAGAGGAGATAAGTTCGAAACTAGGATGGAGAACCACTCGAATCGTTGTGTTATGATAAACAAGATTGGTGCGGTGAAGTGTAGAAGAACACATACGTTTATAGAAATGGTAGGTGTGCCTTTAATTGGTAAGTGGTGTAAAGCTAATGGGTTAATAATGACTCCATCTAAGGGAATGTATGGTTTGGTATCGTATCGATTATTATAGTCTTAGTATGTACTATAATGATATTTGAATTGATAGAATTGTAGTAGTAACTTAAAAACTCACTTATAGATATTGTATTAGAGTTTTGATGTTTATATTGTTAGCTTACTCTTGTTTGTTTGTGATTGTGCGATGATCGTATAACTCATGTTATTATATAAGAGTAGATGATGTTATAAATAATCCACTAATTACTTAAAGCGAAGAGATTACGAAAAGAATGGGGTTTTATTTCTCTTAGGTTATTTTGAATGTTGTTGACTTTTATTATATGTTGAACAGTTTACTGTTTTAATTCGGTCATAAACGATTGTTTCAAATTTTCGTTTGTGACAGTTTACTTTTATTTACGATTTAATTTAATTTTATATTTTCTTGCAATGAAAACGATTTGTTTGTGACATCTGAGCGGGATGTTACAACATGCACTTATCTTTTTGAGCAACTTACTCATCAATTGAATGCCAATTTTTCTCAAAAAGAACTTGGACGCTTGACTATTTCTTGGGCATAGAGATAAATTATTAATTCTTCCCCTCATTTAGTGGTTCTCGTGACCTTTTGCGAAAACGTAGATGATTGATGCTCATCCTGCCTCTTATGGCATCTACCTACAAACTCTCCAAGATTGCTTCTGCTTCTTTTTCTTGTCGACATACTCTCTCAGTTCATTGGAATCTCATTGGACAACAGTCAAGTGCATTCTTCCATATCTTAAAGGCACTACTTCCTATGGTCTCTCTCTACGTGCAACTTCTTCCTCCACTCTTTTCTCCATTACCTCCATGTGTGATGCTGATTGGGCATTTAATGTGGATGACAAAAAGTCCTCGTTAGGTTCTACATATGGAGATTGATGTCTTCTCTGTTCGTGTTCTGAGAGGCTTGATTGAAGCATTTTGGACTTTTACAATTCAATCATCTAAAAATTACATGTTTAGGAATTCAAATAACAATGGATTAACCAAAGATTAGTCTAGGAAGTCAGATTAAAATTGGTGAATGTTTTATACATTAATTTTCTCATGTACAGATTGTCTTATTTTTCTTACACCAACATCGCTCTTTCTTTCCTTGACAACTATCAGTGAAAAAAAGTATATTTATTTGAGTGTAGTAACATAACTTGAATGTAGACGCCATTAAATTGTATTAGTATAGTTGCCTTAACCAATGATATTAAAATATTTCGAACATTTGACAAAATAGATCTTTAGTTATTTATATAACATGAGAATATTCATCGGAGAAAATATTTATGGAGTGTTTTATATTTCATCTTAAAGCACCTAATGAACAGATCTTTAATTTGAGGACTTCAACAGCTGCAAAGCCAAAACATTAAGGAGAAAAAAGTGCTTCCAGCTCAGTTTTAGAAAACTCTTACCGGTGTAAGAGTTTTTTCTTTTTTTTTTTTAAATGTAACCGAATTTGGATTTAAGTCGGATTACGTTAATCCTTTTTTAATTCAAAATAAGTCTACAAAACTGGGATTTTTTTTTTAAAATAGTTCAACCCCATTAAATTTAATTTTAAAAATGAAGATCGCGAAAAGAAAACTCGGTTCAAAACCAGTTTTACTTAAGAATTAGTTTCAAAACCTGTTTAAATCTTAAATTAGTCTATGATCAGTAACCTTTTATAATTGGAAAACAAACCAATTTGCTAATTGATTGAAACCGGTTACACTATTGAGTTTTATCCATGATTTGAATTTGATTGTGATTTTATTTAATTTATCCAATTTTCTTTTTTTACATCATGAGTTACATCAGAATCAGATATTATTTCAAGAACCTCCACAGCAGGAAGGAAAAATAAAACCTTTGAAAAATTGGAGGATGATCAGCTGTAGCTAAGCAATTACCATTAACACCTTTCACTCACGGAGCCACCAATCCCTCAATTGCATTGGATAGAGACTCTGCCAAGTCAGCTTTAAATAACAGTGTTTGCAAAGCATTCAGCACATCATATTCTGGATCAAGTCTTCGCTGCCAACCCTAAGGAGGAGACAGGAACAAGATGCAGGCAAAAATTAATTCATGTTTTAGCTTAGAGCTCTAAGCTTTCAAGATAATATAGATGCACAGTCCTCTACATTGTTTAAATTTTAACCATTGTCATTGAACATCTATCTAACATGCAATATAGATGCACATTACTTTAGATCATCATCAATCATAAGATGGTTTGCTCAACAGCAAAACGATCTCCAGACATAGATGGTAACTTCGGGAGTTTATATAAACTTGTAGAGTGCCTGAAGATTTGTAATAATAAAGCACATAGGCTCCAATACACTTTCATTCACCATTTTCGCATTAAGTGTATCCTCCCTTTGTAATTTTGCAGTATTATCTATAACCACGTGTTTCTCTCCCCACAGATGTTGCATCACCATTCAGACTCCTAAAACCTTTTTCAGTTGTTTTACAGATGTCATAAGTATCCATTGAATAGGGAAATAATGTGCTTTTAGGGCTATTAACTGAAAAGTTGCAAATTGAGCAGCTTTACGTATTTGTTCATCCATTAGACATTATTGAACAACTAATCTTTTCCACCATCTAAATTCTTGAAGCATTGCATTGGTTCAAGTCATTACTTGTTTCAAAAGTTCTCCCTGATCTCACGAAGATATGATAAGAGGTTTATAACCAACTCCACATATCTAAATCATATCACATATCTTTACAAACTCCATATTTTCAAATATATTTGAAGGAAATGATGCTCGTATTAAAAATATAAGCAACTTGTTAACCAAATTCTACTTTTATGTTCATAGTCTGTGTTAAACTATAACAGAAAGGGATTAAGTCAAAACAACATTTAAGTTGAAACCATGTGTTCCACAGACAGTACATGTGTTTTATGTATATTAGGAAAATGAAATTAATACAATAAATAGAGATGTTGTATCTTCTAATAATAAATAGAAATTTTCCTAACTATACACTTATAATCTAGACATTCTTGATTTTAAAACATTAAAGAAGATATTCCAAATTATAAACAGAAGTTGTGCTTTATTTCTATACTCATAACACTCCTCTTCAAGTTGGAGTATAGAGGGCATATGTGCTCAACTTCCTTGGTCGTCTCAGAGACTTCGTGAATGTGTCTACCAACTCTTCATTAGAGTTGACAAATATAGTGTTGATGACTCCAAACTACTGCTTTTCTCTAATGAAATGAGAATCTGCCCCAATACATTTCATCCTTTCATGAAAGATGGGTTTGTAATGCTGCGTGGTTGTCACATACAAGGTACATTTGAGAATTTTCTTCAACTTTAAGGTCTTTGAGGAGTTGCGTTGGCCATAAAAGCTCGCAAGTGACTTATGCCATTATCATGTAATTTGCTTTTACACTTGCTCTTACCACAGCATTGTTTCTTACTTTTCCACGATATTAAATTACCTCCAGTAAGAATACAATAACTTGAAGTGAAGGGTCTATCACTTAGTGACCCTGCCTAATCAACCTTAAAATGTCCAACAATTAGAATATTTGCTATAAAATTAGTGTTTTTTTTAGAGGGTTGTCGGTTAAGCAGTGATTGACTTTTCAGCGGTCAGTGCACATGCTATATAAACAGAATAACTGTTGTAAAACTACATTCTTTGTGTTCAATATACACGTACAGTTTCTTTCTCCTCTGTTTTTACTTCAGTACCTCGGTGTGCGCATCTCGTTCTTGGTTCTATTGTTCCTTGTTCTTCAGTAACTCTTTATTACCCTAGACTGGTTTTTATACAACAATTGGTATCAGCTTGGTCAGTCCAGTACTTCGCTAGGAATGGCAGAGGCTGTGTTCTGCTCATGTCATGAAAGACATGGAAGAAAGACTCTCAAAAAGAATGGATTCTCGTGTCATGGAATTAGCCACTTCTCTACAACAAACCTTGACTGCTTCCTTAAAAGACACTTCAACATTAAACAAGGTGTTAGGATGTGGGGGTGTCAGTTGTAAAAGAGGGAGTCAGAGCTGCTATAAATAGAGCTCTCGTAACTCTGTAGAGAGCATTGAGTGAATTTGTTGTAAAGACAGGATTTTAGCATGCAGAGGGAGGTTATGCTCTTTTACTGTGAATAATAGAAAACACATTCTTTCATTACAGTTTCTACCTACTGGTAGTGTTCTTAGTTAGGTTTCAAACCCAAGAACCTAACAAATTGGTCCAACCTGTCATTTCGAAGTGGGGGATGAAGGATCAAGAAGTAAGCAAGAAACTGCCGGATCCAAATTAGGGACAAAATGGAGGGTCATATAGAAGCGGTGGAACTAGCTGTGGATGGAATGAAGGTCAAGACAGAGGCGTTGCGCCAAGATTCGGCGGCAATTAGGAAAGACTTGCAAGAAGTCATGAGAATCTTGGGTCAATCTGAGATCCCCTAAAGATTTGGTCAATACATATGCTAGTTGGTCATTTGATCAAACAAACTCTGTGCATATTTCTTTTGTCATTATTTTTTTCCGAATAAATTGACAATCAATTTCTGTGTTTTGTTCTCTTTTGAAACACTGGATTTGATGTAATGTGGAGAGCATCTTTATTATCACAATATATCTCCATCGTTTGGATTTTACATAAGTTAAGCTCTTGAAGGAATTGTTTCACTCATATAAGTTCATAAGTTAGTGATGTCATTGCCCTATATTCAGCTTCAACCGTCAATCAAGCCACTACATTTTGTTTCTTACTTTTCTAGGAGATAATATTTCCTCTAAGGAAAACACAATTTCCAGTTGTTGAGCATCTATCAATAAGAGAACCTGACTGGTTAGCATCACAATACCGAGAGACCTGAATGCTTCCTTTATCTTCATATAACAAACCTTGCCCTGGAGCATTTTTTAGCTACCTCAGAATGCAAATGATAACATTCCAATGGCCAATACATGGAGCTTGCATAAACTAACTAACTACTCTAACCGCAAAAGATAGGTCAAGTCTTGTAATAGTAAGATAGATCAATTTTCAAACTAAGAGCATGCATTTGATAATTGCAGAAATGCAAGCACTTGATCATAAACACCATTAAAGCCTGACCATACAACTCCTTTGAGTTCCAATGCCTCAACGCAAGGAAGTTCATGAACCTGTGGAACCTTCTGTAATGGTTTCCACAAGAGGAAGAGGAAGACAAAATACTAGAGGAGGACATGGAGGTTGAGGACGTACACATACTATAAAAGGATGAGAGAGGTTGTGGGTTCAACTCCCCCACTAACACTTAGGAGTTATAAGGTTGGCTTGATGGGTTTGGAAGGAAGGGTGAGAGAGGTTGTGACTTCAACTCCCCCTACTAACAAAATACTAATAACTAACATTAGTCGATAAAAAATAAAAATAAAAAAGATAAAAAAAAATTGTAAAAGGATGGGTCACACCAGGAAAACTGCTTTGCCATGCATAGCTTTCCTAACTAGACCTCCAATGTCTCTGAGGCTGAAACTACCGACTCCAAATTTCCTGATGAAGAATATCAAGAGTATGAGGTTAAAATCTAATAGCTTTATGCAATCATCTACGACTCCCAATACATCAACAACTTGCATTTCTCAATCCATGGAAGGTCAAAATAAATTCATGGATAATTGACTAAGGTGCTTCTAATCACATCTATGGTAATATCTATTTGCTCTCATCTCTTTGTTTAAAAAAAAACGATCAAGTCATAACCTTGGCAAATGACTCTAAAATTTTCTCAAAGGAAGTCAGTCAAGTTACCTTTTCTCCTTCCCTAATCTCAAATTTGTCTTTTTTGTTCCTTTTTGTCCCAAAGACTCTACTACCAAGAACATCTTTAGTTCTTCAACTACAAATTGAGTTTCGGTCGTGAAGGACTTTAAGCCTAACTCAACCCCACAAAACCGACTTATAAGGTGAGGTTTGCACCCCACTTATATACTATAAACTGGACTTATCTCTAGTCGATGTGAGACTTCCATCACACCCCCTTCACGCCGAGGTATATACATCTTGAGCGTGAGACTAAACATTAATGGGTGATCCGATAACAGCCCGATAGCAGGTGGAACAACATGCTCACAAACAACAAATATCGCTAGGATAGGCTCTAACTTGGCTCTGATACCATGTTATTAAGAAGTAGACTTTAAGCTTAACTCAACCCCACAAAACCGGCTTATAAGGTGAGGTTTTCACCTCACTTATATACTCTAAATTGGCCTTATTTCTAGTCGAAGTGGGACTTCCAACAATTCTTAATCTATTTAAGGGATGCAAGCCTGTTTTAAGAGTCATAGAGATATAGGATATCATTTGAATAAATATTCTGAGCTTTCTTCTAAAGAGAGTGACAGGTTTTAAAAGCTCTAAGGGAAAACAAAAATTGCCACAATAGGTCATACAACTGGAAATCAACTTGCTTCTAGGAAGCACATGGCTTCCACCTTGCTCAAGGTGGTCATGATGACCTTTACCAACAAACCACATTTCAACCGATGCAAACCAAAACAAATAATTGTTTCCATTTAACTTCTCCAAAGTAATGGAGGGATTTCAAGAAAATGAAACCACAATTCTAGTAGACAACTCTGACCAGGGGAGAAGAAACACAACAAGGACAAACAAAAACCCTAGGGTGACTTCTAACAAGGATGACTATGAACCATGTCGGAATGAAATTTTATAGCCAAAACGGAGATAGTGAGTTCTAACAAGACTAGAGACAACAACGTGACTGAGTTTCGGCTAGTGAAAGGCGGCACGAGGGTGTCATGCACCTAACTGCAACAAACTTAGGTTAAGTGCATGGTAACACGTGGAGGACATCTAGCTTCCGGTACCGAGGGTGTTGGCAACCACTCGAAAAGGTGCTCCAAATCCGGTGGTGGCCGGCACCAAGCAGCAGAGGTGAAGATTGTGCCGAAGATGTTTGAGATAGGTAGAGTGGGATTGACCCGCTCTAATACCAACTTAAGATTAAAAACAAGGAAAAAATAGATTTTTTGGGTGCTTAAAAGTCCCCTCTTATGATCTTCTATTTATAATGATAGACATTTGATATAATGGGAAGATGAAAGATTAAAAGACTATCCTAGAGTACTAAGCACAAAACTAGGTACAGTTGGAAGAGGTTCCCAACACACTTCTTACTTTAGGCTTAATGATTACTCTAACATACATAGATTTAATAATTATTCTAACAATGGTCAAGTCGGTTTGTTGTGTCACCCAAAACAGAAACTTTTGAAAGTTTACATGTTAACACTTGAGATTAAAAACCAAGCCTATAGAGGCTTCAATGAAAGACGAGAATCAAATGAAAGTAATTTCAATCTAAACAGATGAAGTGGAGGTAAGCTACATGGATTATCCAACCCAAAGTCATTTGATTGGATTAATTACCAAAGTTACAAAGATATTATGTGCCATGAGATCCCTCTTGACGACTTTCTCTGATACAAAAGTATTTAATTCAATCATTGGGTATCCTGCATTTTCTTGTGGTCACACATCCATCTGAACATTCTCATTTCTATTACTACCAATGTCTTTAATGAATCTTTATTTTTAAGAGTCAAGTGACATCATTCATCCATGGGGCTGAATATGGTATGGCTGTGGCGATATCCCAAAATTGAAAACCTAACTGCTTTTGTTCTCTAGCCTACATAGATAGTTGCCAAGTTCTTTAGGTTTTATGTTTCAGTTTTCATTTTTTGCAAAAATTATTCTAAGAAACGTAAAGCATTCTAACCATGTCATGCTAAAATGGCAAAAAAGTAAGCTTCGATCTCATGTTTAAAGATAATCAACAGACCATCTCCACTACGGAACATCAAAAAAGATGGACACTACAGAACATCAAAAAAGATGGACACGCAAAATAATAGTTTACACCTGATGATGAAAAGTTTTGTATTTCTAAACAAATATTCCACCATATGCTCCAGAAAATCAAATAATCAGTTATAAAATAAGTGAGATGAATTTGAACCATATACCAAAAGCTGCACAAAATCTACATTACTCAGGTTTTCGTTATTCATTTCATTTATAAAGTTGTCAAGAATACTTCGTAGAATAGTTGATTCAGAGGCCAAACTTACCTCCAGAACCAATGTGGTCACTATCACAGCACAAACATTTCCATCTATATTAACTTTACAGCGTCTAACATGCTCAAGCAATTGTTCCATGCGATCAGCTGTGCGGATAGATTCACCTTCGGGAGACCTCCAAAGTTTAAATGATCTATCCACCTCCTGTTAAATTCTAAAGATTTTATTCAGAAACGAAAAGTAAAGGCTTCTGTTGAAGTATGTATAAACATCAGTAGTCAACTGTACAACAATTAAGGAGATGCAAGATAATAGACTATACATAGACTGATAGGCTCTGGTTAGTTTACAGAAGGAGGGAAAAAGTGTAATAATATAACTGTCTTAACAATTATGAGAGGGGGCAGGAAAAGGTTGTATAAATAGCCTTTGTTTAACAGAGGAAGGGTTGTTGACCATTGATGTAAAGAACAGGTTCAGAGTGAACCTTGTGAGGGAGGTTATGCTCCCAGTCTATTCTTTGTACAGACCCATTCTTGATCAATAATATTGTTCTTTCATTCATTTTCTGGTTGTTCTGTGAGTTTGTGAGTGAGTTCAGTTAGGTTCAATAGTTAGGAACCTAACATAGACTTATTTAAAAAATACAATCTCTTTCATCATATTCTTGAAGATTATGCATAAAACAGTGTGTAAACAAATGTTTTTGAGACGTACTTGCAGACTCATACAAGGAGTGCAATTAACATGTATTTTTCTCAAGTATTATGCAATCCTCACAAAAAGGAAACAGGTTACATATAGCAAGGCTATTTTTTCTGATGATATTCATAACTCCTGAGCCTAATTACTTATTAGACCTTTGGGAAACACAAATGTCCACAACTTCAAAGCATCAATCAACTACAGGGTTTAATATGCAACTGGTGATCAGAGGTTAACTAATGGCCTTGTTTCAGACATAGGATGGCAAATGAAGTATAAAATTTGTCACAAATGTAAATGTAAAACAAACCAATCTTCATCAGGTTATGTGGTAACAATTTATCAAGATGTTAATGTAAATCAATATTCTTACCTCAACAAAAGATTTTGGGTCTGGGCAATTTTGTTGTTTGGATAATCTAAGTGTGCACTCTGCAGCTGCACGTCCATCTTGGAGTGCAACAGCCTTAAAGAATTCCAGTAAATATTCTCTTTCCCTCTTCGAAAGTTCAGTAATCATGCCCACATCAAGGAAAATTACATGAGGCCTTGACTTCAAGAGTGATATAGGTGACAATTTACTTCTTCCTTCTCGGACAAGAATATTTCCAGGATGCATGTCTGCATGGATAAAATTATCCATCTGAAAGAAGAGATGTATCTAAGTGAAGACAATTCATAATTTCATTCAAATGATCATCTATATCTGTAAGATAATAAATTATCAAATACAACATATAACAGTAAGGAAACTGGAGAATCATTATGGATCTCTGTGATGCTCAAATGCCTTTACCCAAATGCCTTAAAGAAAAAAAATGTCAACAAAACATTCATTCAAATGAAGATCAAGAATCTTCTCTAGCAAAATCCTCAAAGAATCCATCATGTATTCCTTGACAACTTCATTTATAGTCTTAAAAATTCCAAGCATATTACAACAATGAGTTTCAGAATGTTGCAGCGATGTTTGCTTCCTTTATATCTTGATCTTCCCCTTCATTTATTTTTATTTTGATGAAAAACATATTCATATTATACTTATCAGATCAACGTAATCTAAAAGTAAAACTAAATGGTGGTAATTGGTTACCAGCACTATCGTGGTCACTGATAGATGGAGCTGTTCCTGAAGACATAATGCTCTTCTCTCTAGTGGAAAGATCAAATATCAAATTATTGATTACCACCCTCTCGTTCAAATTTTACATTCTCAAACTCAGACAATACCAAAATCAACTAGAATAAATGTTAGGCACTAAAACATAGTATCATTCTATAATTTCATGAACTATCAACAAAGAACTAAATCTGAAACAAAATTGGTCATGAAGTTATTGAGGAAAATAAAAAGAAAGAAATTGCAAGGGGAATTCCAAATATTTTACCAAAAGCATCTTCAAAAGAGCATGTGTACCAATATGAGCAAGGGCACTTTTGAAATGTTCGTGTCCTTCAAGATGGTCAACGTAGTTCAAAACACTTTCACCCTGTTCAAAGGTTTCAACCAAAACAGAAGGGTGCACGAGGGGATACAGAGGCAATGGGAATGAAACATCTTTCCATCTCCGGAAATTATAGATAAACCGACTAAGATGGGCGGCTTCCCTTGAAAGATCAACTTGAGACATCATAAAGACGGCAAATTGCTGTATGCTTTCGTCTAATCTCAGCCACTTTAAATTTGGTACAAAAGACGAAATTTTGGCAACAAGATTAATAAGGACAAAATCCCTCCTAATTGCTTCAGAAACCCCTGGATGTCGGACCTTCACTGCTACATCAACAGGCTTGATTTGCTGACCAGGGAATTTGTATCTTAGTGTAGCTCGATGAACTTGAGCAATGCTACCTGAAGCTACTGGTTCCTCCTCAAACTTTTCAAATATTTGATATAATTTGCGGCCAAATGCATTTTCAATACATTTTCTGCTATAGCTAAATTTATGTGACGGTGCTTTCGTTTGAAATTCTGCAAGTTCATCACAGAGATCCCTTGGAAAGAGGTCAGGTCTGCTTGCAGCCCATTGACCCCACTTGATGAACGCGGGGCCAGCTTTTTCAAGTGTAACACGAACAACATGAATCCATGTTTTTCTAAACTGAGTGCCAAAAGAGTCAACAAAAGGAGCCATAGCTATGCAAGGAGAGAACAAAATCACCAAATAGACAGCCCTGAGAAACAAGATGAAAACCTCAATGGCCGCAAAGAGAGCTGTGGTTAAATATACACGTCCATCTTGCGCATGCACATAAAACAAATCTCTTGTTGGAAAGAATTCTGCTTCTGCCCATTTTCCTTGTGTCCAAGCAAGCTCTCCTATTATGAAGGCAATCAAACCATGAACAACAAAATTTGATTTGACCATAGCCAAACTTATCACACGGGCAATTTGACCTATTGGTGGCAGAGCTGGCCCTTGATGGAAACACATCCTGTTCCAAACAACTTGACAATGATGGTATTTTGCATTATTTGCAGGGAGGGTATACAAGTTCCTAGCCTTGCTACTCATAAATATATTAACCTTCGATTTAAATAACACGAAAACAGATTGTCTTGAGTGAACATGTCTATAGTGCGAGAAAAAATTGTATTTTGAGTAAGGGGACCCCATTGGATGAAACACTTCGAAGCAGGTTGTCTTGTGAATAGCACGTGTAAACCGTCTAACATTTCGACAAGCAAGAAATCTGCACATTACATTGCATAGATATCATTCACATTATCAAACTAATTAAAATAATTTAGCCATTCATATGCTTATATTCAAGATTAATTCTCTGAAGCTCTCACTGGACGTGCCCACCAGCTTTGCACAAAAACAATTGTATCTATAAAGCAAGTGAACAATCAAAACTCGGAAATCTTCAGGTTTTAAAATTCTAAAAGAAAAGGAAGATTATTACATTTCGAAGTAAATTAGCTTTAGTAAAAATGGGAAACTTCTAAAGCAGAGTTTATCTGTTTCTCTGGAACCTTTCATATAGATCCATGCAAACAAGAATTAAAAGAAGGGTGCCTTATAGCACCACTGAAAGAAAGATACCCCAATTTGATGTTACGGTGTTAACACTACGAATGAAGAAGTACAGTAAAATAAAACAAACTGAAACATCAAACAAGAACATGCCTATGAGCATTGATATCTTTCGAAGGAAACAGATAAGATAAAGGGGTGGCACTACTGAGAATATTATGAATTTTATACGTTAAATGAAATCATATAAATGTTGAAAACTCAAAGAGAGAGCGTTATTGAAAGGGAAAAGGTGAGGAACCTTGACATGGTGACGAGGGTTTCTGAAGAGTAAGGTGCAACGGTGCACACAACATCCTCGTCCTCGAACGGTGAGCCTTAAGCGGCGTATGGCGGCATGTGTTTGTTCAGAGACCGGAAAAGTTTGATCCAACTTGTTGGAATCTTTGAAGGGTATTTCCTTTTGCACCGCGCTGTAAATTTTAAAATTCCCACTTTACCCTTTATTGTTTAAATGACAATTAGGGTTCATGGCTTCTATGAAGTACTTCCTTTCTAACCGGATCTATAAGGAGTTGTTGCAAATTTGAGATCAAGATTTCGGTATAACCATTTGAATACCAATATCTTGAAGCTAAGGTGGATAGTTATTTGTGTAAGCATAACGAGGGTTTAGTTTTCGCACACCTAGGCTTTTTTTGGTTAAATTATTTTTGGATTATACTATGGATAGTACCATGTGTATGAGCAAAGGTGAAATAATTGTATTCTTTCAAATTGTATAATCTAAAAATTGAATATAGTATTTCAATGTATATAATCTAAAATATTTTTTTTACATTTTGAATTGAATAATATACAATTGAAGTTTCGGACTATTTAATCCAAATACAATTTTGAAGACTCTACACTCTGGAAGCCAATTTTTTTTGGAATTAATGTTGAATTTTTGTTTATGATTTTGAACTAAAATATTGTATGAAGTGATTTTTGGACTAAAATATTATATAAAGTTGATATCTTATCTCAAATGGATAAAATGTTTAATATTGTGAAATTTGAGGCAACGAAAGATGAATTATCCAAAGAGAATTACATATTGAAGCTTTTTTTAATCGATGAAGTAAGTAAATATGTTATTGTTTATTTCAAAAATGTGATAATAAACTTATGTTTATGTTGTAATATATATATATATATATATATATATATATATATATATATATGAATTTGGATGTAAGATGATTTGTTTTAATGGGTTCATGATAATAAAGTTTAGATTTATAATTGTGATATTGGGGTTGTCTAATATAGGGAATGAATAACTAGGAAAAGAAGACATATATGTTATTAGGACGTGGAAGAGATGATATGGGAGATAAAAAAAAGATTTCTATTTCATTATTTCTAGAATAAGAAAATGTGATTGTCCATTTAAGTTTTAAGGTGAGAATACGTAATAAAAGATGGAGGACTATGAAGTAATGTGGGAGAATCATAATTATGAGTTGACTAATACATTAGTAAGTCATATATATATATATATATATTAAAAAATTAAAATCTAATGAGCATTTTATGATGGTTAACTCAACTAAGAGGTTAGTGAAGTTTGCAAACATTTTACATACTTTGATAAGGAACAATGATAACAATGTGACCATGATAAAGTAATTGTTTAATGTCAGGTATGCATATCAAGAGCTTAAATACAACAATTAAGGATGTTGTTAAAGTGTTACAGATATATTCACATAAATAGGTTTAGCATTACCTCACAAGTTAGTGTAAGCAGTTAGTATTGTATTGTTGATGTATAACATGTATAAACCCAACAAGTATAGGTTTCTTTTATTTGAGATTGTTAGTGTAAAGTACATAGGGTTGACTTTCTTTGCAACTTTTGTGTTATTAGCAAAGGGAAGAAAAGAAAACAACTTTGCTTTTGTGAGCAAACTCTATTTTAATGAACAAACAAGTCCTGCATTGGTGCGTTGACCCTATTTTGGTGAACAAGTAAGACTCGCGTTGGTGTGTTGGGCCTGTTTTGGTGAACAGAAAAGTCTTACGTTAGTGCATAGGCCCAGTTTGTGTAAACAGGTCATGTGTGTTGGAGTACGGAAGAAGCCATATGACAACTGTGATTGGTAATATGTGTATTGGAGTGTTTGTAGTGTTGGTTGAATTGATTTTTCTTATTATTGTATGATAAACCATGTTGTTGTGTTGATTGTGTTTAAGATAGTGGATTGTATGTCGTCTTACGTACTTTTTAGTCATGATATGAGAAAATCCTTGCTTTGGTGAGCATGTCCTGTTATGGTAAACATGAAAGTTATGTGTTGGTGCATAAGCCTTGTTTTGGTGGAATTGGTGTGTGAGTTCCATTTTGGTGAATGAAAAAGCCCTACATTGGGTCTGGTTTTGGTGAATTGATTGTGTCTGCTGGAGTACAAAAGATGACATATAGCGATAGTGATTGGTGGTAGTGACATGATTTATCTGGATAAGAGTTTGGATTAACAATGTATTTTGTTTTTTGAAATGGTTGATGTTATGAGTTTATACATTAGTAGATAATTGTATTATTATATGATTGTTTTGATGTTGATGTTGTTAGCTTACCCTTGCATTTGTCGTACTAGTTTTCACCTACGATGATCGTAGTTATACGGGAGTACATGATGTTACAGAGGATATTGTTGAGGAAATTGTTGATGATATTGATGTTGTATAGATCGAGAGACGAATGGAGAATTATTTTTAGGGTTTTCAAATGTTATTTCTTTTAATAAATTATGTTAAAGAGTTTTAATACGATATTGAGATTGTTTATTATTTCCACGAGTTTTAATTAATTTTATGACAACATAATGAGGTTTTTAAATTTTTTATTATATTGTGATGATATGAGACTTGTATTTATCTTAATCAAATAATGACATCCTAAATCGGATTATTACATATGCAGGTTTCTTTTATGTGCATCATTAGGTTTCCTCCAAATTAAATCTCATTCCTTGAAGCTTCTTATCCTGACTTTAGTATTATATTTGTGCGCCATTATTCGCTTGCACGCCTCTGCCTGATGGTTACCACCTCTATTCATTTGTCTGCACAATACAACTCTACTCTTAATTGTTCACAATTGAGGTTCATGTCTTGCCCTTGTCTCTTGAGAAAGGGTACACCCTCTTATACTGGCAACATTGTATTTATGTCATATGTTTGTTTGAAAGGAGTCTCTCCTAGTCCTGTTTGAAAGGAGTCTCTCCTAGTCCTGTATTAGGTGGTGATAGTTGATAAAGTTTTTGCCTGTATCCACTTCGAAAAATAATCTATAGCCACCAACATGAAATTCTTCTAAGCACGACTGACCTCAAAAGGTCTAACAATGTCCATTTCGTATTGGATAAACGACAAGAGGAGGATATGCTATATAGCTCTGATTAGGGCATCCTAACGTCAATACCATGTTCTTGACACTTACACTTCTCAAAAAAAGTTTTGAAATTGACTTCTAGAGTCAGCCAATAATATCCAACTCACAAGGCTCAACCTTTCAGAGTTCTCCATCCGATGTGAAGGCCACAAACACCATTGTGCAACTTGTCCAAAGCATAATGGGCTTCTTTGTTGGAGAGACATTTTAGCAAGGATGTAGAAAATCCCCTTTTTGTACAAGTCTTCCCTGATGATGACGAATTGTGCAATTCGCAAGCATCCACTGGAATTATTTTCTTGCGTTCTGTAACACCCCTTTAGGATGCTACGAAAAACTTACAAATTTTTCATGCATATTCTAAACGCATTTATATTACATCATAAAATAAAATTAAAACGTTCATTTATTTCATCTGATAAATATTCTACTCTAACATTTATTTAAAATAACAAAAGAACATTTAAAAATATTCAATAATTAAAATTTATCCAAAATACATCCTGAAATAAAAAATTGCATTTCCAAAACTATCATGAAGCTCCTCACTGTTGTGCATTTGAACAACCATCTACAACATGGATTACATCAAAGCTTCATCGTTTAAATTTCATTTCCATAAACCCCTTTACATATATTTCAATCACTCAAATCTACATTTTTTCTTCAACACAATATAACCTACTGAATCCAAACTCCTAGATATCATTATGAAATATTAATTGTCAAACTACAATTTTTTAACACAAATAAAATATTAATTGTCAAACTAAAAAAAAATATTATATTAACCTTAAATCCTTAATTACATATATAATAGAAAAATAAAGCTCCAACTTCCAAACTTGTTAAATTTTAGAGGGTTAAATATGTTTTTGATCCCTTAACTTTCACTGAAAATTGGAATTAGTCCCTCTTCAAAACTTTGGACTAATTTAGTCCCCAAACTTTAGAAATGTATGAATTTAATCCTTTTAACCAAAATTTGTTAACTTTATTTGATGTTTCAAACGCATTTCTAAGTTAACATTGAAGCAAAAATGTGTCAAACGGTATAAACAACTCAAATGCTATCATGAAACGCACTTGAAACATCAAATAAAGTTAACAAAATTTGGTTAAAAGGACTAAATTCACACATTTATAAAGTTTGGGGACTAAATTAGGCCAAAGTTTTAAAGATGGACTAATTTCAATTTTTACTAAAAGTTAAGGGACCAAAAACATATTTAACCCAATTTTAGAATACACAAATTTCATAATATTTATTTGAAAATAAAATAATAATTAACACGCACATAAATCTTCATTTGTAATATACACTAAAACATTATTATTTTGCTGTTAATTATATAATCAAACCGATTCACAGTGTGATGTATCATCTAACCATATAATAAAATATTTTACTCTAAATTTATGTATAATAAACTAAATATATACAAATTTTTTCCAAATTTTATCATTCGTAATTATCTTTATACATTAACTATTTTTTAATATTTTTTAATAAAACTACAAACCACAAATAAACTAAAAATTACTGTACAAAATTCATATTATTATTCAAATTGAACAAAACAAAACAACCACTAAAATAATTTCATAATGCGTATATATTATTTATCTTTAACACGTAAATAAAACAAACAACAACTGCTTTTGCTAAAATTACTTTAGTTTCGTTCCATTTTAACATGCACATAAAAGAATATCACCCAGAAATTGATTACCATTATCCAATCTAAACACAAATATATAATTTTATCTAAATAAAATTCTAAAAAAATGTGTCATAAGAAAAAAAAACTAGTTAGCTCTCTTTATTTGATTTTGCCTCATCACTCACGATTTTTCTTGTACTTCCCTTCGTCTTTCACTCACGATTTTATCTTTCTCTTGTTCCATTTTAAATTTCCAGTTTTGATTAGGGTTCCAAAGTGCTTTCAAAAAGTTCTCATACAATACCTTGCACAAATCTCCTCACTAAAAATTGAACCCATAACCTTCCTATCATCACAAGTTACTACCATCTAAACTACCACATCTCTTTATCCTACTTACCATTCCATTTTTATAGGATTTAATACTACGTAATGCTCGATCGTAATGTCGTTCGACCCTTCTCACACTATTCCTACTCCTTTACCTTTCTTATCAGACAACGCATCAACATATAACTTCCATGGCTTATTTGAAGGGCCACATTGTCCTAGCAATTCTATAGCGAATTCCACCAAGTGTTAACCCTTGACAAATCCATGCGGTTCATAGCGAAGGCCAAATTTAGCTTTCTCAAGATTTTTGCAATAGGATGATCTGTTCAAACAACTACTTGATAGCTTTGAAAATAAGGCCTTAGCTGTCTTGCTTTTGTTAAAAGTGTTAACACCACCTTTTCAATCTCTTAATATCGAGTCTCATTGTCCTACAAGACTTTACTAATGAAATGTACAAGTTTTTGTACGAAACCCTCCTAAATTAGTGTTGCGCTTATGGCTTCTTTTGTTATCACTAGTAAAAAAAGGGGATTTGAAAGCGCCTCATACGCCTCGGTTTCACTACAACCGAAGCGTATAAAAACGCGGTGGCAGAAAGGTAATTAACGCTACACAATATGCCTCGGTTCTCCAACAACCGGTGCCTAAAGCCATATACGAACTCGGTTCTACGCAGAACCGAGGCATATGCGTCTGCCAGCTGACCTTTCAGTGTACATGCAACGAGCTACTAACTCGGTTCTGAACGAACCGAGGCGTAAAGTTGAGAATCGAACTCGGTTGCTGCAGGAACCGAGGTATATGACTCTGTGCAGACCTGCCAACCTGGAAAAACTCTGACGTTTGAGCTTCGGTTTATGCACCGGTTGATTCCAAACCGAGGTGGTTACAGGTTTATGCTTCGGTTGTGTAAAGACCCGAGGCAGTAAGCCTCCTTTATGCACCGGTTAATTGAAGATCCGAGGCATATGTGTTTAAATTTCATGCGCGAATGAACCGCCTTCGCGCATCTTCTTCTCAGCGCTGCTACAGAAAAACAAACACAGTGCACCCTGCGTTTTTCTCCGTCGCCCTGCGTCTCTCCTCTCGGCGTTTGCACCCCTCATCGTCGTCGTCTCCGGTGTGGTCGCGTGTGGCTCCATTTGCGTCTGCCAGAGCTCCGTTTGCGGTTGCGGTCCGTGTGGTTTTGCTTCGTTTGCGGTTGCGCCTGTGGTTCGTTCTCCGTCGCTGGTGACGGTGGTTTGGTGGTTGGGTCTGCCTGTGCTTCCATTTCAATCTCAGATTTGTTTCTCCCCAACTGCCACGCTCCCACGCTCCCACGCTCCCAGGTTTTTGCCCGTAAATTTTCTCCATCTTCATTGTGTAATTTGTGGTATACTTTGCATTGTGTAATTTGTGGTATTAGAATACTTTGGCATGAAAAATAGTAGTAATCAATTAACCAAAATAGTTAATTGCTTGTGATTAAGTAATCAAAATTAAGCAAAAAAATAGAAAATATTTTTATTTGTGGTATGAGATGAATATGATAGTTATTTTAACTATGAATCAACTGTCAGATGTTTTTATGTTCTTATGATATGCTTGAATATATTGTTTCTAACTGTGAATTAGCCTTAGTTTCCCGTTTAAGATTCAATACAAAATTTATTTACTATCTCCATATTTTTTTAACAAACATACTTTTTAGAAATGAAAACAGAGGAGATGGTAATAATAATTTACAAGTATTGAATCTTGAATTGTCCGGTTGGACAGTTTAAGAAGAGTAATAACTTTTTCATAGCTTATTATGATATATCAATTTTAATATATATGTCTTAAATTTCACGAAAATTTGTCGTTGTGTTTTGTATTGATCTTCGGGTGCATATTTGATTGTGATTTATAATCACTTTCATTTCGTGTAACCTGAAGACCAATGCGAAATGCTGGCAAAATTTCGTGAAATTTAAGATATGTTGTTTAAAATTGATATGTTTAATAAACTAAAAAAAGTGAATCTTCTTGAATGGGATAGGGTCACACCTTGAATACAAACACGATCAAAGTGATCATTCAAGATTATTGAGATTGTGTAAACAATTTCAGTAAACATGCGTACGGATAGAGGGTGGATGAATTTACCACGCATCAGCACTGAGTACGAGAGAGGGGTAGAAGACTTTATACAGTTTGCGCAACGTAATGCGAGTACAAGTGGTGATGATGAAGTCAAGTTCAGATGTCCCTGTGTGAACTGTTTGAATGGGAGGAAGTTGAACGCAACTGATATTAGGGAACATCTTATCTGTGATGGTTTCATACGAAGTTATACAACATGGATATGGCACGGCGAATTAACAGACTTTCCAACTGTCTCTCCAACTGGAAATGTTTATGATTCCACAATGGATATGGAAGATGAAGCAGAAGAAGACAACTTAGAGGACATGATCCGCGATGTTGGCGCAGAAGCTTTTGCCCAAGCGCATGTGTATGAAACGATGTCCACTGATGCGGAGACTCCTTTGTATGCGGGTTCAACTAAGTTCACACGGTTGTCAGCGGTGTTAAGGCTGATGAATTTAAAGGCGAGCAATGGATGGAGTGATAAGAGTTTTACAGAATTGTTGTCGTTGTTGAATGAAATGCTGCCAGATGGAAATACGTTACCCAATCGTAATTATGATGCAAAAAAAATTCTCTGTCCGATGGGTATGGAATATAAACGGATACATGCATGTCCGAATGATTGCATATTATATAGGAATGAGAATGAAGTTTTGATAAAGTGTCCAAAATGTGGGTTATCACGATACAAGTCAAAAAACAACGGTGAAGAAGGTGGCATCACAGAAAAGAATGGTTCTGCTTTGAAAGTAGTTTGGTACCTTCCACTAGTTGCCAGACTTAAGCGTTTGTTTGCGAATCCCAAAGACGCTAAAAACCTAAGATGGCATGCAGATGAGAGAACAACTGATGGGATGCTTCGTCATCCGGCTGATTCCAAGCAATGGAAAATTATTGATCAAGAATTCCCCCAATTTGGTGAAGAATGTAGAAATCTTAGGTTTGGCTTAGCTACTGATGGAATGAATCCATTTGGTAATTTAAGTACCAATCACAGTTGTTGGCCCGTTATACTGATAATTTACAACTTATCTCCTGGATTGTGCATGAAAAGAAAGTACATGATGTTGTCAATGTTGATATCTGGTCCAAAGCAGCCTGGAAATGACATCGATGTTTATCTAAGGCCACTAGTTGAAGACTTGAAGTTGTTGTGGGTTGATGGGGTTGAAATATTTGATGCCTTTGCTTCAGAAACTTTCATGATGCATGCCATGTTATTTTGCACCATTAATGACTTCCCAGCTTATGGTAATTTGTCGGGGTACAGTGTGAAGGGTCATAAAGCATGTCCTATATGTGAAGAAAACACTGCAGCTCAACAATTAAAACACGGAAGGAAGACAGTGTATATGCGTCATCGGCGATTTTTACAATCTAATCATCCATATCGAAGGTTAAAGAAAGCATTCAATGGAGAACAAGAGAAAGACAATGCACCCATTCCACTTACTGGACTTGAAGTTGTTGAGAAAGTTAATAAAGTACATCATCAATTTGGGAAAACGTCGAAGAAGTCTTCTGTAGCGACCCCTTGGAAGAAGAAATCAATATTCTTTGATCTTCCATATTGGTCAAAGTTAGATGTTAGACATTGCATAGATGTCATGCATGTTGAGAAAAATGTTTGTGATAGCTTGATTGGTACACTACTAAACATCCAGGGAAAAACAAAAGATGGAGTGAATGCGCGTTTGGATTTGGTTGACATGAAGATCCGAGAAGAATTGGCACCAAGAGAGATTGGTAAACGTACTTATTTGCCCCCTGCATGTTACACAATGTCCAAACAAGAGAAGATAAGTTTTTGTCTTTGTTTAAAGAGTATCAAGGTACCACAAGGATACTCTTCAAATATCAAGAGCTTAGTGTCAATGCAGGACTTAAAGCTTGTTGGACTGAAGTCTCACGATTGCCACGTCTTAATGCAACAGTTGTTACCAGTGGCAATTCGTGGAATTTTGCCCAAAAAAGTTAGGCTGACCATAACTCGATTGTGCTCATTTTTCTCGTCAATTTGTAGTAAAGTCATCGATCCTACAAAGTTAGATGAACTTCAAAACGAAATTATCATCATCTTGTGTCAACTAGAAATGTTTTTCCCTCCATCCTTTTTTGACATCATGGTGCATTTACTTGTTCATTTGGTCAGAGAAATAAAGTTGTGTGGACCAGTATACTTAAGATGGATGTACCCTATTGAGCGTTATATGAAGATTTTGAAAGGGTACGTCAAAAATCAATATCGTCCAGAAGGTTCGATGATTGAAAGATATATTGCTGAAGAAAGTATTGAGTTTTGCTCTGAGTATATGGCTAAAGCAAATCCGATAGGAGTCCCTCGGACATCATGGTTGAGTAGATATTCTACAAGTAAAAGCATCCGAGGTGTGAATGTGGTGACGAAAAGTCGTGAAGAATTGATGCAAGCACATTTATACATATTAAACAACACAGATGAAGTGATCCCATTTTTGGAAGCTCACAAAGCCGTTGTAAGGGACAAGTATCCACGACAATCAGAGAAATGGCAGTTGATGGAGCATAACAGAACATTCTTGTCCTGGTTCAAATCTGAAGTTTCAAAAGAATCACGTTCCTCTGAGACTTTGTTCTGGTTAGCAAATGGCTTGAAGTTTGATGTTGTATGTTGTACAGGATACGAAATTAATAATTGCACATTCTATACGAAAACTTTGGATGATAAAAGCACAGTACAAAATAGTGGCATCAGTCTAGAAGCTGAGTCGCTACAGTTTTCCACATCCAAAGATCAAAATCCTATAGTTGGTTCCATGAGGTACTATGGTAGAATTGAAGAGATATTTGAAGTTGATTACACTAAGTTTTCCGTTGCACTCTTCAAATGTAAGTGGATAGACAATAAGAGTGGTGTCAAAATAGATGAATCTGGTATGACACTTGTTGATTTTCGAAAGGTTGGTTATAGAGACGAACCCTTCATCATGGCATATCAAGCAAGTCAGGTTTTTTATGTAAAAGATCCTGCATCTGACCATTGGTATGTTGCTCTCCAAGGAAAAAGGCAAATTGAAGAAAAAGAAGAGAATCTAAGTAATATTCATATCGCTGACAACCATCCATTTAAAACGACAATAAATTTGGATGACGACCCTCTAATTGATGATATACAAGCAATACGAGAAGATCACAATGAGGGAATATATATATGACCAATCGATATGATTATGTATGAATTTCATGTTTGTGTAAATATTTATGGCTTTTGTTAAATAATATATTGCATAATTTATAAGTGTTTTATTTATATTTCATCTTATTTATTGTGACAGATATATGGCTGAGTCACCTCATTCGTCGGGCGATGAAGTCCCCACCACTTCTAGACGGACGAGAGGAGCAACGAGGTTACGACAGCTTATACTTAGAAGAAATGCAGGTGAGAGGACACCTGCCATTATTGACGTGGTCACTGGAGTTGCATCTGGCCCAAATGCAGATGTATTTAGGTCTTACCTTGGAGTATTGGCACGTGATCGTATCTCTATACTTACTCCATCGTTTGACCATGTTTCTGAGGCTGATCGGAATCTCATCTGGCAAGATCTATTGGTAAGTTAAGCAATATTGCTCAATCTTCTATATTCAGTATATTGATAAATCTGTATTTATATGAGGTTATTACTTTCTTTGTTGCAGATAACATTTGATATGCCAAACGTCGAGAGCTTAAAGAATAGGTGTTTATCTGCAATTGCAGAAAGATTTCGAGGGTTTAAGACAAAATTGACGTCGAGATATATATTTGGACCAAAAAGTAATGAAAATCCATGTTCCAAATATTCAGCAATTGACGAAGAAACATGGCGTCAGTTTGTAGAGCTTCGTTCTTCTGAGGCGTGGCAGGTAAGTGTAGTAAAATCATTCAATTCATCCTTCATAATTATTTACCATGACAATTGTTTAATTTTGTCACAGGAAAAAAGGTCAAAAGCACAGGGAATAAGCGCTCAGAATAAAAATCCACACCTCTTGTCTCGTGGTGGATATAGGAAGCTTGAAGAGAAAATAATGAAGCAGAAGTCAGATAGTAGACTTCCACTTTCTGAGGGTGATGACCCTCTTCCTCCTCCTTCACCACCATCTCGGCACGACAAGTGGAAGTTAGCCCGTATGAGACCATCGGGCTCCTACACTTCGGAGTCTGCCAGAGAAATATCTGAACGAATTGTAAGATGTCATTTCTTATTATATTACATTAATTTTGTTATATATCTTACATAGCTATTTCAAATGACTTTGAACTTTTGTTATGTTATAGGACTCATTGGTTGAGCAGAGCTCCCAAGGTCAATTCACACAAGAAGGTCGTCAAGATATTCTTGCCACAGCTATTGGACGACCTGAGCATCCAGGACGGGTGCGTGCTGCTGGGACTGGCATAGGCATACGACAGTTTTTTGGGTCTTCCTCGCGTCCATATTCATATGAAAAGATGAAGGAGGAAATAAGAAAAGAGATGACGCAGGAGATCACAAAGAAGGTTCGAGCAGAGTTATATGATGAAGTTGCTGACATGGTTGCGCGCCAGTTCCAGCAGCATTATGAGGATTATGGCAATCGTCCTCCACCATCTCCTGTAGCAGAACATGTTGTGCCCCCTACAGGTAAGGTTATTTATTTTTGCTTACTAATTTACTTTTTGCATAAACTAACATTTAATTTGACAGGTAGAAGCGGTAAAGGAAGTTGCTCAGCTGCCGGTGCCCCAGGAGACGACATGGATGACACTCGTCCATGTGAGTTATATATTCTCTCTGATACTGGGACCATGCTAGTGGCTCGTGGTACAGTGTATGAGACAGCCACTGTAGTGCATGGGGTACAACTTGCAGAAGATGAGGTCAAGGTCACGGTCGATGAAGTTGTCATAGCGGATGTCGTTCTTCCTGTGCCTACAGATGAGTTCTTCACTGTGGAAGAAGCATTTAGGTCCTTTGTCGCCTGGCCTAGACATTTGGTTGGTCATGTATCTAATCCCCCGGTAAACACTCGTACTATATACTTCTCAATTTTAATATTTACTTCTAATTGACGTTATAACAACCATTTTTGCATTTAACAGCAGATAGGTCAAGAGGGAAGTCCTAGACCGAAGAAGACTCATTTATCTGAGGATGACCCTGTTGGTGCGTTAGACGACCTTGCTAAACTCATTTCAGAGGTGCCGATGAATGTACATTGGGATTCTACTACATTTGGAAGAGAAGCTCTTATCCCATTGTACTTGCATCAGCAAGATGTTAGGGAGCTTGCGTCGGGGAGAGATGAAATTAATATTACACTCATTCAGCTGTGGATGATGTAAGTTTATGAAAACTTTTATATATACATGTATTTTATCAACTTACTTATATCATATTATTTCTTCAATTTAGGTATCTGTTTGATGTTAGTAACAAGAAGGGGTTCAACGATGTATATGGGTTCATTGACCCTTCTATGACTCATGACAGAAATAAATTTGATGATATCCAGACATACATCACCACATGCTTTGGAACGGGGAAGGAGATATATTTTCTCCCTTATATACATGGGTAAGTGAAGTTTGTTAACTTCAACACATTCATTTAATAATTTTGGTATATCATTCATAAGTTATTACCAATTTCAGGTGTCATTGGCAACTACTTGTGATCTCCGTACCGGAGAACACGGCTGTTTGGTTTTGTTCATTGCATAAGTCTCCTCCCAGCCCTCTTAGACATGCAGTAGATTGGTAAGAATCTCAATGTCTGGTCCTTTTTTTTATATAAATGTATGCTAAAAGAATTTCTTTTGATAGTTCCCTTGCAGCACATATGATGTTATCTGGGAGATCTACTGCTACAGCTAAAAAGCTTGCATGGGTTTCTCTTAAGGTTTGGTATTTTAGTCCATACTTTGTTACATTTGCTTCCATTCAAATGATGTTACTTAACATTTTATAATTATGATGATATATTGTAGTGTAATAGACAAATGGGGTCATATGAATGTGGTTACTACGTGATGTTTTGGATGATGACCATCATTCGTGCACATTAGACCACTGGATGGGAAACGGTAATATTTAGGTTTGAATTTTATGTTCTCTATATTTGGATTTCATATACACTAATTCAAATCATTGTACTTTATGCAGAGATTTAATAGGACTGCTCCAATTCCAGAGAAGTCAATCCAACTTGTGAGGAAAACACTTGCAAGATATGTAATTCATTTATATAATAGTATGTAGTAGTAGATATTAGGATATACTAAGTTTTAAGTTTATGTTTCTAAGTTGTTTTATGCTTTTCTACGTTACTATAAATTGAACATGTACATTGCATTGATTTATGCTTGAAACTTGATTTATGATTACATTTGGATTGATTTATGCTTCTAAGAATTTGATTTATGATTCCATTCAATATATTTTATGTTTTAATATGAATTTCTTTTAAAATACACGTTTCTGTAATATTCTGGACTGTTCTGGTTATAAAAAGATATGCAGGTTTGTTTCTGTGATTGGGAATGTTGCAGAAACAGACACCACTTTAAAAAAAAACGTACTTATATGCCTCGGTTCTGGTAAAAACCGAGGTCAAAAGCCCACTTACTGCCTCGGTTGTGGTCAAACCCGAAGCAGAATGTGTAGCGGAGGAGAAAAAAAAACAAAAAATGAATCTACTGCCTCAGTTCTAGCCAGAACCGAGGCAGTAAAGTGGAACTTTATGCCTCGGTTACGAAGAACCGAGGCCTAATGTGCTACGAAAAAAATAAAATAAAAAAACGTTAAACGTTTATGCTTCGGTTGGAGATGAACCGAGGCCGTAGGGGGTGAGTTTATGCCTCGGTTCACAACCGAGACCAAAAGTGTTAGACTTTTTACCTCGCCTGAATATGCCTCGGTTGAGAAACCGGTGCCTATAGCCAAAAATAACCGCTGTCGTTTCCCCTTATTGTACTAGTGTATTGCCAAGTATAGATGCAGTTCGTGACCAATGACTGGTCTAGCCATTATAGTGGGGTTGGCCAATATGTTCTTAACTTCGGTGAAGGCTATTTCACATTGTTCGTCCCATTTTTTTGAGTCTTGTATCTCCACAATCTATAAGATTGGTTTGATCTTCTCAACTAGCCAAGAATAAATCTTGAAAGGGAGGTCAGTTGACCGGCTAACCATTACACTTATTTCAAGTTATGTGAGCTTCCAATGCTCAAGATGGTAGTGCATTGATCTAGGTTGCGCTCTATACCCCTTGTCGCTAACATAAAGCCCAAATATTTGCTTGCTCCTATCCTAGAGGTGCACTTGGAAAGGTTTAGCCACATATTGTATCGTCATATCTAGCCAAACACCTCTTTGAGATCTTCCACATGCTTAGTGATTACACTTGATGACCATGTTATCGACATATACCTCAATGCATTTCCCTATTTGATTACGGAAAATCTTGTCCATGAGTCATTGATAGGTCGCCCTTGCATTCTTGAGACCGAACAACATAGCTTTGTTGAAGTAATTGATGTGTTCGGTAATGAAGACAATTTTTTCTTATAATGATTTTACTTGGGTATCTGATTGTATTCAGAGTATGCGTCCAAAACACCGAGAACTTGATGAACTAATGTGTCATCTACAAACCGAACGATACTTGAAAGTGGGTATGCATCTTTAAGGCATGTTTTTGTTTAGATCTGTGAAGTCTATGCACATCCTCCACTGATCCCCCAACTTCTTAACCATGACAACTTTTTCCAACAACGTGGTATACTTTCTCACCTTTGCCTTAGTGGCTTGGCATCTTTCCTCTTCAGTTAGCTCATTTTCTGAGCGATCGATCGAGCTTATTTGAATATTGCCAACTTGTGAGATATTACACCTGAATGAATGTCCAACATATCAACCATAGTCCATGCAATTAAGTTTTGATTATCAGTTTTTCCCCAACTCACTCTGTTCTAAATTTAACTCACTTCCCAACTTGGTGTTTTGACCGTCAAGCTAGCGTAGCATAAGCTCTTTGATTTCGCATTGTGGTTGTAATCAGTCTTTCATATGGGTTTGAGGATCAAGGTTTGGTATGGCCATCTGAGACTGAAAAAAATTTTAAGGAGGGACATATGGTGTCATTTTAAGTGCAGTTGTATAACATTCCCAAACAATCTTTTAATCAGCATATATAGTGCAAATTGTGCCCTTGTCTGAAAGGAACTTCATAACTAAGTAAGGTGTAGACATTATAGCTTCAAAGGTAGTTATGCATATCGACTAATTAACACATTATAGAATAGGTTTAATACCCAATTTTGTCCCCAGTTTGGTTCGGAAATCTCAATTTAGTCTCTCGTTAGAAAAGTAATTGTAATGGATCCATACTTGTACATTTGTGAGTCAAGTTAGTCCCTTCCGTTAAATATAAGTAAACGGAGTTAATGGGATGATGATGTGGCAGTAGTTAGTTGTTAGGTGTCAAAATGCAATTCTCTGCGTGCCAGCTCCCTCTCAGATCAGAAACCAGGTTTCTTCCTTCTTCTAGATTCACAACAACGTCTCTACTTCAAACAAAAGAAGCCAAGAAAGCTGCCCTTACCCCTAATTCATCTCCTCTTCTTCAACACAAAATGGAAACCCCCACTTTCTCATGGACAAACAAAACACCAGGCCATGGTTTCGCCGACGCTCCCCTCATACCGGTCGGAGCCACCGCCGATACCGCGTCGTTTCGACCTCAGGCCCCACCGGAACCACTACCGACCGCGGCGCCGCTGCCTTCTCTTCTTCGCGCGCGAGGCCGACACACTCTCCTTCTGTCTACCGCGAAAAGCCCTCCGCTAAACCGGCCACCGCGCCTCTTCCGCGCCACTGCTTCGTCAACTCCAGCCACCGTGCCACTGCTTCTCCGATCCCGTCTGCTCTCTCAGACACCGGCAACCCAGGCAGGGGTTCGTCTTCATCGCACGTTCAAACCTCCACCCGACTGGCAGCCGCGAGCCACCGCAGCCGTCGCCAGTCGAGGTGAAATCTCTCCTCCTCCGTCGCTCGTCGCACGCGGGAAGTTCTCTCCCTTCTCCGTCCATAGTCGCCACCACCACAGAGGCGGAAACTGCCGCCACCGAGGCTGCCGCGATGGGCTCTCCTATTTCTCTTTCAAGGGTTCTTTCGTCTCCAGCATCACCACCGGACCGAAGCATTCTTCCCTCTCTTTTTCTCATTTTTTTAATTTATTTACTGATTAATTTGGCATTGATTGATTCGATGTTTTACTGGGATTGAAAATGACGAGTGTGTGTTGTGTACATCTGAGTGTGAGGGGTGAATGCTGGATCTGTTCTGTCCTGTGTGTTGATTGGGTTATGTTTGTTGGGGGTGGTTACGGTCGAAGAGCAATCCGGTCGAAATGATTTCGTGGGCGACAACCCGGACGAAAAAGAAGGTGTGATTGAAACGAAGGTGACGAAGACAAGACGAAGAAGAAGAGTAAGAGAGTGAGAATGAGCGTGAGTGAGTAGCGAGTGAGGTGAAGGTGGGTGTGTGAGGGTGTACGGTAACGGCTGGGGATGCGGTTTTTTAGGAGCCAGGAACCTCGGGTTTTCGCCATTTCATATATAAATTTAGGTTTAATACCACGTAAGCACGCACACAGTTGCGTTTTGACACCTAAGCACTAATTACTGCCACATCATCATCCCATTAACTCTGTTTGCTTATATTTAACGGAAGGGACTAACTTGACTCACAAATCTATAAGTAAGGATCCATTACAATTACTTTTCTAACGAGGGACTAAATTGAGATTTTCGAACTAAACTGGGAACAAAATTGGGTATTAAACCTATAGAATATGTTGGCCTCGACTAAGAGATATCTGATGTGACCAGATTTGATTCTTGTTCACAAGTCAAGATATCCTCTATTATCTACCTACACTAGTGGAAAAATGACATTTTATAACGAACCTATTATGACGGATAAAAATTATCCATCATAATAGGGAGATATTATAACGTAGTTGTTTAAATCAGTTATAATATGAAACGCGGTGGAAAACTTTTAAATAAGTTTAAGACATATTATAACGTAGTTTTGAAAATCAGTTATAATAAGAAACACGATGGCAAACTTGTAAATAAGTTTAAGACATATTATAACGTAGTTTTAAAAATCAGTTATAATATGAAAAGTGATGGCAAACTTGTAAATAAGTTCAAAACCTATTATTGATGTATTATAACGAAGTTTTAGAAATCAGTTATAATATCTCTTCCTCTCTCATTTCCCATATCCCTCTCGCTAGATTTCATTTCACGTTCCCTCTCACTCTCATTCCTCTCGTCCGCTCTTCGTCTCATCCCTCTCACTCGCATTTCTCGACACTCCTCACTCGCATTTCTCAGCACTCCTCCGCGCCTGTGTTCTTCTCAGCTCCGAGAACACTCCTTCCTCTGCAAGACTACTTCTGGTTCCGCTGCCTCTTCCTCGAAATCTCCGAAGTTTGACCAAGTAGGTTTTATGATTCATAATTCACATTCTACTATTTGTTTTTTCCTAATTTATGTTTTTCTTCTATTAATTTCACTACTTTCTCCTAGGTTGGTGTGGATTGTGTTTGGATTGGTGGAGAAATTAGCGACATTAGCACGAGAGATAGGAGGAGGAGGGAGCCTTCAATGCCGAATCCACAATGGTGATTGGAGAATTTTGAAGGTAGTTATAGTTCACATTCTTCTTTGTAACACTTTTCCCCTCTCTTTATCCTGTTAATTTAGTTTTCATTGATTCTTGAAGAACAAAAAGATTGTGTTTTAAGTCTCGTGCACGAGAATCTGCTTCAAATTTAATTCTGGATTTAGGGTTATATTTCTACAAATAAACCAGTGTAATCATAGACTATTTTTAATTATAAAAACTTTTCTGTCTGAATTATTGATGCTGGAAAGTGTTATTCACTTTAGTCCTTGTGCCAATGAAAGTGGCAGAGAAAAAGTAGTAGAGTAGTGATGTTTTCAGGGAAATTTTCAGGGAAGAAGGGGTTTTCTTCAAGGTTTGTGTATCTTTCAGCCTGTAATTCACTCTATTATTTTAGATCTACATTCTTTCAAATTCAAATAATAGAATACAAAAAAAATAAGAACAACTAATAACTCATATAACAGAAGCATAAAATTCTACAGATGGCTCTCATTTTGAAATAGCATGCTACTAGGAATGTTTTGTTTGAGAATTTTGGTGTTCTGAGTAATGTTCAACATGAGTCTTTAACTCTCGATCTTGATGCTAAATTCTTATGCTTGGTTATACGGTTCCGCATCTAAGATCTGATTTCTTTTTATGTTTATTTAGAAGCTAATAGTTATAGCTTCCAAATACTGATTTCAGAACCAGTTATGAAACACTTTGATTTCATTGTCGGGCTGGAAAGCTACTCTTCAACCACTTATTTAAAAATGATGCCTTTTAACATCCATTTGCAAACACTTACAATCTCAAGAGAAAATAATATGCCTTTTAAAAATGATAACATCTTTTAAGCATATAAGAAAGTTAACACATTGTCCATCAAAAATATATTAGAGGCGTAAGTTTTCCTTTCTATTTTTATTCCTTCCTATATTATTATTATTATTATGTAATGAATGTCTAACTTTTGTATAGGTCTTTGGAAGCTCATTCAAGGTTGCGGAGTGTTCCATCTATTTCTAGGAAGAAGATGCAAATAATCACACCTAATGTAAGAGAAGTTGACCTTCCTTTGTTTTGTGTTTTGTGATTGTTATTTTTATGAGGAATTGACTGTGTTGTTGGTTTTGTGAAATTTGGTTTAGCAAAATATACAGAGCTACATGGTGCAAAGGCTAGCTAGAGTATAATATGATATTTTTTGTCTTTGGTTTGAATAAGTCTTCATTATTTGTATTTAATTTTGCAGTGTCGACGTCAATTGGGCAACTATGAGTGTGGGTATTATGTAATGAAACACATGCATACCATTATTTATACAAACATTACTGAATCATGGAATAAGGTATTAAAATACTAACTAAATACTTATCAAACTATTCATTACAATATTGTTTTAACTCTATTATTTTATTTGTAGATCTTTAATGATTCATCTCCCATGGAAGTTGTAGACATTGAAGACATTAGAAGGAACTGGACTTCTTTTATTTTAAGTGTTAGTAGAAACTTGGCCACAATTAAATAGTGTATGTACATTAATGTAATATTTGGATTTAATATATAGTTTCATGTATAAATGATGTATTAAATATTAGACTATTTAATATTTGAAATGAATTCTATTTTGTTAGTTTCATTAAATTTGTTTATTTAAAGCTATATTGATTATAAATTGATTGGATGAGATGATAATACAGGAATATTATTATAATTTCATTGGATGTCAAATTTAATAATCAATTTTTTTTTAAAAAACATATATTATAATGTACTAAGCAATGTACGTTATGGTACGTTGATCACATATTATAACGTACAATAATATATACGTAATAATATATAACATATTATAATGTACAAAAACTTCTACGTTATAATACCTTTTACTCTATTATAACAGACAAATGAAAATTTATCATAATAAACTGCGCATATTATAATGTTCTTCACAAACTACGTTATAATATGTTAGAACATATTATAACGTAAATTTATGCTACGTTATAAAATGGGCAGACTTACTATATCGCCCAGACCTAAGTCCCCAGTAACTACGTTATAAAATATCATTTTTGTACGTTATAAAAAGTTATTTTTCCACTAGTGTTGTTTGCCAGAAAAACGTACTTTCTTCTCATTGTAAGGTACAATGAGGTCTTTGGATATGTCCATCTCTTGGAATGTTTTTCAGTAAAGAATATTGATCGAGCTTCCATGGTTAATTATTACTTTGACAATGCCATAATTTGTGATCTTGACCATTATAACCATGGGATCATCTTGATCACGATCAGGGGTCTTGAAGTTTTTGCCATTGAAGATAATAGAAGTCATGGTTTTGATCCTTTTTTCAACCAAATGCATAGCCTTAAGTGTCTAGATTTGCCTTTTATGTGTCACTACTAAAGCTCATCCTCCGATAAACCCTTCAAAGATGATATTGATCACACCTCTCAGTGAACGCTCTACGCTACGACTCCTGGTCCTTCGCCGGGATGATTCTCTACGACGGTCGATCCTCAACGTCATCGAGGACTTCAAGCTGGACTATGCATGCGAGGACTCCTCTCCACCCACTCGATTTTAAGAAACTTTTTCATATGTCTCGCTCGAATCAACTCTTTAATCTTGTCATGTAGGGAGGTGCATTCTTTAGTTGTGTGTCCAAGAATGCGATCATATAAGCAATGTTTGTTTCCATCCGCATTTGGATGGGTTTGTTTCCTCCTAGGTGTGAGCATCAGATCCACACTGAGTGCTTCTTCCAAAATTTTCAGTCAAGGAACGTCCAAAGGTGTGTGCTAGTGGAAATGCAACCCTTTAGCCAGTTCTTTGGATCTTAAATAATGTCATTTTTTGCGTGGTTTCTCTTAAACCTTTTTTGTCACTTGACGAGGCCTTTGATCACATCTCTTTTCTAAAGTCTCACATTTATTCCACCTACATGAACACGACTTCTCTTTTCCTATGTTCATCTAAGTTCTTTGTAGGTTGCATGCACAAGTTATCCACGGATGGTCCTGGCCACAAGGTCGTAATCATATAGTGCATAGCCACTTCTAGACCGAGATTCCTATTTTCCTCGGAACCTTACCAAGCTGCTTTATAAATGCTAAGAGAGACTCGTCCTTTTGTTGTCATCCTTTTATTGTCGTCTTTTTGTTGCCTAGCATTTGCCAAGGTAACTAAAGTTAAGTGATGTGGTCGGCTAGTGGAAAACTATGCTCTAAAACTTCGAGCAGTTGGTACAAAAGTTGTTTATGGAGTTCGGTGGTAAAAAAGGCCAAGGCTTATCCTTTCAGTGAGATGGAAAAGACTTTATACTAGACAATATCACTTATGGTATAAAGTGTCATTTGGTTCATGAATATTTTAAGATGCTCATCATGGTCAGTAGAGCCACTGTACTTATAAAAGATGAGCATCCTCTAGTTGTCTGGGAAAGGAACCTCCATTATCCCCGCCATAAATGGAAGCATCCACCCGTAGTCACTGTGAAGTACCTAAAAAACACAAGAGGAAGGGGGGTGTTGAATAGTGTTAATGGAAAAGTTCTTTTTGCAACCCTTCTGATATAACACGTTAGTCGAGTTTTGGATTTGTCAAACAAGTGCCTAAATGGTCAACTTAATAAATGATAGTAAAAGACAGTTTCTCTTAACGTGCTATTCAAAGTGTACACTGTAGTGTTTGTAAGAACTTCCTTTGTTAAATAATAAATATTTGGTGAAGAATGTTCTTTCATGTAGAGATAAAGGTGCAGCAGCATGTTTTAAAAGAGAAGCGTTTAGTCAAGAGAAAAGTAACAAATGCACAAATGATTTTATTTTAGTTTACTCCAACTGAGTTACGTCCAATCTCTTCCACAGATGGTTCCACTATAATTTTCAATACAATGCAGTCTAAACACTCGCAGGTGTTTCTCTCTTTTCTCCTTCTCTCTTTCTTACAATCAGTAAACAATATTACAATGAAGCTTGAGAGTGTTGCTTTTCTTTTTTTTCTCTTCTTCTCTTTTTCTACTCAGATATTCCTTTTTTTTTCTTGAGCTCTTTATGTGCTTTTCTTTTGAATGCTTCTCAAAGGATGCATATTATCGTTGATTCTTCATTTGAATGATATTCTATTTAAAGGAATTTGGATAAGTGTCCATTAGACTAAGCTCTGGGCTTTGATTTGTGTCTTTTCTTTCTTCATGTACAACAACCGTTGGTTAAAATCAACTTGCGAGAGCATACATGTTTTTTTAGTACTTTGATTCAAGTAGGTTGTACTTTCTTTTAGACATCGCTTCAAGTGAAGAATATTATGTGAATATCTCTTTTATCTCTAACGTTCACTTATGATATTTTAATTTGAAGCTTGCGGATGCTTATAAAGAAGCTTATCTACAAAGAACAAAGTACAAAGTACATTGTGCATGCATTAGATTTGTCTTTTCTCATATCACTTTTTGTGCTTTTAATCGTTGATCATTTAATGCTTGCTCAGAACAACAAAGTGCTTTTTTAATTCCTACCGTTGAGGTAACAATTAAGTTTTTCTTCTAAAGATACCTAGCGTTGAGTAAAGTCTTCATCGTTTGGATAAAGTAATAGTTTAGCTCATGGTATCATTTAGACTGATGTAAACGCTTTTTATGATATTTCCTTTTTAGAGCAATTACGTTTAACATTGTTTGTGTTTTCTTTAGTGTTTTAAGTTTTAGTCTTTTAGAGTGTTTTTATCAACGACATTGTCTCGTTTTCCCAAGAGTTAAACTGAATACTCATTGAGTATGATAAACTTTACGTGTTTAACTTCAACTTTCTTAGAACTTTTGACTTAACAGTCATTTAGTATTTCGTCTAGGTGTTTTGACTTAGTTGTGTTTTCTGTTTCCTAAAATCCTAAGTGTTTTCCTAAGGTTTTTCTATGTTGGGGATTTTGGTTCTAAAGTCTTATGTTTCTTCCTATGGTTTTTCAAGATTATTATACCATTTAATGTTATTTGGTTAAACTTCAAAACATAAAAGTATTTAGGTGTATATCGACGATTTTATCTTAACACACTGTTGCGACTGGCGAGTGATCCTCACTAGCTCCCGAGTTGCCTTCGTAGGCCGTTCGATCGAGCTCCTCATGTGCTTCGTAGGTACTGGTAGAGTTGGTGTGGAAGGGATAGGATTCTTAGCACTCTACCCTTGGTGCATTGCCTTATTTTCAACACGAAGGCGTCTCAATTTTTTCTAATACTTATGTTGCATCTAATCCATTTATTTCTGCAAGTTCCTCATCATGTCCATAGGATTTGGCTGATTGTCAGACACTTCTACAATGATGTTGCTCGTCATGTTCCTTGTGGTCACCATAAGATTACTATAACTACTCACTCGCCCCCACAATGGATGTCAATATGTTTCACTATATGGGGTCGAGTATTCTTTCCAACGAACAAATTTCCACTTATCTTCAAGTTTTGTTCCCATTCATCAATGTCACTTGGGAGGTACTTGTCAAGTTTATCGATGTCAAAGTCAGTTTAATTTCAAGAATAAAAATCATAAATGTGTAATTAATACTAACTTATGCGTTACCTTTATTTATAGTTTTTATATTAAGCTTTCGATTTAGGATCAAATTAATTATAGTGCAATCATAACTAATCATGATTAGCCTTTAATTAGAATGATTTTCCAAATTAATCCCCGTTTACCTTAATATTCAATCATTATAAAGGATTTACCGTCTGACTAATCAAATCAATTTGACCGTTGGATCCATATTCTAAAAAGATTATAAAGAGAAAATTATACATACCTAAATGTTAATCACCCTTTTTAAACCAAAGCACCTATATCAAAATCATTGAAACCAGACAACATATGACTGCCAATTTTTTCTCATCAGAAAACACCTCATTACCAGTATTAGAGAAGGTATCATGATCATACACCACCGTGTATTGATATTAGAAAAATAACAAAACAAATATCATATAACAATAAAAGAATCTACATAAGTTATATAAGAGTTATTCCAGTCCACAAGTTACCAGCACTGAAGAAAGCAAAGGAGAGGTTTCTTTTCTACGGTGAGAGCGCACGCTGAACTCCAAAATCTTCCAAATTTATGCGTTTTCTACTTCCTAAACATAATTAAGATACAATAAAAAAAAATCAATGAAACTCACACCAAAAATATATAATATTTAAATAATTAAATTTATATTTAATTCAATATCATAAAATCAACTTACACACCACAACTAAACTCATTCATTTATAATCAATATTAAATTTTCAACATATCTTCCATGCTAAATAGTAAACATTTAAAATAAAAAGACTAGATATAGTTGTCAATCTCGAGTCAAATTAGAATGACATAATAATTTCAATAAATTTAATAAAAATAAATTTTGAATGATTCTAATATTATTAATACCTAACTCAATTTTATACTAATTATAAAATAAGTTTTATAGTTTCTTGTGTACTATAATTTCACTTAAAATTTTAATTTATAATGAAATATACAAATAAGAAATGTTATGTCATGATGTTGCGCTAGGTGTACGTTTATGATCTCATATGTTTTAGGACCTGTCTATTTTTCAAACTAAATGGTCTTTTTTCCAATTTCCACCTAATTTTAAAAAAAATTAGTTATCTCTTGTCGCAAAGCACATCGTGACAATAATTACATGTGACTAGTACATTGGTTTGACGAAGCAAATTAGGTACGTAATTAACTTTATTATAGGTGTCAAAGTAGATGATCTGGAACTATGTAACTAATTAAGTTAAGTTAGTTTAAAAAAGAAAAAGAAAATTAAGGTAATCACTTGTTTTCTTTTTAGGTCTGCAATAACTTAAAACGAAACGTCGCAATTTTGCTATGAACCTCTTCAAATTTCATTCTTATTACTGTCTGTTGTCAAAGTCCAGTTTAATCTATTGTTGATCGGTAGGAATATTTTTTATTTTTATAAATTCAACTTAATCAATTTTTGTAATGTATGGTAATCACAGGACTAAAAGACCTAGCTATACGAAGAACATACCTCTATCTAACAGCAGATTGATAGATAAAGAATGTAACTGATTGATCTGTTGTCAGCTCTAAGATCAATTAATTCAATAATGAAATTAAGGTAAACCAATTTAATTATCATTATTAAAATATGATTAGATTGTGATTAAGCCACCCTAAATAAACACTTTGATTTGTATAAATAGGAAATTTATAATAGTTGAACACATTAATGTTGCATTTAATATTTATATAATTATATTTTTTTTGGCTTAAACATGAGAATATGTTCTATCGATATCATCCAAACAGTTTTAGATGAACAAGAGAGATAAAACACTAAAGAAATTAAGGATAAAGATAGAAGAAGACCGATCCAATAATTTAAAAGATCTAGTACTCAATTGATTCTACATGCAGAAACTATTTAAAATTACAATTTTATGAGTTTTCAATCATTTTTTCCAGCACAACAGGATCATGAAATTTTTTCCTAATGCAACAAAAAATGTTGTATATTTATTTTGTAGTTGAATTATGTAAAATAATTTACATTTTTACTTTTTGAAGAAATTGTATATTTATTTCTTTTATCCTTTTTTAGAGATTGAGATGCTGTTATTTTTTGTCTACTATATAATCATATTGTATATTTAACTAATTTTTCTAGTTGTTTATTGTAATATAAAAAACAAGAAACAAAATAGAAAATATTCATAACTATTTCATTATTAGAAAAAATATAATGTATTATTTTATTTTTTTTCTATCCAGTCGTTTAAATGTTCAAATCAATCCAAAAGAAAATTATTGTGTTAGGTGCATGGCACATTTTTAATATTGGCCTCACTCTAGGCTTAGTTTAGCCATGGAGGAAGCTAGGCATAGATAAAAGAGGGCTAGGGAAGACTATGATGATACTCTCATATGATGCCAAATTTTCCTTAAAGTTTCTAATCATTTTTAAAGTTACTAAACTTGCTACCCACACCTAAAAAAGTTAGTTACAAATGCATCATAATCAGAATAGTTTGGCCAATTGCCTTTAATGTGTTGCCTTCCATTGCTCCTACTTCGTCTTGCTTGGTTTGAAATAATTACCTTCGTATCTCACCATGTTACCTACCGATCCACCGTGCTATAGTTTGTGTATATAAATACTCTCTCTCTCTCTCTCTCTCTCTCTCTCTCTCTCTCTATATATATATATATATATATATATTGTTTCTTTCCAATTCTCATGCTTTATTCTCCAAGTCTTTTGCATGGATTTCTTATTTATTATTTAAGAGAGTGGCCAAACGTAAATTGTTTAGTAAGTGTATTAATATCTAACTTAATCTTACATGTCTAATAGATTTATGATTTTTAATATACTTTTTTTATGGAAAAATGATATCTTGTAGGTAAAATAAAATATTGGAAAGTGAAGTACTCTCATGAACTTAAGTAAACGATTTAGATATTATTTTAGTAAGTAAATTTATGTTTAACTTAATTTTATAAATTTAATTTATTTATGTTTAATGTAATCTGACAAAATCAATTATAAAATAAAATTTATATTTTATGTAAAAAAATATAAATATAAATCCAACCTATATATACCTATATATAGTACAAAGAAACATATTAAAACCTAAACTTAGAGACTTTCGATACTTTTACTTCTAAGTATACGAGATTCCCGTCTTACTTATATATTATGATTTTTTTTATCATATATAATCTATGTGTGTGATCTTTAATAAGTTCAATAAATAAATTAATTTACATTGATAAACTTAAATAAGGTTTTAAATCTTGCATAATTTGTAAGAAAAATTCACTAAAATAGTCAAATTTTCTTGCCGAAATCTCAGAAAGTATTGTATGTGCTTTTTTGTTTATTTCTATAATATATCTCTATCAAATTTCCCTCTTTGCTCCATGAAACTGAAATTTTGTTATGGACCATTACTTTTGCACTGATCATAAAAACAACATAGTTCAAATTTGTGATGTTTGATCTTGTGTCGGTGGAAAATTTGCCAGTTACAATTTAATATCTAGGGTTAGTACAAACTTACTTTATTCTTTTACTTTTATGGGATCTGTATTATATAGTTTTTAAATCACTATCAATTAGATATGTGAACCAATCAACCGTTGAGATGGCAATTTTGTTTTGTTTAATATATTCTTATCCATAATTTTGTATGATATCCAAGTAGGATACTATCTTCTGGAGAGTTAATGTTTATATTTTTATTAAAATTAATATTTATGTACTTTGATTTCGATTGGTATTCTAGTTATAACAGTTTCGTAACTCTAATAATTGTTTTGATAAGATATAACACTTTAATAATTGGTCCATCCTATCCAAATAGAAGACAGTTATTTATCTGTGGTTTAACATTTTATAATAAATTTTTTAAATTATTAAATATATCAATTATGAATATAACATTATTAATTTAATCATAGCATTTGACTATTTGATAAATTTAAAATCAGACCTTTTCTTGAATGACTTGTGATGGATTGGACCACTCAAGTAATGGTCATTGAACTGTCCTTATACTCTCATTTTTGTGTTTATTTTTATCAAGTTTGAAAACCCATAATTATTTGATAGAAGATATTGTTTGTTTCTCTATTTCTTATAACAAAGATGGATATTATTATTAAGTACACAATTTCAATCTTATTTTCCTTTTAATTGAGAATGACGTGTTACTACATACACACACATATATACATATATATATATATATATATATATATATATATATATATATATGAAATTTATTAATTAATTTAACATTATATAACTTATTTTCAGCATAAACTTAAGCTTGCATTAGATTTTAGAGATAAATTACCTTTTCAATAAAATTTTAACTACAAAAGTTTAACTATGAGATAGAATAATTTAAATATTCGATAAGTGAAAGAAGAAAAGAAGAAAAGAAGAAAAGAAGAATTTGATATAATATGTCTTTTCATGGATTTATAAAGCAATGAACGTTTAGGATTTGTTAAACAGCAATGATTGAAAGCAACCAACACACCTAATTAATAAACAATATTCTAAAGTAATACATCTTTACGATAATTACTTGCATGGGTTTAGAAGTGTACGCTTACGATTTCTTAAACAACAATGATTGTAAAGCAAAACCCACCTAATTGATAAACAATACCTTCAAAGTAATACTCATCTTACTATTTCTTGATAGAATAATGAACTAAAGAATTATTTGGTTAGAGATGGAAGTGTTTTGTTAAGGCAAACAATTCATACTAACTATGATATTGCAATTGTTTCTTTTTCCATTTTGCATAACCATGGTAAATAATGCGAATATAATTTAATCTGCAAAATTATGTATTATTGGCCTTGAATATGAAAAATGAAGAACATAAAGCATATGAAGGATGATAATGACATGATATATAACAGTATTCATTGAAGATTGTTAGCTGGAAAATATGTTTTCTTTCCCTTTACTATCTAAATAATGTAGAAGATCCAAAAGACATGGATGAAAATTCAATTATCTAACATGGCCAATCTATTTAGTGTGTCGGTCCTTTGAGGTTAAGTTTTGGTGATGTTGTCATCTTGCTTTTTCTTCTTTCCCTCCTCCTTGATATGAATGTTTTGCAGCTGTTCTTGTTAGGTAGAAATCATTAATTAATCCATTACAAAACACTATAGTACTATATATTTATTTGTTGTATTCATATATGTTCGTTCAGAACATTTTTCATTGATAAAGAACTAAACCTGGTACTTTACAGCAGTTCATACATGTCATTAATATTCAAGCAATTCAACTACACCTCTGGTAAACATTTAAAACATAACATATTTTATATGTTTTTTTAATCTCTCTTAGCATTATTTTTGGACCAACGATTCGTGAAGCATGCATTTCCACCAATAAAGACAGTACTTTACTTGGAAGATGATGATACTAACGAATGCATTAAATTGATCAGTTAAAAGTTACAAAAATTCCCTTAACAAGGTTGTGTTAATTAATTTGCAAGAGTTTTTTAAGGAGACACAGCAATCCCAGTGTATGCTGATCATTCTGGATTCTCTGTGTCAGACACAAATGATGCTCCTTATACTTATTACTACTCATCACTTCAAATCTTCCCAGTTCCCACCATTGTATTTATTCTATGCTTTATGTGTCTCATGTTTCATCTGTTTTTTGCAGCAGAATATGTCCTATACATATATAGACTCTGGTATGTTTCAGTGTAACCAGTGAACAGTGATTTCACTACTTATATCACCACTGCATAGGAATTTGGGAACAGTAGAAAAAGGGTCGATTCATTATATGTAGCAGCATGATTTTCTATGTGCTCTAGCAGAAAAGAGAGAGAGAAAGAGAGTGAAGAGAGAGAAATGTGTACAAGTATATGTACATTAGGATATTTTTTTATAGCCAAAAATGATTATGATTGAACTTTAACATAATACTACTAAGTAATTAACATAGAAAGTTCTCTACCATTGACAAAGGAACAAATTAAGCAAAGACCTATCTTCTTTGACTCTGTGCAATCACTGTTCCTCCCTTTGGAGCTCTTTTCATTTTGCTCATTTTGTTGCCCTGAGATATTACCTTTCTCCTACATGAACAGCACAAATTGGCGACTTGTTAGTTGATGCATGCGTGAAAGAATACACCACAGAATGGAGGATGAAGATTTTCTTTCAGAAATGGGAAAATTGTAAGGAAAGAATGAGAATGGTTTTGCGTTGATGTCATAGTCTTTGGATGTGTGTTATAGTTTGGTAGAGGTTTGAAAGAGATGGACTATAGCATAAAAGTTTCTGTTTTATATTTGATGCATTTTAAGATAAAAAAATGAAAAAAAAAAGGAACATGTAGTTTAGAAAGTAATACATTTTAATGCACTACATAAAGGTGGAATATTCCATTCCATTCTGTAAAATATCAAATGCTAACTTTGTTTAAGGAATTATTATATATGCATTTTTCCTTCTTTATTTTACAATAAAAGTAAAAATAGAAAAAAAAGTTTATATATAGGGTATATTTATGTGAATTCGATTGAACCTGAGAAAAGGTTTATACTACTTCTGTCTGTTTGCCTTGTCAATCTGCTGGTTCGCATACAAAACCTAAAATACCACGGATAAAAATAATTGATTTATTTACACAACTATATATGGAACTAAATATTAATTATAAACTCAAAAGGCTTCAACTACAAAAAGAAAAAAATGTAGGAAAAAGGAAAAAAAAGGTTAAAAGAAAAATTAGTGAAAAACCTTGGTACTATTGAGAGAGGAAGTTGCAGTATCTTCCAAAGCGTCATCAATGAAAGCCGTTATGGCATCTTTTCTCTTCTTGAAACTCGTTCTTTTGGATTTTTTATTCACTGAAAACTCTTCAACTTGTATGGCACTGGCCACTTTTTTCTCGACCAAAGAAGCTGCATCAGAGACAAGGGAGGAAGAAGAAAGACCAGACAAAGGCATGGAACATTTGTTATCGACATGGTTGTTGAAGAAATCGTCAAAGTATGTTGTCCAACCACTCTCCTCGGAGGAAAGAACATCGTTGGAGGAAGGAGGAGCTTTGGTTATGGAACTCATTGAAGCTGTTATGGCTTTTTCCTTTCAAAAAGCCAAGAAGTTGAAGATGAGAAGGTGTAGTTAGTGGGGTTTGGTGGCCAGCTCTAAAGAGGCAAGTCCCCAAAGGAATGCATTTATATACTTGAAATCCTTTGGTGGGACATTTTGTCATAAACACTAATAATTATATATACGTAATTTTTAGGTTTTATTTTCAATATTCAATAAAATTTTCTTTTAAATTGAGTACTAAACAAACTTTTCTTCTTTTTGTTGTTATATATATATATATATGTATATGCTTAATAATTTTGTTATTCATGTATCTATGAAATTGTTTTATGTATGACAACATGATGTTGAGTGTCCGGTAGGAATTAAGATAAAGTACTTTCTATTTTATGTATTTACCCATATTACCATATAATAAAAATATATTGGTTTTTATGATAAAAATATTAAAAAAATAAATTTTGAGGAATTTAAAAAAAAATATTAATAAGAGACTTAAATTAAAGTCTCTTAATTTATTGAAACAAATGTAATGATTAACACATTATATATTATGAGAATACTCTATTTAATGAAAAATAAAATGTTCTATTTTTATTGTGTCTGAATTTTTTTGAGTTTAAATATAGTCACACCTACCACGAACAAGATTAATCTTGAACTAGTTCGGTTGAGAGAAAACAAAAACAAAACACAGAACAAAAAAACCTAATATCAATTAATGCATGGGTTTAACGATTAAATACTTAAACAAATGTGAGTCATATGATTTGTTATTCGTAGAGTTTTCTGTAAACAAAGAAGTGCTTTGTGATTACAAACTATAACTTAAATGGTTATAGAAATCATTGTAACTTAATTAAGAATTTCTTAGTATATAATATAATACAGTTTGTAGCGTGTAGCAAAACTATCTTTCAACCAACAACTAGAATATTTAAAGAATATGTGGTATTATAAATGATTAGTTATATGTATGGCCACTATATATGGAATCTTTAAGTGGGTCATAGAAGTTAGGGGAGTTAAAACCATGAGAGAGAAAGAAGAGCGTTTATGTTGACCTAAGTGGTTAGAGAGAGAGAGAGAGAGAGTAAGCCTCCAACATAGTTTTGGCAATGGTGGACTTTTAAACTAGAAGTTTGAATTAGCCATTTAGTTACCCTGAAAGTTTGGGAATGTTCTTTCAGTCAATGTATTTTAATTAAATCATTGGTGGATGTTATCATTAAGTTAAATCATTTTATAAAATAATATTTTCCTTCTCTTTTTAGTTAAAATATTTGTTTTTGAAAGAAATTTAAGTATCAGTTAAAATCTTAATTATGTATAAATGAAAAAGTTGACTAACATGAAAAAACTACAACATTGAGTCTTAAAATTTTACTTAAAATAATATCAAATATTTTATATAGACAACTCATATTTCAGAAAGTGCTAAATCTTCTTAATCTATCTCTTAAAAGATTATCAAAAAGTGGTATCGAAACTAAGTTAATCTATAGAATTTTATTAAGATATATATATAGAACAAATACAAGTCGAAAATCATATAAATGAAAAAGTTAAGGGATATATAATAAATAAACAAACCTACAAACATTGAAATCAATATTTTATATAAATAACTTATACACAGTAAGTGTTCTTCTCTAGAAACTTTTCTAGTAGGTAATTACTTTAAAAAAATTTACTTTCTTACGTAGGTTTTTCACTTTATTTGTAATCTATCTATCTTTTATATTGTTTTTTCCTTTCTAGTTTTCTTAAATGTGATGAGGAAGGGAAAATATCTAGTTGCATGCATGAGGTAAGCTCTTATATAAAGACTATAAAGTTTTAAATTAAATCTAGTAATCTTTTTATCATAAAAGTTAAACTAATCAGCGGACAGAAATAACTTTAGAAGATTCAATCCTATGTGCTGATTGAATAAAAAATGAAGTTTATTTCAGCTTTTTTGTGCGCTCACTTCAAGTTTCTTTCTTCCTTTGATTTGGTAACAAGGGTTCATCATTGAATGGAATGATGAACTGAGAGTTTTAGTTGATTGACTTAAGCTACAAACATTGTTAACGATTAATAATCTTATCCTCCATTTATTTGGTGAGTTGCTTTAAAATTATTTTAATGCCAGAAAAATATTTTCAATAAGGGAAGAAACATACAAACAGCTATAATAAATATAAATAGACGCTATAACAATTTTTTTAATAAGATTATAAATATTGTAACTCTTACCATATAGGTCATCCTCACAACCTATTTCAGTAGATACATATTTCTAATTTTTTTGTCAATATGGGTATGATATAATAACATATAGTTATGCCTTTGATATTCAAATATGCATGTATGAAATATATTTGCGAAGAAATATTATATCTCAAATAAACTTTATCACATTTCGATGGATGATCGTTATTTCTTAACTAAGAATATACTTCGATCGGATTATTTCATAAAATTTTTCATTCATATATCTTTGGATATTTATCTTTTCAGAAGGTCTCACCAAACCAAGATTTCATGTCAACATTTTCTTGATAATGATAAGATCACGTATATAATGTAATAATTATGTTTTTGTAAATATTAACAATCTTTACTTTTACTGTAATGAAAATTAATACATAGATAATGTAACTACTTGCAGGTGATAACAGTGATTGTATATAATCACCAACTCAATCTGATTTCTTTACAATTCAATATATGAATTAAATATTCTATTCTCTCTCAACCTTGTCTTGAGTTTTCTCCAATCCTTTCAGAACCAAGATAAATACTAACTATCTTTTTTATTTCCCAAATTCTTGACATAACCATTTTTTACCCCCTTGATATATTTATATTTATATATATATATATATATATATATATATAAAGAGAGAGAGAGAGAGAGAGTTTTAGTGGTGAGATTTTAGGTTTTATATAATTTTTAAGTTTTAAGCTGAAGAAATTGTTAGTCAATAGCCTTTATTATATGTTAAAATGAAAAGGTCATTCTAAAAACTAACCTTTAGTCTTTGACTAAATACTTATTTCGATATACCTAACATCTAAAGAGACTTCAAATTCTAATAACTTAAAATATTAAGATAATGAATTTTTAAATGTTTTTTGGAGTTAATTTGTGCATGGAATTCAAATTCACGTTTGAATTCAGTATGAAACTTGTAGAAACTAATGTATTTGTGAAATAGTAGCTAGTTGAGACAAGAATATTCATATACCAAAGTCGAAAGGACATGACTTTCGTAAGTAGTACTTAGCACATCTAAGGTTGGCTACTGGCAAAGATGCTTTCTGGCAACATGAAAGTACTCTTACCCAAATTGTAGGACATATCATGCACGCAATCAAAGGTTACGAAACTGTTTCACAAAACAATCACACTCTAAATACATGTTTATAGAACAATTCTATATTATTAGATAAAACTTATCACATGCTACAAATTATGACTTTTATGTATTAAATAAATGCACAGAGTTATATTCCTTTTAACCTACATTATTTATCTTCAAAAGAGAAACAAAATAATACATATAATCTAATATAACAACTATTAATCACTCCGAGAAGAACAGTGTAAAGGGGCTCGACCAAAACAGACATATGGACCATACAGGACACATGGAAAATTTCTAAAAATTAAATCTTTGTGACCATTTTGTGTAGGACAAAACACGAGCACTATCTTGCATAGTCTTTTTCAAAAATACCTTTCATAGATGAAGTTTATAGGGTGGATATGTATCCTCCCACTTCCTTAGTGTAAGCTTTTAATGGTGACAATGAACATAGATAATGAGCATGTGACTATCAAATGACAAAAAGCATCGTGTCAGGAACATTTGATTGCCAAACACAATTCTGAGTCCTCTAAAAGATGGACTACTTTTAGGTCATTTTTCAATAAACTCTATAGTGTACTCCAATCATATGTTCATGTAGCATTCAAACTTGATTTCATGTTTTATATCACTGTATTAGGGTTAAATATATTTTTCGTCCCTTAAGTATCATACGATTTTGGTTTTAGTTCCTACTCGAAACTTTGATGGTTTTTAGTTCTCATAGTTTTGAAACTCTTACTATTAGTCCTTAAAATTGGATGGCATTAACTTTTAGTAGATGCGGCAAACGACGAGGCCACGTTTTATGCCAGCTGCCCTCTTCACTCTCTGCTACGTTGGTTTTCTTTTTATTCATGAGATTAATGATTGACATGTGTTGTTGATTGAAATCAGATTAACAATTAGGGTTCTTAATTGGGCAAAGTCACAAAAGGCCGTGCTCAAGTCGAGGCCCCTGTCGTCGTTGTCATGTCGGCTAACCACGAAGTAGCCAATTCAGATTGTTCCACCGATGAACTTGTCCCCGTCACACTCCCAGATCCAAAATCCGTTCCCTTTGGACTCGAATATGTTGAAGACTTCAAACTGCAAAAACAGCAAAACGAATCTCAATCACCATCCATCTTGCTCTTACATGAATTCAAATCAACAAGTAAGAAGCATAAAACATAGGACTAAACGAAACTAAGGTTGTTTTTGTTACTTTGTTTACCTAGGAGAAGAGGGGCAAAATGTTATTGTGTAGTTGGCGCCGGAACACGTGAACGTGCTAGTGGCATCATTGTACGCGTAACTATAGGCTTTGGGACATACAAACTTGAAAATTTCAGAGTAAGTAGAAGGCTTGCAAGTCGAAGGGTTACCAAACACGCCGTTGCAGCAATACTCCACCCTCAGTTCCGATGGGCAACGCCGATTGAGATCCTCGCTACACCTTGTGGTGGCGCAGGACCCCGACCCACCTCTCGCCGCCACCATCATCGACAGATTATAGCCGTCGACGAGGCTCACGTCGTAATAGTCCATAGAAGCGGTGCCAAGAGTGAACTCGGCGAGAGTCGCCGACGAGAAGGCTCCGGCGCCGTTGCAGTTGACCTCTCCGGAACCGTAGTCGCCAGTGGCACACGTCCCGCTGCCGGAATTGTCGAATTGGCAACCGGTTCTACCCCAGAATCTACCGGACCAACCGGTCGGAGCCTAGAAGTTTCTGGAACCTCCTTTGGCAAGTTCAAAGCCCGTGCTTGCGAGTTCCGTCATGCCTAAAATCCCTGGCCACGTCGTGTAATCATACTTGTTCACGAAAGTAAAGGTTGCCCCTGAAACCCCTGCAGTTGAAAACACGACGACATAGTTTGGTTATTCTTATGATTCTCCAACACTCATTTTGTTAATTTGATAAAAGAAATTAAATTTACCTCTGAAGACGAGGAAGAGTGCGATGGCCAAGAGCGCTTGAGAAGGGTGTGGGGTATATGAGATGAAAGAAATTAAATCTACCTCCTCAGCTTTCTTTGCCCCCCAACTACATTGACGAAGAAGAACCCAACTTCTTAAAATCTCATTTATAAGAGATGATGAAGTGCGCTTCAACCAAATGCACACTTAACATACTTAATCTCATTTCAAAACTTAAACAACGAACGTGACAGAGAGTTAAGAGGGCGACTAGCATAAAACGTGGTCTCGCCGTTTGCTACATCTACTAAAAGTTAACACCGTCCAATTTTAAAGATTAATAGTAAGAGTTTCAAAATTATGAGGACTAAAAACCATTAAAATTTTGAGTAGAGACTAAAATCAAAATTGTGTGATACTTAAGGGACGAAAAACATATTTAACCCTATGTATTATTATATTCAATTTAGCCTCTCATTATCGTATAACAAGTATAGTTAAATGAATATATAAGATCTTTAGTAGGAGTAAGTCAACCACAAAATAATATTTGAATGGTATAATTTTTATTAATACATATATTTTATATGAAAATTAAACAAAATTTAGTTGATAAAAATAATATTTTCTGTTTTGCTACAAATTATGTAGATTAGTGTTTGAGCTTTATAATGTTTTTATCCTATTATATATATATATATATATATATATATATATAACATTATAATAAAAGTCGTAGTGTATTGTAATAAAATTTTATTTAATAAATTTAAATTGCAACATTCATAATTGCTTTGAAATAGGAATTTAAATATTAGAAGTGATCATTTTCAAATATAATATCACTAAATTTTAATTTATTATAAACCAACTAATTATATATTTATTTTCAATGCTTTTTTTCACTTATTATATAGTTTTATAAAATACTTTTAATTTAATATTCAGTTGGTATATCAATTTCAAATTTTCAAATTACCCTTTTCAATTTCTATACAATAAAAAAACCACACATTTTAGTTTAGCTTTTACTCCTTTCAATTTTTAATATAAATAAAAAGATATATTTTTATTTTAATTATAAATAAATTTAAACTAATTTACCATAATTGAAATAACTTCATTTTTTAAGATTGAATTTTCAATCACCTTTTTTACATCAAATTTTAATGAAAATAATATTTTTAAAGCAAAATTAGTGCAATAAAATAAGTTTTTTAGCTACTACACAATAAGAAAATTGTGCATTATAGTTGGACATCGTAATAGTAAAAACTTGTTAGTAATTCAAATTTAGTAAAGATTACTGACAACCATAAATATATCGGTAACATGTTCGTTGATAAATTTAATCGATGAATTATTCTTTAATAATTATCAACCACCACATATATATTAGTAATATATTTAATAAATATTCATTATTAACTATTCATGAATTTTGACCGTCGATAAAATCTGTTAGTAAAACTCGTAATTGGGTTCTTTTCTCTTTTCTCTCTTTCTCTTCTTTGTCCTTTCTTTCATTTTTTCTTTATCCTTCTCCTCTTCTCCTTGTTGCATGTCCATTGTCATTATCGTCACTTTTGGCTTATTCTCCTTATCCTCTTTCTTCTTCTTCTCTAAATATGTTGGTAAATTTATTTTCTTTTGGTAAAATTTTATAATAATTACAAAAATTATAGTAAAGCAATAGTTTTATGTGAAATATCAAATGTATTGTGTATGCATCCATGTCAAAATGTTCAAGAATTAGATCATATATAGAAATGCCTTACTAAATAATGAACGTTATTATTTATAAAAACCTTCATGCTTTGAATTAATTTTCTTGCCTTATATATTATCATGAGAGAGTTATTCTAGTTGTATCATAAACAACTCTTTTTGTAGTAACCAAAAGTATTAGTTAAAGCATACTTGAAAAAGTCAGAAGTAGTTTTAGAAAAAAAAAAGATGTGCTTTTATGTCATGAGAGGATAAAAGGGAAGAACTAAAATATTGATGAATATTTGTAAGTAAGTAAGAAGTAACATTGAAAATATTTGTACTAAAATATTGATCACTAGAACTATTCACAATCTATAAATTGAGAGTCAAATGTTACTTAGTATTAGAGTGAACTAAAATTAAAGTATTTCATTTTCTAATTTATTGCACTTGTATTTTTTACTATCTTTTACAAATCATTTACAAAAGTTGTTTATTGCACTTGTAATGTCTTTTAAGTATCTATTACAAGTTCTTCACAAAAAATCCTTCTGAAATAATTTTTAATTATCAAATAATTACTACTTTTCTAATCACCCTCTACAAAAAAGTTTGCAAAGTTTTTAAACTCTATTTCACACTTTCTAGAACTATTCTTTTCAAATTCATTTTTTTCATGTTTATGTTTAGAATGTAGTATTCTCCTTAATTTTGAACTAATTTAAATTTTATCTAATTTTTCAGTATCTTTTCCATGAACTAATCCAATTATAGTTAAACTTTAAATGATAAACTAATGATTGATCTCTTATAAATTCCACATTGTTAAATAAGTAACATTAATGACTTTAATTAGTTCGACAAATTTAAGGCTGACTTTGGTCATGCATTTCCCATTCAATGACCCAGCATTGAATGTTTGAACAAGGACTCTGATAAGTTTGATCTCGTAGACAAAAAAATACAGCTTCAATTGAATGTTTAGGAAGGAGTGAGAAAACCTAAACAATGTTGTTTCGTGTAAAACACCCTCTTTTGTTTTACTTTTCTGGTCATCATAACAAACTATGTTGACATGAACAGTGCAGCACTATGTAGCAAAATTAATTAATTTGTTTCCATTACAGGGGTCCTTTAATTTGCTATGAACCAGACAACCAATGATGGGGCATGCCCACCAAATGTCGCCTACATAGTAGACCTTTGTCATCTTCTAAGCAAACATCTCATTCCTCACATTTTAGCATTTTACTCAATTCCATTTACGCCCTCTCAATTCTATTTGACCTATCTATTTTCAAGCAAAAAATAATTAACTGATAGGCTATATGCTAGAGATTGTAATATGAAAAAGGAGAGTTAATTTTTTTAGTAAAGTTAGACATGTTATTCTTAAATTATCTTTTGAATATTAGAGAAAAAGATTATGAAACATTTTATATATACTTTAATTTCTTTCTATATATTAGGTCTTTATATATTTATATAATTTTAAAATGAAAGAATATATATATATATATATATATATATATAAATACTAGGTGATATTCTAGAATAATGGTCGGTCACGACAAGGCTAGAAGCCTAAATGGTACCCAAATTATGGGTGAGTAGCACAAGTCATTGAAATGTGAGACAACTTTTTGCCTTTATTAGAGTAGTTGTGGATTCACAGAAGAGAAGCAATTAATAAGAGGATGATGAAATAAAATTGATGAGATGATGGAGGATTGAGTTGAGGCCACCACATAGTGGGGTCCCTACTAACATGACTTGAGAAGAAATTGTTCCTAATTTAGGTCAAATGGCTTTGTATTTTCCTTTTCAAAGATGTAATCTAATCAGGGATTCTCGTCATAGTTAGAGGAATGGCCCTTTCATCACATAATTCTCCATCTCAACACTAATAAACATAAGGCTGAAATGGCACATGGGGCTTTCAGACACGTGTGGCCTACCCCTTCCTTTTAACATGCCAGCATGTGAACCCTTTGCCCATCATATATGTACGTACAATCACCAACTCTCTTCATATATCAAATCTTTTCTCAAACTAAATATGCCCACGTATAATCCTTATGTTCAAAACTTACCACCATTACCAACACTTAATATATTTTATAATGTCTATTTTTTCTTTCATTTCTTCCTTATGTTTTTTTTCAAATTCAAATTATACATAGGTTTAAATATTTTTTTCTCATTAAATTTTCACGCAAAAATATAATTTATTTATATTTCAAATCCTCAAACTTTAAAATATAATATTTTTAATCTAATAATACTTTTTTACTTGTCAAAGATGATATTAGATTTATTTACACTATTTTGATACATTTCAACTCAAATATCACTTTAAAATATTGTTTACCGATAAACAAAATTAAAATTGTTAAATTAAATAAATTATTTCCAATTTTTTATAAAAAAATATGTTTTACCCTAAATATTTGACATTAAATGTGGACATAATTGATTTAAGTAAAATGGGTTATAAATAATTTTTTTTCTTTTACAATTGATTAAAAATTGGATTTGAAGTATCTACACCTCAGAAGTTGAACAAACACTCCAAGAATCAAGAACGCGAAGAATTTGAAGAATCTTGAGAAATTCTTGAGAGACAATTGACTGGACTGTATTGACTAATTACATTAGCACGACTGAAGGTGCATCTGTTTTGATCAGGAGAAGATTTGACAATCTTTGATTTGCTGTTTTCCTGGATGTGTGCGTCAGGAAGAAGAGTGAGGAGCTCTTGACTTTGAGAGGGGATTCTCAAGGGTTTCTGCAACAGGACAAGGGGTTCTGTGTTTGCAGGTGTATTCTGTTCTATATTTGATTGAGAGTTTGTAAGGTGTTTACATTTGAGTGTGCTCTGTAAAGCCTTGATTCTAATACTCTAATCATTATAGTGAAATACTCTCCAATCTAAGGTTGATTGAGAGGGTGACTGGATGTAGGCATTAAGGTCGAACGAGGATAAAAACTGTGTTTGATTTTCTCTCCTTATCTCTTTACATTTCCAGTTTCATTGCATACATATTTGCTTATTGCACAAGAAAGATTTCAAGATCATTCATATTTGCGAAAAATATTTAAAAAGTGCACGTTTTTATAAAACACCAATTCAACCCCCCCCCCTCTTGGTGTTGAGAAACAAGGTTCATTAATTCTAACACAATACCTAGAATCAAAGATAAACCACATCTTGTACATAAATCTACTGAACTACAAAAGGTTTAACACAAGACAAGTCTTCATGAAGATCTTTTTGCAATAAGAACACTTGAGACTTGACTTTGAGACATCATCCAAACTTCTTCTCTTCAGCTTTATGCTAACAATCTTCCCTTTTTTTGATGATAAAAAAAAACTCTTTTGGTTTAATGCCTTTTGTAATCTGTACTAATCTGTAATTCATACATAACTTAAAGAAAACAGATTAGTAGACAAGAGATAAATATAATCAAGTCTTTAAACATATTTCTCCCCCTTTTTTATCATTATTAAAAAGAGCTTAAATAATTTCTCCTCCTTAATATAAGCCAAAAAAATCTAAGGCAAAACAAATAAATAATAGTTATCATAATTTTTATTAAAGGGAAACAAGAGAATGCAAAACAAGAAAAAAAAAATTGTGTAAAGAAGTACTCCTCCTTAGTGAACAAAATTAAATTGCCCCTAAATTTTATACCTTAAGAAAGAAAGAGAAGTAGTAAAAAAATTATCTAATTTTTCTTTTCATTTTAAAAACTCCCCCTTAATTTGACAAACCATAATTTATCAAGTTTTGGCACACTCAAAAATTTCTTCCTTAATTTTGAAATAACCTTGCAAAATAGAAAAATAATATTTTGGTATCCAAAAATACTTATTTGGATCCTTTAAAGTTAGAGCCATGTTATTTTATAACGGGAATTCATGCATATATTCCATTTTCAACACCATAATATTTTATTCTTTATTTATTTGATGTATGACCATATTTCATGCAATAAAAGCAAGTAACAATATTTGGATTCCTATAAGTAGTTCCTTCCTCTATCCAAAATTTACGGGTTCTTCTATATTTATTTTTATTTCTATTTTTTTTATAATTATAATCATAATAAATTTGATTATAATTAGGAATATGCTTGATTTTATTTTTATAATTATAATTATATTTAGGAACATTTTTTATTTTATAATATAATTATAATCGTAGTAATTATAATTATTTTTAGGAACATGTTTAACAACCTTTGTGATATTTAAATTATTACTACTTTTAGCGTTGACTGTTTTATCAAGAGACTTGCTCCTTTTTATTTGAACATAAAATACATTCTTCACTTTTAGTATATTTACCTTTCTTATAAAATTTTATTTTTCAAATCTTAATTTTCTCCAAGAATATTTTTGTAATTTAATTTTAATTCTTTAAATTCTTTTTTTGATTTCTTATTGCATTATCTAATTTCTCTGATTCAAATAATAATTATTTATATGTGTCAAGCAATTCACTCTCACTATAATATGAATTTTCAGAATCGCTAGAGATACTTACTTGATTTTCTGAGATGTCATCATCAGTCATCAAACATATGTTGGCTTGCTCATCAGAGTCGCTTGAGCTTGTTGTAGATTCATTATCTTCCTACCAAGAAATATATGTCTTCTTTCTCTTGAAGAACTTCTTTTGGCCTCTTTCTTCAGCCTTATTTGGGTTTGGACAATCTGCCTTTAATTATGTGTCCTTTTTCTCTGCAACCATAACAATAATAGTTTGATGATGATTCCTTCTTCCAATTTTTAAATCTTCTTTTGCCCTTGGACTTCATGAACTTGTTAAATTCCTTAATGAAGAGACCCATATTTTCTTGATCTTCTTCAGAGTCTTCTTCTTCATTAAGATGCTTGCTTTTATCAATCTCAGATTTGAACACAGTCTTTTTTTTTCCTTTCTCTTCATCCTCGTTCAATCTCTCGAGATCCAGTTCATGTTCTCTCAACTTACCAAACAATGTAGTCATTGACATAGTGTTGAGATTTTATGACTCAATGATGGCAGTCACCTTTGATTGCCAAGTCTTGTCCAAAGATTTAAGAATTTTTATATTTAATTCATCATTTTCAAAGGACTTACCTAACCCAATGAGATGATTCACTATATGCGTAAAGCACTTCTGAACATCTACAATAGTTTCTCCCTATGTCATGTGGAACATCTCATACTCTTGGAATAGAGTATTTCTTCTGTCTCTCCTAACATCATCAGTTCCTTCATGGGTGACTCTCAACATCTCCCACATCTCTTGAGCAGTCTTACAGGTTGAGATCCTGTAAAATTAATCAACAGTTAAAGCAGATGATATTATGTTACGAGCCCTTACGTCCTGTTGGAATATTCTTCTATCATCAGCATTCCATTGTTCTCGCGATTTGGATTCCTACAAATTGTTAATAAACATAGTAGGAACCAAAGGACCATTTGTGACAGTTTCCTAAATCTCACTATTATTGATTCCATGAAAACTTGCATTCTCACTTTCTAAAACATCATAGTTTTCTCCAACAAACAATGAAGGTCTATTGATAGACTCACCCTCAACAAAGGTTTGATGTTGCCTCGTCATTTTGAATTATTATCAAAGCCAGCTTTGATACCAATTGTTAGAGTGATGTAGTGGAATGGTTAACGCGTTCAACAAACCAAGAGAGGGATGAATTTGTTTCTTATCACAAATTGTTCTTTTAATAATTTTCTCATAAATATAAAAATTCCTTAAAATAATTTAAACAAATTTAAAGAGTAAGGAAGAGAAAAAATTGCACAGGTAATTTTTATACTGGTTCAAATCACACATATCTTACATCTAATTGTTAATCTCAACCGAGAATTAACGCTTCACTAGCACAAACCAACAAACTGTTAGAATCACAAAGAAAATAAACAAGTTGAAGGTTAGAAACACCGCTCTTGTTACCCCAAGAGATGAAACTCAGTTCCCTTGTAACCCACAAGGGATGAACACCTCCTCCGAATGTTTCACAAGATCACCTCCTTTGAATCTTCACAAAGGATGAACACCTCCTTTGAATCTTCACAAAGCATGACAGGCTTTCAACTCAGCAACAACAACAACACTCAATTACACTCTTAGTGAAATTTCTCGCTCTATGCCAACATGCAAAGTTCTCAAAGCCACAACACAAGGGTTACACAAACCCTAGAACACTTATCATTACACACAACAGATAAGAATTTCGAAATACACTTATTTCGTATGTTGTATTTTAGAATGAGAATCCCAATCTAATTTATAGAGATCTCACTCAAGGATACCTTCAAAAATCTGTTTTCAGCTAATTAACGTATGATAATCAATTACCCACTTATGGTAATTGATTATGCATTTAATGAATGTACAACGGTAAAAAACTTGCTTAAAAATTCTCATAATTGCTCGTGATAATCAATTATGGCAAGCCATAATTGATGACTAATAATCAATTATTATAAGTTGATAATCGATTTTCTTGAGTATAAAATGAGGTTTTCTAATTCTAAACAAATTTTTATGCAACCTAAGACAAAAAATACATAGAATCAAAGATAAACCACATCCTATACATAAATCTACTGAATTACAAAAGCTTTAACATAAGACAAGTCTTGATGAAGATCTTCTTGCAAAAAGAGTACTTGAGACTTGACTTTGAGATATCATCAAAACTTCTTCTCTTCAGCTTTATGCTAATAGTGTACAATGCATCAAAGTTTTTACTTGTAAGTCCTTGAGGAGAAAGGGAGATGAGTCCTTACTACGATGGCAGGACGAATCAAACCGCTTTATTTTTGTAAGAAGGTTGTGTGACGGTAGGTTACGGGAGAATGAAATAATTGTTTGAGCATTACCAAAGTGGTGATAATACGACTAGTTGTTTTTATGATGTGGTTGTCTTAGCGGTGATGTGGTTGTCTTAGCGGTGATATGGTTTGTGTGACATGGTTTTAGTATCACTTGGGGGTGATGTGTTGTTGTGTGTTATGTATGTGTGGTGATTTAATGGTTTATAATGGATTATTTGAGTGATTTGAATAGTATGGGTCAGTGTGGTTATTGTGCAGAATCTTTTATTGTTTTATGGTAGTTTACCCTTGCATTTGTGGTTGTGGTTTCCACCTACGTTGATCGTTGTTATATGAAAGCAGATGATGATATAGATGATGCTGATGTTGTTTAGAGTGAGGAAATTTTCGAAATGTTTTTGAGACAATATAGTTTAATTTTGAAAATATCTGAACCTTATTATAAATTGTAATTAGATTGGTTTTTATTTCCTTATGATTTTAATTATTTTCCCAATTGTGAAATAAAGTTTTTAATTTTTCACTATTTCATGATGGTATCATAAGTTTGTTTTTCTTAAGTTAATTAATTACACATGACATCTTGAAAGGGGTGTTATAAATGTCACCTTCACTTTTTGATTCACATTCAAATTCCCACCTTCTTTTAGCCATTGAAGTTTATAAGGTTTGAGATGGGGTATGATTGTGAGAGCCAACTTTTTAACAAACCTAATGCTATAACAATTGTAACACCAACCACTATCCATAATGAGAGAACTTGCGCTTTCTAAAAGCTTGTATCTTGTGTGAAAGATTGTCTCGCTTTTGGTTAGTGATTGGTGACTAAGTTGATTATTTAGTACTTTTCTCATCTTGAGAAGGCCTCCATCACAAAGGTAGGAATCCTCCCTTTTAGACCCCTCACTTTCACTCTCACTACCATTCTTTTCTTCTTGGCTACTATATGAATCAACACCCCTTAGAATGATTGTCTTATTTGTGGGGACATTGAGATGCAATATGACCTCTACCAAGCCATTTGAAGCACTTGATGTGACTTGTGCACATATGAGATGTTGATCCCTCCCTTAGTTTCTCTCTTTCTTTCTCATTCCCTAAATTCCCAAAGGGTTCCTCTTGTTTCACTTGCTTACCCTTCCTCTTGTAGTCTTTCTTAACATAAGAGCTAGAGTGAGGACTTTTCAAACCTTTTCTTAAATATTCTTGCTCTACCTTGATTCAAATTTGTACCAAGTCATTTGAGTCTTGGTCTCTAATATCAAGATTGAGACTACTAAGAAACCTAGAGATGGTAGTCTCTTCATCCTCTCGAATTCATGTCTTCATCATGTAATTCTCTATCTTTTGCCTATACTCTTCTATGCTCATATTTCGTTGTTGGAGCCTTTGGACGTTGTCCATAAGCTCCTTATTATAGTAAGAGGGAATGTGCCTCCTTTTAGGGCACTTCTCAAGTCATTCCAATATTTTACTTGAGCGAAATTAGTAAGCATTCTCTCTTTCTCTATGGAATTCCACCAATACATGGAATTTGTTTGAAAGCTTAGGGTTACTAGGGAAACCTTTCCCTCCTTACTCACTTGGTGGCAAGCAAAGGGTTACTCCACCTTCATTTTCCAATCTAAGTAATGTCTCAATATCTTCCTTCTTATATAAATGAGGGAGATCTACCCTAACCTCTTAGGAACTTTCTCTCTTTCATGCTCTCTCTTATGTCTTCTAGGTAGAGGTTGGATGAATTGGTTGACAATCCTACTATATTCCTCATAGTTTATGAGTTGTGTTAGAGTGGGAGTTCTTCATCGAATGGCTTTGCTTCTCAACTTTTCTTGGATTGTTTGTTCTTTTTTTTAAGAAGTCTTATCTCTTCTTCAAGGATGGCAAGATGGGCCTCTACTTCTATTTTCTCTTTTTCTTTCAAAATGGCCTCTTGCTTCCTCCAAAATTTTAGTAACATTAGCTCTTGGCTTATTTGAATTAAGCTTTTTCGAGCCTCTTCACTAGAGTCACTACCAAATTAGTAAGAAGTTTCTCTAGACATCTAAATGTTGTATGCTATGCAACAAACAAAATATTTTTCTTTAAAAGAATTCCTTAACAACATAAAATATAAAACAAAGTTCCATTAATTTCATAGCTAAAACAACAAAAAACATCAAACTTTAATCCATTTTGCAAACCAGATTAATGTTTCAGATGGAAATACACCCTTCATGATTTCTTCTTTAAATCAAGTTCTGAAAATTCTGTTATGTTCCATCAAAAATCATTTCTCTAATTGTCTTGGGTTTTTATTTTTTGACAATATCCTTGTGGGCAATTAAATATGGAATGGCTTCCTCTATATTATTTAATATATACATATATGGTTGTAGAACCTATTGTCTCTATTTGCATTCCACATGAACACCACTTGAGGACTTTTCCATTCTTCTATAGGACGCCAACAATTGACAGGAACTCCTATACAATTTGCTTTTGACGTGTACTTAAAACAAAACAAATAGTTTCTTCAGCAATGTATCTTTCAATGGTAGAAGCTTTTGAATGATATTGATTCTTCACGTATCCCTTCAAAATCTTCATATATTGTTCCACTGGATATATCCATCGTAGATAAATTGGCCTGCATAATTTGAGTTCTTTTACGACATGAACAATCAAATGCACCGTGATGTCAAAAACCGAAGGAGGATAAAACATTTCTAGTTTACACAATACAATAGCAATCTCTTTTTAAAGTTCATCCAACTTTTGAGGATCAATAACTTTTCTAGATATGAAATTAAAAAATGAATGCAATCAAGTTATAATAAGCCTCACATTTATAGGCAACATTCCACGTAAGGCACAAGCAATAATTGTTGCACTAAAACATGAAAGTCATGACTCTTTAAGACAATTAGTTTCAATTCTTGCATAGATACAAGATTCTTTAAATTTGAAAAGTATCCATGTGTTACCTTAACTTTTTTAAGACATCGGAAAAAAATTGTTCTCTCCTTTTTGGACATAGTATAACATGCTACGAGCAAATAAGTTTGGTTACCAACTTCTTTCGGTGCTAACTCCTCTTTTATATCCATTTCAATCATATCCAAACTAATATTGACGACATCATTCATCTTCCTTTTCATATTTAGAAGTGTTCCAATTAAGTTATCACACCCTTTCTTTTCAACATGCATTACATCTATACAATTTTGCACATCTAATTTGCACCAATACGAAAGATAAAAAAATATTGATCTCATCTTCCATATATTAGTCAAAGTTTCCTTTCTTTTTTTTTCCTAAAAATCAACATGAAGACCTTTGACCTTCTCATAAATCTGGATACCAGTTAATGGAATTGGAGAAATGTCATGTTCTTGGTATCCATTGAAGGCCTTTGACCTTCTCATAAATCTGGATACCAATTTGGAAAGATTCATTGGAAAAGACATGAAAGACCTCAACCCCATCATTATCTGGTTTTCATGAACTAGAAATCATCATAGATAACATCATTTTCTTTCTCTTCATACATAAATTTAGAGGCAAGTTATATATCACTAATAATGTAGGCCACGAGTTATGATTGGTACTTCAGTTTCCATAAGGATTCATGTCATTTGTATCTAGTCCAACTCTAAAATTCCTTGATTTCATTCTAAATAGAAGAAATTATTTATCAATGTTCTTCCATTGCACAAAATTTGTTGAATGACAAAGTAGTCCATCACATTTATGCTCATCAGAATGTCATCTAAATTAGTTGGATTCACAAACATATGTTTAAACCTTGGAATTATTGTAGATATCAAATTTCCTTTGAAGGAGGTTCGTTCTTTGCGACCTTATTAGTATTCTCCTAATCACATTATTTGACCTTATAACGTGACAAACAACACTTGGAATAAGTTCTTAACTCTGCAAACTCTTTTCTATATAAAATTCAATCATTAGGACATGAATGAATCGTTTGATATTCCATACCCATTCGAGAAAAGTATTTTCTTTGCCTCATAATTTCGATCAAGTAGTCTACTACTTTCAAGAAGCACACTAGTGCAGAATGGGGATAAGAACGCAGTCCATATCCCATAAAACCGAAGCATATGCAAAGGTGGTGGCCTTTTTGCAATTTCAACTAACTTATACGCCTCGATTGCATGAGAACCGAAGCATAAACTGTCAATTACCTCGGTTAAATGCAAAACCGAAGCTTAATGTTCTACGATTTCTCCCTGAAACTGTCTATTCAACTGATAACTTTTTGAAACTGCCCTACAACATCGGTTCCAAGAAGACCCGAGGCAGTAGATGGACCTACGACATCGGTTTCGAGTAGACGCGAGGCAGTAGGTGCTATCCAAAATGACAGTCAGACTTTTGAACTTTTAATTCGATTTGTCCACTTTTATGCTTCGATTTTCCACAGGACCGAGGCATATAACGGGAATATAGGCATCGGTTCCCCCAAGACTCGAGGCAGTTGGTGTGACAGTCTGACTTTTGAATGTTTAAAATGATTTGTCCACTTTAGGCTTCGGTTTCCCAAAAGACCGAAGCGTATATTGGAGTATAGGCATCGGTTGGCCATAAGACCCGAGGCAGTAAACTTGTATTACCTCGGTTAAGCTGATAACCGAGGCAGTAGAGGTTTAATATTTTACTGCCGCGAAGGAAGTTACCCTACTCTACACTGTTCTTCTCTCTTGCAAGCGAAAATGTTCCTCCGCTGCATACAAGCGCTCTGTCATCGCCTCCGTCACAGGGTCGTTGGTTCGTCATCACCACCGCTATAGGGTCGCGCTCTATCATCGCCTCCGCCACAAGGTTGCTGATTCGTCATCGCCGCCGCTACAGGGTTGCTGGTTCGTCATCGCCGCCGCTACAAGGTCGCGCTCCGCCATTGCCGCTACAGGGTCGCGCTCCGCCATCGCCTTCGTCATTCCTTTTCTCGCGCAAGATCTCCAATCGCCGCTGCTGCCATCCAACCAGTGTCGCTGCCATCCAACCACCTTCGTTTCCTCCCCGCTGTTGCCTCGTCGTTCAATGGTCTTCATCGTTTGTCGGGGTTTTCCTTGGTTGGTAAGTGAATTTTTTTTGTCGCGTTTGCCACCTTTAATATTTTGGTCAGTGAATTCCTTTTCCTTTGAGATTTTTTACACTTTGAATTTCCTGAGACAAAATGAAGTTAGGAAAATGAAATTGAGTGGGAATATTTGATAATATACAGTTGATTGATTCACCAGACCATGTTGTTACTTTATTTACTATTTTATAACAAGACATATGTTTGTAGGCATATTAAGAATATAAAAATGTCGTATAAATTTAGGGAGCTTGCGTCGGGGAGAGAAGAAAATTAATATTACACTCGTTTAGCTGTGGATGATGTAAGTTTGAGAACTTTTTTATATAAAATTGATTTATCAAGTTACTTATATCAGATCATTTCTTCATTTCAGGTATATGTTTGGTGTCAGTAACAAGATGGGGTTCAATGATGTATATGGGTTCATTGACCCTTATATGACTCATGAAAGAAATAAATTTGATGAAATCCAAGCATACATCACCACCTGCTTTGCAATGGGAAGGACATATTTTTTCTCCCTTATATACTTGGGTAAGTGAAGTTTGTTAACTTTAAAGCTTCATTTATGAATTTTGGTATATGACAATTAAGTTCTTACCAATTTTAGGTGTCATTGGCAGCTATTTGTGATCTCCATACTGGAGAACACTACTGTCTGGTTTTGTTCATTGCACAAGTCTCCTTCCAGCCCTCTTTGACAAGTGGTAGATTGGTAAGAACCTCAATGTTTCAACTTTCTTTGTTATATAAATGTATGCTAAAGCAATTATTTTTTAATAGTTCCCTTGCAGCACATATGATGTTGTCTGGGAGATCTACTGCTACAGCTAAAAAGCTTGCATGGATAAACCTTAAGGTTTGGTATTTAGTCTATACTTTATTACATTTTGTACTATTCCAATGATGTTACTTAACATTTTATAATTATGATGATATATTGTAGTGTAATAGACAAAACGAGTCATATGAGTTTGGTTATTATGTCATGTATTGGATGATGACCACTATCCGTGCACATTACACCAGTGGATGGGAAACAATAATATTTAGGTTTGAATTTTATTTTCTCTATAGTTTAGATTTCATATACACTAATTGAAATCATTGTGTTGTATGCAGAGATTCAATATGACTACTCCAATTCTAGAGAAGTCACTTAAACTCGTAAGGAAAGCATTGGCTAAATATCTAATTCATCTATATAATAGTATGTAGTAGATATTAGGATATAGTAAGTTCTAAGTTTATCCTTCTAAGTTGTTTTATGTTTTTGTACATTATTATTAGTTTAACTTTGTACATTGGATTGAGTTTTGCTTCAAAGTTGATTTAAGATTAAATTGAATTGATTTATGCTTCTAAGAAGTTGATTTATGATTACCTTGAATTGATTTATGCTTCTAAGTTGATTTATGATTACATTGAATGCATTTATATTTTAATATAATTTTTATTGAAAATGCATGCTTCTAGATTGTTCTGGACTGGTCTGGCTGTAAAATTATATGCAGGTCTGTTTCTGCAGTTGGGAATGTTGCAGAAACAAACCTTTTCTTAAAAAAACAAAGGAATACGCCTCGGTTGTAACCAAAACCGAGACAGAAAGTCCCCCTATGAAATTAGTTAAGGTCACAACCGAGGCAGAAAGTCTAGCGAAAAAACAAAAATTAAACATAAAAAACACTCTACTTCCTCGGTTCAAGTCCCAATCGAGGTAGTAGAGGCCGACATACTGCCTCAGTTCAAAAGGAACCGAGGCGTAAAGTCCTGCGAAAAAAAAAAAACAAAAATGCTACTACTTCGGTTAACCGAGGCATAAAAGGGTAGACTTTTTGCCTCGCCTGTATATGCCTCGGTTTGGGAACCGCTGCCTATGGGCGAAAATAACCGCTATCGTTTCTCCTGACTGCACTAGTGGCATTTCCTTCAACATTTGAAGCAATTATGTGAAGTTTTTATTAGTTCATCCATTCAATGCCTTCAAATTCATCAACCTTAACATTGTTGATAATCTTGTGAAGTTAGTTGAACTAAGATATAATGAAATCTTTGCATCGATAGACATATTTTTATACATCACTTGAACAAAGAAACGTACTCCAACATCAATGATCATGTCCTCTGATCTATCGTCCATTGTCTAATCAATAGATTAATGTGTTTTAGACACACTTGAAATATCCAACAATTCACCATGCTAGTTTTATGTTGTGTAATTCTTCAAAAATCTATCGCATAAAAGATGTTCTCTAATTTCGAAAATATCCAATCTTCTCCCATTTAAACAATTCACATAAGGACACATCATCCTTACTATGTTTTCTATACTACAACCATTACGTTGAGCGAATTGTATAAACTCTTCTACCGCTCTTGTAATCATCACTTATACATGGTAAATTAATTCAACTCTCATCCATATCTAAGTTCCGTAGATACGTGATTGAAATTATTTTTCTATCAATGCATATATAGGGATTTGTTAAAGAAACCCTGCAACATAAAAAACAATAAATAATATTTGTCAAGGGTCGGACTCTTCGAGAATCAATATCAACATGTTTAATTAATCTAAATCATATATAATTTATAATTAATAAATATTAATCAAATTAAAAAATCAAATAAAAAAAGCCAAATTATTTGGAATGAAGAGACACTAGGATGAAAGCTAAGAGAGTAAAGAAAAGTGATTGGTGCGCCTAAAACATTACAACAACAATAGGTTGGACCAAAGAGAGTGGAAGAGCTAGTAGTAGAGTGTTTGTTGTTCGAAAAGGAACAACAGGAGAGGTGACCATTTCACTAGTTCAAAATGAATTATGAAATGAGGTGATGAATGCAAACAGAACGAGGAAGAATGATGGTTGAAGAAGTGATTGAGAGAGACAAAACAAAATGATGAAGAGGAAGAACGATGTGTAGTAAACTTGCAATGAAGATAAGGTGGTGGTGTAGTGGGCTTCAATGCATGCATGAGAAAGTGAATAGGTAAACATTTTTAACCCTCGTCAACTATATCACGATGGTTAAGTAACCAAATCGTCGTTATTTTTTAGTTCCATGAAGGTTTTGTGTCAAACTCTCGTGATTTTTGAAACTTCCACGACAATTTCTAAGAAAACTGTCATGATTTGACTTTTCAAAATTTTAACTTCGTTGTATTTACAAACAAGCTACCAGGTTTTGGTCTCACCACATTAGCGCAATAAATATTGTTGATGAAACATTTTACACTAGTAATACTTTGTGTTAATCAAAGACTAAAGGGTCTTCTAATGACTTGAGTTGTCTAATTCTCAAACTTGGTTATTTACCTTTATGTACTCATCTAATACCTTGACTTTCCTATTCATAGACTTGTCTAATGGTCAGGTTTGATCCTTACATTTGCCAAACTTTCATCTAATACTAGCATACATTACATTTGAATATTAGCTATTAAGTGCATGAAAGCATAAGTATAGATCATATATTTGAATTTTTAAACCGTGTTGATTATTCACTAAAAGTTATTTTTGTATTAATGTTGTTTCTTAGTCATCTAACATCACATAACTTCTAACCAAACACTTACTTGTCTAATAAAGTGATTGTTCTATTATCATAAAAACCTTATTAATTAACGAAACTTGTATTTCAACATGTCTTGAACCGTAATCTAAAATGTTGATTTTATTTTAAAATTGTCATCATTAGTATTTTGATATTTTGTACTAGATAACATTTTAAAAAAATGTTGAAAGTAAAAGGATAATTTAATTATTAAAATTACCATAACATTATACATTTTCATAGGAAATCTAATAAAAGGAAAGTGTAAGAAACAAACACATCAAGAAAACATATTGAATTTGAAACTATGTAAAAATTTAATAGAAATATAAGTCATTATGGAATACAAATACACACTAGTGCAATCAGAGGCAATAACACTGGTTATTTTCGCCCATAGGCAGTGGTTCTTGACCCGAGATATATAAAGACGAGGTAAAAAGTCTACATTTTTATGCCTCGACTGTGAACCGAGGAAAAACGATGTAGGATTTGAACTCGGTTCAAAGAGAACCGAGGTAGTATGGTCGTGGTTTCCAATCAGGACGCCGCTGACCACCATGAGATCGCCATATTTACACCTTTGTTCAGTTTGAATTATTTTCCACTCCACATGCCGCCAACACGACCATGCGCCACCATGATCTACCATTGCAGGTTCGTCTTTCTCGCATCGAACCACCCAAAACACCATCGTAGACCACCTTCGTCCTTCACGAGAATCGCCCTGCCACCCAATTTGCAAACCACCATCTTCTTCGTCCATCATCAGAAATTTCTATACATGCAAAAACACCTAGCCAAGACCAGTTCATCATCCTCCTCACGTAATGCCTCCATCAATCATCCAACCACCTGTAGTAAAAGCCAAAAACCACTCACACCAGCAATCTCATCATAGAAACCCCCATGAACCCTAATCATATAGCTTTCCTCGCCATTGTGAACACTACAAAAACCAACTTCTTCTCCAACGCACCACCCAAAACCTCCATCCAAAGAAACCTACAAAATAGAATCACAAAATCAATTCGAAAATTCCCAATTCGCATAGCCAAATCGTGATGCTTCACCATCACCACCGTGAGCCAAATCGTGAGTTCCTTCATCTCCCACAACCTCCTCGTCCTTCGTCCATGAAACCTGCAGAAAAATCCCCAAATTAGACCATGGAAACCCTAATCGCGAATTCGCACCTACATAGAAAACCCCAATTCGTGTCGCCGCAAGGAAGACCAAACCCGATGCAAGAGGTTTTTTATTTTTGGAAGGACTTCGCTGGAGACAATGGAGGTGCCGGTGGTGGACGAACTGTGGCGGCGTGACCTTTGACGCAACGAGAGAAACGCGACAGAAGGAGCGACGAAGGAGTGGCGAGCACGCGACAGAGGAGCAACGAGAAGCGTTGGGGGAGGCATACCGTGGACTCCTTGGACAAAGCACCAGAGGCAGCAGCAAGGAGGCACCAGCAGAGAAGAAGAAAGTGCGAGAGATAAAGGAAGAAAACAGTGCGAGGAAGAAGAAGAGTAACTTTTAATTCTTCTGAAATTTTATCCTAACAAAGGGCTACTACTTCAGTTAAACAAAAAACCGATGCCCAAACGCTTAAAAAAATTTTTAAATTAAACTTATATGCCTCGAGCTACAGCTTAATCGAAGAAGAAAGTCCCTACGGCCTCAGGCAGGCGCTAACCGAGGAAATACAAGTTGTGTTTGGCATGTCATACTGCCTCGGGTCTGAGTAAAACCGAGGCAAAAGGTTGTTTCTACAAGACTATTAGACGAAAAGTCAACTTTTGCAGATGGGGCATACGGGGCTGGTGAGGTGGCACATAGTTTTATGCTTCGGTTCTCGTAGTGATCGAGACACTAGAGGAAATAGGCATCAAGTTATGTATAACCGAAACATATAATGCTTCATTATTTACAAAAATGTCACCGCATTTTATACGCTTCGGTTTTGTAATAACCGAAGCGTATATAGCGCATTAAAAGCCTCTTGTTTACTCTAGTGATATGTCTAATACATTTTGTATGTTGAAAAAACATATGGAAAGGTTCATAATGTTTAAAACAAATAATGAAAAATCAAATATTGTTTAAAGATAGAGATAACTAACTTTCAAAAAATAATTAGATAAAAGTTGTGATAATTTTTAGATTTGTAACTTCATCATATATATATATATATATATATATATATATATATATGTTTTTGAGACAATATATAGTTGGATTGATATTAAATGTAATCCGATGAAATCATTTCAGTTGGTACAAGAATTATCACGATAGCACATTAAAAGAACTAACTGTACTTGGTATTACACATGAACCTTTATGCAGTCAGTATCTTGTATGCTATTATACATCAGAAAGCTACAACAATAAATTACATTTTTTTTAATTTAAAAAACATATTCAAATTAAACACGAAAAAGGAGACGAACCATCAGCAATTTCTATGCTCCGATATGAAAGGTAGAAAATAAATCTTCAATCGAATGATTTGCTTCAGAGAAATCAATGAAACCAAAATCTGAAAGTGCATTGCTGATGACGATAGCATCATCATCATCATAATGTATCTGTTCTATTTCAGCATATTTAATTCGTTTATTCTCTTTTCATACTCACACTTATGAACTTCAATAATTCAATATGCATATACAACCTCGACAAATGCATTTTATTTTTATTTTTACTTTATTTCCACGCATAATCAATTCTGCAGTTTGTAACAAAAAGAAAAATATCAGTTCTGCATGCACTAGAAGAGAATTAAGAGAATCTAGCATTAATCCATGCATCTTTGTTTTGGCCTTATCCAGATTTGCTTCTCGTGAGCATTCATTTTCTACGAAGTCCTGAGCAGAATACTTTTGTCAATTTGTTATCTTATCTAATTATAAATAGATTTAATTATGTTTTAAGTTTTTCATAAATTTAAAAATTTTCAATTAAATTTTTATTAAACTTTTATAATTTATTGAATCACCAAAATTTTAAAACTTTTTAATTAGATTCTTAATTTCTATAATTAGATAATTTTTTTTAATTTTTGTGATATATGATAATTATCTTATAATATCATTATGCTTAAATGTCGCTCTATAATATTTTGCTAGAATAAATCGATCATATCTTTATCAAATATTTACTATATTTAACTAAAGTTGTTTTTCAATTTAATTAAAATTATAAAATTATAAAATTAAAAATAATGATACTATAAAATTATAAAATTAAAAATTAATAATATATGTGGTATTTTAAAATTTTAAAATGATACAAATAAAATAAAAGATGAGAACACGTAAAGAAAGAGGAATATTGTTTGATATTAACCCAAATAAGGAGAAATAATAATAGAATTCGTTTTCTTATATTAGTCCTAATAAGGAGTGTGAAGATAAAAGATATAATAAAAATATAACTATACAATATTATATATAATATTATAATAACTAATATATATATATATATATATATATATATATATTATTTAACATCTTTCATAAAATTCATGATGCATTATCACAAAATATTAAAAATTTGTTAGTTACTTATAAAATGAAAACTCTTGAGAGTGAGATTTTATAAATAAATAGTATAAAGATGTAAAGATAATGTAATGGCTTCATGTTAAAGACGATGGTTAGTTAAATGATAATCAATTTCAATGTATTGTAAACTCATAAAAAAAACTAAATTATGAACAGTTTAAATAATAAACACTTATTTTAGAAAGAAACCAAAACAACCAAATTACATCAGCAATGGTCTATTAGACATTGTCAACTTTAGTAGAGGAATAAAAAGTAATACATTGTTTCTTACTTTCCCAAGAGATGAAAAAAACCTCTTTGAAAAATGTAAAGAAAATCTCTAATAATATATATACTTAAGGTCATCAGCTCAATAAACATAATAATTATAAAAAAATAACTCCAAATAATATGACGATGGAAAGATGGACTTTGAAACTGAGTACTATGAACATATCTAAGAATGCAGAAAAGCTGCCCAATGCACTATAGTAGGAGAAATAACAAGTTGACTTTAAATATGCACAACATAAATAATATTATGATAAGTAATTATGAGATATACTAAATTTACAAATAATATTAGGATACATACCGGATGAGATAAAGAGATACCATAAACAAAATATATTCCACATAAGGTAATTTATTCTCTTATCTCTTCAAATTTATATATTTATATTACCTAGCAGTCATTTTAATATAATTTATAATTACATAAAAAGGGAAAATATTTGTTTCAAATTATTTCAGAATTCACCCATTTTAATTTTTCAGTTGTAATTCAAGTTTCAAAGGAAAAATGTGATAAATTTTATTAGGGTTTTGAATTATTCTTTAAATGATTTTTTTTAAATGAGTCATTGTGTTCAATAGAAAATTAGCCCAAAGAATATAATTAGTTTTTAAATTTAAGTTTGCTATACCTTTGCAAAATTATGGTGAGTATTCTCACATATTTAACATAATATATATTATCACCTGTCTAGCTTTTGAATTCAATATTCTTAATCAAGTTCTTCAACCAATATTCTTATATTTGAGTCCACTCAAATCAAATATTCTTTCAAAAGTTTCTTTGGGCTTCACCATTCGACAACTTTATTTTAGGGCAATTACTTCATAATAACAAACAGACGAAATATATTCTTGATTTTGAACTCGTGACTGGGGAAATAACATCAAACTATAACAAATACATGTAATTTCTGGTTGATTCAAAAGTTTAAAGTTACTAATACTTTCAACTATCAAATACCAAATGATTATGATTTAATTTAGATTTTGATCTTGAATTTAAATTTAAATTTTTTTATTTTTATTTTTGTGTAAATGGTTATATGACCTTTGATTATATTGAGAAATCAATTTGGATTGCTTTCAAAAAGTTTTGGTAATATTAAATTTTTGAAAATTAATTAAAATGTTAATAAAAGATCAAGTTTTTGATAGATCTAGACGTTGGGATTCATCATCAGTTATAGTTTGTCAGTGTTTATTACCCACAAAGTACATAGATTAATGGCTGAAAGCCATTTTTATATATGTAATAATCACTCTCATGGTGTATTATTGGTAAAGTAGAGGACGAATTAATGATGCTGATCTATTTGTTTTAGCTCATCATATTTGGTCCTTGAAATGTACGAAATTATATGGTACTTGTAGCAAAGTCTAAGTCACACTTGAATATCAAGTATGCCCTGTTATGATGACATTTCCTTTTATAAAATCATTAATTGAAAAACATACGTTTAATTTCATATTTATAGTTCTACTTAGTGAATGGAGTATATGTGGGTGAGCTTTGCTACAATGTAGATCATATGAATGTTAATATGTTGTGGGGTTGGTGATTTCTTCTCTGGCTAGATCATAGGAGGAATTAGTATGTGATCATGGCAGAATGATACGGGTAGTAGTTTTTCTATATCTTCTTTTGTTGGATAATTTTTTTTATTTCCTACAAGTCATGCAACTCTACACCATTTCAAATGAAGAATTCGTGTAGGGAATATACGACTTTTGCACTAACACACAAGAAAAGATGAAGTCATACACTAACACTGGTAATGGATTACGTTGTAATCGATTACACATTACTAAAGTCGTGCAAGGAGGTCACAACTCTACCGATAACCAATTGTACCATTATTGTAATCAATTACCATTATTAAAACTCAAATAAAATGTCATAGTAATTTATTACAGTCGTGTTTATTATAGTCGTATTAATGCTCGTATCGATTACCAGTATATGAACACATGTGAAAATGCACGACCTTACGTTTTCTCGTATATTAATAAAGAAGTTATCCACTTTCTATATGATTTCTCTATTTGAGGTGGTGTTGGGGTTGTACAACTTGATTATTTACATAAATAAATAAATAATTCCTACATCGATAATAAGCAAATTGTTTTTGCCTATGTTAAAAAACTAGATAAAAACATCACGTAATAAATATTTTCATTTTTAAAAATATAATTAAGCGTGTTCATTTTCCTTGATATGACACAAAAGCTGTTAATGTATTTACAATAAATGAATTTCTATATTTTTTTTCCAAAATAACCGTTACATATTAACTTTTTTTCTGCAACCATTTAATTCAATGTTATTCATGGAATTGTATATTTTAAAGAATCCCACATATGAAACAAACAGATAAGACAAACTCTGAAATATATTTTAATGAATTGTTTTTTCATTTTTTAATAACTTTTTAATCATCAAATTATTATTTAAAATATGAACGCTGCCTAGTATTAAATATATATATATATATATATATATATATATATATATTGTATTGATATATTGCAGCCCATTTAAAGGAATTAGTTAGCTAGGCAAAGCAGGAAGAGAAATCACAAAGGTTGTTTGAGTGTTGATAGAAAATGGTGGTTACGTGAAGCACATACAGAGAGGTTCTTCTCTACGTTTCTGGAACTGATACAGTGATTTGTACATATACTTGAAAGCACAGTTAATGTGTTGAAGCTGAATGTCACATGGGCCATGCATGATGATGATGATGCTGAGAAATGAGTTAGTATATATGCCAGGAAAATCACTTTCCCAAGAAAACAAACACAGCTTTAAATGCAGCTTAAGATTGGTCACTTTCTCTGTAGCATTTTCCTTTGTCGTCCAAGGGAAAATATAGGTCCACAATTCATTCATTCATTCATTCAATAACATTATATAATCACTTATAGAAACTATATACATGATACCAACCTTATGTCTACAATATTTAATTTCACACTTATTGTTCTTATTGTTGCTGTCTTCAACCTATTTTTGCATTTACTTTCTCATTGAGATCTATTTATTGCACTGTGCCATTTTCTTTCACACATACACACATGCAGGAGTGGCAGGTCGCTATATACAGCACATGAACACATATTCAGTCACTGATTCAGAGCTTATGTGTCCATTATTAAAGCTATCCTTTATGTGCAGTGCACTCATTTAAAGATATGTTAGAATTATATATGACCACGCTTAGTTTATTTGTTCTATATCTCTTGGAAACCAAATTCAAAAACATCGATGCTGTGTAAAGAAAAAAGAACAAAGACATATATACAACAATATATAATGTGACAATTAGGATATATAATGTGACAATTAGGGTTTGTGTCCATGCTGGTGTTGAAAAGTGTCAGTCTGTGAAAATAAAAAAAGGAGTTTTTGTTATTCTTGTTTTAGTTTTAAAATTTAATTATTTATCATCATTTTAATCGAAAATATGTTGGATTATATTTAAAAGTGTTTCGGGTGTAGGGTTAGAGATCAATATCAAACACTCTTTTATACTTTTCTCGATGTCATCCTTTGTTCTTTTAGGTATTTGTAACTGAATCTCTTAAGTTCTTAATATTTCAATTTCAAACCATGTAGACGGGTACTTGCCAAAGACATTTCAACCTTCAAGTCAGTAATTTAGTCGATCAGTTATCACAGTAAAGTCTTAAATTCACAATAAATACAATCATCTACCTCCTTATCTCAGACTCGTATTTATAGGTTTCGAAATGAGCTTGTGATTAGCACAATCGTAATCGCGGTCCAATACCTGATAAGTGTGCTTAACTTATAAACTTAATTATAGGTTGTACTTAAGACTCTTCGAGATTTATGGCCGGTCAGTCATCCCACTCACCTAACTGACCGATCGGTTTAACACGTTTAATCCTTTGCCCACATGACTCGTGCTTACTCATGCGGATGTATAGTACACAGGCCCACCAAGCCCAAGCCAAAAATTTCTAGCATTGGAGTTTAATGTTGAAGTTCTTTGGTGTGGTGGATTGTGCTCGTTGGAGTTTGCTTTTCACTCGGTCAGGCATACTATTGTTCGGTTAGATTTTGAATTGTGGTTGTGGATGACCATTAGCGGGAAAATTTGCACCCTGCTTCTTCATGTTTCGCGACTTGGGGAAGTGGCATAGGCACTTAATCTATACCATTGAATGTGGCTAGATCCAACGATGGGTTGTTGTTGGCAATTACGATCAATTCTCCTTTAAATAGGAGTGGGTTTTGTTTGTCATTTTTACCATTTTATCTTACTTGTTCTGCTACCGCACACTCATTTCTTTATTTCATGTGTACTATATGCCCACATGGCTAGGCACGGGCTGTGTGGGCAAAGGATTAAACGTGATAAATTGGTCGGTCGGTCAGGTGAGTGGGACCACCGACCAAGCATAAACCCCAAATAGCCTTAAATACAACCTACAATTAAGTTTATAAGTTAAGCATACTTACTAGGTATTAGGCTACAATTACGGTTGGGCTAATAATAAGTCCATCTCGAAACCTATAATTACGAGTCTGATGTAAGGAGGTAGCTGATTGCATTTATTGTGAATTTAAGACTTTACTGTGATAACCGAAAATGTCTCGGGTGTGGGGTCGGGGATCACAATCAAACACTCATTCACACTTTTCTCTAAGTGACCTTGTGTTGTCCTAAGTATCCGTAATTGAGTTCTCTTAAGTCCTTGGAGTTTCAACTTCAAACCGTGCGGGCGGGTACCTGTCAAAGGTACTCTGATGCTCAAGTCAATAATTTAATCGATTGATTATCACAGTAAAGTCTAAAATTCAAAATAAATACAATTAGCTACCTCCTTACCTCGAACTCATGTTTATAGATTTCAAGATGAGCTTGTGATTAGCACAACTGTAACGTGGCTCCTACTTGATAAGTATGCTTAACCTATAAATTTAATTGTAGGTTATACTTAAAGCTCTTTGAGATTTATGACCAGTTGGTCGTCTCACTCACCTGACCGATCGATCAATTTAACACATTGAATCATTTGCCCACACGATCTGTGTCTAGCCGTGCAAGCGTATTGTACTATACACCCGCACTAGGTTAATAAATTAAAACATTAAAATAATAAGTTTATGATTTTTCACTTAAAGTGTTTAAATCTCTTGTATATATATATATATATATATATATATATATATATATATATATATATATATATATATATATATATATATAATATGCAAGACCCGGTTTGATTTCTATCCATCTTTCCTTTAAGAATAAGTCCTTCCATATTCATAAATTTTCTTTGGAAACATTCCAACATGATGAACTTCTTTTATTACATTTCTTTGTTAGTTGTATCAGATTTGTTGACAAATTTTAGGGTTAAAGTTATGAGTGATTGTGTTTCATTGATGATGGATGTTGTGAAATGCAAAATGAGAGTGGTAAATTCATTAAGAATTATTGTAAGGATATGATGTAAAGTAATGGAAGGGTTCAGTTTGAGTAATGATAGCTTCAAGTACTACAAGTGAGTCACTGATTGCGTATCTGTTCTCTCTTGTCTTGGTCTTCTTGGAAGGATTCCATAAGCAATACAATCTACGAACTAGCTAGTTACCAAAACTAAGTACTAAGGAAACTGAGCCATGAAATTTGGTTTGTTCTCCACAACCTTTTACCCAACTTCTATTCATTAATTCTTTGTTTTCATACACTGACAAGTCATGTTAGATATGTTAGTGTTGCAGAAAAGAATGAAGTAGACACAACAACAATAATAATGGAATAAAAAGAGTTGAACTGCAATGTTATTAATTGCAGTAGGTTTGGGGATTGGTAAAAACTAAAACAAACATTTTGATTTTATTTATTAGAATGGCAGTAGTTATATTGTTTTAAGAAAAGTAAAATGGGACTAGTTATGACTTCTTAATTTTTCATATTACCTTATTTTTAGCAGAAAAATAAAATTTTAAAATGTTTTTATTTTAATTACAGTTGTAGTTTAGTATCTCTCTTCATATATAACCAAAACCTCACCTTTTATTCTCCAGTTCGATGGTGCTTGATTACTGTTTTTTCATTTCTCTGATAGGTATTAATACTGCGTTAAAAAAAACATACATACATACATATATGCCGCTTTTTAAATATAAGTTGTATGGCACTGACAGTGATTTTATTCTCTAAAAGTTTTAAGTCAGTTTTAGTTCTTTGAATTTCTTGCAGGTAAAAGTGGTAATTTTTAAATTTTTAAAATAAAAAATAGGTCGAAATACTTTAGAGAGACTAAAATTAAAGTTTAGATATTTTATTATAGACCAAGATAAAGAAAAAAGGTTTTTCTCTATATTCTATGTATTCTTTACGTCAATGAATCTCATTCTCATTTATTATTTAGTTGTTCTTCTTCTGCTGTGAGATTATAAGAATGGTTATGTAAGTTTTTTCAAAATTTGTAGTCTTCATTTTCGGATATTGTTGTTCATTTAATCATTTAGTCAATGTAACTAAGGTGATTGTGGTTATTGTATTTATCTAAATAATTTGAAAGACACGTCATTATAGAAGATATTAGGTCTTCATTGTTTTCTTATTGTTATTTTTCAAATTAAAAAGTTGGTATGTATAACAAAAAATAAATCTAATAAGCATACGAGTGACTTTATCTCTAATCTTTTAATGCTAAATTTTTTTAATATTCATATCCGAGACAGCAAAACACTTTTGTTTAAGAAAATCATATGATGGTTCCATATGCTAATTAACTCAGTGATTGTGTAGCTTGAAATTATCCTAGTTTAACTACATATGGATCTTTTGAATGATATGAAGGTAGAATATGTTGATAGTTTTTCAATTGTTTTAGTGGTACAAACTTTACTTTATGTTAAGTTTATGTAGACAATTTATGCTTTGGAACATATATGGAAGTATGACTTTTGGCCACTTTGGTTGGAAAATGACTCTACTTTGGTTCGCTATCGTACCGAAGACTCTCTATGTCTGTTAGAAAAGGCTTTTTATAATGATTTTGAAACTGACATAATTACATCTGACATATAGTTTCCACTTTTTATGTCAATTCTAGTCTCGACATAAAAAGTCAACATTCTATGTCAGTAGTACTATAACTGACATAGAAAGAATAATTTTATGCTTTCTTGTTCACCTACTCTTTAATATCTGTGAACGACTCATGAGATAGTTTTGAAAGAGTGGGAGAAAGGCGTCTTTTCATCGAATTTGAAGAAAGAAGTCCTTGATGAGTTTGTGGTTCATCTGTGTCATGTATAGGTCAGCACAAACAAGGAAGTCGCAAGTGAACTTGGTGGAGGGCATAAAGATGTTGTCGATGATGTTGAGCTTCTAGACTTTATTGTCAAAAAGCATAAGGAAGGAAGCATCATCGGAGTTTGTGCAGATGACAATGGAGTTGCGACAACAAACTTTAAAAACCTAAAATATTGATTAAGAGAGAGAAAAAAAAGGAATAAATAAATTTATAAATGAGATAAAAGCACTCATTTACCAAACAAAAGAGTTGTGAGAGCAAGTGTGATCTAGTGAGAGTAAGAGGGTGTAATGTACCAAAGAGGTGAGGAGGATACAAATAAGCAAAGAGGTTGAAGAAAGCAGGAGAGCTGACATGTCAAAAGCAACGTGAGAAAGCTGGGAGAGAAGCAAGAAATTAAATATAGGTTTAATGTTTCGGTAGGTCCTTATTTTCGTCCGGAATTTCAAATAGGTCCCTTTCTTTTTCAGCGTCTCAATTGGGTCCTTATTTTTGTAAAATTGAATCAAATAGGGACTTTCCGTCAAATTGAGAAGACGCCGCCGTTAAGAAGGGTGTTACGTGACATGCTGACAGTGTCTTTTTAAATGATGTGGCATTAAAAACGTGTCTCAATTGTATTTATTTTATTTTTGAATTAAAAAATGAAGTTTACAAAGTGGAAATATAATATAAGTAAGGGCAAAGTTGGGAAATCAAATTAAATTAAGTATTCAATGAGGGCTTGCCATGTGGAAGCCCCTTTCTCACCCAAATTAGGGTTTCAGAATTGGGATTTGGAAGGCTTTCTTCTGCCTCCTTTGCCTGCACCGCGAAGTATGCTGCTGCCAATTGCCATGGAGATCTCTGTACACGAGAGAAAAATTTCTCCTGTGATTGCGTTTTGATTTTTGCAAGTGCTTCACGATTCTAATTATCTCTCACGATGATGATGGAAAACGAAGGGAATCATGCTCCTGAGTTTTGCCTCTTGAGTCTCAATCGTGCTTGTGCGACTAGGGTTCGCTGATTAGGGGATTTTTTCTACGTTTTGGGGTTCCTCTACGGTTTCTGGTTTTTCTGTGTTTCAGGTTGCGAAGACAGTGGAGATCGAATCACGATTGGTGGCGGCCTAGCGAGTAGCTCACGAAGAGGCGCTGATGTGTTTGGGTAGTCTCTGCGGCGACATTGACGAGGTGGTCAGGTGAAGATGATTCACAATGGCGGTTGATTTGGGAATTTTTTCAAATTCAACTTTTTTTTTGTCAATTTTGCATCAATTCACATTCATCTTTTTTCTGGTTTTTGATTTGAGAATTTTCGCAAGTTCTGATTTCGTCTCGTAGTGGTCAAAATATTGGTCGAACTCGCGATTGGGTTCATGCAATTTGCAATTCTGTTTATGGTGGCTGCCATGGAAGCGTAATTTGGTTACCAGAGAAGATGAAGGGTGACATTCTAGGAACAATGTTTGGTGTTGGCAATGCTTTTGGACCTTTCCATGTGTTCTATGAAATGAGATGACATTTTGCCCTTATTTAAATTTTATTTTTCCCCTTTGCACTCCATGTTTTAATTCAAAAATAAAAAAAAAAGACTTCACACACGTTTTCAATGCCACATCATTTAAAAAGACACTATCAACATGTCACGTAACACCCTCCTTAACGACGTCTTCTCAATTTGACGGAAAGTCCCTAATGGCTTCAATTTTACAAAAGCAAAAACTCAATTGAGACACCGAAAAAGAAAGTGACCTATTTGAGATTCCGGACAAAAATAGGGACTTACCAAGACATTAAACCTTAAATATATTATGAGGATTGTTGTGATAATTGGCACTGTTAAATACAAATTTATCATCGCTCCCACTTTCTATGCAATTCTAGGTATAATTGGCATAAAAAGTTTTATACTTTATTACAAAATTGACAATATTCTCACTTTCTATGTCGGTTCTGAGTGTAATTGGCATAGAAAATATTGTACTTGATTATGAAATTATCACTCCTTCCATATTTTATGTCGATTCTAAGTATAATTGGCGTAGAAAGTTTTGTACTTTATTACAAAACTGACAACACTCTCACTTTCTATACCGGTTCTAAGTGTAATTGACATAGAAAATCTTGTACTTAGATTATAAAATTATCACTCCTCCAATTTCTTATGTCAATTCTAGATATAACTGGTATAAAAAGTTTTGTATTTTAAAACAAAAAATTTCAGCGTTTTCATTTTATACGTCAATTTTAGTGATAACCAACATAGAAAATTTTATTATATTTACAATTTTCATTATATTTACAATTTTGTTATTGTTTTACAAGTATTTGTCTTTCATTTAACATATCCAAATTAATATTTCTCAAGGATAATAATTATACTAATAAATTGGTTGATTTAGTTTTTATATACTGAGTAGTATAAATGATTTAATATATTAGATTTTTTTCATATATAAATTATCTATATTTCGTATAATATAATTTCTTATCATGATGTGATTTTTTCATTTTTCATATTATTTTATTTTTATTTTATTTTAATAAATTTTGATGTGATACCAAATAATAAATAAATTTTGAAATATCAACGTAACTAAAATATGAAAGTTTTCACGGTTTACAATGATGTGATGAACTTATCAGAAAAAAAAAATCAATATCTAATACATGCTAATAAATACCTATCACCAACAAATCAAAATATATAAATTTTTATAATAAATTAATATGGTACATTTTCGGCTTATAAATTGATAAGAGGCCACTGATCAGTATAGATTTTTTATATTAGCAACATAGTTATCGTTATATTAGTGGTAGAAGAGATGATATATATATATATATATATATATATATATATATATATATATATAAATGCTTATTAATTGAAAATTTCTTTCCATTCACATCCTTAAAAAATATTAAACAAAAATTAGTTATTTAGTTTAAAGCATTGTATTGTATATCACTTAAACTAACCACGTGTTCATAAATAAGAATTGGTTGGTTAGTTTGTATTCTTAGTTCAAGCTAATTATTTTAATCCCAATCATTTGAAAATAAACACGACATGAACAAATAATGTCTTTTCAAATTTCTTAAGAGGTTGTTCGAGGTAAACCTATTGGGTACGGTAACACCAATAAATAGAAACCAATAGTTGAACGCACCTAGCATTGTATGTTCATATTTACATCTTGGTTACAGTTGCTAACAACTTGGAGAAATGATAAATTAGAAATTATTCTCCTATAATTTATCTTATTAGAAAACATTCTTCTTAGTTTATTAATTTATTGTAGTTTCCTATAATTAGATTATTAGAATCCTAGAATAATGTATCTTACTAGGAATTATTCTCCTTACTTTATTAATTTATTGTAATTTCCTATAATTAGATTATTAGATTTTTAAAATAATTTATCTTATTTGGAATTATTCTCCTTAGTTTATTAATTTTTTTAATTTTCTATAATTAGATTATTAGATACTCATAATTATATGGTGTATAATTAGATAGTTGATGTTACTTATAATAAATAATAAGATAGACATTTTCTTACATATTTTTGTATATAGTATTAAAAGTTTCTATAATCTCGACTTCCTCTTCTTGCGTTTGAAAGTCGTGCTTCTTTTATCTTTTTCGTATTGCTTAATGTCGCTCTTGTCATTTTTTATCACTCACATCTTTCATCTCTACCAACAACATGTTCCAATGCCTTCTTTTCCTACTTACTTATTGTTTCCCTTCGCTTCTGATGCTCCTTGTCATCGATCAGACACATGTGATCATCGCCAACTTTCTACTTTTTGTCAACTCATGCATTGTTCCTTAGGCTTAACTTTCTGAAACTCATGCTCAGGTTACCAAAGTTCTTCACCATATCATCCCTCAATTTGGGAAGGAACATCCGACTCTAACTCAATTTGGGAAGGAACATCGGACTCTAACTGATGTTGATCATGAACAGTGGATCACCCCTGATTCTATTGTACTTTATATAATCTCTTTTGATTTTCTCCTTAATGTCATGGAGGAACATTTTACGACTATGGATATCCGGAATCGTTTAACTACAACTTTTTAAGACAACCAAAATTCACGTGTTGTTGCTCTCGAGTAGGACTTCTCTTCCACTCGCATGGATGACTTTTCAAATGTTTTTTCATATTGTCAATGTCTCAAACAACTCTTTGATCAATTGAAAAATATTGTTACTCTTATCAGCAATCATCATTTGGTATTGTAGCTTATATTTGGTTTGTCTAAACCTTTTCATGGTGTAGTAACCCTAACCATCAAAGCAACCCTTTGCCTTCCTTGTCTAGGCTCATTCTATTCTGAATCTCGAAGAATTTAGTCTAGTAAAGATGCAAACTACTACTTCTAACATTTCCATGAACACTTCAGCCTAAAGGAACATTGATCACTCATCTTAATCGTCACTCGAACAATTGTTTTGTGTCTAACTACAATCGCAATAATCAAGGTTGCTTTAGTGGACATGATCAATGCAGTAACTTCCACTCCAATGGTTCATTTATTTTTGTCTAACTCTCCTGTTGTGGTTCCTTCTTTCATCATGATGGTCACTTGCTAAGTCTCGCTGTTTTTAATGTTAATTTAACACTTATCTGATTATGTGAAATATATATGTTAATCACCCAAGTTTACTTGTTTTGCATATTTTGATAAAATGTGAGAGTTAAAGTTGAATTACTAAGTATTCTTAGGACCACCATGACCCCTCCTCGTTGCAAGATTTGTAGTTTTACTGTTGTTAGTGTGACATAATTCTCAACTAGTTGAAAATTAATTTAATCAAAGCTGAGTATGTAAACAATAAATGCACCCGATTGAAGTTTAAAGTGATAGATCTAATCCTGGTTAAACCTTTGTCTCATAGACAACTCACTTGCACTGCAGAAGATTCAGGAATTTGGACTTTGATACTTTGGTCCCCTTTCCAATCAATCGAAAAATTGGTCATGTTGCTTATATTGCATCTTCCTCTCACTGTCGAAATTCAACATTTTTTCTTGTGTCATTACTAGATATGCAAAGGAGATCAACATCGGCAATATGTTTCACTTTCACTTCTGAGTGATGAACTTGATCCTATCCTCTGTCCTTCCAAGGTATTGCTATCTAGAGTTGTCTTGAGAGGAAATAAACAAATCTCAAGTTTTAATCTCTAGGGAAGGATTGAAGGGAGTTTAAGCTACCAGGAATGATCTTTCTATTCTACAAGATTATCCCAATTTCAACCTTAGAGACACGTTTGATGTTTATGGATATGGAATTGTTGGGTGAGAAACAATCAATAGTGAATGAGGTGGCAACCATCAGCAAGGTGCACCGAAATTCTGTTCCTGTGAGGACACATGGCTAAAAATTATGAACTCAAGGTAAACCGAAAAACTGAGACAAAATGCAGGACAGACTCTGCACTAAAGAATTACGATAGAAGAGGAAATAAGGAAAAAAAAATAAAAGAGAAGAGCAATTAGATGAGTTACTTACCTTTGTTCCCTGACCCTTTCTGAGATTCTCACCTCTATTAACACTCCTTGAGTCTACCTTTATATCCAGCTTTTATAACATTGTATCAGTTATCAATGTTTCAATGTTACTTTTCCTCTTTGTAAGATACTCATACTTCAATGGCATAATTTGACACAATGATTTTACTCTTTCTTCATTCCTCTTAAATTATTATACTTGCTTACATCTAATTTATTAGCATGAGAGTTGAATTTAATGGCTTGTAAGTGAGAAGCTGCTTTGAAATATAATTCTTCATTTGTGTTGGAAGTCCCACATCAACTAGAGATAAGGCCAAATTATAATATATAAGTGAGGTGCAAACCTCACCTTACAAGCCGGTTTTGTGGGGTTGAGTTAGGCTTAAAATCCACTTTCTGTACCTCTCCCTGTTACTGTTGATATTCCTCTTATATGTGATCCTCCTGGTGATGCTTCACCCATTTTGTCTTCTCCTTCTTTAGACTCTCATTCACTACAGGATCATCCTTCACCTCCACCCCTTCAGGTTTATAGTCGCCGTAATCGTCTCCCTCATGACTCACTTCCAGTGCCGCCTCATGTGTCTCCTCCGGCTCCAGCAACTGAGTCTGACTTGCCTATTGCCCTTCGTAAAGGTATACGCTCTACCCGTAACCCTTCCCCCCATTATACTGTTCTTAGTTACCACAGATTATCTCCATCTTTTTACACTTGTCTCTCATCCATTTCTTCTGTGTCACTTCCTAAATCTGTGGGTGATGCCTTAACTCATCCTGGCTGGCGTGAAGCTATGCTGGATGAATTAAGTGCTTTACAGAAAAGTGGAACTTGGGAGCTTGTCCAATTACCATATGGAAAGTCTGTTGTTGGTTGCAGGTGGGTGTATGCTGTCAAGGTTGGCCCTGATGGCACAATTGATCGTCTGAAAGCTCGACTGGTTGCCAAAGGCTACACACAGATTTTTGGTTTGGATTATGGTGATACTTTTTCTCCAGTGGCAAAAATGACCTCTGTTCGCCTATTCATTGCCATGGCCGCTCTTCGACAATGGCCTCTTTACCAACTTGATGTAAAAAATGCTTTCCTAAATGGTGATTTGCATGAAGAAATTTATATGGAGCAACCGCCTGGCTTTGTTGCTCAGGGGGAGTCATCTGGATTGGTATGTCGTCTTCGCAAATCCTTATATGGCCTAAAACAATCTCCTCGGGCCTGGTTTGGTAAATTCAGTTGTGTTGTTCAACAATTTGGTATGTCTCGCAGTGAAGCGGATCATTCAGTGTTCTATCGCCACTCAAGTGCTGGATGTATTTACTTAATAGTGTATGTCGATGATATTGTTCTCACAGGAAGTGACTATCTCGGCATCTCTCAGATGAAACAACACCTTTGTCATCATTTTCAAACCAAAGATCTTGGCAAACTCCGGTACTTTTTGGGTATTGAAGTAGCACAATCCAATGATGGTATTGTCATATCTCAGAGGAAGTATGCATTAGACATCTTGGAGGAAACAGGGTTAATGAACTGTAAATCTGTTGAGACACCTATGGATCCTAACATCAAACTCCTACCAAATCAGGGGGAGCCTTTCTCAGATCCTGAACGGTACAGAAGATTAGTTGGTAAACTAAACTATCTTACTGTTACTCGTCCTGACATTTCCTTCGCAGTTAGTGTGGTGAGTCAATTTCTAAACTCCCCATGTGAAGACCATTGGGATGCAGTTGTTCGCATACTGAAGTATATTAAAGGATCACCTGTAAAAGGTTTGCTATATGGCCCTAACAATGATACAAAAATTGTTTGCTATTCAGATGCTGATTGGGCTGGTTCCGCTTCTGATAGGAGGTCTACTTATGGATATTGTGTCTCTATTGGTGGCAACCTGATATCTTGGAAAAGTAAGAAGCAAAGTGTTGTGGCAAGGTCCAGCGCAGAAGCAGAATATAGAGCTATGGCATCTGCTACTTGCGAGCTTGTGTGGCTTAAACAATTACTTAGTGAATTGAAATTTGGAGATGTCACTCGCATGACACTTATATGTGATAATCAAGCTGCTCTCCATATTAGCTCTAACCCTGTCTTCCATGAGAGAACCAAGCACATTGAAGTTGATTGTCATTTTATTAGAGAAAAAATCATATCCGGAGATATCAAGACTGAGTTCGTTAACTCAAGCAACCAGTTGGCAGACATATTCACCAAGTCCTTACGAGGACCAAGAATTGACTATCTTTGTAACAAGCTTGGAACATATGATTTATATGCTCCAGCTTGAGGGGGAGTGTTAGATGTTAAGTTGTGTGTTTATGTTAATTGGGCTTAGCCCATTCTGTATTTAGGGTTTAACCCTTATCTTACATTATAAATAAACTACCCTATGTGTATGCTAAACACATAAGGGAGATTTCTCCTAATCTTCTCTATTATTTCACACATTCCAACATTGATTTAAGTATGGCACTTAACCTCAATGGTTACCTCCAAAATATTACAATAAGCAAATTGAACAAAAACATCACACTACAGTAGTCTGAATATTATCCAAAGGGCCGGACAGAAGTATTGGTAGAACAAGAGTCAAAATCCACTCACTTGTCTGCTTACAACTGGAGTCATTTTAAGGAGTGAATGTTTAAAGGATAAAAAACCCAGAAATATGGAGAAATAACTAAACTGAACATGCTTATTCACGGAGGCTTAACTGGTATACAGATTAAAAAATAATATCAGAATGACCTCGAGATGACCATACACAATAATACAGAGATGGCCACTTGTAAATTTCAGCCGCAATCATCTTCTGGGAATGATATCTGAAAATGAGAAATCATGAAAAGGTGGCCCTGTAGCAAGCAACATAAAAGGTGAGTACAAATTTCACTACTGAAGAGAAATATTCACGCAGATGAGTGTGCAAGCAAGACACGAAGTGAAGCTAGAATGAAAATGATTATCTCAAAGGTACTCCCAAGTGCAGAACATGTGCAACCAATTGTTACGTACCTGAGTACGTAAACTAGCCAAATACAACCTTGCACACTCTCTCACACGTAATAGAACAATAAACACACGTAATAGAACAATGAACGAATAACAATGGATGAATGAATCTCTTTTATTGATGATAATATCTGAATAAACAAAGGTAAACAATAATTGGGAGCATAACCTCCTTCAATTACTTCGAGAGCATAACCTCCCTCACAAGACAATAATGTCTGTCACAAAACTCCATAATCAAAAGCCTCCCTTTAACCCTAGACTCTAACTTTATTTATATTAATTATTTCCAGCCCATCTCTTATTAAATATTCCTCTATCTGCATTTAATATAAATATCCTTATATTTAATATAAATATCCCTATATTTAATATAAATATCTCTATATTTAATATAAATATCTCTCCGTATATTATCCTAGCATATATCCTTAATTATAAATATCTTATATTGAATATTTCCCTAAATATATATTTATTTACTCTAATTAACTTATACTATATTTATTTACTCTAATTAACTTATATTATATTTATTTACTCTAATTAACTTATACTAAATATTCTCTCTGCTCATATACTTTCTAACCCTTATTATTACCCCTACCTTAGGTCGTAACATTACACCCCGCTGCAAAACAACCTTGTCCTCAAGGTTGGAAACAAGGAGCTGGACCTCATGGCTCCTCATCAATTCATGTCTGGAGGTTCGGGTGGTGGTAAAACCTTCTCTAATGTCTTCCATTCTTCATCCAGCATTCTGGTTACCACTTCTCCTAAATCATAAGCCCTGAGGGAATGGTTTTCAATGTCTTTCAGTACTTCACGTCGCGCTCTTCCTTTTGCTAGTGTACCAAACACTGCAAGCCCCCTGTTCTTTTTGTCGGCCCATCTCTTCACAGACTCCATTGTTCTCTCCAGGGTATTGATTCTTCCATTTGCCCTTCCTTCCAAAGCCTTCATCCTTCCTTCCAATACTAGTCCGTTTGGTTCAGGTAGTTTTCTCACGCTCGGTTCTGGCCGTCTCCTCCCGTTCGGCTCGGTAAGTCCTCTCTCTATAGGTTCCGTCCGTTCTTTCACGTTCGGATCCAGCAGTCTGCTATCGTTCGGTTTTGGCCGTTCGCTCACGTTCGGATCCGTTAGTCCACTATCATTTGGTTCCAGCAGTCCCTTCCCATTTGGAGCTTGGACTTCATGGCGTATTCCACTCAACTCTGCCTTCAACCTCCTTAGGGAGAACTCCATGTTCTTTATTCTCTGCTCCATGCTCTCCAGTTTCCCTTCAACTGCATTTATTCTTCCCTCCATGATGTCTTTCACTCGTCTCTATTAGGATCCGGCAGTTTCCTCCCTTGACGATCCGGCAGTTTCCTCCCTTGACGATGCGGCAGTTTCCTCCCTTGACGATCCGGCAGGTTCCTCCCTTGACGATCCGGCAGGTCGGACCAATTGTTACGTACCTGAGTACGTAAACTAGCCAAATACAACCTTGCACACTCTCTCACACGTAATAGAACAATAAACACACGTAATAGAACAATGAACGAATAACAATGGATGAATGAATCTCTTTTATTGATGATAATATCTGAATAAACAAAGGTAAACAATAATTGGGAGCATAACCTCCTTCAATTACTTCGAGAGCATAACCTCCCTCACAAGACAATAATGTCTGTCACAAAACTCCATAATCAAAAGCCTCCCTTTAACCCTAGACTCTAACTTTATTTATATTAATTATTTCCAGCCCATCTCTTATTAAATATTCCTCTATCTGCATTTAATATAAATATCCTTATATTTAATATAAATATCCCTATATTTAATATAAATATCTCTATATTTAATATAAATATCTCTCCGTATATTATCCTAGCATATATCCTTAATTATAAATATCTTATATTGAATATTTCCCTAAATATATATTTATTTACTCTAATTAACTTATACTATATTTATTTACTCTAATTAACTTATATTATATTTATTTACTCTAATTAACTTATACTAAATATTCTCTCTGCTCATATACTTTCTAACCCTTATTATTACCCCTACCTTAGGTCGTAACAGCATGTGATGCATATGAATGAATGTCAACGGGAACACAGTATGCTTCACCTTCTTGTTCCCCTAGAATGTAAAATGGAATATGTGCAATCATCTTCTTTGAACCTTCACTCCAGTTTATGCTGCCAACTTTCTGCGCTGTACCTTGTGTAGGTCGCGAAGGCCCCAATATGGATGAACATATAGCAGGGTCTTTCATCAAACCCAGGAAATCGCATGCACGCCTCCATACTCTAGCATCAGAAATTCGAGACCGAGCCACCTGAAAAGCAAATACCAAATTAGAAAAATAGCTACATCATTAATAACCTAATACCAAATTAGAAAAATATTTACATCATAAATAACCTATTATTCTTGGTCCTGCAACTTCGACACCATACCTTGCCCAAGGATACACGTGCTCTTGGTATTAACTCTCGATGATGTGTAGCAAGCTTTGCTATGGCTGTCACAACAAAACATAAAAGCCTGGACTGTGATGACCTTCTGTAAGTATCCTTATCAAGGGATACCTCCTGTGTCATGCCCACACGACTACCAAGTAAACAAAGTAGACCAAGTCATCACAGAATTACCTAGAAATCTCTCAGCCCTGGAAGAAGATAGGTGTATGCTAATACTATATCATACCTTGAGGAAAGGTTTTCATACAGAAGCAGTTCTAGACTCTCAAAAAGCTCACGGGCTTCATCTTTGTGAGATCCACCACCACCACCATGCTCCCCAATGGCCCAACATAATTGCAAGGCTAATTCTGTCTAAAGAAAATTAATGAATTTTTATGTCAAGATGGTTGTACCACCCTTCCACAAATAGTTAAAATAGTTATTGACTAACCTTGACTGGGCTGTCATATGCTTCTCCAAGTCTGTCCATTATAGGTTTCTGCAATAAATTCACATAAGGTATTTGTTAAATTCTAGGGAAGAAGTCAACATTGAGCTAAAATTATGTGTTTCTAAGAAAGCACGGGTGCCTTACCTATATTGAGAAAAGGAATCAATAAAATAAATAGGGGAGATTTAATATCCTTTATAACAAAAATATGATACGAAAGTAAATAAAAACATTTTTAATAATACATATGTAATTTGAATATTCTTGATTATATAGAATTAGCTCCTTTCTTTCTATAATTATAACAGTGTTAAATATAAAATCATTCAAGAATATCTATTTAACCACGAATATTTTTAGGAGAGTTGGATCTTGATATGGGATTAGAGCCTCTATAACTAATTGGTTAAGAGTTTGATCCCTGCAGTACCTATTCCTCTTAAAAGTAAATTTAGGCACAAGACAGTACCTATTACCAACCCGTCAAACCCAAAGGGTCTTGAATGAGGGGGAGTGTTATATAAAACTGGCTGGGGAGCCTTTACCTTGTTAAACGTATTATAACTGCAAATTAGATTTTTTTTTTTATTTATTTATTTTACACATCCTAGTCAACTAGGAACAAGTCAGTTTTTCTCTGTCCACATGGTTATGTGGTTGCTTTCGGTTATTATTTGAATCATTATAAATGTACTACTGCTATTTTGAATAAAATAAGTTCTTTTCTTCATTAAGATTCACCATTAAAAAGCAACGTGTTCTGACCCTTACTCCTCTGTTAATTTAATTTCTTTTCTAACTCCAACATACCTAATGGCTAAAGCTTATAGAAAAGCTAATTCTTGAAAGAGCCATAGCCCAACAGCATAAGCCTTCACGAGAGTGGTTCTTGACATAAGCCCGAGCTTTCTAAGATAGAAAGATCAAATTCTACATAAATCACAGCACAAAAGAAAAATGCTGCTATATTGTGCGCCATCACCAAAAATTAAATATATTCTCACATAGCACAATCTTTGATAGGTTTCTGAAATTGGAAACCTATCTCAATTCCACTCAACACACACCAAAAAGGCAGTAAAGACAGTAAACTGAGTAATTCTGTATTGAATTTGGTAAACTATACAACTAAAACCTCCCAAGAGAGCCAAGTTCTCCCTCCACAGGATAAGAATGATCCTGTCTATACAAAGTAAGCAATTCAAAAACTGACTAATACAAGATATATCAGCTCTTTTATAGGAGCTACCTAACGCCTCTCCCCCTCTTTATTCCCTTTTCTCTTCCTTCTTTAAACTCTCCATATCCTATCAATCTTACAGTACACATTCATCATATTGCTATAGATCAGAAGATAAAAAGTACTTGATGTATAATCGTAAATAAAATGCAGTATATTGTCATGATATACCTTTAAAAGGGCAATGAAGTTTGGTGAACACTGAAATGTAGAGAGCATAAACTCCAAAAGTCGCTTGCGGACCTGAAAAGAACAACAGAACTTTAAAGTAACATGCATGAGACAAACTTCATTCACAAAAGAAAAATTTGAAAGGAAGAATTTAGGTATTTTTTACTTAAAGCTGGTGACCATAATATAATATTTGTTATATACTTGAACACCTTAATACTTAATGAATTTGCTGTAACCTCAGAATAAAAATGTCAGTTAATTTCATTCCTTGGGGCTCAGTTACTATAGCAAAAGGTTCTAAAAAGTGAAGAGCTTAAAATAGTAAACAATAATTGTACAGAAGCCAATAAGCACATGATATGATCACAGAAATAAAGATTGCATATTTATTAATACACAAAATGAAGAGTATATATTTATAATACAGAAATAAAGATCATACCTGCATTTTTAATAATGTTTACTTTTTATTCTAGTAAATTTTTGTTAAACCAAGTGTCCTTTATTTATTGTCTTGATTTGGTTTTCTCAATGTTAATAAATCCCCCTTGTTTTCATAGAAACAGATGTGAACTTGTTTGGCTTAAGCAATTTTTCTTAAAGAACTGCAATTTGGAAATGTCACTCAAATGACACTTATGTGACAATTAGGCTGCTCTTCGTATTAGCTCTAATCTTGTCTTTCAAAAAAGGACCAAACACATTGAAATTGATTATAATTTTATTCAAGAAAACATTGCATCTAAAGACATCAAATCAAGACTGAGTTTGTTAACTCAAGTGATCAATTAGCATATATATTTTCACCAAGTCTTTATGGAGACCTATATATAATTAAATTTGTAATAAGATTGGTACATACGATTTATATGTACCAACTTGAGGGGAAGTGTTAGAGACTTGCCTATGAGGTCTGATTTTGAGAAAAACCCAATCCCCTTCCTTGATATTGGATGCCTTCCGCTTTTTGTTAGTGTACTGAGCCATCCTATCTTGGGCCCTGACTAAATGGTAGCTTAGTTGCTTTAAGGCTTCATCACGTGTCTGCAAGTCTTGAGCCACGGCCTCTACCATAGTCTTCCCCGATATGAACTTCGTCAAGGTAGGTGGTAGCTGCCTGTAAACCATTTCAAAGGGGGTGGACTTGGAGGTCCCCTGGTAACTGGTATTATACCAGTATTCTGAATACGTGAATCATGAATTTCTCAATTTTTTGTCTCATAATGGTATTGTTCAGGAACTAACTTGTGTTAACACCCCTCAACAAAATGGGGTTGTAGAAAGAATCGTCATCTTCTTGAAGTAACTAGAGCTCTTCTTTTTCAAATGTCTATTCCAAAAAATTACTGGGGAGAAGCTGTGTTAACTGCCACATATCTCATCAACAGGTTACCCACTCGTATCTTAAATGGCATTAGTCCTATAGAGTCTTTATTGTCTTTTCTTCCTTCTTGTTCCCTACTAACGAGTCTTTGGATGTATTGTTTTTGTTCACTCTCATCATCCTAATCATGGTAAATTAGATCCCAGAGCTCTTAAATGTGTCTTTATTGGGTATCCTTCTAATAAAAAAGGGTACAAATGTTATCATCCTCAGAGTCGTCGCGTCTTTATCACCATGGATGTCACATTTCATGAAACACAATCCTTTTATGTCAGTCCACCACTTCAGGGGGAGAAAGCACTTGAAGTGGATGAACTCTCCTTCTTGTCATTACCATGTTTGTCTTTGCAGGATGCCCAAGACTTGAGCAATAAAGCTACCATAGTCCACAGTGAGGAAGAAGAGGAAGAAGACAGATTTTTTGGCAAAAAATATGAAAGAAGAGAACAACCCACTTCGACTCTCGAGCAAGAAAAATTGTCTACTCCGGAGGTGAGGATCCCTGAAGATATCAATGAGGAGGAGGTAAGTATTATTGAGGATTTACCCATTGCATTGAGAAAGGGAAGAAGATCATGTGCTAAATATCCTATTCTCAGTATGTTTGCACTAACAATCTCTCTGATAAGCACAGAAGTTTTATTGCTGCCATTGTTGCCACAAAAATTCCTACCTCAATCCAGGAGGCCATGAGACTTGAACATTGGAATCAAGCCATGAAAGAAGAAATGAATGCATTAGAAAGAAATTCAACTTGGGAGATTGTTGATAAGCCAAGAGACAACAAGGCAATAGGGTGTAGATGGATATTCACAGTAAAACATAAGGCAGATGGGACAATAGAAAGATATAAAGCTAGATTGGTGGCAAAAGGATATACCCAAACATATGGGATTGATTATGAGGAGACATTTGCCCCGGTGGCAAAGATGAATACAGTTTGAGTTATTGTCGCTTTGGCTGCCCATTTTGGATGGGACTTACACCAGCTGGATGTGAAGAATGCCTTTCTTCATGGAAATCTAGATGAGGAAGTGTACATGGAGATTCCCCCAGGTTTTGAAGTGAAAAATGAAAGAAACAAGGTATGCCTCTTCAAGAAAGCATTGTATGGTCTTAAGCAATCCCCTAGAGCATGGTTTGGAAGATTTACAAAAGCAATGGTTTCCTTGGGATACAGACAAAGTCAATGAGATCATACTCTATTCATAAAGCACTCTTCTACAGGTAAACTCACTTTATTGCTTGTCTATGTGGATGATATGATTATTGCACGAGATGATGAAACAGAAAAATTGGCCTTAAAAGAAAAATTGGTAGCTCTATTTGAAATGAAAGACCTAGGAAAACTCAAATATTTTCTTGGAATAGAGGTTGCCTACTCCAAGAACGGAATTTTCATCTCCCAAAGGAAATATGTACTTGATCTCCTCAAAGAAACAGGAAAGCTGGGATGTAGAACCTTAACAGTTCCTAAGAACAGAATCACAGAATTGGAAGTGAAGAAATTGCTCCTGTAGAGAAGGCCCAATATCAGAGATTGGTGGGGAAATTGATTTATCTATCACACACAAGACCAGACATTGCTTATGCAGTTAGTGTAGTGAGCCAATTTATGCATGATCCTAGAGAGAGACACATGCAAGCAGTTGACAAAATTCTCCAATACTTGAAGTCAAGTCCAAGAAAGGGGCTATTATTCAAAAGAGAAGACACATTGACTATGAAGATATATACCGATGCTGACTATGCAGATTCTATTACTGACAGAAAATCTACTTCTGGGTATTGTGTATTTCTTGGAGATAGTCTGGTAACATGGAGAAGCAAAAAGCAAGATAGAGTGTTGGGTTCCTAAATTGGGAACCCACTTTCAAGACTCCCTTCCTACCCAGAAAACACAGAAAGAAAGAAAGAAAAGTTTGAATGTTATTCACAAGTATAATATCTGTACAATCAACCGCAGAGGCATAACCCTCTTCCACAGGTATAAACCCGTAAGCAACTAAGCAATCAAAAGTCCCCCAATCCCTTCTACTCAGCCGCTATTTATACAATCTTACAATCTCACCAAAACTGTCCTAACTGTTAGTTTGTTATATTCATTTCCTCCTATTCCTCCTCTCATAAACTACCCATCCTTTCTTATTCTTATCCCTATCAATACCCTCCCCTTGATCATCAACCTTGTCCCCAAGGTTGAAATCGGGGTACTGTTCTCGGATGGTGATTTCATCTTCCCAGGTGGCCCCTTCTAGTCCTCCTTGTTGCCACTCCACTAGCAGTTGCGGCACGCTTCCTCCGTCTTTTGTCCGCTGCCACCTTCCCAAAACATTCACGGGCCAAAACGAAGGCCCGTCTGCCTGCAGATCAGGCGGTAGGTCCTTCTCCACCTGGTGCTCGCCTACTGCCTTCTTCACCTGTGAAACATGAAACACCGGATGGATGCGAGCTGTCTCTGGCAACTGCAATTTGCAAGCTGTCTCCCCCACCTTCTGAATCACCCGAAAAGGTCCAAAATATCTTGCTGACAGCTTTGGGTGGAGTCTGGTTGGCATTGAGGTTTATCTATGGGGTCGTATCTTCAAATATACCCAGTCCCCCACATTCACATTCGCGACCCGCCTCTTTTTATTAGCTTGGTGCACCATAAGATCCTGCGCGCGTTCCAAATGGAACCTCAACTGTTTCAGAGCTTCGTCTCTGGTTTGAAGTTCTTGATTCACGGCCTCCACCAGAGATTCACCAGGAATGAATCTGTGCAAAGAAGGAGGCGCTCTCCCGTAAACAACCTCAAAAGGTGTGCACTGTATTGCTCCTTGGTAACTCGTGTTATACCAGAACTCCGCCCAGGATAGCACTGTCATCCAACCTCGAGGCTGCTCTGAACAGAAACACCTGAGATAACCTTCCAGAATACGGTTCACCACCTCCGTCTGCCCGTCCGTTTCTGGGTGATATGCGGTGCTCATTTTCAGCTGCGTCCCCTGGCTTTTGAAAAATTCATTCCAGAACATGCTCAAGAATAATGGGTCTCTGTCGGTCACGATGGATTTGGGGATCCCATGCAATCGTACTACTTCTCTCATGAAAATATCAGCCACCGTGCTTGCCGAATAAGGGTGTTTGAGCGGTATGAAATGGGCATACTTGCTCAAACGGTCCACCACCACCAAAATAGCGTCGTACCCCTGGGACTTAGGCAGCCGTACCACGAAGTCCATGCTAAGCTCTTCCCAAACTACATTTGGAATTGGCAAGGGCTGTAGTAATCCTTGCGGTGATGACGCTAAATACTTGTGTTGTTGACACACAAGACATTTAGCCACAAACTCTGTAATGTCCTTCTTCATCCCGACCCAAAATAAGGACTGGGCTATCCTCCGGTATGTCCGGTAAACTCCCGAGTGGCCCCCCGTTTGAGTTTGGTGGAATTCTGCCATTAGCCTAAGTAACCACGAAGACTTTGCAGACAATACTAACCTCCCTTTGTAATGCAACCTTCCGTGTTCCACCGTGTACGCCGGGTGAGAATTTGGATCCCCCTTAATCTCTTCAATCACCTTTCGTAGCCTCTCGTCCTCCTCCACTTCCCTCGTGACTTCTTCAAAGTCTTGCCAGTAAGGTCTGGCTATCACCGTCAGTTCCTTGTCCTCTTCTTTTTCACCCTCTGCTATGCGAGACAAATCATCAGCAGCTCGGTTGGTCGTCCCAGTCTTATACATAATTTCGAAATCATATCCCAATAGTTTAGCTATCCAGTTTTGTTGATTCTGCGTCGTGATCCTTTGCTCCAATAGATACCTGAGGCTCTTCTGGTCAGTGTGCACTATGAATTTCTACCCTAGTAGGTAAGGACGCCAATGCTGGATAGCTAACACAAGAGCCATCAATTCCTTCTCGTAAATGGATTTGCTGAGAGTTCCTTCAGATAAAGCCTTACTGAAAAAAGCGATTGGTTTTTTTCCCTGCATTAGTACAGCACCCACTCCTGTACCCGACGCGTCACACTTAATGTGAAAAGGTTGCTGAAAGTCGGGTAAGGACAACACCGGGGCGGTCGTGACGGCTGTCTTCAGCGTTTGCCAAGCCTTTTCCGCCCTTTCGTTCCAAGCAAAGCCCCCTTTTTTCAACAGTTCCGTTAGAGGCCTGGCGATTTTGCCATAATCCCTAATAAACCTCCGATAATACCCCGACAGACCCAAAAATCCCCTTAAACTCTTTACCGATTTTGGTCGTTCCCAATCCACCACCGCCTTTATCTTTTCATCGTCCATCTCCACGCCTCTCTGCGAGATGATATGTCCCAAGTATTTAACGTGGGTTTGCCCAAACTCACACTTCCTCCGATTGGCCACCCACTTGTCCCGACTCAGCGTTTCCAGAACCCTTCTGACATGCTCCAAGTGTTCCTCCCAGGTTCTACTGTAAACGAGGATGTCGTCGAAGAAAACTAGCACGAACTTCCGCAAATAGGGCTCGAAGAGGTGATTCATAGTGCTCTGAAATGTCGCCGGCGCGTTGGTGAGTCCGAAAGGCATCACCACAAACTCGTAATGCCCCTGATGTGTGCGAAACGCCGTCTTCTCTATATACTTCTCAGCCATGCGGATTTGGTGATACCTGGCCTTCAAATCCACCTTCGAAAAATAGGTAGCCCCTCCTAACTCATCTAGCAACTCCTCTATCACCAGTATGGGGAATTTATCCGGCACCGTCGCTCGATTTAGGGCTCGGTAATCGATGCAGAAGCGCCAGCTTCCATCTTTCTTCTTGACTAAAATTACGGGGCTCGAGTACGGGCTATGGCTTGGTCGGACCACCCCCGTCCGGAGCATCTCCGTCACTTGCTGCTCGATTTCATCTTTCAACACGTGTGGGTATCGGTACGGACGAACATTGATCGGACCTATGCCCTCTTTAAGGGTGATTCGGTGCACCGTCTCTCTGCTAGGTGGCAACCCCACTAACTCCACGAATACCACGTCATGAAACTTTAGTAACTTCTCCATATGATGTTTTTGTCTTTCAGTAAGCCCCGAACAATTTGGGTCGCTCGCATGGGTCTCACACGCGCCCAATTCCCAAACCAATAACCACACTGCCACCTCATCTATTTTCTGTAAAGCTCTGGGGCCCACCACTCTTCGTTCTAAAGTGGGATCCCCTTTCACTGTTATCTTCCTCTCTCCCTGTCGGTACTTCATCGTTGATTCTTTCCAGTCCACCACCACTTTCCCGAGCTTTTCTAACCATTCCACCCCTAGAATGACGTCAACTCCGCCCAACTCAAAAATATAGAAGCGTTCGACCACTTCTGCTTCCCCTATCTCCAATGCCACCTTTTCACAGCACCCGCTAATTCTTTCCCTCTGTCCGTTTCCCAAGCTTACCATATACGGTGGGGTTTTCACCACTGTCATCTCTAATTCCTTCACCACCCGTCGACTTATAAAATTGTGGCTAGCGCAACTGTCAATTAAAACCAATACCTCATGTTGACCCATTCTCCCTCGTAGCTTCATCGTTCGGGGCGTCGTGAAGCCACCGGCAGAAAGGGCCGATAACTCCATCTTGGTGATGTTTAGCTCATCCTCCCCGTCATTTTCCGATTCTTCCTCCTCTTCAGCCAAAATGATCATTCTTATCCCCCTCTCCGTACAACGACGACCGGGGCTAAAAGGTCCGCCGCACCTGAAACATTTCCTCTCTTCCCTCCGTTTGATGTACTCAGAGTAGGGAAGATTGCGGACACTCCTTTCATTTCCGTTGCCGCTGTCTCTCCTGTGGTTTCCCCCGTGGGTCGCACCTTTGTTTACAGAACCAACACTTTCCGCTAGTCCCGCTGGTTCGCGATTTGTCTCCACCTTCATTACCGATCCCGATGTTTTTCCCCAAGAACTTGGATTCTTGGATATCCATCCTCCTCCCGTCTTCGCGCACAGTTTTTCCACATCTCTCGCCACCCGCATAGCGGTCATCAAATCCGGTGGATCATGAGGCCGGACATGATCGCTCACTTCTTCTCTTAAACCGGACAGAAAATACCCCATGATCTGCTCCTCAGGTATTTGGGTCGTTTGCCCCACCAGAACTTCAAAAATCACGTATGTATTCCCCCACCGATCCCGTCTGTCATATGGTGGAGAGTCTCTCATACACCGTTCCTCTAGTTCCTCCCCCAAATCGGATACCCAGCGCCCTTTTCAACCCCTCCCAAGACAGGGTCTTGGTTTTCTCTCGCCAGAATCGGAACCAGCTTCCGGCGTAGCCATCCATGCTAATAAAGGCCAATTCCAACTTCTCCTCCTCCGCCACCTTCTGAACTTCGAAAAACTTCTCTGCTCGGCCGATCCATACCCACAGTTCGCCCCCCTCAAACACGGGTAATTTGACTCGCTTCCTCCACTGGCTCATCCCTCCTTGGTTACCTTCTCCCCCATTTCCTCTTCCGCCATTCAGACCACCCTCATTATCGTTCACCGACGACTGACTCTCCCCCTGTCGCTGTCCTTGGTTAATGGGTATACGTTCTCCCATCGCTTTCAAGATCGCTTGGACGTCCTGGCGTATCGCCGCCGTATCAGCCTTTGTCTCAGCTATTGCCACTTCCACCGCCTCTAAGTGCCCTTCGACCACCACCATTCTTCCCTCCATCTCCACGCGCGAACACTCCCCGATATGGATCCGACAGGTCGGACCAAATGTTGGGTTCCTAAATTGGGAACCCACTTTCAAGACTCCCTTCCTACCCAGAAAACACAGAAATAAAGAAAGAAAGAGAAGTCTGAATGTTATTCACAAGTATAATATCTGTACAATCAACCGCAGAGGCATAACCCTCTTCCACAGGTATAAACCCGTAAGCAACTAAGCAATCAAAAGTCCCCCAATCCCTTCTACTCAGCCGCTATTTATACAATCTTACAATCTCACCAAAACTGTCCTAACTGTCCTAACTGTTAGTTTGTTATATTCATTTCCTCCTATTCCTCCTCTCATAAACTACCCATCCTTTCTTATTCTTATCCCTATCATAGAGTATCCCGTTCTAGTGCAGAAGTTGAATTTTGAACCCTTGCTCAAGGAATGTGTGAATGACTCTAGATGAAAATAATTTTGGATGATCTTAAAGTCAAAGTGGAGAACCCGGTGCAACTACACTATGACAATAAGTCTGCTATGAGCATAGCCCATAATCCAATACAGCATGGCAGAACCAAACACATTGAAATTGACAGACATTTCATCAAAGATAATCTTGACAGAGGCTTTGTGATTACAACTCATGTTCCTACAGAACTTCAAATAGCAAATATTTTTACAAAAGGGCTTCCTGCGAGTAGATTTCAAGATCTTGTAGGCAAGTTGGGAATGATTGATATTCATTTACCAACTTAAGGGGGATTGTTGTAATTTGAGATAATATCTTTAGAATCTTCTTAATTAGAGGAAATAGATACATGATCTTTTATTTTATTTTATTTTTCCTAGTTTTCCTAGTTTCCCTATTTCCCTTTTTAAGAGAACTAGATTATTACAAATAGAGGGTATGAGAATGTATTTTTTATGATTTGAGAATAATAAAATAAGTCTTATTTTCAACTATTTCTAATAATATTGTGTGTAGAAAATCAAATAACAATAAAAACAAATTAAAAACCAGAACTTTCAAGTTCGAAACTTAAAATAACAAAACATAATGAAGGAGGTTGCTAGTTCGTGTGGGTAGGTGGGTGGACTTGCAGTCAGCGGCAGTAGCATCGTCGGCGGCAGCATCAGTGGCAGCGGTGACAGCGGCAGGTGCAATGACAGCAGCTGCCAGTTTGCACAATATCGAAGGAGGTTGTTGGTTCATTGTGGGTAAGGTGGCCTAGGTCAATATTTTGTTGTAATGTTTGATTTAGGTCGAGTTGTATGGCCCAACTCAGCTTTTTAGAAAAGAAAAACAACTGGGCTGACTCCCGAGGGAAAAATAAGAAAGGAGAGAAGATTAGGGTTTCACATGGGTGCCAGCTGCAACTCCTTCCTTTTGTATGGGCACCGCACTGCCACCCAAAGCAGTCACGATGGGCCATGGGATGCCAAACTTGCATCACCACCCTCATGTTGTAGTGGCAAGCTATGATTTTGCCACCAATTCTTCCATAACAGATAACACTGATGCTATCTCATAAAAGATAAACTGGAATCTAAGATATCACCACTAGATTTTTCACCTCTAGTGGAATACAGATAGACATATTAACCAAGGCTTAGAGAGGACCAAAATGCAAGTATTTTTGCAGCAAGTTGAGTATATATGACTTTACTCTCCAGCTTCAATGAAAGTGTTATAATTACATAAATAAAGATCATATATTTATAATCACAAATACAAAGATCATATTTGTATTTATAGTAATGTTTCTTTTTTATTCTAGTATCATATTTTTATTATTAGATGAAACCAAATCCCCTTTGTTTACTAGGTTGATTTTGTTTTCTCCATATAAATAAATCACCCGTGTTGTTATAGAAATACATTCAACTCAATGTTTCAATTTTTTTTTTCTCATAGTTCGATACACCACTTCATGCATTCTGAAATGTTGGTTCTCAAAAGAAATTCTAACTCATAATGACAAGCGAAGATACAATCAATACCTCATATGAAAATATTTTGTCCGGAAATATTGTAGCATATCTCGACATGAGCAGGGGAATCAATGCACAAATCAGAGCTGAAAATTAATTATAAGAGAGAGAAAAACTGTAAATACAGCCAAGTCATATATCTTTAAAAACAGATTCTAATGACAAAATCCTCAGTATTATTGAATAACCTCAAAGTAAACAAGCATAGAAAGTGTGTGTGAACAAAACATACAATTATTGACAGTTTGCAATGCTATGGAGAAGTACACATCAAGAAGACGTGGAGTCAAGCTAAGTACTGCTTTCAGCTTATCAGAGTAAGGACTATTGACTGAAGTCTGTAATATTGCAGTCATCACTGGAGATGACCAGGGACGTTCCTGAGAGATGATAGAATTTACTTTAGGAATTTAAATGAAGCTAAATACCAAACAAAATCACAAATTTGTAATATGGCTACAATATCAAAGAGTTAGAACTCAATTTCATCAAACATTAAACTTTCAATGTAAAGAAAGCAATATTACTGCAAGCAAACTTATTATCAATCTTGTGTAACTATTGATTGGTAAACATGATGTGGCTGAGAAAAACTGGCTCAACAACTTCAACTTTTAGCTTTAGAATAACAGGACGAAAGGAACCAAGACAAATGGAAGTAACAACCATGACAAACAAGAAAAAAGTTAACATACAGCGATACCATCATTTTCATCCTTCAAAAGTTCAAGGAACAATGGATCAGCGACATCAATTGCACTATTATCCTCATATTCAGAATCTCCTACGCCATCTTCTATAGTTGAACCAGTATATGCCTCGTCCATAAGAGCAAGTAGCATCTGCATTGGAAATATTTATAGGGTACACTTTTGCAACACTGGCTAGACATCACTATAATTTAAAGAATCACAGATAACCTTAGGGGCAGTATTTTTCTGAATAGAAGCTATGCTGCTCCCAATTAAGGGTCCAGAGCTTTTTTCCACCTTTTCCAATGCTACTACCAAAACTAGCAAATATGGGAACGAAAACGTTGAATTTAAAAGATTTTGTCAAGGTAAATAAGAAGAAACTGATTTTCAGCATATTGTCAAACTCATTACACAGAACATCTTCAATAACTACCTATTTTTCCAGATGATCCTTATTAATTACTGAAGAAAATAGTTCATACTTCCTCCTTTTCTCTGTTATTTTTGAATATTGGGGAAGGGGCCCACAATAATTATGGTTATTGCTATGGAAAATGTGTTTAAGATCAATAAGTTGGAAAAGTTAAACATAAAAATTTAGCACGGTCAACTTTTTCAAAATCTTGATTATAAATTGAATTATGCTGTTTGTAATCAAGAAAAATAAGAGAGGGAAAATGCAAAAGGACAAACAATCATAATTGAAAATATTAATCTTTCTATTGAAATAAAAAGGTAATCAAGACATAAGTGGTGATAGTAATATAATTTATACATACTTGGCAAGTCTACTAAAGATGGAAATAAGGGGAGAAATGACCCAGGTGATATCAAGGCTGGGAAGGCATTCAAAAATAGTTTCTCTAATCTGCAAGAGTATAAAAAAAAATTGTTAATTAATATCTGCCCCTCCCTCCCCCCAAGCCCATCCATTAGGCACATTGCCACAAAAAAAATGAGAATTACACTCCAATGGTAAATTTACATGCACCAAAGTAACACAGCACATTGAATTTAATTTCATTTAACACCGATAACATATTCTACTTGAAACCTAAGAGATAGACAAAGGTCAATCTTCAATATTCTAACATCAGGTAGCTAAATAGATTCTCTTTATCAATATTTACTATCCTTGTAAAATGAGTATATTCTAAATTTTGATGTTCCACTTCAAACCATTTCTGTCACTTGAACAGTAAAATGTTAGAAATATAATTACCATGACATATATTTTAAGATTTGGAAGCACAAGAAAGAGTACAGGATCAGCAATAGATTGTACTCACTGGTTCAGAATACGGCAGGAAAAGTATTTACCTTTTATCCCCCACACCGCAAACCAAACAAGACTGTCAGAAAATACTGTTTTTGATATTACTCATATAAGAGCAATTGCTCTTAAATAGAATACCTTTGCCTTTGAGTACATGCTTTAACAATTTTTCTCACTGAAATTGGAAGATCTTGAACTGCAATGGTTACTATATTTTGTTCTTCATTAATGTCAGGTATGTTAGGTATAGGTTCAGATTCATGGACTTGTGGAATTGAATAATAGACCTTTTCCTTCGTAAGCAAACTTGTAGTGGATGGATAGCACTTTGAATTTGTTCTCCAGTTATCTTTGGGCTTCACAGAAGAAGGAACAGGACTAAAGTCGGTAAATGGTGAAGTATCAGACTTAATAGATGGTGGACTATTAATGCGACTTGATTTTGGGAGAATAAGGTTTTATGTTATGCACGAATTATCCTTATCTTAAATGCATGAGCTTTTGTCTTGAAGATAAGGTTGAAAAATAGTGTATTTTTATCAAAGGTGACATCACAAGACACAAGGAATAGTTTTGTTGGAGGGTGGCAATATTTGTATCCCTTTTGAGTAGTTGAGTAACAAATAATAAGTACTTAATAGCCCGATCAGCCTATGACTAAAATGAACATGGACATAGGATACACATTTAAAGACTCAGGTACAAGATGATTTGTGTCCTAAAGTCCATGAATAGTTGAATGGGACTCTTATTGTCTAGTGTTTTGGAGGGTAGACAATTAACCAAATAGGTAGTAATAAGAACAACTTCTCCCCAATACTGTATTGGAACATTTTTATGGAGAAGAGAAGCTCAATTTTTTGTTCTGCCATCCTATTGCGTTGTGGGTGTTCATACAAGAAGATTTGTTGTCCTAAAGTCCATGAATAGTTGAATGGGACTCTTATTGTCTAGTGTTTTGGAGGGTAGACAATTAACCAAATCGGTAGTAATAAGAACAACTTCTCCCCAATACTGTTTTGGAACATTTTTATGGAGAAGAGAAGCTCAATTTTTCGTTCTGCCATCCTATTGCGTTGTGGGTGTTCATACAAGAAGATTCATGAATTTTCCCTTGTTCATTAAAAACGGAGGACAATGTTAGGTTGAAATATCTTTGGCATTATCTGAACAGACTCTTTTAACGGTTGTATCTTTAATAATTTTAATGAAGTTTTTTAAAGTGTGGCTCACTTCAATGTTCTGTTTCAAAAGAAATACACATGACACTCAAGTGCAATCATCAATAAATATAGCAAACCAACAAGTCTCAGACTTGTTAGGAATACTAGAGGGACCCCACATATCACTATGTATTAATGGAAAGAGAGCAACCATTCTTTTATTGCTAAAGAGAGGGAAAGGCAACTCGCTTGTGCTTTGCAAATTCACAAGTATCACGATGAAACATTTTTACATCAAATTTTTTAAATAAATTAAGAAATATAATTTCTGGGGTACTGAATGATGGATGACCTAAGCGTAGTTGGTATGACCAGATTTTTCTCTTCATTAGAGAGTGGTTTCTGACAGCAAAGACAAATGACTCTTAGTGCTACACATCTTAGTAGTATCCTCTAGAAGGTAGAGCCCATTGTCTTCCTTATCAAGTCTAATCATCTTCCTTATTCCCTGATCCTAAAATTGGCAGGTTGTAGGGTTAAAAAACACTAAACAGTGTAAATCCATTAAAAGCTTGTGAAAAGAAACCAAAAATGGTAGATAATTTGGACACCTATTAAACATTCTTCAGAATAAGATTTTGGTTTATGAAAGTTCCATGTACAAGTGCAATATTTATGTTGCTTGGACAAGGTTTATAAACCTAGTAGATGATTGAGTCATGTGGTCTGTGGCCTCCATAATCAACTATCTAGACACCTTCTATAGAGGAATTTTAAGGCATTGAGGGCATAGGAGTAAGGACTATTACCTGAGTCTGCAGGTTTTGTTAACATGTCCAGCAACCCCTTTTAATTTCATAATCTCCTCTATGTTGAACATTGTAGTGAGCCATGAAGAATTGCCTTCTACTCGGCCTAGTTGTGCCATATGGACTTTAGTATGTCCTCCACCTTGAATTCCTTTAGGCGTCCAGTTTCAGTTTGGATTTGGAAGCTTCCCATGAAGTTTCCAGCAGTTATCTTGAGTGTGTCATGACCACTTACAATAGGTACAACAAAGGGACTCTTTATCATCTCCTTTAGGTATATCAACTCCTCCTACTTCATTTCCAAAGTAAGTGAGTTGCCCTTGCCCAACTGATAGGATATAATGTGATATGTTATAATGGGTAATGTGTACAGAATAAAAGGAAATAGTTTAGGAATTAGTTGAGTTTTGGTTAGTTGGTTGGGGAGCCTTTATAAGAAGGCAGGGAGCTTGTTAGGGATCTTGGTAAGAATCCTAACTATCTCCCTTACTCGCACACTTCAGTAAACTAACAGCAAGAATTAGAAAAGAAACGTCTTGTATTCACATGAAAGAATCAAGAATACAATTGGGAAACCAGGAGCTTAACCTCCTTCACCAGGTTTGAACTGGTCTACAACTCAAAAGTACAAAATTGTCTAGCTGAAAACAATAAAAGAGGTCCTTTTATAGAGACCCTTTTCCCGCCCCACTTAACTGTTTAACAGTTAAGTACTCTTCCTCACCTTTCGCCTCTCATAAACCCTCCATGTCCTAACATTACTCCCCCCATGAGAAGCAACCTTGTCCTCAAGGTTGAACTCTGGAAACTGTTCTTGCATCACCATACGATCCTCCCACGTTGCACTTTCCACCCCTCCGTCTTGCCATTCAATCAGCACTTGCTCTCGTTGGTCTTCTCCTTGCTGCAGAACCCGTTTATCTAGCACCTTGGTTGGCCAGCATGACGATCCACTCATTTGTAAGTCTGCTGGTAACTCCTTCTCCACCTCTGGACTGTGTTTCTCGGTTCCTTCCTCCATCTCTTCTCTTTCCTTTCGTGACAAAGCGTCCGCAACTTTATTGGTGGCTCCCGGCTCCCGTTCGGTACACAATCTCGAAATCGTAGCCAAGGAGTTTAGCAATCCAATGTTATTGAGCTTGAGTGGTTATCCTTTGTTCCAACAAAAATTTCAAGCTCTTTTGGTCCGTGTGCACGACAAACCTCTGGCCCAGCAAATATGGCCGCCAGTGCTGGATCGCCATCACCACCGCCATAACATGTGGGTAGCGGTATGGGCGCACGTTGATAGGGTCGGCCCCATCCTTTAAAATGATCTGATGTCTCTCTTCCCTGTCAGGAGGCCTCGGAGCGTGGTGAAAGAAGGAATGAAGGCCTCGGAGCCAAATTGTTACTGATGAACCCTAATTTGGTGATGCTTAATTTAACATCTCAGAAACCCTTTTTTAATGTTTTAATTACACATTTTCCACCTAAGAGACTCTGCATATGCCACGTATGATTCCAGCTCACACTGACAACTCACCTAAAATTTAACCCTGTTAACCCAATTTAACGACAGGGACCCAATTGCTTCAATTTTTCACTTTTAGGGACCCAATTGAGAAAAAAATAAGAAAGGAATCTATTTGAAAAAACTCAACATAAATAGAAACTACTAGAATAATTAAACCTAAAATATACTATCAATCAGCCTCTTAATCCTCCAAATTATCCTCTTAAATTAGGAATACAATTAATTCCTAATTATGTATTTAAAATTGTACAGGGAAATATTAACTATAAGATAAATCATGGGATTCTTACAAGGAATGAAAAAATGGAAGAAAAATGGGTACATACCTTTCACCATTCCAAGCAATCAACTTTAATAACAATGGAAAAAACTGCCAAAAGAATAATTAGATATGATATCAGATAGAAACATGCTATTATTATTTCCAAAGCCCAAGGGAACAAGTTCCTTAATCAAGAGGTTAATTTGAATGCATCATGGTCACATTCAAGTTAGACTATAGAAGTTCAGTATCCTTAGAGAGAGATATATGACTCTTGGAGCCCGAAACAAAGCTGAAATAATATAACTCACCAGTGACATTTTTATTAGTGTCATTCTGACGACCTCACTTAATAACTAAAAATATCCAACTAAACAGAACACTCATTGAGCAAATATTTCCTCATGATAATTATAAATGTTTTAATTTCATTCCATGAAGCATTTTTAAAAATGCAAGAAGCTACAGAACTTCAGTTACACCTGAGGTAATAAGTTAGGGAAGGAAGTTAGAAGCTTCTTCTTGTTGTTGATGAGAAATTCAAGTGTTGCTTCTGCAACAACAGGATCAGCAAACTCCCTGCAACAGGATACAAATAATTTTGTAGAATTATAACCTCATTTTAATGATATTACATAGTCTTAAGACCTGTTCAGTAAAGAATTGAATCAGACGTAAATTTTGCAGTGATAAAATAAAAAATTTCAGCTTTTATTTACTGTTTGGTTGGTCAGGAAAAAGAAGACAAAACTTTCACCCAATTTTGGCGGAGTAAGCAGTCTTTGAGACAATAAGTAATTTTCTTCACTCTCAGGCTCAAGAAGTCCACACAAAATCACCAAGAGTCCTGTTAGGTTTCTTGCTAGAAGAAACCGGTTCCAAGATGTTTTCACTCACAGAAAACACAAAAAAACACCCTCTCAAAACTGTATATGCCTCGTTTATTCGTTTCGCAGCAGTCATACAATAAGGGATGATGTTTCCCTTCTCACAGTACTCTAATAATCCTGTCTATACTCTCAACATACCAAAAACGTCCCCCACAACAACAAAATCCCACCTATATATAGTCTTCCTATTAGGAAGACTATAACCTCCTAACCAACCAACTAACTATTTGTTTTCTTCCTTCTTACATAGACATTTAATTTCCTAACAAGTTCCTAATATTTCCATCACATCTATCCTAGGCTTGCTTCTCTGAGTAGGTGGCACAAGGAAACTGTTACGACCTAAGGTAGGGGTAATAATAAGGGTTAGAAAGTATATGAGCAGAGAGAATATTTAGTATAAGTTAATTAGAGTAAATAAATATAATATAAGTTAATTAGAGTAAATAAATATAGTATAAGTTAATTAGAGTAAATAAATATATATTTAGGGAAATATTCAATATAAGATATTTATAATTAAGGATATATGCTAGGATAATATACGGAGAGATATTTATATTAAATATAGAGATATTTATATTAAATATAGGGATATTTATATTAAATATAAGGATATTTATATTAAATGCAGATAGAGGAATATTTAATAAGAGATGGGCTGGAAATAATTAATATAAATAAAGTTAGAGTCTAGGGTTAAAGGGATGCTTTTGATTATTGAATTTTGTGACAGACATTATTGTCTTGTGAGGGAGGTTATGCTCTCGAAGTAATTGAAGGAGGTTATGCTCCCAATTATTGTTTACCTTTGTTTATTCAGATATTATCATCAATAAAAGAGATTCATTCATCCAAGATCATTCATTTATTGTTCTGTTACGTGTGAAAGAGTGTGAAAGGTTGTATTTGGTTAGTTTACGTACTCAGGTACGTAACAATTGGTCCGACCTGCCGGATCGTCAAGGGAGGAACCTGCCGGATCGTCAAGGGAGGAAACTGCCGGATCGTCAAGGGAGGAAACTGCCGGATCCTAATAGAGACGAGTGAAAGACATCATGGAGGGAAGAATAAATGCAGTTGAAGGGAAACTGGAGAGCATGGAGCAGAGAATAAAGAACATGGAGTTCTCCCTAAGGAGGTTGAAGGCAGAGTTGAGTGGAATACGCCATGAAGTCCAAGCTCCAAATGGGAAGGGACTGCTGGAACCAAATGATAGTGGACTAACGGATCCGAACGTGAGCGAACGGCCAAAACCGAACGATAGCAGACTGCTGGATCCGAACGTGAAAGAACGGACGGAACCTATAGAGAGAGGACTTACCGAGCCGAACGGGAGGAGACGGCCAGAACCGAGCGTGAGAAAACTACCTGAACCAAACGGACTAGTATTGGAAGGAAGGATGAAGGCTTTGGAAGGAAGGGCAAATGGAAGAATCAATACCCTGGAGAGAACAATGGAGTCTGTGAAAAGATGGGCCGACAAAAAGAACAGGGGGCTTGCAGTGTTTGGTACACTAGCAAAAGGAAGAGCGCGACGTGAGGTACTGAAAGACATTGAAAATCATTCCCTCAGGGCTTATGATTTAGGAGAAGTGGTAACCAGAATGCTGGATGAAGAATGGAAGACATTAGAGAAGGTTTTACCACCACCCGAACCTCCAGACATGAATTGATGAGGAGCCATGAGGTCCAGCTCCTTGTTTCCAACCTTGAGGACAAGGTTGTTTTGCAGCGGGGTGTAATGTTACGACCTAAGGTAGGGGTAATAATAAGGGTTAGAAAGTATATGAGCAGAGAGAATATTTAGTATAAGTTAATTAGAGTAAATAAATATAATATAAGTTAATTAGAGTAAATAAATATAGTATAAGTTAATTAGAGTAAATAAATATATATTTAGGGAAATATTCAATATAAGATATTTATAATTAAGGATATATGCTAGGATAATATACGGAGAGATATTTATATTAAATATAGAGATATTTATATTAAATATAGGGATATTTATATTAAATATAAGGATATTTATATTAAATGCAGATAGAGGAATATTTAATAAGAGATGGGCTGGAAATAATTAATATAAATAAAGTTAGAGTCTAGGGTTAAAGGGATGCTTTTGATTATTGAATTTTGTGACAGACATTATTGTCTTGTGAGGGAGGTTATGCTCTCGAAGTAATTGAAGGAGGTTATGCTCCCAATTATTGTTTACCTTTGTTTATTCAGATATTATCATCAATAAAAGAGATTCATTCATCCAAGATCATTCGTTTATTGTTCTGTTACGTGTGAAAGAGTGTGAAAGGTTGTATTTGGTTAGTTTACGTACTCAGGTACGTAACAGAAACAATGATGATGAAAAAGAACTGTTGCTAAAAAATATTTACTATTTTATTTTTTGGCTTTCCTGGTCTTCTACTGATGTTCATTACTATAATACTGTATTTCTTCCATCAAACTATCAAAATTATGTTCGTGAACCACTTATGGTTGATCAAGAATTGTAATCCCAACCAAAACTGATCAAAATTAATTTTACATAAATTTAATCTTGACATCTATATACAATGCTAAAGACAACTCACATCACATGTTTTTAACATTGATATATTGAAAATCGTCTAAGCACTGATTTTGTAAAAGATTTTTATACTGTCACACCCAGTTACAAACTGATATACAGGAATAGAAAGAAAAAACAAAAAAAGCGAAAGCTTCTTCATAAGCTATAAATTAACTTATGTACAAGTTATAAATCAACAATATGGAGAAGCTAATGGGGGAAAGTTTCACACAAATAGCTGATTTAAATTTAATTATTACTTACGAAGAAGTTGTTTTTCCTTCTCTAACTGGTTTTAGACGAGTTTATCCAAATAGAACTTCATAACATTGCTAACTTTTCCACTAATTATCTTAAAAATAATACTGATTCTAATCCGCTGTTTGTGTAAAATAACTTCCGCTTGCAATGCATAGAAGTTAAACTCTATAAGATCACCTGCTCAAGCACGACCGAAAAAATGTCCTAAGACTAGGATCAGCATCGTGAAGAACAATCTCCCCAAAGTCTAGGTAAAACTGAAGAATTGCCTGAGAAACAATTGTGTAGACATTAAATCGAATCAATATTTACGATAAAATCGACAACTTATTTAAAAAAAAAATTACAAGCAAAAGAAGGCCATTGGAGGTTCGAGATTGAGAGAGGGAAGCTGCAGCGCGCTGGAAAATCTTGTTAACGGAGGTATAAACCCTAGCCACCAAGTCCTCGGAATTCTCGGTCTTGCATAAAGCATGAAGCTTTTTCACCTAATCAAAATTAAAGCAAGAACAAAGTTAATATTTAACAATAAATAGAGAGAGTATAACGGAATGAAAATGTAAGAATTTGAAGAATTACGGAAGGAAGAAGGGAAGGATCAGAAGCGGGATCGTTGGCGGTGTTAGAGTCTCTGCCACTGACAGAGAGCTTCCGGAGGTGAAAATCCCAACCTAAGTCCTTCTCTGACATTGTTTTTGCGACGAAAGATCGAATTGAAGGAGCAGCAACAGAAACTCTATAGACTATGAGTAGGACAAGGTTCACCTGTATGATCTTCTTCCATAATTTGACACGAGTGAGCACTACTCTTCAGAACCGTATGATAAAAAAATGAGGAACGATCCAAATAATCTATATATCTAACAAAATCAAAATGGTTGTTGCAGTTGTTTCTTCTTTTATTACTATCAGCTGTTAAATATGCAGCTTGAATTTTCAAAAATTTTCAATACACTGTGGTGTGTATTTACTTTTTTTATTATATTAAAACTAGTTTTAAATTCAGAGTGCCAAGTTGGTTTGTATGTTTATTTAAAAAAATTATTAAAAAAAAATTTAGAAATAGAAAAAAATAATATAAATATTTTTAAATTTATAAAAAGTCAATATTTTATAAAAATATAAGGGTTAAATCATTTGTTATATTTTTGTGGAGAAATTTTAAATCAATTTTTTTTATGCGTCTTAACAAATTTGATGTAATCATGCCTCTGTCTGATAATAATATACTAATAACTCTAGAAAATATATCACAAGTATGTGCTTCTTTTTATTTTTATTTAATTTTTTTAATTTTATTATAAAATAAAAACTTATCATGTATTCAACGACGTGTCACATAATCTTTATAGTATGACGTGAAATATCAGAGGTTATTGGTTTAGTTTCAATTTAGTTTTGTATCTTAATTTCGTTTCAATTTGGTTTTAATTTTATTTAAAATTAAACAATTTCTTAAAAGGGAATTTAATTTGTATATAAAGTTTATTAAAATATTTTTATTATAATTGATATTTTTATTAAATATTTAAAAAAAAATTATTAATATTTATATTTATATTTACATTAAATTTTATTTAAAATTAATTTAAAATTATTAATAAAAGTAATGATAATAGAAAAAATTCAAAATTAATTTCAGATAAACTTGTTTATTAATAACATTTCATAAAATAAAATAAATTTCTCAATTTTTCAACTATTTTAAATATAGTACATTTTTAAAATGTATAAAATTCAATAATTTCTATACATTCCTTCAAAATTAACAATTTTACAAATTTAAATGTAAAATTAAAAAAAATAAACAATTTTATAACAATTATTTAAATTTGAAAACTTTTTAAAAGAAGTTCTTTGAAATATATATATATATATATATATATATATATATAAATTTAATCATGTTAAAAAATTTTAATAAAAATATAAATTTTATTAAAAATATGTGTATAACATTTGTATAAAATTTAAATGGTTTAAATGCTTACTTGGTCCTTTTTTAAGTGGGTTTTTTCAGTTTAGTATCTGGTTTTAAAAATGTATACATTGGGTTCCAAAGTTTTTCAAAATTGTATGAACAAAATCTTATCCATTTAACGTCTTAAAATTGATAAGGTTGAGGTTAACGTGGATGTGAGCTGTGCAAAAAATGTTGTCTTGGCATTTAGTTGGCCTAAATTCAGTTTACGTTTCTGCCACTTTTTCTTCCACTTATTACTCCCTACTGACGTGGAGGACATCTCTTTTTCTTGAGTCGTTCTCCCTACACCTTCCATTTTACACTTTTGCCCTCATTTACTAAAAGTCAAACAAAAATTAATGACTACTTAATGATTTCTCAACCACCAGCAATCTTCTTAACCTCCAACAACCTTAAATGGTATAAACCCTAAATATCACTGTTATTGTACATGCACCTCCTTCACTCTTATTTTTCTGACTTTAATTTTTCACTCCTTCAGTTCTTCAGTGCACTGTTATATTATTTTTTATGGTTGTGTACGGTAGTGTTGTGGACAGTAAGAGGAGGAAGAAAAGAGTGGTGGTGGTGCTGTGGAGAGTGGAAGAGGAAGAAGGCAACAAAAGTTACAGGTTAGTATATTATTAACATATTATATAAAACAAAATAATAATAATAATTTATTTGAATAAATTATTTAATAAAAATTATAAATTCAAAAACAAAAATAAAAGGATTGAATAAAAACAATTTCAAAAAAATTTAACAAACAAAAAAATATTCAAAATTTATTCCAAAAATATATTACATTTCATTTAACATTAAAGCCTAACAAAAAAATTCAAATATTACAAACAAAACAAAAAATTCTTAAAATAAAATATACTAACTTAATAACAAAATAACACAGTCCAGGACCGAAACCGTAGAGACCCTAAATCGAAAAATCCAACCGCAAATCGAACTATGGTTGGCCTTAGTCGTAGTTCGAACTGCGGAAAACCCAGATCTGCACTTCCAAGTGCGTCGGCGGCCATGCACCTCCAAAAACTAACCACAGATCCACTTGCAGTTACTATCTCACGCAGATCCAACTGCGGCGCAACCATATTCGCACTTATAAGTGCGGCCACCATTAACCGCAGTTCCATGTGCGGTTTGGCCTGCAACTCCCGCCCATATCAAAGCAGATATAAGCACAAACATTCTATCATTTTTCCCCATCGCATATACTAAAGAACAACCACAAATCAAAATAAAATAACTAACCTGGACATTGATGTACGAGAAGAAGACATCCTGCAACCACGACACCAACTATTGAAGAAACGAGGGACAAGAGTAAGGCAAAACAGTGAGCACAGAGGGGAAGGAAGAGCACTCACGTTCAAAAAATTGTGAAAAAGGAGGGAGGAGGGCAGAACCGTAGAGAGGAGAAAGAAGAAAGACTCAAGGGTAGGGTTTCACATGAGATGCGGTAGAGAGAAGAAAGAAGCAGGGGTGTAGGGTTTAAAGTGAGATGCGGCTAAGGGAAACTTTCAATAATTTTATGAGTGAATGAGTCAACATTTTTAGAAAATCAATGTTCACTGACATAACAGAAGTAGAGTTAGGAATAGGGTTACAGTTGGAATTAAAATAAAATTAGGAGTAGGGTTACAGTTGGAATTAAAATAAAATTAGGAGGTTCAGGATGAACTTGTGAGCTTGGTGAGGTGAGGGAGTATCCCTCTTTTCTTTTTCTCTTTCTTTCTACAGTTTGGAAGCCTTCGCATTATCTTTCTCCATCTTCCTAAAGAAGACTACTGACTTCAGCGCGCCAAAGCATAAATGCCACCGAGAGCGAAAACGCGAACAACACCTCCTTCGCAACCGCCACCTTTCTTACTCTCTTCCCCTCCCCCCCCCCTCAGCCTTCTCTGATCTCCTCGTCGAAGATGGAGTTTTTCTCAAGTCATCTGCTCTGGAACCACCTTCAATACCCTATGATTGTCCTCCCTTTCGTTGCAAACGCCTAGCAAGGAGGAGAAGCGGGATGAGAATGCGGAGAGGAAGGAGGGCGTGGATTTGTAGTTTTTGGTGAAGGGGATCGAGGTGGGTTGTCAGGACGCAGCGACGTTGTTTTTTCTGGTGAGTTTCCTCTCCGCCGCCTACGGATGGGTAATTCTCGTTTATTCTGATGCGTTGGGCTGTGAGGGATGCATTGACTCAGCTTCTGGGGTTGTGGTACTTCGGAGAAATTGAGAATCAGTACTCGTTTTTCAAGCTCTTTGTGAGGTTAAAATTGATGCCCTTCTTTGTTATGTCTCCTTGGGTTAGGGGTTTTGAGAGAGAGATTTCTGGGTTCTTGTTTACTTGGTTTATGAAGGATACTTTTGTTGCTTTTGGTGGATACTTTTGTTGCTTTTGGTGCCAAAAATGAAATTTAATTAGGGTTCTTCAATTGGACAAATTAATATGGCAGAATTAATTAGAGTTTTAATTAGAATTTAAAAAAATAACATTTAATAGAAAGAATACCTAACCTAATCAAATTATAATTAGAGTTAACGTGGCAAAGACTATGTATTTCGTTTTATAATGAAAGCACATTTTCATATCTGTCTTTGCTAAAAAAAATTGCTTTTGCCACGTTGGATATGTATATTGCCACATCAATTAACATTTAACGTCGTTTCTATCAACTTAACGGATAGGACTTCATTCATACAATTTTAAAAATTTTGAGATTCATGCATTTTTAAAACCGGATACTACTAAACTGAAAAAACTCACTTAACAAAGGGATCAAGTAAGCATTTAAGTCAAATTAAATTTTATTTCAATTTAGAGAGAGGTAAAATTACATCATTTTTAAAAAAATAGAACTAAATTAAGATAAAATAAAAATACAAGACAAAAAAATGACACAATGATAATATAAAGACAAATTTGTATTTTTAAAAACATAAAAAAAATTAAAATTAATAATAAAAAGAATCACAAACTAACATGTGGAACATCTGGTTAAAACAATACTATAGAAAGAAAAAAACCTCATTGTATCAATTTTTCTAAAATTGGAACCAAAACTTGACGCATAAAAAAGTGAACCAATTTGATATTTTCCCACATAAATAAGAATAAATGACATAATTTAACCAAATATAAATAATATAAATAATAGACTTTCTAAAAATATAAACAATAAAACATTAAAAATTAGAGTAAAATTAAGAATTAAAGAAATAGCATAGAAAAAAATTAATACAAAATATAAGTTATTCTTCAATAATAAATATATTAAAAATACATTAAGTCAAAACTTTTAATTATGATTAAAATATATCTAGAACACATTAAAAGAAGTAATTATTCATTTATTTTAAACGTCAACTAATTTTTAAAATAATTTTTAGAGATGCATATCATGGATTAAGTTTATTAAGAAAAGAATTATATGAGAGAGTAATATAAACAATTTGTATTGTTGATAAATATATTATTTTTTAAATAATATAAATTTTAAGAAATAAAATAAAATATATTTTTCTAAATTTAAATTTATTAAATGATGTAATTAGAAATATAAAAAAAAATATAGAAAATAAGTAAATTTTAATATAAGTTATACTTTATAATTTTAATAAATGACCAAATAATTATAAATTATGAAGGATAAAATTAAGAATGAGAAAAAAAATAGTATAAGAGAAAAGAGGTAATATTTTAAATATAAGTTGTTTCGGATTGTGGGGTCAACAACCACTCCTTCACATTTTCACTGGTATTTGTAGTTTGCTTCAATCTCCATTATCGTTATTACCAATCTTTCTCGTTCAATCCTCAAGAAGAAGTCATTTTTCGTTTAATCCTCAAGTCAGTTAATTAATCTGATAAGTTATCACAATATAGTCTTAATTTCACAATATAAATGCAATCACTTACTGATAACGGTTGAATTTACAGTTATATGTGATGCAATTTTGATACTAAATTAACCTTTTTTTACTTTGAAGCTTGCTTAAACTCTTGTTTTTAGTTTATTTTTGTGAATAAGAGAGTTGAGGTTATACTTGATGATTTTATCACTAAATTCCCTTGTTTTGTAAGTTATTAGAATGAATTAGAAGAAAAGTTGAAGTATCGAGGAGTTGGAACCCAGGAAGGACAAAAAAAGCACCAGAAGAGAAGGTTACAAAAGGTCGCAGGATGCTTGGTTGCCCTTTTCTAGGGCCTTGGGCGTAGGAGCTCACGCAACTACGCCTCGTTGCCCTTTTCTAGGGCCCTCAACGCCAGCGTAGGGTGCCTGGTTGCCTTTTTTGGGGCCCTCAGCTCCACTTTGCACCGCAACACGCTTGGGCGCCCTTCTAGGGGCGCTGAGCACCAGTTACAGTGCAGTCTCGCCTGATTGCCCTCCTAAGGGCACTGAGCTCCAGTTTCAATGCATCGTTGAGCGCCTGCTTACCCTCTAAGGGGCGTTGAACACTAGTTCTCTCGCAGTGTCGCCTACTTGCCCTTAATTGGGGCGCCGAGCGCCAACATCTTGGGCTTCTGGGCCAATTTTCGATCTATTTAAGGACTTGCACATCCTAGGGTTCACATCTTTTGATGGCTGAAGCTCAGAAACACACTTTTCGACCCTTTGGAGGCAGATTTGGCATGCCGGAGCTATCCTCTTCTCTTTCTAGGGTTTTTATCTCATTCTTCCATCATTGTACATCTAGATTCTCCATGACAATGGAGAACTAAACTCATTTGTTGTTGGGAAAGATGTAACCTCTAAACTTTCATGTATTTGAATTATTTTATGCTTCTTTCATTAATTGTTAGTGATTTCCTCATTTGCTCAATGCTTGTTATGTTTTGATCACTCATAGCATGATGTTTGGATTTCTTTGTTATTGGGAAATACCTAGAAACCTTGATCTAGAGAATTGCACCCAAAAAAAATATTGCCTAGGGATAGGGATAAGATGTTTGGTTGTCTTAAGCTTTTGTTTGTAATGCATAATTGATTATTAGGGATGCAAGGGATTGTGGTATAATAATTAAGGATAGGCTTTTTATGCCAAGGGATCGGGTTCTAAGTAATTTAGAAAGTGACATTAACAAATTAATGAAGAAGATGAATTCTTATATACATGAAAGTAAGAAAGGTGAACTCTAAACCCCAATAACATAATCATCTCATATTATCAACACCATTCATTCTTATGTCAAGTCTCAATTGATCAATTTGCATTCATATTTACTTTTGTTGCATTTGCATTTAAACACCAACAAAATAGCTTTTCAGTCTTCATTAGTTAAGTAATTACACGATTGTTTAGTGTCGTGAGTCTTCTGGGATACGATACTTGGTCTTACCATTTCTTATTACTTGAAAAAAAAGGTAACTTATTTCTTTTGGTAATAGTTATATGTTTTTGTATTAATATAAATAATATTTTATGGAGCAACTTTCTTTTGTTATATTATCTATATTTATATAAATAATATTTCTTTTGTGGAATTACAGTTTTAATATATGGATTGGGTTGGTTATAGTAATATTATATATATATATATATATATATATATATATATATATATATATTATATTATATTATATTATGTATAAATATAATTTCACACTTATATATGTATTTAAAATATATAAACGAATAATTATATTTCATGGTTTTGTAGTGTTTAAATATTATTATAAAAATAATGGACTTTTACAAAGATTTTAGAAAAATTAATTCAAAAGGGTCAGGTATCTTTATTGTTTATATAATATTAAAATAGAAACCCTAATCATTTAGGAAAAGAGACAGATTACCCTATGTAGACGTGAAAGATGTTTGAGAGGAGAACATTATTTTCTACTAAGGGAGAAGGCTAGTAACCAAGCTTTTAGGAGGACTTATAATATGTAGAATTATTTGCTCAATTAGAGTTTGTTGAGTTGTTGTTTTCCATAAGGGTTGTTTGATAAGTCATGCTAATGGGTGACTGTGAACCCTTTCTTACGTACTAAATGGCGGATGATGCAATAAAGTCTTACATTGGTGCGTATTGTTTTAGTGAATAGGAAAGTTCCCATTGGTATGTGGGCTCAATTTTTTTTGAATAAGAAAGTCTTTTGTGGTTCGTAGGTGATGAGTGCATATTTATGCCTACATTTATGCTTTAAAATTCAAAATTTTAGTCACATCCTTGTGCTTAAATAGTTGGCTTAAAGTGAATCTGTAACGATTGGAATTGTTGGGTTTGGGAATTAAAGAGACGTAAAAAGTGAGTTTTATCGCATAAATTCTTTTTGGATATTATAAAGTTTGTTGATGCAGTTGAAATTATAATTTAACTGATGTAAAACATGCAAATAAGTAGCACAATTGGCAAAATAGGCCAAAAATCAGATTTTGTTTGGAAAAGAATATACCAATGGGCCAAACAGACAGTTTTACTACTACACTCCCCTAAATTTCCCTACATACACCCCTCTTTTCTTAACCAGGCCCAAAAGTCAGATTTTGCCATTACACCCTCCTAATTTCTTGCACACCCCTCCTAACTAGACTCTACCAGATATTACCATGTGGCAATCCAATACCAACAAGCCAACCAACCAGAATGTGTCATATCATCAACCTTGACACGTTAGCGTCATCTTGTCCATAGAAACCCCTAATTTCCTTTTATACAGAAACCCTAGCCGTCAATGCCGCAAGCCGCCGTCAATGCTGCAAGTTGCACGGTCAACCACCATGCTCATCTCGCCAGACCACCATCTCCACCCACCACCATAACCTTGACCAGACCATCACAAGCCACCACGCGAAGTCTTATTCTCCAATCCGTCAGCCACGCCGCGCTGCAACCATCAACCCCATGCGTTGCCGCAGACACTCCGCGGCACTCAAACGCGTTCTCGCGCACCAAACCCTAATGTCGCCGCTACCAACTCCATGAAACCCAATCCGCGCAAAGTAGACAACCCAGTTCGCACCACCCAAATCGCCAACCACCTAGCGCCGTCGCTATCCTTCGTCACCGTGCCACCACCATTGTTGTTCATCTTCTTTGTCCAGCAACCACCCACAAACACCACCATGACCATCTTCCCCTTCCTCCACCCTGAATCGCCATCAACATCTTGTCGCGACACCATAGACCTCGTTGTCAGCCACGAGTCTCCATGGCCACCACCATCAAAGTCACGATCTCCCCCATAGATCACCGCAGAAACCAGCTCGACGACAACCATGACCGCCGCAACGAGAAGTTTAGCCATGCGCGAGCTTGTCTTCTCCGTCAAGTCTTCAACCTGAAAACGCAGAAAACCAAATCAAAATCGCGATAGAAACCCTTATGCCTTCATCCATGGCCAAATTCCATGAGAGCCTATCCTTCGGTAGCATTCAAGCCTATAAACTAAAGAAAATTAGAAGCAACAAAAGACCAAATTGTGAAACCCTATCACAATCCTACAAAGAAAATGTGAATCTTCTCATGACGGCACAGGGGAAGCAGCAAACCCTTTCCCCAATCTGCAGAAACCGTCATTTTTGGGTAGGGAAGGGCTGCCACACGGCAGGCCCTCATTGGCTGCGACAAAATTGGTCAAACAGATTAATTTTGGTCAACTAAGGGGTTCTGATACAATTTTGAGAAATTCAGAAGTGGTTAAAGTGCAATTAGAGGAACTTTAAGGGGATTTTCTGTAATTTTGTAAAATTAAGAAAGTCGTAACAGGAATTTTAAGGACAATTCAGTTGATAATTAATTTAAATATCTAAATATTCTTAACAACTAATTAAATCTGATAAATATTTGAAAGATATAAGATAAAAGACTTTATCAATATAATATTTAGAGTTAAAGCCCAATCAAACCCTATATAAAAAGACTTAGGGAAGGCAGAAATCACAACTCATTCATTCTCAGACTCCTCCGTTGGAAGCAAGCATCCACCACTCCTCACATTTTTATTGTACCATGTGTTTCACTCCATTCATGGAAGGCTAAGCTTCTAGGGTTATTCCACTATAATTTCATTATGAATTCTGAGGTTAAGTTGAATTAATGCAATTATTTCTTTTGATTATTGATTTGAGTTTCTCTCTTTTTATGTCTTTCATCTCTTAATCATATTTAAAAAAATGATTTTTGCATCATAAGGTGTTTTAATCTACATGCATATTAAACATATGAGTTCAAGAGTTTCTAGGTTTGATTGACAATTTACTTTGATTAAATTTAGGAACTTTCATATGATTAAATGAGTTTTTGCTACTAATTGAGAATGTACTTTGGTTGGTGGTAAGCATTTCAACTATAATTAATTGAGAATTTACTTTGATTAATGAGCTTTTAATTTGGTTAGGAGATTTAACAATAGACATGATTAAACACAATAGGATTTGATTGATAATGTACTTTGGTTGAATTCATTGTCAATAATCTAGAAAGGTCTTGCATTTGATTGAGAATCTATTTTGGTTAACTGCATGATTGCCCTCAAATTAATTAAGAATGTACTTTAATTAATTTGAAACTTGAACAATAATCAATTGAACAATGATTTGTGAATAACTGATGGTGAATCTATCTTGGGAAAGCAGTGGAATTACCCTATTTCGTCATAATTGTTTCTAAGTTTCCTCTTTGTTCTTCAAACATTTATTCCATTACCATAGTTTCTCACTTTTATTCTTAAGCATTGCATATCATTCATAAGAGTCAAATATTGAAAAGCAATTTCATGTTCGTTGGGAGACGCTCAGGGTTACTTTAACTCTATCTACTTTGTTCACTATTGACTTGGCAATACTGAAGTTACCTTGAAAAGTAGTATTAATTTGATAACTTCAACGACAGTGTATCAGTAGGCCTAATTTTGGTGAATCAGAAAGTCCTACGTTGGTGCTTAGGCCCTGTTTAGGTGAATAGGTCGTGTGTGCTAGAGTACGAAAGAAAACATATGGCGATAATAATTAGGAGTGATGACGTGGTTTTTTGGGTTGGAGTTCGGTTAAAATGTTGTGATTTTGATTTAAGTAAGAGTGTTACGAGCTTATGTCTTAATTGATAATTGTATTATTATTATATCATTATTTGTGATTTAGATGTTGATTTTGTTAGCTCATCCTTGCATTTGTGGTGATGGTTTCCACCTGCGATGATTGTATTTATACGGGTGCTGATGATATTACAAAGGACGTTGCTGATGATGTTGAGGCAGTGTAGAACGGGAGATGAGTGGGGAAATATTTTCGGGTCTTTCAAAAGGTTGTTTTTTTTATTTGAACAAATTATGTTGAACAGTTTTAATACGTTATTTCATGTTGTAATTGGATTAATTATTATTCTCGCATATGTTTATTTATTTTCACGATAACTTAATAAAGTTTAGAATTTTTACTATATTGTGATGGTATCCGAGTTTCATTTTCCTAAATAATGGATGTTCTTACTTACACATGACATCCTAAATCGTGGTGTTATAGAGTATGCCCATTCCCATGTAGGGGATGGTTAAGGAGCGGTTATAATGTCCAACTTCTCAGGTGGCACCTAATAGAATGGGCCAAAATGTTGGCACTCCTTGCAGTTTATGATGTACTCATGGATGTCTTTTCTCAATGCAAGTCAATAGTATGTTGCTTTGAGTACTTGTGCAGCCATGCAACAGGCTCTTGCGGTTGGCACTCTATGCACTTCATGATGTATTCATTGGCGCCTTTTCTCAATGCAAGTTGTCAGACTTTTAAAGATAGTTATATTTAAGATAATAGATAAATTTTTATGGTACAGTAATATATATATGTATATATATATATATATATATATATAATGCTATAGTAAAATATGTATAATGCTACAATAACGCTACAGTAAAATATGTATTTTGTTAGGTGTTGTATTAGAGTGTGGTGTTAAGTAAGGTGTTGGGTGTGGTGTTTTGTAGAGTGTTAGGGTGATATTGGGTATGGTATTAAGTAAGGTGAATGAAGTTAAGTTCAGTTTGCTATAAATAAGGCAAGAATGAAGAAGTGAAAAATATACCACCAAGGATGATTGGATGTCTGTGTTTAGAGAAATTAGTTTCATATTTCTTAGGAAAGTCAATACCACCTTAGATTTGTTTGTGACTACTCTCGGTAAAACATTTTCCACCTAGTTAACCGTTTGATCAACCTGAAATTTTGATATATGATTCCTAAGATATATTGATACAATTTGACCACTCATATTAATGATTAGATCTCTATTTTTAGAGCAATTAGTTTCATATTGCTAAGGGAGTTTAATACCACCTTAGTTCTGTTTTTGACTCATCTTGGTAAAACATCAATTTCCACCTAGTTAACCAATAAATTAACTTAAAATTTGGGTATGTAGTTCCTAAGGTATAAAGATTCACTTTGAAAGCTCGAATTATTAACTAGATATGTGCTTAGAGAAATTAATTTTGTATTTCTTAGGAAATTGAACACCACTTAAATTGTTTTTCTAAGTCATCTTAGTAAAATTAAGATTTCTACCTAATTAACCGTTGGATCAAACTGGATTTTTTACCATAGGGTCTACATATATTTTTATTTACTTTGATTGGTCAGATATTCAATTTGAGAGTTGTAGTGAGAAGAAATTTTCACATAACGTGACAGTAGTTTAGGTTGTTGATAACCTTGACCTTTTGTTGTTTTTTGGTGCATAACGTTTTCAAAATTATTCAATTGGTTTGGTTCTGTTTGCACTACGTTACTCATTAAATTAATTTAATTTGAATGTATAATGAGTATGAGATTGATGTAGGGGAACTAACGATTTTCTCTATTATTATGTTGTGTGATTGATGATTATGAACTCATGATTTGTAGAAGATTGATGTAGGGGAAGTTAACTTGTCTCTTTTATTTCTGTGTGAAAGTTATATGATTAGATGAATGATTATGAATACATGATGAGTATGATGCATTGGATAACCTGAATGGTTGCAAGGAAAGATATACCAAGAATTTGATTCCCATTATGAGAATTCAAGTGATTGGTTTGTTGTAAGTGTATTTAGAATTTTGAGCATGTTAACACTTGAGAATGTCGGAAAGTAGAGGAGCTAGTCCACTTCTCTTATTTTGTACAGAACTTGTATGGTTGGATAGTTGATTTAGAGCATATGATAAGTTGAAATCATTGTATGGATGGACTGATGGTTTCATATATGTGATGATCGATCTACATAATGTAAAATTTGTATATATGGTTAGATGTAAGTAGGGGTTGATTTCCTCTATTACAATTATGATATTTATATGATTGGATGTTGTTTTGATTATCAGGAGTGTTGTAGAGGGAACTAAACCTCTATCTATCTTTTGTATTGTGATGATATGAGCATGTAGTATCCATGATGAGTATGTGACCGTGCTTGTTAAAATGGATAATTATGAATACGAGAATAGTTGAGGATAAGATTAGTAAGTTGATTAACCTTGATGTTCGTTTGGATAATGCATGTTGGATTCATATATGATAGGCTATAAATGATAGCGGTAGATTTTACCGTTATCTGTGATTCAATTTTGATACTAAATTAACCCTTTTTGACTTAGAAACTTGCTTAATCTCTCGTTTTGAGTTTAATTGTGTGAATAAGAGAGTTGAGGTTATACTTGATGATTTTTATCACTAATTCCCTTGATTTTGTAGGTTATTGGAATGATTTGGAAGAGGAGTTAAAGTATCAAGGAGTTGGAACCCAGAAAAGAAAGAAAAAAGCACCAGAAGAGAAGGCTACAAAAGGTCGCAAGACGCCTGGTTGCCCTTTGCTGGGCCTTGGGCGTAGGTTCTCATGCAACCACCACTAGTGGAAAAATGACATTTTATGACGTACAAAAATGATATATTATGATGTAATTACTGGGGACATAGTTATGGGTGTTATAGTAAGTATGTGCATTTTATAACGTAGCAGAAATTTACGTCATAATAGCTTGAACATATTATAATGTAGTTTCTGAAATCAGTCATAATATGCACAATTTATTATGACAAATTTTCATCTGTCCGTTATAATATGGCAAAAGATGTTATGACGTAGATGTACTAATACGTTATAATATGTGATGCATTATGACATATATATTTTTACCAATCATAATATGCTGAACTCAGAATCAACGTATTATGATGTACATTGTTTAGTACATCATAATATATGTTTTCTTTTAAAAAATTAATTATTACAATTGACATCCAATGAAATTATAATCATATTCTTGTATTATCATCTCATCGAATCAATTTATAATCAATATAGCTTTAAATGAACAAATTCAATAGAACTAACAAAATATAATTCATTTCAAACATTATTTAATAATACTTAATACATTGCCTAATAATATTTAATACATCATTTATACATGAAACTATATATTAAATCCAAATATTACATTAATGTACATATACTATTGAATTGGAAAGCATTGGAGCATGGCATCAGGGAGAGCATCCATAGCTGATAACTAAGAATCAAGAATCAAGAATCAAAAAAGTTAATTATAATATGTGAACAAAAAATTTCCAATAAATCTCAAGAAAATTATATCAGATAGCTACATAGTGCTCCATAGCAGTAAGGTTTTACAAAGGATATTATTTGAGAATAGGTTGCAACACTTCATGTTGATCATGTGCCTATGGCTTCCCATAAGCTAAAATTAGCTCAGGAAGACTTCTACAAATTAGCTTAGAGAAGAAGTTTAATTCATGTTTTTTTATCATTTTTTTCTACTAAAGTGTTTATAGAGAAAATTATCAATAATTGAACATTAAGTAGCTCCAACAGTTCAACATAAGAAAAAACAAAAGAAAATTCAACATACTAAAGGTACATATAGGTAGAAAACTAATAACTTGAGATATACCTCTTTTTCTTTTAATATAGCTGCATAATTAACCGATAGTGCTTTAATTTCTGCCTCAGAAGCTTGAAGTCTCTTGATTTTTTCTTTATATTGTTCTATCTACAAGAAATAATATAAAATTAAAAAATGAAATCTTTAACCATAAAAATAAATCGTTCTATTACTATATTCTACTCCACAATTCAAGGGGAAATGTATGGCACATAATTTGTGTCAGGACCCTTAAAATTCAATATGAGTGGAAGCCAGGTGTAGGTGCAAGGGTTTTGAAATTCAGAAAGTGGAAGACAGGTGTGAGCAGCCGAGTGGACGATCGGTTTTTGACGGTGGTATATAAATCAAATTTTCATAATTTTGTGCCACTTTCCTGCATGCATCTTCTTCTCCAAAAGTTCTGAATTTCAGTTTTCTCCTCCTTCTCTCTACAAATTCTTACCTTTTCTTTCTTTCGATCATCAATCAGGCCACACCTGAGTACTCCTGGTGTCAAGGGCTTCACTTTGCACCGATCAAGTTGTGGTTTTGAGTTGGTAAGTTTATCATCTTCTTAGAACGTCTGTTTTCTAGCACATGCAAGCCAAGTTTTTGGTTGCATGAGTTTATTATCTCCTCCTATTAACCTCTGATCATATTTCTGGTCTTTTGTTTGGTCTTTTTTCATAAATCGGTGAACCATAGGTTTATAAGATTGGTAGTGGTGAGCTATTTACTGCAACCGTGAGCGTTCGGCTAAGTTAAGATGTAAGGGAAGCTTGTAATTTAATTATGATTCTTTGTTTTGAATGGTTGCATGTTTAAACGATGTTTTTGGTTTAGTTATTTGGTTAATATGAACTATCAATGTTATTGTATGTTCGTCTGTATGTGTTGATGATTGATAAATGGTGTGAACTAAGTAGGAATAGAACTTGATCATGATTCTGCAGTATTTGTGCAGAATTCGTTAATTGTCGCCAAGAGTCATTCGTGACCGTTCGATTTCTCTTGGTGTATTCGGTCTTAATTGAATTCTCATTCTATGGAGAATTTCAATTAATGACCGATCAGTCTTTATCAGTATATTTGAAAGTAAGCGTTCGGTCTAAGTATAATTTTCTACTTCTACTTAGTAATCAGCCTAGTTAAGGTACTCAATATAACTTAAGTCTTAGGTACTATATTTATCCTCAGTTGTAAATAAGTGTTTCATAGTTGTACAATAGATCTATTTATTTCATTTTGTATAAGCTTAGTAGTATTCGGTCTTAGTAGTGCTCGGTCTTTTACTAACACTCGGTCTTAGTAGTGCTTGATCTTGTACTAGCACTCAGTTTCAGTAGTGTTCGGTCTTTTACTAGCACTCGGTCCTAGTAGTGCTCAGTATTGCACTAAGCACTTGGTCTCGTCATAGTACCCAATTATGTACTTGTATTTGAAACTAAGAATGTTCGGCCTAAGCTCGTAGTGTTCGGTCTAAGCTCTTAAGTTTCGGTTAAAAGCTTTTAGTATTCTGTCATGTCTAATTACAGGTGTTCTATAGGATTCAGTCAATTCTTTGGATTTTGTCTAGTAAAGACCGTTCGTTCATAGTTTTGAGCAGCGAGAAAACGTTCAATCTTACAATAAGTATTCGGTTCAACTAAAGTGTTTAGCCTGGTTATAACAATCGGTCATTTGGGTCACTAAAAAGTATTCTTCCATTCGGTCTTGTTAATAGGAATGATGATATCTCTTTCGATTTTGTTCAAAGATGGAATCTTATTTTTATTGTTCAGTTTGACTGTATTGATGGTTAAGTATGATGGTATTTAAAGTGTGACATGAATTGAATAGTATGGATATGAAGGAGTATTCCAAAGAGGAATATCTCGTGAATGGTTATTGAATGGTAAAGTATGAATGTGGTTATAGCTTAGTTGGCGTTTATCCTGATATTCTGTGATTACTCATTCTCAAGTAGAGAAGAGTAACTCATGTGTTAGAATAACAGGAGGTCCTAATCCATAAGGTGAACTTGGGCGAGGTATAACGAACTAACCCCGGTGACAGCTGTTGAGGGCATCCCAGCTACTACACCATCCGGATGCATAAACGTCGTAGCTACATAATTCACACAATCCGAATAAGTCAAGTCACTGGTCGGTCATTGCATGAATATTATGGTCGGTTATGGTCTGAAATTGAATGTGTGATGATTATAAGTTATACGTGAATCTGTTAAGTTTTTATGATTAATTAAATTACATAAACTTACCCTACTCTCCTGTCTTGTCTTTGTTGTTCATTCAGTCATCATTCCTGTTGCAATGATCATCATGTAGATGTGAGCAGAAAAGGGTGAGTTTTCGCTGGAGGATGAAATTCAAGAAGTCTAGTATAGGACCATTCAGTCAGTAGTTTGAATATTACAATTTGCATAATCGTTCGATACGTAATTTCCCTTGTACCACCATTCGATTTAAACGTATAATTTTGGAATCGTTCGATTTGTTATTATATTTTGCGCTAGACCTTGTGTTTTACTGTAAAGTTTTAAATATTTCAGTATTTTAGGTTATCGAGAACTTATATTGTAAAGCTAATAACTGTCCTATCATATTATTATATGTTAACTCCTTTATATAGTATGTTACAATTTGAATTTGAATACATAACACTTCTATGTATTAGGTAAAAGAAAATTCGCAAATGCTACCGTTTTTGTATAGGAGAAAAGGATTATATATATATATATATATATATATATATATATATATATATAAAAGAAGGATAGAAAAAGGAAATAAGAAATCCTCATGAACTAAATAAATGAATTAGGTAAAAGTGGTGTTCATAAGAAAATGATTTAATTTATTTTTTGCGTATGAAATGCATGCGAAAGTCTTCAAGGAAGAAAAGTCCAGAGAAGGATTTCTCAAATATGGAATTGGAGCACCCATCTTGTTACCACCATAAATAAGTGAAAGAACCACACTATCAAAATTATAGGCCAGTAAAGGCCACAAAATCTCTTTACCTCAACAACAAATTTCTAGTAATATAAAACATCATTACACTCCAGTAAAGGCCACAGAATGTCACAGCTCACAAAAACAAGTGGACACTTATACTATTGTACTATGTTCATGGAAAAAAAAAAGGGAAAATTAAAAACCAGGAAATAACCTTCTTCCTTGTTTCTAAAACGAGGCAACCAAGCCACATGTCTTGTTGACAACCTGCAAACATTTGGCGTATAATATGTGAAATATATATCTCCCTTCTACATAAGCCAGGTGATTGAATTGTAAGAACTTACCATATAACATCCTCATTATATAATTTAAATTCCCACAGGATCAACAGAAAAATGAAGAGACAAAGATTTGTGAGAAATAGGCTGAAACTTAGAATGCCATACATGCTCTTTCCCCATGAGCTATTGCTCTAAACAAACAACAACCATCAGCAGGTACCCTCGCACCATTCGATGAGATAAATCACAAATGAATCCACAGTTTATTTACCTCCATGCTAAGCAAAATATTATCAACAACACAAAAACTGATAAAAAAGAATGAGTATGAGAAAAAAGATAGCACAAGCTCTATGGTTTCAGTCTTTTTTACCTTATCCACCTTATTTCCAACAAGAATTTTGATGCTATCATGATTAGACGAGTAAAGCTCAACTTCTTTTGCCCATATATCGATGAGATTTGTAAATGTCTCGCGTCGTGTCACATCATAGACTAAATAGAAAACAAAAAGAAAAAAAGAAAATGTATTAGATGCAGACACTAAAGGCAATACTGAAAAAGCATAGAGAAGCAAATATTCATGCAAGTACAAGCATTATTTTCAAGAACATAGATATAGATAGAATACCAAGAATGATTCCATGTGCACCTCTGTAATAAGAACTTATTATTGTTCCAAACCTCTCTTGACCAGCTGCAAACATTAAATAAAAGTTATTACTGTTCCACACACTGTTGACAGATCTTACCATAAAATGCTATGACATGGCCAGTTTGGTGCCAAAAGTTTATCCACATTGTAGAAGAAAGACAGCAGAAAATATTTCAAGAAGATCCAATAAAAAATGTGCAAATGCGATGCTAAGATTCTATCAACTCAAATTAATACTCAAGTAACACAAGGAACTATCATGAGATAATCGAATAAACCACATTCAAATTGAAAACAAAAATTCAACCCCCTCCATTAGTTCTTCAAAACTTGAAAGTCTTTTTTTCGTTTTAGTAGAAGGGAATAGGATGTCTTTAACGTTCAAACAAAGATATACTTTTTAATGCACAACTTGATAAATATGATACATGTTCTAAGGTTAGCAAAATTATATTCTGTATACTATTCCCACTAGACTAAGGCCAGTAAAATATTCTAAATTGTTTCGATGCATTCATGAGATCCTGATTTTGGCCAACTATAAGAAGAAAACACTATCAACCAGGACATTTCCAACTGTTAATTTGAAACCTTGCCAACAATTCCAATTACTGCATACTTACCAGCACATTTCTTCTAGACTCCTCCAATTTCAACAACCGAATGTTCTGCGATATAAACTCAATAATGCAGTGTTGCTGGTGCTTTGAATTCATTACCACTGCTGGATCATCCACTTCCAGCAAATGCTGAAGATCTCTCCTAATATCCAAACCATACAGCACGTGGCACTGCATTCAAACAGCAAGTTTCACTATCAACCACAACTAACTACCAACCTAAAAGTCCAATCACAAACACCATTCACATTAACATTATAAAAGGCCCAAATAGATAGAACCCTAACACGTTAGACTGTGTTTGAATTAAGTTTAAAAAGTACTTCTGCAAATTCGAATGCAACAAATGAAGAAGAAGAAATTGTTGTCTTCAGGTTAAAAATTGATCTAAAATTGTTGTCTTCAGATTTAGCTTTTGATCCTGTTGTATTAACAAAACGATTCCAAATAAATTTAAAATCAGATTTTAGAGGAGCTAATGGAAAATATCTTCTATGAATTAACTAAGACAAGCTAATTTTAGTTAAGGAAGAAACTGTTTCATTTTTCCATCCTCCAAGTTCTAATCGAGAAATTTCTCCAAGCAAATCTATTGCTTAAATTAAAGTTAAAAAAGTACTTTTGCTATTGAAATGCATCAAACGAAGATAGAACTTGTTGCATCTAAAAACCTCTTTTGAGCTCTTCCAACTGATTCAAACACAAACTTAGATCTAGGTTTTAGAAAACAGTCATCTAGACTGCAATCTGCCACACGAATTGCATTGGTCTGTACTTTTCCACAATATGAAAACTTGCGATTAGAATTGAAAGGCTCAGAAAGGGAAATCTTAAGCGCAATGGGGAAGGCAATGATGTACTGCAAAAGCGCGTGCTTGACGGAGAAGTCGGCGTTATCAACGTCTTCCAGGAAGGCGGCGGCTTGTCTAGCGAAGTCGTGGGTTCCGGCGATGACGTTGGTCCAGGCCTTCTTGCCCTCGACGAAGCGAGCGTAGGAGGCTTCGATGCGGAACACAAGGAGGAGGGCAAGGGCGGGGGCGGTGAGCTGGTAGGGGAGGGAGGAGGACTGGAGGAGGGGGAGAAAGTCGGGGAGGATGTGGTGGATTAGGGCTTGGTTGTAGGAGGCGATGGCGGCGACGAAGCCGGTGAAGAAGAGGACAGGGGGTACGAGGGAGAGGATGACGCGGGAGGGAGGAGTGTTCTCGGAGCTGAGAAAAGCACGGGCGGAGGGGGAGAAGTGTTGTTGGAGGAGTGCGTGGTTTAGAGAGGAACGAGAGTGACAAGAACCTGAAATTAGAGATAGCAAGAGGGGAAATGTGAAAAATTATATATTATGACCGATTTCTAAATCTCACTCAAATTTTCACACTTCTACGATAAGGTTCAAGTTTTGAACTGATTTACAATATCAAGTTTTATATTATAATTAATATATAAAATTATGTCTTAAATTTATTTATAAGATTGTTAATGCGTTTCATATTATAATTCATACAAAACTACGTTATAATATGTTTTACTTTTATTATAATTTTGTCACCGATCAACATATTATGATGGATAAATTTATCCGTCATAATAGATCATCTTAGAAAGGTATTTTTTCACTAGTGCATGTTCGATTGTCCTTTTTTGGGGCCCTCAGCGCCAGCACTCACGCACCAACGCCTACTTGCCCCCTGAGGGGGCGCTGAACGCCAAACTTCAAGTATCGCAAGATGCCTAGTTGCCCCTTTCAGGCCCTCAGTGCCACTTCTCTCGCAAGCGTGCCCGGTTGCCCTAAGTAGGGGCGTTGAGCGATAGCATATTGGGCCTTTGGACTTATTTTTGATCTATTTAAGGATTTGCACGTCCTATGGTTCACATCTTTGGAAGGCTGAAGTACAGAAACACACTTTTTGACCCTTGGGAGGCAGATTTGGATGCGGGAGCTCTCTCCTCTTCGTTTTCTAGGGTTTTTATCTCATTTTCATTCCATTGTAGACCAAGGTTCTCCATCACTATGAAGAACTAAACTCATTTGTTGTTGGGGAAGATGTAACCTCTAAACTTTCATGTATTTGAATATGATTTGAATTATTTTATGCTTCTTTCATTAATTGTTAGTGATTTCCTCCTTTGCTTAATGCTTGTTATGTTTTAATCACTCATAGCATGATGTTTGGATTTCTTTGTTATTTGGAAATTCCTAGAAACCTTGATCTGGATAATTTCACCCAAAAGAAATATTCCCTAAGGATAGGGATATAGGATTTGGTTGTCTTAAGATTCTGTTCGTAATGCAGAATTGATTATTAGGGATGCAAGGGATTATGGTCTAATAATTAAAGATAGGTTTTTTACGCCGAGGGATCGGGTTTTAAGTAATTTAGAAAGTGACATTAACAAATTAATTAAGAAGATGAATTCTTATATACATGAAAGTGAGGAAGGTGAAATCTAAACCCCAACAACATCATCTCATATTATCAAAAGCATTCCTTCTTGTGTCAAGCCTCAATTGATCAAATTGTATTCATATTTACTTTTGTTGCGTTTGCATTTAAACCCCAACAAAATAGCTTTTTAGTCTTAATTAGTTAAGTAATTACACGATTGTTTAATGTCGTGAGTCTTTTGGGATACGATACTTGGTCTTACCATTTATTATTACTTGATACGATTTGGTACACTTGCCAATGAGTTAACAATAAATATATTGGATGAGGAACATGGTGAACTTGATTATGCTTTTGACTATGAGTAAGAGGTGAAGTTCATTGAAATGTTGGAAATGGTGTTAGTCTTGGATGTTTTTGTTGGAATTTTAATCATATAAATATAAAAGAATCTTTGGTAAAATTTATGGTTGATGAGAAGGAGATTTTGAGATGGTTGATAAGTTGTCTTTCTAAAGTCTTGAACATTCATGAATATGTTGTTATGTTGACTGCGCAATATACCTATGAAAGTGGTATGAAAATCTATGATGAAATATGAAGGTTTTTTGTTGGTTTTGAAATAATATATAAATTTATATGGCATGATGAATTGGATGATGAATATGCACACTATATGAACTTTTTTGTTGTCTCGTCGGTTTAAGGGATTGATATTGGCGTTTGGTGAGAGACTGCACATTATAGAATCATTATGTTATTTGAGAGTCAACAAAATATTTGAGGGCTTTACTTGACCTTAATCATGTCAACAAGTAATGACTATTCAACAACATTTAACCACCCAACAAAAAGATGACGAACTAAAGTTTCAACTGATTCATGATTGTGATATTCACACATTACCTTTAACAACCCTTTCCATTAGAATAAGGTGTTGATGATGAAGGGTTGAGTATTTTTCTATCATATAGGAAGGATATCCACACATTACCTTTAACACTCAACACTTAACTAAAGATGATATTGTGCTATCATATAAGAAGGATCTTAGATGTAAATTTCATGTACAAAAGAGTATAAATTGCATAATAGATCATATATGCATAAATATGATCATATTAATATATTAAAAAGCTTACAAAATCAATTAAAGCATATTAAAACATTTTAGAAGCAGAACAATCCTATAATGTCTGCTCTAATCGATTAAGATAAAAATGTAATCAATTAAAACAAAAACATAAGCCTAATCGATTAACGTTTTTACATAATCAGTTAAAAAGCATCAAAATGTCATATCTTATATATGTGTGTGTGTGTGTGATCTGGATCTAACATGTTTCTTTACGAAAAACTTTGCATTCATTTGACACAACACGAAATTTGAGAACAGGAACACACCAAGAAGCTGTCCGGAAACATTCTTGGAGAAATCAATCAACCTCTTTGAAGAAATATCAAGAATCTCCAAGGTTTCAAGAAAGCAAGAAGATTTGTTTGATCTGCACATTGTTGGTGCTTTCACATTGTTGGTGCTTTCAGGTTTCATTTGATTATAAATTTTCTTAATCGCCTTAGCTGTGTAAGCAAGGTGTGAGAGAGTGTGAGTTAGAACCTCTCTTGGTTATTGCTTTGTATATTGGAGTGTGTGAGGATACAAATTGAGTGAATTCTTTGTATTCTTAACTTTTAAAATTTAGTGATTTCTCTTCAACTAAGATTGTTGAAGGGAAACTGGATGTAGGATCAATTTAAGAGCTGGACCAATACAAAAATTTGTGTGTGATTTGTTTTAGTTTATGCAGTTTCATCTTGTTGATCATAAATATTTGTGAATTGATTCCAAGAACCAAGATTTTCAAAGATTTTGTAAAAGTTGATCTAAAATCCAATTCACCCCCCTTGGATTGAGATATAGGGGCTCTATTTCTAACATATACAATTCACCCCCTCTTGGTTTGCACCTCAACTTAAAGGGACACATACATTTTCTTGTCCTGGATACAATCAGTTGAAGATCATGTTTATACTTCTTTACTTCTCACTCCTTTCACAACCTAGCAAAACGGACGTCTTTTTTTCGGATTCACCCGTTGTTGTGTCAGATCTTATTGTAACCACAACAAATCCAAAATTGAATGCAATCCTTCGAATTTATTCAATAAAATCATCATGTGATGAAAATATTTGATCAATAATAAAATTATTTATATAATCACCTTTAGTCACTTCATTTATAAAGGAAGAAAATTGAAACACGAAGTTCAAATTTATATGTATCTATCTTATAATATTAATCACGAAAATATTTACCACTCATTATTTCTCATTATCTAATAATAATAACAAAGTATATTAAAAATTAAATAAAAAATAAAAAATGAAAATTAAATAAATAAATTTAAAAAAGTTATAATTATTCACAAAACAAGATTTCAAAATCCGTTAGAATCTTAACCATTCGAAAGTCCGTCACTTCTTAACAGATTTTCAAAAGTTAGTAATTTCTTAATCACTTTCAAAAACCGGTTAAAATCTTAACGTTTTCTAGAACAAAGGACTTCACTTACCTCGGACACAGCAATCTCCAACTTCCAACAAGTAACTTCCACGATCATGAGCAGAACACCATCGAGACCACATAAATGCACCAAAATGGAAGTAGCAGAGTGAATGAAGTGAAGATAAATGAACGACAAAGGGGATGCAGAGTAATTTATAGCTTCTTTTAATATAATTGGTGAACATTAATGAAAACCAATTAATATGTTCAATGCAAATGTTTTGTTTTGTTTTTCTTAAATAAAAGGAACACATTTGTAATTTTAGAGTTCCAGGAAGAACTGATGTAGGTGGGAGGTGCGTGCAGGGAGAGAAGCATTCGTTTCCTAAAGTTTCTTATTCAATCTACCATTGAACCTAAGATATAGACACATACACTAAACAATATTAATAATCTACTTCTCATAGACTTCCTCTCGAAACCCTATGAGTTTCAAAAGTCTACCATTTAACACGATCACTTCAACCACATACATTAACAACTTCACAACAGTGATTTTTAATTAAGATTTTCGGCTAACAACAATTTTTATTCGTAATAGATACACTAAACTCATTAAATTTCAACTTTTATAAATTTTATATAGTTCTGAATTTATTATTTTACACATGCATACTTCTCAAATTTGAAACCTAACCCGAAATATCACATATACTATAATTGAATTGTAAAATTAATAAAAACTAATTTCTCTTACCTTAATTTTTTTTATGTTCTAAGTAACTAATTCAAAAGGAAGAATAGGTTAAAAGGATCAAATAGTCTTAACTTCAAACAGAAATAACTAACATTTAAAAACTAAATTTCTTCAAAATTTTCAACAATACATGACTTAAAGACAAACAAGAGCAGAATAAACAAAAAGGAAGTTACTCTAAGAAAAAAGAAACTAAAAATGAAAAAAAAAAGACTTCACACTTCAACTTGTTGGCTTTAACTATATTGAAGAAGCTCGTCCTCCTTCTATTCAATTTGGTTTTTTCTGTACATGATAAAATTCCATCCTACATTCCCATAAAAGAAAATTGGTTTTGTCCATTTAGAATTATGTAATTTAGAATTTAAAAAGTTTATTTAACTTTTAAACTTTATAATCTTAACTTTTTTTCTTTTAATTATAGATTCAAAAGTCAAATAACTTTATAATTATGTAATTTGAAGATATTTAAATTGTGTGAATTATGTAATGAAGATATTTAAATTGTATAATCTAAAAATGATTGTTTACTTCCACATTGTACAATCTAATAAAATATAATCAATTTTTTTTATCTAGAGTGCAGGATCAAATTTGTGAAAGTGTATAAAGAAAGTACCTTTTGTGTATACTTAACCCAAAATTAATAAAAGTCCAAACTAAATTATTTGTTTACTTTTTTCAATCAAGGAACAGGGTAACATGATTTAACCAAAGATGTTTTCGTTTACTTGTCTGGTACTTTTTTTTGAATGATCATTTATGACTATTCATATAAGTTTAATTAAAGTTTCAGTTATTTATCTTTTTACTTGTATTTAGATTGATCTTTTATTCACTACTGCAGTTAAGGAAAACGACAATGATTATTTTTGTCTATAGACAGTGGTTCCGCAATCGAGATATATACAGGCGAGACAAAAAGAAGTAGTTTTTTGTCTCGGTTGTGAACCAAGACAGTATGTCGGACTCTATTGCCTCGGTTGGGACCTGACCTCGAAACGAAAAATCCTAAATCCTTAAATTGCAAAATCAGATAACAAGAACAAAAATTCCCAAAACCAGAGAACAATTAAAACCCTAATTTTAAATCTCAAGATGCGCCTAAGCTTTCGAAGTCGCCTCCCTTCCTGCATAAATGAACCAACACCGAGAAGCGAAATGGACTTTTTCCTCCATGCGAAACACAAACCAGAGTTGGAGAAGAGGAAAAGGAGGTTCGCGCCTCCCTTACTACGAGTCAAAACGAAACGAGAAGAAAAGAAAAAGCTAAAGATGAGTGCTTCCCCCTTCTTGTGAAGTCGCGACAGAGGTGTGAAGAAGAAAACAAAACATTGTGCGAAGAGAACCCCAAGGGCGAGAGAGAGCAGCGACACAAAACCTAAATGAAGGCATTTTGTCTAAAAGTTCCTCTCTTCGCGAAATTTAAACCTAAACTCATGTTATTACCTCGGTCTGTGGGCAAACCGAAGCATAAAATGCGTACGACATCAGCTAAGAGGGAACCGAGGCAATAGAGGTTACCAAAATGGATTTTGGAACGTTCGGTTTTAGAGGATGTGTGCCTGTGGCAGGACATACTACGTCGGTCCGTGGGCAAACCGAAGCATAAAGAGCCTACGACATCGACTAAGAGGGAACCGAAGCAATAGAGTCTACCAAAATGGATTTTGGAACGTTTGAACTACCTCGGTTCTGAGCAGCAACAGAGGTAGTATATCCGTTCGGCATCGGTTCTCAATGAACCGAGGCAAAAAGAGCCTACAACATCGGCTAAGGGGAACTGAGGCAATAGAGGTTACCAAAATGGATTTTGGAACGTTCGGTTTCAAAAGATATATGCTTGTGGCAAGAAAAAATGAATTACAACGTTCGGTTGAGAGGATGTCTGGTTCTGGCAGGAGATACTACCTCGGTTCTGAGTAGCAACCGAGACAGTATAACTGTTAGACATCGATTCTCAATGAACCGATGCATATAATGTCACCATAACTATGAAAATGCTACCGTGTTATTATACGCTTAGGTTTTTGCGAAACTGAAGCGTATATAACACGTTAAAAAACTCGTTTTTTACTAGTCATTCTTTAAAGATTTCAATTTAGTTTTTATGTTTCAAAAGTGAATAGTATAGAGTTATTTCAGTTAATAATTCAACGTTTTTTTACTATATATAGTGATGTTAAATATCACAAAACTACTTTGACAGGTTAAACTCGGCTTAGAAGGCTTTTCAAACTACACTATTATTAATCCTTAGTAAAGTGTATTAATATACAAGGTTTTAGTTTATATAAGGATACCAAATTCCGTTAAAATATCCTAATGTTAGTATGATTTGATTTACCTTTTATGACGAAATGAATCTAGAGACATATGTTACTATACATGCAGGTTGCATACTTTGTTTAATTTCATTTAATAATTAACTAAATCCAGCTTGTACGTGAGACACTTTCACCCGTTTTGTTGCCTATAAACTATCCATGACTTCATTTATTTAAATTATTTTTAAAGAATAAGATACTCCATAAACATAGATTCTTATGTTTTAAAGGTGCAAAAGTGATTTTGATTTCATTTTTTTTCCTTTTTATTTTTCTCTCTTCTAAAATACTATTGAACAATGTGAAGAGTTAAAATCTCATATTTTAGAATTGAAAGTGATTTAAAAACAGTAAAATTCGATTATTTTAATATTGAAAAAGATTTTTATAAATAAGATGTTTTATAAACAAGTTTTATTATTCTAAAACACGTTATTTTTTTAAAAATCACTTTTCTAACTTTTTTCTAGGAGTTCTCACATTGTGTTTGTGTGATTGAAGATCTAAAACAATAGGAGTGATTCTCGCAGCGAGTTCTTTAATTTGGGATTAATTTTTCTGTTTGAGTAAGTGAGATTTTTTCTTTTTCATGGTCCAATTAATTTTTCTCCTTGCATGTGGTATTTTTCTGCTTGCATGTGTCCTTTGAGTCATCTTTTTATTCTCTGTTGATAAATGATTATTATGATAGGTCTTGATCATTCTTGTGATGCTTCTATTTGTAGATAGAGCATCCTCTCGGTTCAAAGGCATTTTGTTGTCTTAGAGATGTTTGGGCAATTTTGTCAAGTGAAGGAAGTTAATTGTAACTTTTGTATGTTGTGCTTTTACTTTAATAGTTGATCGTGTTTTAAGTTGTTGTGAAATTGGTATCTTGACAATTCGTTTGATTCAAATTGAAGTGATTTTAATGGTTGAATCTAAATTATAGTATATGTATTCAATGTATGAAAAAATGTGTTGTTATAAATTATTGTCAAAATTGGAGTATTTGGTATTAATTTATGAAATTTAATATATGATTGAATTGGATTGTACTTGACCAATTGGTCAAATTAGTACATCTCATGGTAGGATTTTACAATTATTTTGATTAAAAAAACTGGGAAGTACCAATTTGAGTGATTTTGCAAATTAATGTAAATTTAGAAAACTGTTGTCATGGCGCTAAGTGGTAATATAGGGGCAATGAGCGCCACTTTTAAAACTTCAAAATAATGGTAAATTTGTGATAAGGCATTGAGCGACAATTTTCATTATTGAGCGCCATTTTTGCTGAGAGTTTCAATGTTGAGTGTTACCATTGAATGCCCTTGCGAAGAGTTTCAGAGTCACCTTAAGTGCCAATTTGCCGTGTGTTTTGTTTTTCTGTTTTTCACATTCTTTTGTTATGTGTTTTTGTATTCTTGTTGCTTATGGAATTATTAATGGATTTATGAATGAATATAAATATGAGTTATTATTTGGTATAAGTGACTTTTAAGGAGAATCATGTTTTATGGATGCATGTGTTTGGCGTAATTCTAGAAATCTCATAGGAAGATTTTATGGTGATATACTTTAGTGTATGCATTGATGTGTAGATTTAAATAAGGACGTATTATAACATTCTAATAACTATTTATACTCAAATAAAGTATAATGTGTTATGTGGTGAAAAGTAACAGGATGTTTATGAACTTTGTTTTGCTTAACGTATGAAGGTGATTTAAATTTATGTTTTTTATCACTCTAATTATTGATCGTGTTTTTGATTGATGTGAAATTGGTATCTTGAAAATTCGTTTAGTTCAAATTAAACTGATTTTGGTGGATGAATATTCAATGTATATTGTTTGATTATATGTATTTTGGATTGTTGTGAAATTGACAATTCGTTTAATTCAAATTGAACTTATTTTGCTGAATATGTTATATATGTATTTGACATTTATCATACAAAATAAATAATTGTCTTCAATATTCTATATTATATGTATACTTTCGAGATGCAAACCAAAAAGAAATTATATAAATACTCGAACTCGTTATTTTCAAAATGCATAACTGAGTTTTAATATTTGATACTAACACCTTTTATGTATTATATGAAATATTTAGTTATATAAACTTTTATATGAAAAATTCATTAAATTCTATCCATATATTAGACCTTATATTAGAATTGTTTATATGAAAAAATCTATTACTTTTATGATCCCAACAATTTGATATATATGGTACATTTAATCCTCATATTTTTTATATAAAATTTCGTTCAATAATTCATTCAATTTAGGTAGTATTTAACATATATATTTAGGTTCTCAAATATGAGTGCTATCTTATTTTCATCCCCTAGTACATTCATATTTAAGATTTAAGTTATCAATAAAGCCTACATGTCTAACTCAATGCGAATATTATATTAAAAATAACATTATTATCTCGTCCAAGCATGGTTTAAACGAGATTTAGACTGTGTTTACTCTAAATCCTCCCAAGTTAAGTGGGTGTTATGTCTTTCTTATAATGTTTTCGTCTCCTTGGCCGAAAGGTCGAAAGGCCGGGAGATATATAAAAAAACTTATAAAAAAGTCAATTCTAATAAAAAAACTTATAAAAAAGTCAATTCTAATAAAAAAACTTATAAAAAAAGTAAGTCAATTCTAATAAAAAATTTATAAAGAAAACTATAGATATGGTTATTAAAACTTTAATATTCATTTATTGTAGTATTTATTGTTTTAACATTACACTAACATTTTTAACAGGTATTTTCAATCAATTGAAGAAATTATATTACCAGAAAGAGAAAGAGAACATTGAAGTGTTAAAAGTTAGGAAATTGTTTTACCCGAAACAAGAATTTTTTTTTATTAATTATACTTTTATTTTACTACATAAAACTCGAAATGTGCATTTAAAGGGATAAGAGACACTTTTTTGTAATTCACTTTTATATATTTCAGTCAACCATACAATATTATATAGGATTGAACTATCCAATTACAGTCCTTGAATCTTACCACCTTAAAACACATTTATTCAAAATATTTCATTAAGTAGAATCATTCACTCCTGTCTCTTTCAAATTACCTGTAAACATGAATAATTTTAATGTTAAAAATCAATAATAAAATAAAGAATTTAATGTGGATCTTTCTTGGGAAATTTTTAGTGAAATAGAGAGACATTGATCACTTATTTATATAAAGAACTTTATATTTTAATATAAAATTTTAAAACTTAATATTTATAAAAGAAAGAAATTTAATATAATCTTTTTAGATTATTAACAAATAAAAAATATTTTAATAATTTAAAACAGAAATAAATATGTCTTCATACTCAATATAAAAAATCAAATATTATTTAAAATAGAAATATATAGTATCGAATTATTTAATTTTTTTTTCATCAAAGTCAAAATGGATTTGATATCTACACTAAACAGATTCATAAACTGATTCAATTTGACACCAAAAATATTATATATTTATTTAATTTTTATATTTAATTGTAAAAAATAAACTTCTTTATTAATGTATATTTTTTTAATTAATTTAAATTTGAATACCTGATTTCCGGGGTTTATTACAGACGCAAATTCCATTATAACAGGAAACTTTCCTTGGACCACAACGTAGAGTGCGAATGACGCGAATACAATCAGTGTATGTCTGACATGGAGTTATCTGTATAATACGTTTATTTGCATTACCTTCCTTTGACAATGAATTGCCTACAAAGATAATTGCATATTTTTAATATAACTAAATATAAGAAAAATTAATATTAAATTATGGAATAAATAGAAAACAAATACCACAGCAAACTTCTATTGCAAGAGCTACAAACAGAAGTGCCAATAAAACCGAATACTTTGACATATCTTCCAAACTAATCTCAAATATATGACAATGAAATTTAAAATTCAGATGTTTATTTCGATAATTTGGTGGCTCATAAAGTAAAAGTTCATCATTTTATAGGTGAGGATCAGTTCTTAACGTAAAACTTCATTTTTCATTACTTTTAAACTGTTTGTATTTTAATAAAGAAAATTATAACTATCACAGTTATTAATATTTAAACAGTTACTCTGATGATTAAAAATGTCCTAATAAACATCCAAAAGTATTATTTACATTTAATTAAAATAAATATTTTTCTTAATGTAGTTCGGTACTATATTATTAAATATTAAATTATTGAAATACTTTTAACTAATTAGTTCTAATACATTGTACATAACTATAAAAGAATAAGACTTCAAATACTTTGAATGAATATATCAAATTTTGAATAAAAATAATAATTATATAACAGTATGTTATTAAATGACATTATAAAAACATAGACTTAAGCATATTTTCATACCTTCAATAATTTTAGTCATTTGAAAAAAATGAGGTTTAAATCTCTAATATTTGCAAAACATTATATTTTCTTTTTCTTATTAACAATGTTAGATTAACGTAAGAATATAAAATATTAATGAAAACAATAAAAAGAAAAAAGATTAAATTAAGATAATGACAATTAAATAATACATATTTATTAAATATATACATTTCAGAAAACAAAATACAAAGTATAAAGTGACTTTAGGTTTCATCCAAGGTAGAGCTGTCAAAACGGGTAATCTGGCTCGACCCGCCCCGGCTCACCTAACCTGACTCACTTATTAGGACTTGAAAAATTTCGAACCTGGTTCGACCCACCATGGGTTGGTGAGTTAAACGGGTTGACTCATTTAATTATAAGTTTTTTTTTAAATAAAAAAATTATAATTTTTTTTAATTCAACTCTAAATAAATTCACACTAAAATGATGTTATACTACAAAGACAATTCAAAATAATAAAAAAAAAGTATCATACAATCCCAACGTAATCCAAAAACATGTACAAAAGGTGAACACTTAAGTTTTAAATATTGATAATTTTTGTATCACTTGTCCATTTATAATATTAGAGACTTGAATAGATAAATCTATAATATTTTTCTCTCTTGAAACATCTTTTTTATTACCATCTACAATATAATAAAAAAATGCTAACTAATAATATTGAAACACAAAATAATAAATAATTAAATTAAATTAGGTGGGTTGTTGAGCCAACACGGCTCACCACGGTTCAACCTGGTGAGCCGGGTTCTAAGTGAGCCAAGTTGAAAACTAACCCGAATAAAAAAATTACATTTTTTTCAAACCGGCTCAAACCTGCGGTGAACTGGGTTAGCTCGTGGGTTACAACCCATTTTGACAACACTAATCCAAGGGTTTCATCCTGCATCTCCAAAATTTTACAAAATATTTATTACATCCCTATTAATTTTCAAAATACCGAAAAGAATTTGGTTAAAGATTCTCAAAACAGCTTTCTGCTTCATTCTTCCATACTCTCATTTTTCACATTTCGGATCTCACTTTCTCTACGTCCTCTTTGTTCTCATTCCTCTCTTTCACTTCCTTACTCTCTGCTTCCAGGCACACACAAGTTTTTCTTCTTCCTCCTACAAGTTGAGCTTTGTGTTCTTCATAAATCCAGGCACACAATTAAATTTGCTCTCCGTTCCTCTATTTTCATTGCTCTTCGTTCCTCCATTGTCGCTGCTCAAAGGTTAGTGCATTCTTTGGTTTGTTAAATTTGTTTTCATTTATAATATGTTTATAGATATAGAATAAGATTGCATGTGTAGAGTTAGGATTTGTATGATTAGATCGTGTTTTGGACGAGAGAATAACTTGATTTGCAACTAGGTTGTCAGAGCGGTGCAATGGAATGGTTAAAGTGTACAACAAACCAAGAGAAGGTGAATTGGTTTCTTATTGCAAATAATACTTTTAATAATTTTCTCGTAAAATATAAATTTCTTAATAACAATTTAAACAAATAAAAGAGTAAGGAAGGGAGAAAATTGCACAGTTGAAGTTTCTTAATATAACTTCTTAATAACAATTTAAACAATTTAACTTCTTCCTTCATCGATTCAATTCAGCAGTGTACTGAGGTTTCCATAGCAATTAAGTAATCAATCAATGATCAACATCAAACCTGCATAAGATTTTCTTCTCAACTAGGTTGAGTGTTAGTCCAGATCAGTGTGATACGTGTCGTTCAAGCTATCAAATTAATACTACTTTTCAAGACAACTTCAGTATTGCCAAGTCAGTAGTCAACAAAGTAGATATGGTTAAAGTAACCCTAAGTCATCTCCCAACGAATACAAAATTGTTTTTCAATATTTGACTCTTATGAATGCTATACAATGCTCAAGAATAAAAGTGAATATGCTAATGTAATTAATGTTTAAAGAACAAAGAGGAAACTTAAAAGCAATTATAATGAAATAGTCTAATTTCACTGCTTTTCCAAGATAGATTCATCATCGATTGTCCACAGATTATTGTTCAATTGATTATTGTTTGGGTTTCAAATTAATTGAAGTACATTCTCAATTAATTTGAGGGTGATCTTACAATTAATCAAAGTAGATTCTCAATCAAATGCAAGACCTTTCTAGATTATTCGCAATGAATTCAACCAAAGTACATTCTCAATCAAATCCTTTTGTGTTTAATCATGTTTATTCTTAAATCTCCTAACCAAATTAAAAGCTAATTAATCAAAGTAAATTCTCAATTAATTATAGTTGAAATTATTACCACTAATCAAAGTACATTCTCAATTGATAGCAAAAATCTGTTTAATCATATGAAAGTTCCTAAATTTAATCAAAGTAGATTCTCAACCAAACCTAGAAAACCTTAAACTCATATGATTAATGTGCATGTAGATTCAAACACGTTATGATGCAAAAATCATTGCTTTTAATATGATTGAGAGAGATGAAAGACATAGAAAGAGAGCAACTCAAATCAATAATCAAAAGAAACAATTGTATTAATTCAACTTAACCTCAGAATCCATAATGAAATTACAATGGAATAGCCCTAGAAGCTTAGCCCTTCATGGATGTAGTAGAATATATGAAAAAATCAAAGTGAGAGGAGTTGTGGATGAATAAGTTATGATTTCTACCTCCCTTGGGTTTCTTTATATATAGGCTTGATTGGGCTTGGAGTTTGAATCTTCTGTTGATAAAATCTTTTATCTTATATCTAACATCTTCCAAATATTCAACAGATTCAATCATTTTTTGAGAATATTTGATAATATCTTTTCTAGATTCAAAAAGATCTGGCAAATATTATCTTTTGATATTTATTGATATAGTTAAATAAGGTAATATATCAATATCAAATAAAATATCTTATGATATATTTTCTCAAAATTATCTTTTAAAATATCTAACAGATTTAAACTTGTCCAAAATTACATTTCAACCATTTTTATATTATTCAAAATTGCACAGGAGTCCAGAATTTTCCTCTAATTGCACTTTAGTCATCTCTTTCTTTTCAAAATTGCATAGGAGCCTTGCGTTGACCAGATTGGACCAACTTTGACCATTCAATTTCATGCTTTAAATGAATAAAATTCTAACTTCAGTTGCACAAATAAACATTAGAACATCCAAAATAATTTATGCAACTAAGAATCACATTTTAAGCATCTTTAATTCCTGTCGCAACCGGAACCGCGACAGGACGACGATCCAAAAAGAAACGGGTTTTGAAAAGAGATTTTGGAGTCGCCACCATAGTTTATTTTGGAAAACTACGGAAAAACCATAAAATGATAAGACACAGTCCGCGAAAACCAGATTCTGGGTTCGGGAGTCGGTTACGTGTAGGGAAGGTATTAGCACCCTACAACGCCTGCCCTAAGGCAGTACCTTTAACTAAATACGCGAATTTGATGTGGTTTTCAAAATGTTTAACTATCCCTAAAATAAAATTCTAAATAAACAAAATATATTTTTTAGTTTTTTGAGCCCGACAAGGATTGACCTTGCTCCTACGTATTCTCATTCAAAATGAGAAATCAGGGTTACGTAGTTCTTTTGAAAATTTTTGGGAAGTGAACCTGACAAGACTAGCCTTGCTCCTATGTATCTCCACTCTTGATGGAGAATCAAGGATCACGTAGTTCTGGAAGGAAGGTTGTTTGTTGTTTAAAATTGTTGATGTTTTTGGGTTTTTTGAAGATTTTATACCTTTTTTGTATTTTGTTTTTTTTTAGAAAGAGAAAAGGTTTTTAGCACAAGGACGATGCGTGCGATCACCCATGTGCTTAACCTTTTAAAACATATTTTTGTAATTTTAATCAAGAAAGAGAAAAGGTTGTCAGCACAAGGACGATGCGTGCGATCACACATGTGCCAAAACCTTTAAAACATATTTTTTGTAATTTTAATCAAGAAAGAGAAAAGGTTTTCAGCACAAGGATGATGCGTGCGATCACACATGTGCCAAAACCTTTAAAACATATTTTTCGTAATTTTAATTAAGAAAGGGAAAAGGTTTTTAGCACAAGGACGATGCGTGCGATCACACATGTGCCTAAACCTTTAAAACGTATTTTTTTGTAATTTTAGAAAAGAAGAAGAAAAGGTTTTAGCACAAGGACGATGCGTGCGATCACACATGTGCCTAAACCTTTAAAATATTTTTGTTATTTTTATTTTTATTGTTTATAAAAGTATATTTAAAAAAGGTAGATAAATATTTATAATGGAAACCAAAGGAAAGATAAAAATAAAAATAAAAGATAAATAAATAAATAATGATAAGTAAATAACAAAAGGTGCGGAGGTGCTTAAATAAGAGAAAGGGGTGTCTAAGCTATTTTTCCTTTTATACACGGATTGGGCCTAAGCCCAAGTGGAAGAAGGGGTGTGAAAACGAAACAAAGGGGGTGCCAACCAAATTAAATTCTGATGATAGATTGGGTCAAAGCCCAAGTGGAAAAAGGGGCTCGACCTAGAAGAAATGGGGGTGGCAGAGGAGAAACGGTCAGAAGAAAAGGGGGTGGCAGAGGAGAAACGGTTAGGACGAGCGCCAGAATATGGAGTGACCTGCACGAGCGCTATTTGCTTCCTGAACGAAAGCTTAAAACCGAACGCTTGGAGACAAACGTCATTGAGACCGAGCGTTCAAACGAAGACCAAACGTTTATTAAAACATTATGACCGAACAATTGACTCTTTGTATGACCGAACGTCCTAAAGATCTGAATGGTCGAACGGTCGAATAGTGGACTCTTGAGAACGACCGAACGGTTGAAGCTGAAAATTGCCGAACGTCCTGAAGGTCAGTATGGACGAACGTTCGAATAAGGCAAAGTACGAATGGTGGAGGACGAACGTTCGTGAAAGTTAAAGGACGAACGGTTGCATGCACAGTTGATGGCGAACGGTCGCGTAGGATACAGGAAGAACGTTTGAAAGGGGAGAAAACGAACGCGCACGGTCGAAAAGGCTCAAGGTTAACGAGCGCTCGTTCGTGAGAAGGTTGAATGGTCAGTCGAGAAAAGCTTAAGGTTAACGAGCGCTCGTTCGTTTGGATAACGAGCGTCCGTTGGTGAGAAGGTTTAAAGGACGTTGGGAAAGGGCTGAATGACGAGCGTTCATTGGGACGAGCGTTCGTTGGGACGAGCGTTCGTTGGGGAATTGGCGAACGGACGCTGGGAAACGGGCTGAATGACGAGCGCTCGTTTATGACGAGCGTTCGTTGGGAAGATGAGGCGGGATGACGAACGTACGTTGAGTACAGGAGGGTAGACGAACGCTCGTTGGGGGACGAGCGTTCGTTGGGGAATCTGCGGACGGACGCTGGGAAACGGGCTGAATGACGAGCGCTCGTTTAGGACGAGCGTTCGTTTGGAAGATGAGGCGGGATGACGAACGCTCGTTATGGACGAGCGTTCGTTGGGAAGATGTGGGAAATGGAGGCCGAATGACGAGCGTTCGAAAAAGGCCAAATAACGTGCGTTCGTTTATGGGCCCGGCCCACCGGGGTAGTTTCTAACCTAGAAATCCCTTAGGGGTTCTGCCTTCCCATTCTCATTCACAATCAGCACATGAGAAACCCAGGGTCCCTTTCTCTGATCGGACTAGCCTAGGGTTGAGGCTTTTCCACCTTGGGCACCTCCTACCGTCGCCTCTGCCAAAGCCGGCCACCGTCGCCTCTAGCTGGAGCGCGCTTCTTCACCGGCGCCACCAGTGTCACTTTCCTCCCTCTCCGTCTTGGTTTTCTTATTGGCTGCTATTCACTGGTTCAAATATGATTTTGCGTGGAATTGGTTGGGGAACAGAAACGTTGAAGACTGTGGAAAATCAGAGCTCGTGCTGCTCCATGTCTTTGAAAAGGGGAGACCGAAAATGGATTTCTATAGCTTCATTATGCATTGGAATGTGTTTGTGTGCGTATGAGTATGAATCGTGAATGAAGAGTTTGTCCTGCTCTGAGTATTGATTGGGTCATGAGAAAATGATGAGTGAAGTTGAGAAATGGATTTGCTTGGAGGAGAGAAACACGATCAGAGAAGTGGAGAATCAAAGGGGTTGATGGAAGCTTGCGAGGGAGGGAGACAAAGGTTGGAGTAGGGAAATGGGTGAAGATGGTTAAGGGTAGGATGAGGCTGGGGTGGTGAAACAGAGAATGAATGGAAGGGGAGGTTAGTGAGTGGCGGACGATATCGGAGGTTTCAGATCGAAGACAACATGTAATTATACATTGGATGATGATGGAGAAACGCGGACATTCACACAACAATGCATTATCAATGGAACAACATCCAGTATGAAGCATAATACATCCAAGACTTATGACTATACGAGTGAGCAAGTCTACTTACCTCTTGGAGCTCCACTGGTTGTCGTTAGCTCCGCTAATCCGATGCCTCCTCCTCCGACGTGACTGAAGCGTTACCGGAAACAACCAAACTCACCGTGCTTCTCACTGTTCCCTTTTTTTTACTGTTGAATTATTTGTGATTCTGTTGGATGAAGGTTGCAATTAGGTGAAGATGGAATCAAGGTTCGTCTATGGTTTGAAGAATACGTTGGCAAAAATGAAGGATGAATCGTGATGGCTAGTGCGAGTATGATGGTCTCTGTTTTTGGTGGTTTTTGATGGTTCCTAGTGAATGCAGGTGGGTAGTGTGAGAAGTGTATGATAGATGATGAAGGCGTTGAGTTGAGGTGGTTACGGGTGAGAGGGGTCAAAGGTTGAGGTTTTTATGGTTACAGTGGGCAGGGGCTAGGAAAAAATGAGTGAACGAAGATGATGGGTGTGGGAGGCAATGGAGAAAAAATGTTCAGAGTGATATGCGTGAGGGAGGAAATGACGAGTGGGGGTAGCTACTGGAGAGACGGAAATGCGTGGAACAAAAAAAATGGAGAAGGAAGACGGCGACTTTCTCCCTCACGCCTGGACGAAGAATGAGCCTATCCTTTTTTGGAGATCAGAGGTGTAGTGGATGATGGGTTTTCTGGCTTTGAGTGTGCTGAAGAAGATGAAAGGGAAAATGAAGATGCCCTGATGATGAGGAAGGCGCTTCTCTATGCCATTGACAGAGTTGTGTGTGTGGTGATGGAGGAAAATAGAGAAAAGGGTCTGAGGTCAATGGTGGATCTGTTGGAGGTGAGGAATTGGGAGTGAAAGGGAAATGTGGTTGGGAGTGGTTACGGACGAGGGGAGCAAACAGGGGCGTCTGTCAGTGTGTGTGGTGCTGCCTCCCCCCACTCTGTAGTCCTTACCTGCATAAAACTGTTTTCTGTCCCCTCCCCCTTTAACACACATACACGCGATAAAACATTTATTTATTTATTATTATTATTTTTCACTAAAGACAAAATGGTACGTTCCAAGCCTTTTCCTTTTCATTTTTTTTAAAACTATGTTAATTCAAATTAACCATATTAATTATATTAGAACAAAACTAAAACTAAAAATAAAAGTAAAACAAAGTTAAAAAATGGAAATTATGAAAGGAAAAGTAAAATAAAATAAAAATGGAATACTAAAAAGAAAATAAGAATAAAATAAAAGAAAAGGAATGAAAATGACAATGTAAATGAAAACGAGTAAATAATAGAATATAAGACAATAGAATACGATGAAGCCAAAACCAATCCGGACGAAATTTGGTATTGACAGCTGCCCCTCTTTACTTAGATTTTACTAGATAATATGACAAACAACGTTTTTATATTATCAGAGTAAAAGATAAGTAAAGATAGAAATACTAATTTCGTCTGGATTTCAAAGAGAATGAGAGAGAAAAACAACCAATTCAAGCATATAATGACCGAATTCAGGAAGGAGATTACAACGCAGCAAAAAGCTCGGCCAATGCCCAAAGAGAGGCGATTCACTAAACATAAACTTGGATTCGACCATTACCTAGCAGAGGGCCAACGACACGAAGCGAAAACCTGGAGTCGACCATTGCGAGTGGAGGGTCAACAACATAAAACGAAAACCTGGATTCGACCATTGCCTAGTAGAGGGCCCAAAATCACAGAAAAACTAGAGGCGCCAGACAAGACTGGGCTTGAAACGCTGAACCAAAACCGTGCTTGAGGGGAACGAGGTGTACAAACCTCGTGGAGGGTGTACAAACCCTGAACGAATGATGTGAGGTGTGCTAACCTCGTGGAGGGTGTACAAACCCTATGGGTGAATTATGTGAGGTGTACTAACCTCGTGGAGGGTGTACAAACCCTATGGATGAATGATGTGAGGTGTGCTAACCTCGTGGAGGGTGTACAAACCCTATGGGTGAATTATGTGAGGTGTGCTAACCTCGTGGAGGGTGTACAAACCCTATGGGTGAATTATGTGAGGTGTGCTAACCTCATGGAGGGTGTACAAACCCTATGGATGAATTATGTGAGGTGTACTAACCTCGTGGAGGGTGTACAAACCCTATGGATGAATGATGTGAGGTGTGCTAACCTCGTGGAGGGTGTACAAACCCTGTAGATGAATGATATGAGGTGTACTAACCTTGTGGAGGGTGTACAAACCCTGTGGAATGAATGATCTGAGGTGTACTAACCTCGTGGAGGGTGTACAAACCCTGTGGAATGAATGATCTGAGGTGTACTAACCTCGTGGAAGGTGTACAAACCCTGTAGATGAATGATATGAGGTGTACTAACCTCGTGGAGGGTGTACAAACCCTGTGGAAAGAATGATATGAGGTGTACTAACCTCGTGGAGGGTGTACAAACCCTGTAGATGAATGATATGAGGTGTACTAACCTCGTGGAGGGTGTACAAACCCTGTGGAATGAATGATATGAGGTGTACTAACCTCGTGGAGGGTGTACAAACCCTGTGGAATGAATGATATGAGGTGTACTAACCTCGTGGAGGGTGTACAAACCCTGTGGATGAATGATGTGATCATTAGGTTCGACCATTGTCTTACAGAGGGCCGAAATGCAAAAAGAAAAACTTGAGGTTAGGGTGCCAGGCGAAACTGGGCTTGGGGGGCGAGTATGGGAACTGGGCTTTAGGATTTGGAAATTCTTGAAACTTGTAGTTTTGTGAAATGGTTTTTTTTTTGTGTAATTTTTGACAAAAATTTTGATTTTTGAAAAGGCATCAGTGACCATTTCCAAAGAGAAGGTCCTAATATGAGGATAGGAGAAACAAAGTGTAAAGACCATGGTAGAGTGTTGAAACACTAACTTAAAGGCGGTGAATAGAGTGTAAAGATGTGGGTGTCAAAACCCCAAAATGAGAGAAAAAACATGATCAATATGAAATAACATGATTTGAAAGAGAAAACCATAATGTTATTCTTTTTGTATTTTTGAAGAAGGATTCGACAACCATTCATATCAATGAAGAGGGTTTCGATCTGAAAGATTTTATTTTTTATTTTTATTTTTTTTTATGGATGAATGCACACATATGGAAAACATTTACTTTGTTTTGTGTTTCGCTTGTTTTTTCTGCTTGAGTCAGTCATCTTTCTTGCAATCATCATACTTATTCTTATTTTCAGTATTTTGTGAAAGAGAGGAATGTCATACATCTCGAGGTCTAATGTCCAATATGATTATATGTTTGACTTTCTCTTTCTCGACATCAATGCACACATGCTTGAATTCGTAGACAAGTGGAAAATGTGAGATGTTTAGAAAGGTTTGGAGAAGACTGGGAGAGTCATGCGGGCACGTCATTCCTTCTATAATCCTCAAAGGAGATGAGTGCCAAAGCGAAACACGAGGCACCTAAAAAGTTGCCCCGGTTTGGTGTAATGAGTATGATGATGAATCCATGATAATTCGGGTGAAAAATTCAAGTAAGATCCGCAAAGCTTCCCCAGTCTTGAGATTATGGGTTGATGAATTTCAAGGAAACAAACGCGTGGTGAGGTCCACCAAGCTGCCCCAGTTTTTGGGGTATGGATTCTGTTTGGAAGAGGTAGTGGGCATGAAAAGGATCGGTTAAAAGGATGACCCCAATTGGTCTGATTTTCTTTTGCATGCTTTTGCCTAGTTGGCAAAGAGATCCCTTCTTCCTAAGACATTACTTTTTTCTTTTTTTTCATTCATTTTCAAATTGTATTTTTTTTTGTTTCTTTTTTTGTTTGTTTTCTTTTTGGACACATTGCAAGTCATTTCGTCTTATCGCAAAATTAAGCTTCATGAAAATTTGAGCAAACATTATTCAATCTGTGTGGACTTTGTTAGGCTTGTAATGTGGCTAGGGCTAGAAGGTATCGAAAGAAAAGGTTAAAGGCCCAAATGAATGCTTGTCGGTTATTTTTTTTTTTTGAAACAAGGGTTATCATCTAGGCATCGCATCAACTATTTGACTTTTTGAGCACTTTGCTTTTTTTTTCTTGAACTTCGTTTTTTCATTCTTTCGTTTATCACCACTTTGTGATTTTTCTTTTTTATTGTTGTTTTTTTTTGTTGACCCTTTTGAAGGATTCTCTTCCTTTGATTACTGAGTGCTCTTTATTTGTACACTGAGTTGACTCCCTACTGATGATAACCTTTGCCTGGGAATAATTTTGAAAAAGAAATTATTTTTGGCTCAAACGGGGTAACAATGGTTATAGTTTTTGCTTTTTGGATAAAGAAAGAAGGCCACACATCATTTTGAACTCTGATTGTTTTTTTTTTCAAAAGATTAATTCTACGATTAGATGACCTCAACATGAGTCATTTTTTCTTTTCCCTTCTTTCTAGACCGCCCTTTCGGGTTTTTGATCTATGGGACTTATTCTTTTTTTTGGAAATTCTTTTGTTCTTTTGTTTGCCTCAATGGATTCAGGGATCACTCAACTAGCGCAAACGAGGATAATGTTGGCCAGGCCGATCTGCCTCAGTGTAAAGGTTTTCGTTACTGAAGGCAGTGACAGTGTTTGTTGGGGAAAATCCTTTATTTTAGAGAAAGTGAAGGGTGAAGGCTTTCAAGCAACACGTGCACAAACATCTCGAAAGGAAACATCAAATTGTTATTTTTAGACACTTGACCTCAGAAAAACTTGACATTCCAATTTTCTTTTTTATTATTCATCATTTTTCCTTTTTTCTATTTTCGGAAAACAAGAGTTTGACGATTCACAAGAAAAAACAAGTGACTCAAGATTTCTTTCATTTTTTTTTCAATTTTGTTTTCCTTTTTTTTTCTTCCGTAATACCCTTTCAGGACTCGATTTCCAGCACTACTTGGAGAAACCCTATAGTGAATGTTCGCATTGCAAATCATGGATGAAGATGTGATACCAATGAGCATACTTCTCCATAGCAAGACACTCCACAACATCGAATTCACTTGTACAATGACTTATGCTTTCTTATGTGATCTTAAAGCCCACTTCATTTCTTCATGGTGTATGCGGAGACATTCTCAAGTCGTGCCTCAATGTTGGGTTGAATTTCTTCAAACTTTAACCATCCTGAATCAATCAAATTTGCCTATTCTTGAACACCCAACACTTTTTGGTGGAATGACCAATAGCCACTCCATGGTAATCACCTTTTGTATATGATGCATCACGAGTCTTGAGGTATTGAGGCTTTAAAGGCTTCATGTAACAAGTAGAGACCAAGCCTTTTTATGCAGGAGACTTGGAAGAATTGTTGCATAAGTCAGAAGATTAGGAGTGAAACTCATATGCCTTTCGTCTTGATCAACATTTTTTTCTGCCAGACAGCTTGGTGGGAAGTTGAGTTTGGGTCGAGTCCATTTTTGTCTCAGAGCAGTTTCAAAGGGTAGGCCAATGGTATTTGAGCAGTGGGATGTGATTGAGCTCTTTCTTCTCTCCTTATCCCAAGCTTAGACCGAACTTGTTAACATTTGCCATCATGGTAGTATCGTGTCGGATTTTTCCTCACATTAATGTCAATTCTTTCTCCAAGTATCCTCAAGTCTGCAAATTTTGAGGAAATACTGCTCATCATATGCTCATAGAAGGGTGATTGTAAAGTTTTTAAGATCATGACAACCATTTCCGTGTCACTCATAGGATACCCTACTTGAGCAGCAATCTCTTTCCACCCTTGGGCGTACTCTTTGAACGATTTGAACTCCCTCATCACGCTCTACAATTGCAATCTATCAGGTGCTACATCCAGATTGTACTTGTACTGCCTCAAGAAAACATCCACCAGATCCTCCCAAGACCGGATGCACGAAGATTCAAGATGAGTGCCCCAGTTTGGTGCCATGCCAACCAAACTATCTTGGGAAAAATGAATTAGCAACTTTTCATCACATGCGTGAACAACCATTTTCTTCCCATATGTCATGAGATGGGTCTTAAGACAAATGGTCTCTCTTTTTCATCTACGCTTTGGGAGGTATCACCATATCTGGGACTAAGCATAGCCCTACAACATTTTCAAACTTAAGGCTTCCTCCAACTTCTATGACTCTCGCCCTTTTCTAGCATTTCCAATTTACGTCTGTCAGCCTCAACATCCATTAGCGTAACGACATGAGGAGAAGATTTCAACTCGGGTTGCTTTGTCATTGTCTTGCTTACTACACTGGGCTGAATCATTTCTGTAGGGACCATGAAAGTGGTTGCCCTAAGCTTGTTTCTTCTTTCAACTGCGTTATTTTATGCCTTTTGAGTGTGAAATTGTCTCGAGTCCACTTCCAAGGATGTAGTGTAATTCTAGGGAAGACCATAAGGAGGGAAAGTTTGTGCTCCTGGAACTCTTTGTTGCGCTCATGCGCGCGAATCTACACGGCTTTGCAAGGCATTCAGAAGCTCTAGAATTCAACTCATTTGCTCATTCAATTGTTGGACACCGACTTTCATCCCTTCTTGAACTTTTCCTTGGTTCTCCAAGATTCTGTAACTGGTTCAAGTCCTTTAGGGTATCTTGGATGTTTAGCCATATTTTTAAGTTTTTTTTTTGAAACAAATTAAGAAAACGAAAATGAACAGAAAAAGAAGAAACAATGTAGTTCAAATACTCTAGTCGGAAATTATAAAGCCGTGAAACATTGCCCCGATATAGTTTGGAAATTAACATGAAATAGAGTCAATAGGGTGGTTCATACAATGAAACATCCACCACCTCTAGAAGTTCACAAAATGTGAAGCATGGAAAGTCCTTGTCAACCATCTCGGGCCTTAGCCATCCCATTCTTCATTTCTCTAGTCAGCTCTTGCAGCAATTGAGGAAAGTTCAATCCCCTTAGGTAAGTTAAAGATCGACACTACGGACTCAACATTAGTTAATAACTTCATAACACCTTCAATGGCTTCATTGGCGAGGGAAGCTAGTTGTGAGAGACTTCTTTTTCAATTCCCCCTTGCTCCACAATATGCCTCTTCATTTGAGTTATCAATTCTTTATGTCTCCTTTTTAGCTCGATGTCAACATTCCTTATTCAGTTTTCCCATTGCTGCTTTCACACGTTGGTTAGTAGTGTGAAATTTCTCTTCACAATTTGGGTCTGGAGAAATTACATTGAATGACAACTTGACTGTCTTAACCCTCTCTGTGATCCATTGGCTAAGGGAATCTTTCATTAACAGTCCATGATCTTGGGCCTCTCTCGCAGTGAAGAACATTGCCCCAAGCGTCCCTAACTTGATGAAGCATTTCAACAAAGGTTCATTTCTCATAAGATTTGCAATGTGGCCAAAGATGCAGGCGTTAGCGATCCTCTCACAGAATACCCAAAAGTTTTTTTTTTGTTTTTTTTGTTTTTTTTTTACTGACACACGGATGTAAGCAACACACAACACCGGATACCCATGAGGTGGACATTAGGGTAATTCCCGCAACGGTGTGTGATACACGATCTTTGCTGCCAAGAAAACACGCGATTTAAAAATTTCCTCCTCCAAGCTTGCATAAAGTTGCACTCATTCATTTGCCCCTTTCCTTTCTGGTTTACATTACAGTAGCTCCTCCATAGGACACGTGGCATTCAAGGCTCCCTTACTCATCCGAGAGATGAACCATGCATGCACCACCGGTAAGCAACATAACATCTTCCTGTCCTTTAGCTCATAACAACTATGAAGGGTCCCATAAACTTCAGCTAGGATAACAGTGATTGGATTCTCATAGCGCTCTTTATAACCCACAAATGCATTCATGGCGGCGTAGTCGATGAAATTCTTGACGTTGGGAAAAAGCATGACACCATAGAGGACAAGAGCCAATACATCCATAAATTTTTCCTACTTTTCCTCTTCATCCAAACGATGCATGTATCCCTCTAGGTATCCCTCAGGAACGCCCCTCACTTTACCCTTGATTGTGACCTCACTTTCCAACTGCATAGGGTGAACTTTCATGATTCTCGCTAGCTGTAGGATAGGGGTATACTACCCTAGGTAGTTGTAGGGAATTTTTCCCTCGAGAGGTATATCTAAAATTTGCTTGAATTCTTCTACCATAGGCACCAATTGGAAATCCCAGAAAGTGAAACATCTCAATGGTGGTTCATAAGACTGGGCTAAAAGAGTAATGGCCGGTGTTTGTACTTCCACCTCTAACAGGCTCAACAAATTCCCATATTCCTTCCTGAATGCATCCTTTTGGGTTGTCTCCATTTTCTTCAGCAGTTCTCTCAGGCCATCCATATTACCCCCCCTTGCCTCAATGGCTATCCTTTCCTTTAAAATGTCTGAACTTAAACTCCCCTTGACTTCAGATCTCATGTTAATTTCCATTTTATCTCAAAGGCTTAGTCACAAATTTATAATTTCCTGACTAGAACCAGTGACAAGACCATAAAAATGCATGAGAAAAAGAAAGAAAGAAAAGAAAAAGGTGTATAAAAACGGTATAAAGATATGTACAAGGTGTTGGATTTTATTAAGAAACAATGAGGATTATAAGGCTGCACACATCTCCCTTTGTGCCCTAGATAAGGTTCAACGCTTCGGATTCGAGGTCAACCATATGCAATCTCACCAGGATGGTTCCCTAAACTTAAAGGTCGACGGTCACTAGAGCTATGGCCCCCTTCATAGCATCTCCACAACAGTCGAGTAATCAACTAGGTATGAAGACACAAATGAAGAGAACAGACTCTAGCTGGGGTTCTCACGATAGCCAAACAGGAAGTACATCCCAGAGTGACACCGCTACATAACCCCTCTAATTCTAAGTTGCGCTCAGACCCGGGTATAGGGCCTCACTCATGATATGCATAAGGTGCGTGTGTGAAGGGACAATGCAATGCATACCCAAACCCTCACCTGCAAAACAACCAGAAAAATTCCCAGGCAGATATAAACATGGTTTCTACCTTAGGGTTCAATATCCAACAAGCAAATTTATTCACATACGATTATTCAAATATCAAAGATAGATAAAGAAAAAGGGAAGAAAAACATAAAGAAAAACCACATTGAATTCGCGCATATAGTTAAATGGCTTGACTCTCTAAAAAAGTCCCCAGTGGAGTCGCCATCTGTCGCAACCGGAACCGCGACAGGACGACGATCCAAAAAGAAACGGGTTTTGAAAAGTGATTTTGGAGTCGCCACCATAGTTTATTTTGGAAAACTACGGAAAAACCATAAAATGATAAGACACAGTCCGCGAAAACCAGATTCTGGGTTCGGGAGTCGGTTACGTGTAGGGAAGGTATTAGCACCCTACAACGCCTGCCCTAAGGCAGTACCTTTAACTAAATACGCGAATTTGATGTGGTTTTCAAAATGTTTAACTATCCCTAAAATAAAATTCTAAATAAACAAAATATATTTTTTAGTTTTTTGAGCCCGACAAGGATTGACCTTGCTCCTACGTATTCTCATTCAAAATGAGAAATCAGGGTTACGTAGTTCTTTTGAAAATTTTTGGGAAGTGAACCTGACAAGACTAGCCTTGCTCCTACGTATCTCTACTCTTGATGGAGAATCAAGGATCACGTAGTTCTGGAAAGAAGGTTGTTTGTTGTTTAAAATTGTTGATGTTTTTGGGTTTTTTGAAGATTTTATACCTTTTTTGTATTTTGTTTTTTTTTAGAAAGAGAAAAGGTTTTTAGCACAAGGACGATGCGTGCGATCACACATGTGCTTAACCTTTTAAAACAAATTTTTGTAATTTTAATCAAGAAAGAGAAAAGGTTTTCAGCACAAGGACGATGCGTGCGATCACACATGTGCCAAAACCTTTAAAACATATTTTTTGTAATTTTAATCAAGAAAGAGAAAAGGTTTTCAGCACAAGGACGATGCGTGCGATCACACATGTGCCAAAACCTTTAAAACATATTTTTCGTAATTTTAATTAAGAAAGGGAAAAGGTTTTTAGCACAAGGACGATGCGTGCGATCACACATGTGCCTAAACCTTTAAAACGTATTTTTTTGTAATTTTAGAAAAGAAGAAGAAAAGGTTTTAGCACAAGGACGATGCGTGCGATCACACATGTGCCTAAACCTTTAAAATATTTTTGTTATTTTTATTTTTATTGTTTATAAAAGTATATTTAAAAAAGGTAGATAAATATTTATAATGGAAACCAAAGGAAAGATAAAAATAAAAATAAAAGATAAATAAATAAATAATGATAAGTAAATAACAAAAGGTGCGGAGGTGCTTAAATAAGAGAAAGGGGTGTCTAAGCTATTTTTCCTTTTATACACGGATTGGGCCTAAGCCTAAGTGGAAGAAGGGGTGTGAAAACGAAACAAAGGGGGTGCCAACCAAATTAAATTCTGATGATAGATTGGGTCAAAGCCCAAGTGGAAAAAGGGGCTCGACCTAGAAGAAATGGGGGTGGCAGAGGAGAAACGGTCAGAAGAAAAGGGGGTGGCAGAGGAGAAACGGTTAGGACGAGCGCCAGAATATGGAGTGACCTGCACGAGCGCTATTTGCTTCCTGAACGAAAGCTTAAAACCGAACGCTTGGAGACAAACGTCATTGAGACCGAGCGTTCAAACGAAGACCGAACGTTTATTAAAACATTATGACCGAACAGTTGACTCTTTGTATGACCGAACGTCCTAAAGATCTGAATGGCCGAACGGTCGAATAGTGGACTCTTGAGAACGACCGAACGGTTGAAGCTGAAAATTGCCGAACGTCCTGAAGGTCAGTATGGACGAACGTTCGAATAAGGCAAAGTACGAATGGTGGAGGACGAACGTTCGTGAAAGTTAAAGGACGAACGGTTGCATGCACAGTTGATGGCGAACGGTCGCGTAGGATACAGGAAGAACGTTTGAAAGGGGAGAAAACGAACGCGCACGGTCGAAAAGGCTCAAGGTTAACGAGCGCTCGTTCATGAGAAGGTTGAATGGTCAGTCGAGAAAAGCTTAAGGTTAACGAGTGCTCGTTCGTTTGGATAACGAGCGTCCGTTGGTGAGAAGGTTTAAAGGACGTTGGGAAAGGGCTGAATGACGAGCGTTCGTTGGGACGAGCGTTCGTTGGGGAATTGGCGAACGGACGCTGGGAAACGGGCTGAATGACGAGCGCTCGTTTATGACGAGCGTTCGTTGGGAAGATGAGGCGGGATGACGAACGTACGTTGAGTACAGGAGGGTAGACGAACGCTCGTTGGGGGACGAGCGTTCGTTGGGGAATCTGCGGAGGGACGCTGGGAAACGGGCTGAATGACGAGCGCTCGTTTAGGACGAGCGTTCGTTTGGAAGATGAGGCGGGATGACGAACGCTCGTTATGGACGAGCGTTCGTTGGGAAGATGTGGGAAATGGAGGCCGAATGACGAGCGTTCGAAAAAGGCCAAATAACGTGCGTTCGTTTATGGGCCCGGCCCACCGGGGTAGTTTCTAACCTAGAAATCCCTTAGGGGTTCTGCCTTCCCATTCTCATTCACAATCAGCACATGAGAAACCCAGGGTCCCTTTCTCTGATCGGACTAGCCTAGGGTTGAGGCTTTTCCACCTTGGGCACCTCCTACCGTCGCCTCTGCCAAAGCCGGCCACCGTCGCCTCTAGCTGGAGCGCGCTTCTTCACCGGCGCCACCAGTGTCACTTTCCTCCCTCTCCGTCTTGGTTTTCTTATTGGCTGCTATTCACTGGTTCAAATATGATTTTGCGTGGAATTGGTTGGGGAACAGAAACGTTGAAGACTGTGGAAAATCAGAGCTCGTGCTGCTCCATGTCTTTGAAAAGGGGAGATCGAAAATGGATTTCTATAGCTTCATTATGCATTGGAATGTGTTTGTGTGCATATGAGTATGAATCGTGAATGAAGAGTTTGTCCTGCTCTGAGTATTGATTGGGTCATGAGAAAATGATGAGTGAAGTTGAGAAATGGATTTGCTTGGAGGAGAGAAACACGATCAGAGAAGTGGAGAATCAAAGGGGTTGATGGAAGCTTGCGAGGGAGGGAGACAAAGGTTGGAGTAGGGAAATGGGTGAAGATGGTTAAGGGTAGGATGAGGCTGGGGTGGTGAAACAGAGAATGAATGGAAGGGGAGGTTAGTGAGTGGCGGACGATATCGGAGGTTTCAGATCGAAGACAACATGTAATTATACATTGGATGATGATGGAGAAACGCGGACATTCACACAACAATGCATTATCAATGGAACAACATCCAGTATGAAGCATAATACATCCAAGACTTATGACTATACGAGTGAGCAAGTCTACTTACCTCTTGGAGCTCCACTGGTTGTCGTTAGCTCCGCTAATCCGATGCCTCCTCCTCCGACGTGACTGAAGCGTTACCGGAAACAACCAAACTCACCGTGCTTCTCACTGTTCCCTTTTTTTTACTGTTGAATTATTTGTGATTCTGTTGGATGAAGGTTGCAATTAGGTGAAGATGGAATCAAGGTTCGTCTATGGTTTGAAGAATACGTTGGCAAAAATGAAGGATGAATCGTGATGGCTAGTGCGAGTATGATGGTCTCTGTTTTTGGTGGTTTTTGATGGTTCCTAGTGAATGCAGGTGGGTAGTGTGAGAAGTGTATGATAGATGATGAAGGCGTTGAGTTGAGGTGGTTACGGGTGAGAGGGGTCAAAGGTTGAGGTTTTTATGGTTACAGTGGGCAGGGGCTAGGAAAAAATGAGTGAACGAAGATGATGGGTGTGGGAGGCAATGGAGAAAAAATGTTCAGAGTGATATGCGTGAGGGAGGAAATGACGAGTGGGGGTAGCTACTGGAGAGACGAAAATGCGTGGAACAAAAAAAATGGAGAAGGAAGACGGCGACTTTCTCCCTCACGCCTGGACGAAGAATGAGCCTATCCTTTTTTGGAGATCAGAGGTGTAGTGGATGATGGGTTTTCTGGCTTTGAGTGTGCTGAAGAAGATGAAAGGGAAAATGAAGATGCCCTGATGATGAGGAAGGCGCTTCTCTATGCCATTGACAGAGTTGTGTGTGTGGTGATGGAGGAAAATAGAGAAAAGGGTCTGAGGTCAATGGTGGATCTGTTGGAGGTGAGGAATTGGGAGTGAAAGGGAAATGTGGTTGGGAGTGGTTACGGACGAGGGGAGCAAACAGGGGCGTCTGTCAGTGTGCGTGGTGCTGCCTCCCCCCACTCTGTAGTCCTTACCTGCATAAAACCGTTTTCTGTCCCCTCCCCCTTTAACACACATACACACGATAAAACATTTATTTATTTTTTATTATTATTTTTCACTAAAGACAAAATGGTACGTTCCAAGCCTTTTCCTTTTCATTTTTTTTTAAAACTATGTTAATTCAAATTAACCATATTAATTATATTAGAACAAAACTAAAACTAAAAATAAAAGTAAAACAAAGTTAAAAAATGGAAATTATGAAAGGAAAAGTAAAATAAAATAAAAATGGAATACTAAAAAGAAAATAAGAATAAAATAAAAGAAAAGGAATGAAAATGACAATGTAAATGAAAACGAGTAAATAATAGAATATAAGACAATAGAATACGATGAAGCCAAAACCAATCCGGACGAAATTTGGTATTGACAATTCCCAAACTCAATAAATCCAATCGTCACAAATTTACTTTAAATCAATCATTAACCACAAGAATCTTATCAAAAATTTCAATTTTAAAACATAAATGTGGGCATAAATATGCACTCATCACAATGTAATTGGAACTAAGCATTATCACATATTAGGTATGAATATGCAATGTAATGATGTAACAGTGAAATGTTTAATTGCCTTCATACAAGTGATTCAATCAATTTAAACAATCTTTCACATTTCATATATTATTTACCAAAAGACAATTTCATTGATGTTAAAAAAGTGAGTACAATCAGAACCAAAAGATGGCTTAATAGCCATTGATGATAAAATAAAACAAAACAAAACAAGCGAAACAACAACAAATTTTAATTCAAATTTATATATATCTTTTACATTCTTTTATTTTGCTTATATTTCTTCATGGAAATTAGCAACAGTCACTATTACTTTCATCCGCTACACTTTCCTCTTCATCACTCTCTTATTCTTCCTCACACTCTTTAATTGTAGTGACGTCCTGATTGATGTTTTGACAGAGAATATTCAAAGAGTGCATTTGTCTCACCGTATACTTCTCAAATTTAGAGCGAGGTCTGTATGGTGCGGATGATGATCCTTCAGCTTCCTACTCTTCACCAGCATATTCATTCTTGAATAGCCATCCATCTGGACCATGCTGAAGTCCCATGTGATGTAGTGAAAATTTGTCAATCATATTACTTTTCCCGTAAGATTCACAGGATTCATTTACGCAGTCTACACCAAAATGAATTAACACTTTTGATATGAACACACAGTAGGGTAAGCTAACAGACTCAAGCCTTGTGACCTCGAGCATGTTTTCAGATGCATCAGCTACCCAATCTGTCCAGGTGTTTTCTTTAAGGGCATATAGAAGACATAAATCTTCAATGGTTGCCTTTGCATGATTGCTTCCTCTTGGCAACAAAATCCAAGAAATGATAAAAGCACACATGCGGTCATCCTTTTTCATTCCACTAGTTCTGTACAGTAATCTCTTACCTCATTCAGGTCCCTTAAAAAGTTTTGATACACTGTGAACTTGTGGAATCCTTCTACACCCAAATGACATTGTTCTTCTCCCTGTTGAAAATCGACAATCTTAGTCCAAATATCACTGGTCAACTTTATATCTACCCCCTTGACTTTGGAACAAAGTGTTCCATCACTAATTTTTAGGTTGGAGTAAAGTACCCTTACCAATTCAGGGTACCAGGGGTCAGTCATCTCTACGAACTTTTTCAATCCTTTCCTGCTAAGCCAACTTGGAAAATTGAATCCTTCCCTTCTAAAGAAACTCAATTTTACATATTTGTGAGGAATGTTCTTCCTCAGTCTCCAGTTATCAACGAAGTTCGTTTGAGTGCTATCATCGCTTATCCATCGGTCAAGATTAGGTCCTCGATTCATATTCTTCCTTCCAATAGTTCGTTTGAGTGCTACCATCGCTTATCCATCCACCATGATTAAATGTATGTAGACGAGGATTTTCCAATCAACCCGAGAGAGTAAAAGTGCAGAGTTTGCAATGAAAGTGTGAGTGATAGATTGCTTAGGTTAGGGCTTTTAAGTTTGAAACACAGTTTGGAGGGAATCCCAAAATTTAAGTTTTCGCGCACAAACATTGTTGATTTCACACATCATATATTCAATTTATTTTCTTCACAACAACAGGAGTGAAATGAAAAAGTTAATCGATTTAATTAGTTTCAAAATCGATTACTGTTTAACATAGTTTTACACATAACAGAGATGCATAAAAAAATAGTCTAATCAATTTCACTATTAACACAATCAGTTAAAGTATGTGAAAATAGTTTTTAAACAATTTTGCATAGCAATTAAGAAGACAAGATTCATACACATCAATACACACTCACAAACAGAAACAATGATGCATGAATGCATGAATTGACAGTAGATGTTACCATATAATACTACTAAAGAGATTTGGATATGTTCCATTGAAATTCATCCTTGAGTGTTGTCTACTGCTTGATCAACTATTACTTCCCTGCAAAACTTTCAAATAGTTTTTTTGCAGGTACCTAGATCAACTTTGGGCCTTTCTTGTTAGTTACAAGAGGTTGCTCTTTGGGAATCCATTTGTATTTTTCCTTTGGAACACCTACCTTCTATAATAATAAATTCTTACAATATGCCCAATAGTATTGCAATAGAAACAGGTATTGGATGCAGGTTTGCTCAATTCAATGAATCTTTTAGAGTTGACTCTTTCATTTTTAGCTTTATAACATATACCTTGCCTATTTATTGCTCTACCTTGTGATCTCAACACAATTTCTAAATTTTCTCTTCCAAGTGTAAATTTAGCTAGTGTGCTAGTTACATATTCAATTTTCTCAGCATGAGCATGGCAATCCTTACAATATTTTTCTACAATCTTAATTTCAGTTTTAACATTTGCAGTAGATTGTAAAGCAAGATCAAGTTCATTTTTAACCTGTCATTTTCATCCACAAGGTTATTTATTCTATACTCAAAGTCTCTTCTCTTAGAGTTTAATCGATTAACCTTGTACTGCAGTTTCATTGCCTTTGCATGCAGCTCTTGAAAAGTTTCCAACAGTTGAGCATATCTGACCTCAATTGGATCATTCTCAAAGTCGTTGTCACTACTTTCAGGGCATACAGATCCAGCCATGAAGCATAAGTTCGACTCTTCTTTAATGCTTTTATCATCATCACTGGATGAGTCTTCATCATTGTTCTCCCAAGCAATGTAGGCATTCATCTTCTTATTCCTTCTCTTGTCCTGAGTGTACTTTACATCAACCTTTTGCTTGATCTTTAGGTCTGGACAATTAGACTTTATGTGTCCTTCCTTTCCATACTTGTAGCATGTGACAAAAGTGTTCTTTGCATTTCCTTTTCCTCCTTTAGAGTTTCTTGCAAAGTTAGATACAACATTTCTATTTTTCATAAATTTAGTAAATTTCTTTACCATCATATTTATTACTTCCTTCTCTGAAATGTCTGCATCAGAGTCTGCATCAGAGTCTGCATCTGATTCTGCATTGATTCAATTCTTCTAGAGGTTTTCTTGCTGGTAGTTTTGAGGGCAATTGATTGTTTATACTCATTCTCCTCTTCTTCCTTCAGTCTTCCCAACTCTAGTTGATGTTCCCTAAGCTTACCAAACAGTGTAGTCATATTCATAGTTGTTAAATCTCTGGATTTAGATATGGTTGTTACCTTTGGCTGCCAGCTCCTATTGAGACTTTTCAATATCTTAATATTGATTTCCTCCTTTTCAAAGACCTTGCCGAGAGCAATCAAATGATTGACAATGTGTGAAAATCTTTTCTGCACATTGTAGATGGTCTCTCCTGTCTTCATTCTAAACATCTCGTACTCTTGCACCAAGGAGTTCTTTCTGACTCTCTTCATTCGTGCCTTGATGGGTTACTTCAAGTACCTCCCACATTGCTTTAGCACTGTTGCATGTTGATACCCTGAAAAGTCATCAATAGTAAGAGCAGAAGATATAACATTTGTAGCCTTAATATCATATTGTGCTCTTCTGTTTTCCTCTTGACTCCACTCAGAAAAAATTTTGAAAATGGGTTTTACATAAACTAGTTTAGTGGGTTCAAAGGGACCATTTAGAACAACATCCCATACACCTTTATCTACTGACTCAAGACAGATTTTCATTCTAATTTTCCAAAAAGGGTAGTTTTCACCAGCAAACAGAGGTAGTCTGTTTGTAGATGCAGCTTCACCAAAGTTTTGAGAAACATAAGCCATTACAGGATCAAATAATCAATTTCACAAAAAGGTAATCGATTTGTTTTTTAAATAACTTTTGAAAACCAGCTCTCGTGCCAATTGTTAGAAATAAAGAAGCTTGTTTCTCAACACCAAGAGAGGAACAGGGGGAGGGGGGGGGTTAATTGGTGATTTATAAAAGCGTGCACTTTTCAATTCTTTTTGCAAAATTAGAATGATATTTGAAACTTTCTTGCGTTATAAGTAAAGTGCGTATGCAATGAAATGTAAATAGATAGAGAAAGAAGACCAAACACAATTTTTATCTTAGTTTGACCTTAATGCCTACATCCAGTCACCCTTTCAATCAACCACTGATTGAAGGATATTTCACTATAATGATCATAGAATTACACCAAAAATTTTATAGTGAACACACTCTCACAATGTAAACACCTTTTCCACTCAAACAATCAAATATATAAACGAATACACCTCACATTATCATTATCATTATTATTATTATTATATTATTATTATTATTATTATTAATGTTATTATTATTATTATTATCATCACTATTACTATTATTATTGTCATCACTATTACTATTATTATTATGATTATGATTATTATTATTAATGTTATGATTATTATTATTATTATAATAATAATTATTATTATAATTGTTGTTATTATTATTATAATTGTTGTTATTATTGTTATTATTATTCTGTAATAATATATTTGAAATATAATAACGAAAAATATAAATCAAAACTAGTATATTAGAATATATATATATATATATATATATATATATATATATATATATATAATATTATATGTTACAGTGTAATGCAATGATAAATTAACTAATATAATGGAAAAAAGTGTTAATTTTTATATTAATTATATTAAAAGTTTGGGTTTCTTTTTATGATTGATTGTTAACTTAAAACATTATTGTTAAACTTTATATATTATTTTAAAAAATTAATTAAATGATATTAAAAGAATAAGGAAATGGATACGAATACAAATATGTAACAATATGAAAGAATTTAATGGAGTTAAATTTAAATATGGAATTAACGATGAATTTATTTTTTTAAAATAAATATGAGATAACAAATTTCATTATTTTCTTGATATTGATTTTGGGTTTAATATTTATTTTGGTCTTCGGTTTGTAGGGTATGTTCAAAGTGTTGTAAAAAGTTTACAAAATAGTATTTCTGAGATGTGTAGTCTCACTGTCCTTAAGGATTTATCCGTGGTGTATTGCGCAAGCTTCCCATGATACAACAGGAACTTTCCAGAATATTTCTGAGGATATCAGAACTAGCAAGGATTTCTAAAAAGAGTATAAAAACAAACCAAAAATATTTTTAGAAGAGGAAAAAAGCTAAAGAATGAAACTCAGAAAAGAGGAAAATGAGAAAGACTGAATTTTATGTGTTCTGGAACGAGGGAAGAACTCTCTATTTATAGAGTCAGAAAAGAATAAAAGAAATTAAAGAAATTAAAACCAATCAATGATTTTGAGAAATTAATGTTTGTAAATTTAATATTTAAAAATAATTTGAACGTTAAAAATTAACGTTGAAACAAATGAACGTTGCACAACGTTCTTTTACAGTAAATGACATTCTTTTGCAATAATTGCTTTTCTCTATAACGTACAACAATCCCCCACTTATTGCAAAAGAAAGTTGAAAGAAAAATTCTTTGACTCAAATAGTTAAAACATTAAAAGAAATATAAGAAACTTTTATTCTAGATCTCAGAACTAGTATAGCAAGCTATATGAACCAAAGACACTTGACGTGCCCGATATTCATGAGTGCTCTAGAGATCATGCCAAGATCTCATGCAAGCGGCCCTTCTTGATACTCATATAGGTGATTTCATCAAGTGTATGCTGCAAATCATACACCACCCATAAGGGATATGAAAATCATTAAAACTTTGTTTAAGCTAAAATTCTTTCACCACATAGAATTTTAGTAACAAAGTTTAGCCTCTCAATAATGCAGTCTCTAACACTTTCACACACACACCATAGGAATGGACATAATTGATTTAAAATCAATTTAGTGCTATCAGAACTAACAAGTGACTTGTTTTTACCCATATGAACCTTATTCATGGGATCTCCAATCACAAAGGTTGGGTTACCATCACTTGTTTGTTTGCAAGTGGCTTAAGTCTCATTCCCCTCGATATTTCTAATATCATTTGTTTTCCTAGGGGTTTTGTCAGAGGATCTGCTAGATTTTGTTCTGACTTCACATAATCAATGGAAATAGTTCCACTCTTTAGCAGATGCTTCACCAAATTGTGTCTCAATTGTATATGTCTATTCTTTCCATTGTAATTCTTGTTTTTAGTTATAACTATTGCTGATTGACAATCACAGTGCATTGATACCGATGGGGTTGGTTTCATTCCTAGTGGAATGTTCGATAAGAAGTTTTTCAACCACTCAGTCTCACTATCAGCCATCTAAAGAGCAACAAACTCAGATTCCATTGTTGATCTTGCAATAATTGTTTGTCTGGCTGATCTCCATGTAATCGCACCACCACCAAGTGTGAATACATAACCACTAATGGATTTTGTTTCATCTGAATCAGATATCCAATTAGCATCATTGTACCCTTCTAGTACAGCGGGAAATCCTCTATATTCAATGGCATAATCCATTGAACCTCTTAAGTATCTCATAAGCCTAGCAATGCATCCCAATGTTCTTGATTTGGACATTGAGTGTACCTACTTAGTCTACCTACTGCATAAGCAATATCAGGTCTAGAAAAGCTCATCAAGTGCAGTAAGCTCCCAATTATCTGGGCATACTAAGGCTGAGACAATGATTCTCCTTTATTTTTCATTTTAAAATTAGCTTCAAAAGGAGTACTCACTGGTTTTAGGTCATAAAACCCAAACTTCTTAAGAACTTTCTCAATATATTGTTCTTGAGATAGTGATATACTATCTCCCTTCCTTATGATTCTAATACCTAAAATCACATTGGCTTCACCCATGTCTTTCATTTCAAATTTTGATCCTAGAAATAATTTAGTTAAAGAGACAATCTCATTGCATGTACCAAAGATTAACATGTCATCCACATATAAGCATATAATAACACAATCACCATTTTCAAACTTAGAGTACACACATTTATCAACATCATTAGGTGAAAAACCATCACAAAGTAACACATTATCAAGTTTTCCATGCCATTGTTTTGGTGTTTGTTTCAACCCATACACGAATTTTAAGAGTTTACATACTTTATCCTCTTGACCAGGTACAATACACCCTTCAGGTTGAGTCATATAAATTTCCTCCTCTAAATCACCATTCAAAAAGGTTGTTTTAACATCCATCTGATGTATCACTAGTTTATGGATAACTGCTAGAGCTAACAACACTCGGATAGAGGAAATCCTAGTCACAGGAGCAAAGGTATCAAAGTAATCTATGTTGAGATTTTGAGTAAAGCCTTTTGCTACTAATCTTGCCTTATATTTCTCTATGGATCCATCAGGGTGATATATTTTCAAAAAAGATTCATTTACAACCAATGGGTTTGCTCCTTTAGGAAAATCTACTAAAGTTCAAGTATTATTTTTCTGAATTGATTCAATTTCAGTCCTAATGGGCTTATTCCACTATTTTGCATCAGGAGCACTAGTAGCTTCGATAAAGCTTATTGGATCATTATCAACAAGATAAGTATAAAAGTCATCTCCAAAAGAAGTTTCCTTTCTCTGATTTTTACTTCTTCTCAGATCCTCATTCATGGTATTACTATTATCATTATCATCAACAGATTGAGACATCTCACTAACCTTTAAGGGAAACACATGTTCAAAAAACTCAGCATTTTTCGTCTCTATTATAGAATTTCTCTCAAGTAAGTTAGTTTTAACAACTAGAAATCTATAGGCAGCACTATGTTCAACATAACCTAAGAACATAAAATAAGAGGTTTTAGATCCTATTTTCCTTTTCTTAGGATCGTGTAACATCACCTTAGCTAAGCACCCGCACACTCTTAGCTATTTAAGGTTAGGTTGGCAACCTTTCCACAACTCATAAGGAGTTTTACCGGTTTTCTTATGAGGTATTCTATTTTGTAAAAAAACATGCAGTAAGCAAGACTTCTCCCCAAAGGTTATCAGGTGCACCAGAACTAACAAGCATAACATTCATAATTTCCTTAAGAGTTCTATTCTTTCTCTCAGCTACTCCATTAGACTCAGGCGAATATGGTGGGGTCACCTCATGGATAATTCTTTCTTTAACACAAAAGTCATTAAAGATAACATACTCTCCACCTCTATCTAATATAATCCTTTTAATTTTCTTATTCAATTGATTTTCTACTTCTGCTTTATAAATTAAAAACACATCAAAGGCTTCATCTTTATGTTTAATTAAGTAAACTTTGGTGTATCTAGAATAATCATCTATAAAGGTCACAAAATAATTTTTACCTCCTCTAGACATGGTTTGTTTCATATAAGCTAGATCAGTATGAATTAACCCTAATAGCTCAGTTTGGCATTCTACAGAAAAACATGTTTTCTTTGTCAATTTAGATTCTACACATATATCACATTTACTACTATGTTTATCATGCATATTAATTAATCCTAGTCGTTGTAATTTCAAAACATACGAGAAATTCACATGACCTAATCTAGCATGCCATATATCATACGAGTCAACAATATAAGCAGAAGAACTTGATTCATTAATATTTTCAGAAACATTTAGAATGAAAAGTCCTTGATCACAATATCCCTTCCCCACGAAAACATTATTTTTTGTCATAATGATCTTGTCAGACTCAAATGACACTTTAACACCCACCTTTCCCAATAGTGCTACAGAGATTAAATTAACTTTGATTGATGGCACATGTAGCACATCACTCAAGGCTAGAGTTTTTCCAAATGTGAGTTTGAGAAGAACTTTTCCTTTTCCCAGAACAGGAGTGGTCTTGGAATCATCGAGGTAGACGTGTTCTTCTACATCCCCTACACTAATGTAAGAGGTAAATGCACTTCTATTTGCATAGATATGCTTGGTAGCACCAAAGTCTACCACCCACTTGCTCACATTGGTCATTAGATTCACTTGAGAAACGATCACAACAATAATGTCATCTCCTTCGGCTATATTGGCCCTAGGAGGATTGTCGTTTCTCGCTCTGCGCCTGCACTGTGGTGCATGATGGCCCGACTTTCCACATACGAAGCAATTTCCTTTCTTCTTAAAGGTGGGTTTTAGATTCATTGGGACGGGATTTAAGAAAATTATTTTTCTTTTTGTGATCAGGTTTGTATTCGTATCTTTTGGGAGTAGGTTTTACTTTTACCATATTTGCTTTCGCAGATAAAGCTTTGGCCCTTGTAGTAGCAGACTCCTTCCTATTGGTATCTTCAATTATTATGTGTGTAATGAGTTCTGGTAGAGACATCTGTTTGTGCCTATGTTTCAACTGTTTTTTGTAATCTGTCCAGGATGGCGACAATTTCTCGATCAGAAGTTCTAAAACAAATTCATCCGGTAGCAGAATATTTTCTGCTTTGATATCTTCTAGCAGCTTGTGGTACTCATTGATTTGAGTTTTTATGTCCTTGTCTTCAATCATCTGCCAATGGTAGTAGTTTCCTATGACGAATCTTTGTCTGATGACATCTTCGGCAGTGTATTTGGGAATCAACGAGTCCCAAATGTCTTTTGCTTCCTTATAGGAACAATACACATCGAACAAATCATTAGAAAGTGCATTAAGCAAAGTGTGTCGACATACCTTGTTCGCGTAAGTCTACTCTTCAACTAGTTTTGAGTTTGAGGGAATAATGGAGTCGGGCTTCGGAGATGAAAGAGCAGCAACAAATCCATAGATGTCTAAAAGGGTGGACACACGTTCTTGCCAGCGTCGGAAGTTCTGTCCCAAGAAAACCTCGATTTTTGACACGTTCGGAAGTGATTTTGCGAAGACCGTCTAGGTTCTGGAAGCAATGGTTTGGCTCTCCGAAGGCATGTTGTTGATGTCAGCCATAAGTTCTTAAGATTGTTGTAAAAAACCGACAAAATAGTATTTCTAGAGGCGTGTAGTTTCACTGTCCTTAAGGACTTATCAGTAGTGTATTGCGCAAGTCCCCGGGATACAACAGGAACTTCCAAGAATATTTCTGAGGATCTCAAAACTAGCAAGGATCTCTAAAAAGAGTATAGAAACAAACCCAAAATATTTTTAGAAGAGGAAAAGAGCTAAAGAATGAAACTCAGAAAAGAAGAGAATGAGAAAGACTGAATTTTATGTGTTCTGGAATGAGGGAAGCTCTATCAGACCTCGGAAATTTAACCCAAACCCCACCTGTTTAATCCCATTAAATGCACCCCAAAACCCTGCTCAGATGCATTAAAAACGCACTCAACTCTGGCGCACTAACGTCAGGTGTCAATAATAGAAGATTCGGAAGTTAGTTAGTGGAGTGCAGGTGTCAACAGGAGAGTGCACGACCGTTTGGACGTGGGGCAGACAAAAATGATTTTCTAAAAAACCCTGCCCACTCTTGTCTGCATGCACCCTCCTTCCAAGATCTGATCTTTCATTTTCCTCCTTCTTCTCTCTAGAAAACTCATCCTTCTCTCTACTGTAACTTACCTTTCTCTACTCCGATCACCGTTCAGGCACCGTGGAAGCATTCCCGGCGTCTCAAGCTTCACTTTGAACCGAACAAATCTGAGTTCTGAAACTGGTAAGTTTCCTTATGCCTATCCGTCCGTTTTTCTGATACATGCAAACCCAGCTTCGGTTGCATGCTGTTACCCTGTCTGAGTCTCTGTTGGTTTATTGGATGTTTAAAATTAGTTTAAAGAGGAGTGGAACGTAAGGGTAGAAGGGAACTCAGTCAGACGAAGAGTGTTTTAGTACGTTCGTTCACTTTAAGAGGTAAGGGAAGCTTATTCAATTTAATTCGTATGTTTGTATTGTGCTGTATGGACGTTCTGTGAGTTGTATGAAGTATGAATTTGTGATATTTGATTTTTGGTATATGGTTATGATTATGAGCTGATGTATGAGAATTATGAAATGTACTATGATATGAGTATTTGAAAATATGAAATCGTATGCTGAAAAATGAGTTTAATGTAAATGAAACTTTGAATATAAATTCCCTATGATAATGAACGTTCGTCATTGAACGGTACTTGACCGTTCGGTGGTTACTAGTAAACTTCTTTGAAATTGAATTCTTTCATCTGGGAAGAATTCTAGTTGAGGACGAACGCCCTTGGATAATAGTTCTACGTTTGAGCATTTGGCCAAGCGTAGATGGTCTGAGTGTTATGTGAGGAATTGAGAAACTTGTAAACATATATCTGGACACTTAGTCATTTTTAAACCTCCCTTCACCATCCCGTATTATATTTATTAATATTACTATTTCTTTCACGAGTTCAAATCAGTGATGGGTTCCGACCCAAAGCGTTCGTTATGAGTGGCGCTCGGTCTTATACCGAACGCTCGTACTCGTCTTTAATTATCAAACTTGTGGAAATAGCGTTCGTCCAAATTCAGTAAATCCTTTTACCGTGTTCGGTCATTGACTGACAGTCGGTTTCTGTAATGGAATTATTCGAAGTATGGTTCTTTAATCGTCTTGAGGGGCCTATATCCATTGGATCCGGCCTAGAACCTCTTTACTTAAAATATTCTTTGAGTATTGATCTGAACTTATGATAGTCAGTTCATTCAACTGATTCAAGTGGTAAATGACGTTCGTCATATACGGTGTTATTGTAGTCGTTTTATTCTGTTCTGGAACGGGGGATTTTCTCGGTCTCGTTCCTCACGTTCGTCCTCGTTATGAAGAGGGTTGAACGTTCGTTATTTTATGCACTTGAAATGGATGACGAAAATGATGTTAAATTGAAAGATTATGAATGATGAACGGTATATGAGATGAAAAGAAAGTTGTGAGTTTTGAACGAGCGTTCCGGGGAGGAACGACTCTTGGATGATTATGAGAATTGTAAAGTATGACCGTGGCCAGACTTAGCTGGCGATTCGATCCTGATGTTCTGTGAGTACTCGTCCTCACGTAGAGGGGGTACGTCATGCGTGGGAACGGCAGGAGGTCCTCGTCCTTAGAGGTACTTTGGACGGAACGGACTAACCTCGGGTGGCAGCTGATGAGAATGCCAGTTACCACACCTCCCGGGTGCGCGAACGTCGTAGCTACACGGAATTCATACAGTCCGGACAGTCAGTCTAGTATCAGGAATGGATTGAATTGTATATTGGAATATATTTGATATGTTTGATATGTTGAGAAATGCATGTGATTACTTGAATTAAATTAAATAAGCTTACCCTGCGTTTTTCATTGTGTTGTCCTGTATCTGTACGTCCGTCTTGTCTTTGCAATGATCATCCGTGTGGATGTGAGCAGATGGTGATGCGTTACTGGAGGAGACGCTGGAGGAAGGAATTTTGGAGGAAGAGAACCTCATTGATATAGAAGTGAAGGCCGAACAGTAGTCCGTTCGGTTAATGGTTTAGTTTAGTTATTTTAGCGAGTGGTCTTAGAACGACCACTTCCCCTTTTTTTGATTCACCTGTTCGGTATTTTTGCTTTGTAAACCGTTCGGTCAGGTTAGCTTATGGTACGTCTTGTTATTTTGTAACTCGGTTCTTGTAAGGCCGTTCGGCCACGAGCGTACTTTAACTTTAGTGTAAGACTGATTTGATATGTTAATTAATGTGATTATTCTATCTGTATGGTTATTACTGTATTTATGGGATGTTACACGCTCTCTATTTATAGAGTCAGAAAAGAATAAAAGAAATTAAAACCAATCAATGATTTTAACATTGAAAAATTAATGTTTGTAAATTTAATATTGAAAAATAATTTGAACGGTGGCAAAATTTAACGTTGAAACAAATGAACGTTGCACAACATTCTTTTATAGTAAATTGCATTCTTTTACAATAATTTCTTTGGTCTAACGTACAACACAAAGTTGCCCTTATTTTTTTCTTAAAAGGTCACAAAAGTCCTATAAGAATCCACGTTAGTCTTTTTTGTTTTCAGTGTTAAAAATTTTAAGAGCGAGTGAATCATTTGTCTAATTTGTCATTATAGGGCAACTGGGGCTCAATTGAGTGATAACTTTAGAAGGTTACTCGACACCGGAGTAACGCACACCGAAAACTCTGCTCTCGGCCTTTGGTTTTGTCTCTCTTATTCTTCATTCTTAATAGGTTGTTTTGATGGTCATCTTTAGGTAGGGTTGTACTCCAACACTTGTCCTCAAGTAGATTTCATTGTCTTTGTTAGAGAAACTGCTCTCTCTTATACCAACATGGCTGTTGTCTTGCTCATAATTCATTTTCATGACTGCTTTGTTGCTCTCTCTGATACCAACATGACTGCTGTCACGCATTTGGACATCAAGGGGTTAGAGGGTTTGATGTGATAGAAAAAGACAAGGCAGAATTGGAAGGGTCTTACCAAACAAACTATTTTTGCAGATGTTTCTCTCTACTTTACAATACAACGAAAGTAATTGAAGAAATTTTGTACCAATTTCGGAAATTGAGGTTGAAGTCCTAGGTGAGAAAGACCCAAGTAATTGCTAAGAAATAGTGGTTGAAATAGACTAACTATCTAAGGGTACTTTAGCTCGTTTAAATGCACTTGTATAAACTTTTCTGCTAATTTTTTAACGGAAAAAGAAAGAATTTATTAAAGCACTTTGAGAAAATAAATAAATAGAGAAAATATATTTTGAAAGCTTATAAAGGTCTCCTTTAGGTAGGGTATATTTATATACAATAGATCTGCGTGATACAATGTCTTTTACTTAGCCTACTTTTGAGAGTTTTAGGTAACAACTTTTGACTATAGCTTAATTAGTCTACTTTGAACCTATTCTAACAAAAACACAGGGCCATCCTAACACATGGAGTATTGAAAAGATGCAATTTTAAAGTAAAATGGCTGATTAATTGCCACATAAATTGAGGTGCACGGCACCAATATTAATAACACACAACATTCATCCTATGATACACAAATTGGTAAGGGAGCTGATTCTAGGCCCAAGAGGGTGTCTAAGAAACCGTTGGGTTGGGATGATTTCATTCATCATTAGTGGATTACGTCTGTTTGACCTTTTTGTCCAATAATTGTTGGTTTTCCTTTGTTCTAGAAAGAGTTGGTTAGGATTTGTTATTATGTTTTTGGCCTGCGTGCCACCTGTCCAAGAGAATATTTTGAGTCACCAGCTTATATGTTTGTACTGTGCTTTGGAGAGGGGACGGAAAAATAATATTTCATTTCTTACCTTGCTTTTTCTGAGGAGGCAGCCTGACCTCGAATTCAGTGCTTTATATTTTTAGTATCATCCTACATGTTTTCAATGCTGTCGGATCTCTCGATAATTATCTTTTCTACCTAATTTCAGTTGTTGGAAGAGCACAAAATTAATGTTCACTCCATTATCATACAAAGAATTGGAGGTGAAGCGGGACATGGGCACACATCAGTTCAGTTGCAGCTGTGAATTGCACATTTTACTACCCAAATAAAGAATTGGAAAGGATTTAGTAAACTGTTTTCCAATCATGGAAATTGGAATTTTTATAAATAATAGAATTTTCCATTTCTAAAAGGAATAATAAACATGAAATTCAGAAGTTGATAGTCCAATTCTGAATCCAAGGTTGAATTGGAGGCCAATTCCAAGCACAAAAAGGACTGATAAAATCTGTCAACTACCAAGTAAACTTTATACATTTCTATCCTTATAATTTATTTTTCTTTTAGAACGAATCTAAAAGAGTTATCATATTCTTACTCAGAATGGGGATGTTAATGTTAGTCTAGCCATTGACGAGGGGAGTGAGCAGAATTTTGACGTACACATTCTGAAGAACATAAAGGAAGGTTTAAATTGGAGCATCTTTAGCTTCTGGTTTCATTATTGTTGGTATTCTTTCTGGTGGTTTCTTTTGGTATTTATGTACAGTAATTATTTGATCATTTTGTATCTTTTTGCTTGATTTATCTTATTGGTTTAAATTTTTAGGATGCTTGCATCAACGTAAAAAAAGAGGAGGAACTGGGAAGATCCAGTGAATGTGCAGAAAACTCTGAAAGAGGCTTGGGATTTGGAGAAAATCCTGCGTAAAGAAAGAACGAGATGGGAGCGTCACTTACGGTGACGCCAAACACGACACTGACGACGTCTTCGGTTACACTGCAACGGAACGATGGCTGGTGTTGGCGTTGCTCCTTGGTTTCTGGGTGAAGAAGCAAACCCTAGTTATTTTTGAAATACTAGGTGCCTTCCTTTGACTTTACATTAAATTGCCATGTCAATTGAGTCACAATTTCCACGTAATTAAAAATTGGACAAGTCATTCACTTGTCATTAGCGTTTTTAACGTTGTAAACAAAAAGAACTAACGTGAACAATTTTTTACAAAATATTGAACGTTTGTGATCTTTTGAAAAACAGGAGGACAACTTTGAACACACCTGTTAGGTTTCTAAGTCTGAAACCTAACCAAACACACTCTCACACAACAAAATACAAAGATGAATGAAAGAATTCTCTTATTTCAGAATGGGTTGGTGGCATAACCTCCCTGGTTGGGAGCATAACCTCCCTCTACAGGCTAGAATCCTGTCTTTACACAAAATATACTTGATATCCTCTACAGAGTTACAAGAGCTCTATTTATAGCAGCTCTGACCCTCTCCCCCTTTACAACCGACACCTCACACCTTTAACCGCTTAGTCCTCAACCCAATCTATCTTAACATCCTAGATCCTAACATTACACCCTGCTGCAAAACAACCTTGTCCTCAAGGTTGGAACCGAAAAACTCTTGGCTCCTCTTCATCATCTTGTTATCATATGAAGTGAACCCACTGGCTACTGCCCTCCAATTAAGGTTCGGAGGCATGGGTGGTAGAAATTCCTCCTCCAATAACTTTCGTTCTTCCTGGATTCTATTAGCTCCAAGAATTCTAGTCACTTTTTTTCCAGAATCGCAGGCCCTGAGAGAATGTCTTTCGTTGCTTTAAGCCGCTCTCTCCCCTCTGCCAGTGTATCACAAACTACAAGCCCCCTTTTCTGTTGGCTGGCCCACCTTATCATAGAATCCATTGTTCTTTCCCGGGCATTGATTCTTCCATCCACTCTTCCCCCGAAAGCCTTCATTCCTTCTTCCATCACACTGCTCTCCCATTGATCCATCCCTAGTAGACCGTTTGGTTCCTGCCGTCCTCTTGCGTTCGGGTCCGGCAGTCCTCTACCGTACGGTTCTGGCAGTCCTCTACCTCACGTTCGCTTCCGGACGTCCTCTCCTGTTCGGTTCTGGTAGTCCTCGACCGTTCGGTTCCTTCAGTCCTCTCGGGTTCGTAGCTTGTAGTGCTAGCCCTCTCGGGTTCGACTTCATCAGTCCTCTCCCGTTGGGTGATGGACAAATTTATGAACACCAAAATATGATGTCACAAACTTGTTTTTCAATCGGCAAGTATGACCGAATCGTCTAAGTAATAAACTTGGTAAGACCAAGTATCGTTCTTCCCAAAGGACTCACGACCTAGTTTAGTTATGTGGTTTCTTGATTAGCTAAGACTTAAAGACGAAATATTTGGAGTTTAATATGCAAGACAGAAAATAAACATGTATGCATGAAGTTTTGATCAATGGCAAAAAGCAAAAGATAAACACTTTCAATGAAATTTATGTATGAATATGTTGTTGGGGGTCAATTTCATCTTATCCACTCTCATATACTTTAGGAATTCAACATTCAAATCATCATTGTTAATGCCACTCTCTAAAGTACCTTTCTAGAAGGCTTCTCCCTAATCACGAGTTCATACAATTCCTAGCATTCCTAATGATCAGTTCATAAGTGCAGGAGCTTAACGACAACCAATATCATATTGGGAGAAATTCCCCGGATCTAGACTTCCCCGTACGTGCCCGTATCGACAAAACCAATAATCATGCATCGAATGAGTTAAACAATGCAAGCATTAAACAAAGAGGAAAAACTCTAACTAATGATGAAAGAAAGCATAAGTCTTAATTAAAAGATGTAAAAACAGATTCCATATATGAGAGCTTCACAAGATTACATTGATTCCCCAACAAACATACAGAGTTTAGTTCACCATATTCATGGTGAACCTAGATGAATTACAATGAAAGAATGAAAGAGATAGAAAAACCCGTGAAAGAGAAGAGGAGAGCTGTCACCATCTCCCAATCTACCCCAAGGGGTGGAAGAGAGAGTGTTTGCTTTGTTTCTGCCAAAGATACCTAACCCTAGGAAACCCTAAAGCTTAAATACCATTCGTAAATTACAAAAACTTAGGTCCAAGCCCATTAAAGTGCCGCTCAGCGGTAAAATACCGCTCAGCGGTAAGTGCGTGTCTTGTTTTCTCCCCTCAGCGGCCATTTTGCCCCTCAGCGGATCTCCCGTGAGTGCCTGAGTGCCGCTCAGCGGTAAACTGTCGCTGAGCAGTGACTTCGGCTTCTCCTTTTGCACTTTTTGATGTCTTTTCTGATTTCATCTCTCTCCTTCTTCACTTCTTTCACCAAATTCACCTTAAAACCTGCACAAAAAACACTGAAATCAAGCATAAACCTGTCCAGCTCTCTTATTTCCAAAAATATAAAGAAAAGCATGATTTCAAGCTAGTTTCTAAGTGTAAAGGTTGCTTTTAATGTCAATTTTAATCATAAAAATAACAGTTTTCCAACTGTTATCACAACCCCAAACTTAAAACTTTGCTTGTCCTCAAGCAAATAAGATGTAACTCGATCTTCAACCAATTCATATGATGGTTCACTCATTCAAAAATCCTCTTTTTCAAGATAAGTAACAACTTCACTCAAACTTATGACCAAGAGTTCAATCAAGATGTGCACATGCTTTAGTATTCACAAAGTCATTTAAATTCCAACAAATGCTATTTTCATGAATGATCAATCAATTAAGCATGGATGTTCATGTGTTCATGTAATATTTCCTCACTAAGTCAAGTGTTTCACTCACACTCAAGTGTATAAGAGATGATCACTCATTTACTATCACAATGTCACATGAATCAACTTTGCCTTTCATTTTACCACAATAAAAAACATTCACAAGCATGCATCATCACAAGGACTTTTCTATGGCTTATAATGTGGCTGGGCTAACAAGAAAATTGGTTTTTCTAGATCACAAAACCCTTGAGTTAAGAGAATCATACAACACAATCATCTTATTCTTTCCCAACTTTCTTTTGCCTTTGCATTGAGCTTTGCTTCTTTTTCTTTTCTTTTCTTTTTCTTTGCATATTCTTACTTTTTAGCTCTTAGCTCAATGCTTTTCATGTTTTCCCAACAACCCCAAACTTGAACATTTAACAATACCACACAAGATCTTCTACTTAACTCAAGGTAAAGATTTTTCAATCAAAGGTTTCAGTGTATGTTCAAGGCCAAGGGTTCAAAAGGATTGAACACAAAGTGTTCTCTTTTAGTGGGCTAATTTTTACAAATTTGGCCAATAAAAAGGTTTCCAACAAACGGCCTTGATCATATGATGCAAAACAAGCAATTGATTCAATCATATAAAACCTGGGCAAAATCATTCATGCTTTCAAAGTAATAGCATTCAACAATAATAACTCTGGAGCTCAAAATCTCACATATAAGCTCATTCACATTTGACATACACATCCTGCTAAATTTCACAATCACAATCATGATATCCTGCATTTGTTCACAAAGCTTGTGAATCACCTGTATAAGCATTTTAATGTGCACATCATCTCAACATCAATCAATCAATAAGCATCCTTCAGCATTACTTATCATACAATCACAGTTAATAGCAAACCATCACAAGAAACCAGGTTTCAAATAGAGTACATCAAACCCTAATCTAAAAACAAAAACAAATAAGTTCAGAAAACTTAAACCACAAAAGCATAATCATATGATAGCATTTATCAGTAAATGCTATCTCAGCTCCTCATCAGTCTGAGCTGTCCTCTGTATCTTCTTCTTCTTCCTCATCTTCAGCATCTTCAAATGCATCATCATCATCAGCTTCATCTTCTTCCATCTCTCTAACTGAAGCTTCAGCTGCTCCAGCTCCTCCTCCATGCACTGGCTCCTCTGGCCAAGCTACCACATTATGGAATTCATCCATAGTCCACCTTGAGTTGGGGGTGTATCATACATCCCCACAATCATCTCAGCAGTGGCCACCTGCCCTCTGTGAATGAACTGTAACTGAGCACCTATAAGAGACATATACATGTCCCTCATCTGGAATGGTTCTGCTTCATGTGTATCAGCAGATGTCTGGCTCTGTGCTGGCCCTCTCTCTCTACGAGCCTGGCGTGGTGGAACTGGCTGAGCTGCATCATCACCTCCACAGTACTGTCTATAATAGGCCTCATCAATAGCTTTTCTTGGCCTCTCAAATGGTGGAACAGAAGTGTCCACCCCAGCTAGCTTGCAAAGGTGAGTGATCAAAGAAGGATGTCCTAATGGTGCTTTGTTGTTTGAGGTGTTAGCACATACACTAATTTCATCAACTATCACCTGCCCAATATTAACATTTAAATTTCTGATAGCACAGTATATGAATAGTGCCCTGCTGAGAGTAATATCTGACACATGTGAACATGGCTGAATGTTGGCATGAGAAAACGCCATCCAATACTTTGCAAGAGGAGTCAAATCCGTCCTCCTAATGTTAACCAGTGAGCCAGATCTATTCCTTTGGAAGTGTCCTCCAGGTATACACAATACTCTCTCCACATCCTCATAATCAGCACCTTCCTCCATGCAAAGAGCAAACTGGCACTACTCACCAGCCCACACAGTATCCAGGAAGTTATTGATAGAATCAGGATCATACCTGATAGCATGGCCTCTGACATAGCCCAAATAATTCTCAGCTGGATAATCACCAATCTTCTTTGCATTGGTGTAAAATTCCTTTACCATAGCTATGTTGGCAGGTGCAGGATAAGTGGCTAGCTTTCCCCAATCATTCCCTAACACTTGCTCTCCAAACTGAGGAGCAAAGTTAGGTATTATTCCAACCTTTCTCTCCATCAGAAGTCTCCTGTCCTGAACCACCCTAAAGTGCTTCTCATGTTTCCTAGAGAGGAACCTGCTAGATTGGGGTTGCTCTGGTTCCTTTTCCTTTCTCTTGGTTGCCATGGTTTTCAATCTTTTTCCTGATGAGAATGCCATTCCTACATTGAAAACACAAACAAAACCACAGAACATGATGTTAATCATTAGTAAAACACAGAACACAACTCCTTTCGAAGCTAAACCACCGCTGAGGGCCAGAATTCCCCCTCAGTGCCACCAGTACCACATTCCAGATCACAAAAAACCAGAAAAATCAAATCTAGCAGAGTGCCGCGCAGCGGCAGTTTACCCCTCAGCGGTAACTCTGCAGATTTTTGAAAAACCTGTTTTAAAGCTTTCCTAACTCCACCCAAATGCAATTTTCAGTTTTCCAGTTCATAATCATGCAGTTTAATCGGTTCAAACATTAAATATATCATCAAATCATGCAAAGAAATCAAAACCCCTAAATCTTCATGCTTTGACAATCATATTCAAAATCAAAAACCCTAGAATGAACAAAATGCATTTTACTTACTTGGGTGGAGATACTAGATGCAATGAGAATGCTTCCAAGCTAGAATGCTCTCTTCCAACCCCAAACTTTGATGGCACACTAGTGAAAAAGTGAGTGGAAGAGAAATTTTCTTAAGAGGGAAGAGTGAAAAGATGTGGAAAACCTTGGAGAAGGTATGTGGGAGTGTTTGTGCAGAGAAAAATCTGAAAGTGTGAAAGAATACGCAGCTTAGGGTTTAAAAATACCCTAATGGGCTCGGGTCCCGCTAAGGGGAACTAAAACCCAATCTGCGAGAGTACCGCTCAGCGGTAAAGTACCGCTCAGCGGCACTTTCGTGATGTGTTCTTCTCCTTCTTTTCTTAACCTACGTGCCTCCTAGACATGCCCCTCACTGGCTTCCTGCAATTCAATGTTCAAAATGCTTATGCAAACCCTAACTAAAACAAACAAACAGAAATATTCAATCAACTGGGTTGCCTCCCAGGTAGCGCTTGTTTAACGTCACGAGCCTGACCCAAAATCCACCAACACCCATCAGTAGGTGCAAAATTTTCTTACCAACACCCATCAGTAGGTGTTACAGCCATTGTATCCTTCAGTAGATACTTAACCACCTAGCATCCTTCAGTAGATGCTATATCCAACAAAATAAATACAAAAATAATGTTCACAAATTAAAAATTACAAAACCAAATCAAAAGTTTTTAAATTCACTGGGTTGCCTCCCAGCAAGCGCTCTTTTAATGTCATTAGCTTGACCCAATAAAGTTCAAGTTCCATCTTCTTTATAGTTGATGTTGTCATTCCACCAACTCCTCAGCTGTTTCCTTTGAACTGTTTTGGTTCTTCTAGAATATGGAGACTCTATCTCTATCATCTCCTTCTCTTTAAAGCCCTTCACAACCCACAACTTGTTCTTGATTCTTACAGGTGTGCCAAGTTGGAGTCTTCTTTTCTTCCAGTCTCTAGGAATTTCTTCTCCTCTTCCAATCTCTTCTTCCTGGGGTACCTGAAACAACAAACAATGGTTACCTGAAACCTCAAGATTTTCATCTTTACGGCTAGTCATGGGTGCATCTCGAAATGCAGCTTTATAACTAGCTTCTTCCTCCTTTGCTTGCGTCTCATCTTTGAAGACATCTACCACCACTCTCTCCTCTCTGTCCTGGAGCACCACTATACCTTCATTTACATCTATGATAGCCCTGGCCGTTTTCATAAACGGTCTTCCAAGTATGATAGGTATCTTCTCGGTCTCCATCTTCATCACCACAAAGTCTGCCAAGAACTGAAGTTTGCCAACACAAACTATAATGTCCTCTACAATCCCACATGGCTCCTTTGAAGATCCATCGGCCATTACTATTTTAACCTTTGCAGGTTTCACTTTAACATTGCCGATTTGCTCCAGTAAAGAATAAGGTATCAAGTTAACACTTGAACCTAAATCAAGAAGAGCTTTCTTTACCTTTTTCTTCCCTATAGTACAAGGGATAGAAAAACTGCCTGGATCTGATGCTTTAGGAGGGAATGACTCTTTCTTAACAGTTATACACTCTTTTACCTCATCATCTCTACGTCTCTTCTTTGTAGAGATTTCTTCATCAGATTTTGTGTAAACTGCAATTTTCTGTAGAATCTGTTCCCAAGGTGCTTCATTATCCACCATTCTGAATAATTCTGTGAAGTCCATTTGTTTCTCTTGATTTATTGGAAAAGGAAAAGTGTTTTTGCTCTCTATTTCTCTTCTTTCTTCTGTTTCTCCTTCTTCTAACTCAATTATCTCTTCATTCACACTCTTTACCACTTTGCACTCTTCTCTGGGGTTAACCTCAGTATTAGCCCCAAAATTTCTATTTGGCCTTTCTTCCAATTGCTTGGTAATCTGACCCATTTGAATCTCCAAATTCTTTATAGCAGCTTCAGTGCTCTTTTGAGAAGATTCAGTTTTCTGTATGAATTGCTGAAGAGTTTCTTCCAACCTTGTTGATCTTTCATTAAGCATAGATAACTGTTGCGAAAAGGTTGGTTGCTGCTGCTGCTTATTATATTGATTTGCTTGCCCAGTTTGTCCTTGACCAATGCTTGGATGTGGTTTCCACCCTTGATTGTAATTCCCTTGACGGTATGGAAATTGATTAGCCATGAAATTAACATCCTCCACGGCTTCCACTGGAAAAGCACATTGACCATTGATATGATCACCTCCACATAATTCGCACAACTGGGTTTGTACCTGTGCAGCAGTTTTCAACTCTTTAGGTAATTGTGCAAGAGTTTTAGTCAGAGTCTCCAGCTGTTGAGTTAGAATTTTATTTTGAGCTAGCAAGGCATCATGTGTCTGTAATTGGAGAACCCCTTTTTGTTGCATAGGAGCTCCTCTCTCACTGTGTAGCTCATTATCACTAGTAGCCATGTTTTCTATAATTTCTGTGGCTTCCTCTGGAGTTTTCCATTTAATATTGCCTCCTGCTGAGGCATCAAGCATCATCTTGGTTTGTGAACCAAGCCCTCCAAGGAAAGTTAAGACTACTTCCTATTCTTCAAAACCATGCGTGGGTGTTTTTCTTAGCAGACTTTTGTATCTATCCCATGCATGCCCCAGTGATTCTTCCATGCCCTACTTAAATGAAGTTATCTCTTGCCTGCCTTTTGTCACCTTTGATTGTGGAAAGTACTTGTTCAAAAACTTTGTTACCACTGCTTCCCACTCTGTGAAACTTCCTTCTGGAAAAGAATTCAACCAAAGCTTAGCATTGCCTCCCAATGAGAAAGGAAACAAACTAAGTTTGATCGCTTCGTCTGGCACCCCATTGATTTTGACTGTGTTGCAAATTTCATTAAATGTAGTAAGGTGCTCATATGGGCTTTCATGAGATAACCCATTAAATTGATTGCTCTTTACCAGTTGGATCAGTGCTGGTTTGACCTCTATGTTAGCTGCATTGACTCTAGGTCTAGCTATGCTGTTAAAGTGCTGAGGTCCAGCTATATTGGTGTAATCAACAAGAGTTCTTCTGATATTATTGTTCTCCATATTTTCTGTGCTATTGTCAGAACCTTGTGGTGATGGTTGCAACAGAGTTTCCGGAGGAGGGAAAAGTTCTCTAGATGTTCTGATTCTTCTCCTCCGTCTACTGTCTTCTAATCCTTCAAGCAGAGGTTCTGTTGTTTTCTTGCTCCTAGTTCGAATTGCCTCCTGCATACACAAGAACATAAAACCCTAGAAAAGATTTGGTTAGCACAAAAAGATATAAGAGAAGATATAAGATTCAGAAAATAAAAACAGAAAACAGAAAAACAGAAAACAGAAAAATAAAATAAAATAAAATCAAATAAAATACAAACTGAAAAATATAAACAGAAAAATAAAATAAAATAAAAAAATTCGAAATTTAAATTAACAATAAAAAAAAAGTCAAAGATAATCAATAATCACACAAATTAACCAGTTAAACCAGAGTCCCCGGCAACGGCGCCAAAAACTTGATGGACAAATTTATGAACACCAAAATATGATGTCACAAACTTGTTTTTCAATCGGCAAGTATGACCGAATCGTTCAAGTAATAAACTTGGTAAGACCAAGTATCGTTCTTCCCAAAGGACTCACGGCCTAGTTTAGTTATGTGGTTTCTTGATAGCTAAGACTTAAAGACGAAATATTTGGAGTTTAATATGCAAGACAGAAAATAAACATGTATGCATGAAGTTTTGATCAATGGCAAAAAGCAAAAGATAAACACTTTCAATGAAATTTATGTATGAATATGTTGTTGGGGGTCAATTTCATCTTATCCACTCTCATATACTTTAGGAATTCAACATTCAAATCATCATTGTTAATGCCACTCTCTAAAGTACCTTTCTAGAAGGCTTCTCCCTAATCACGAGTTCATACAATTCCTAGCATTCCTAATGATCAGTTCATAAGTGTAGGAGCTTAACGACAACCAATATCATATTGGGAGAAATTCCCCGGATCTAGACTTCCCCGTACGTGCCCGTATCGACAAAACCAATAATCATGCATCGAATGAGTTAAACAATGCAAGCATTAAACAAAGAGGAAAAACTCTAACTAATGATGAAAGAAAGCATAAGTGTTAATTAAAAGATGTAAAAACAAATTCCATATATGAGAGCTTCACAAGATTACATTGATTCCCCAACAAACATACAGAGTTTAGTTCACCATATTCATGGTGAACCTAGATGAATTACAATGAAAGAATGAAAGAGATAGAAAAACCCGTGAAAGAGAAGAGGAGAACTGTCACCATCTCCCAATCTACCCCAAGGGGTGGAAGAGAGAGTGTTTGCTTCGTTTCTGCCAAAGACACCTAACCCTAGGAAACCCTAAAGCTTAAATACCATTCGTAAATTATAAAAACTTAGGTCCAAGCCCATTAAAGTGCCGCTCAGCGGTAAAGTACCGCTCACCGGTAAGTGCGTGTCTTGTTTTCTCCCCTCAGCGGCCATTTTGCCCCTCAGCGGATCTCCCGTGAGTGCCTGAGTGCCGCTCAGCGGTAAACTGCCGCTGAGCGGTGACTTCGGCTTCTCCTTTTGCACCTTTTGATGTCTTTTCTGATTTCATCTCTCTCCTTCTTCACTTCTTTCACCAAATTCACCTTAAAACCTGCACAAAAAACACTGAAATCAAGCATAAACCTGTCCAGCTCTCTTATTTCCAAAAATATAAAGAAAAGCATGATTTCAAGCTAGTTTCTAAGTGTAAAGGTTGCTTTTAATGTCAATTTTAATCATAAAAATAACAGTTTTTCAACTGTTATCATTGGGTTCTGGCAGTTCTCTACCGTACGACCGTACGGGTAGTCCTCTCACGTTCGCTTCCGGACGTCCTGTCCCGTTCGGTTCTCCAAATCGCAGCACCACTGCCCTCTTCAGACCTTCCAAAGAATGATTCTTGGCTTTCTCCTTCCAGGCTCTAAACCAGTAGCCGGCGCTCCCCTCCATATTGATGTCAACTAGGCGCACCTTTTCTTCCTCTACCACACCTTGCAACTCGAAGAACTTCTCTACCTTAGAGACCCATCCCAACAGATCAAACCCTTCGAAAGTGGGTAGTTCTACCCTTTTCCACCATTGATTCTGCACCTCCTGGTGATCGCCACCCACTCTCCCTCCAATATCCTTCTCGTGTCGTCACTGGTTCTCGTTTACGAAAGTCTGACTTCCATCTGAGTGTTCTTCGTTGTTGTGAGTCTGCGCCCCCATCATCCTCATTATTTCTCGCAAGTCCCAGCGCACTGCGGAAGATTCCGCCTTCATCCGCTTCATCGTAATCTCCAGAGCCTCCAATTGTCCCTCCGTGCTTCCCTCCATCATCGCTTTGCACCCAATTTGGATCCGGCAGTTTCTTGATAACGTCTTGATCCCTTCTTGATCCGGCACCCCTCTCGTAAGGATAACCAACAGTTCTCCTTTTGATACGGCAGCGCTCTGGATGATCCGCCCGCTTCTCGAAACGACAAGTCGGACCAATTTGTTAGGTTTCTGAGTTGGAAACCTAACTAAGACAACCCAATCACACACAAAAAAGGAATTAACATTGTAAAAAGAATGGGTATCTGTATTGATATTCAAAGAAAGTACACAGATAACGCTAATGGAGGCCTAATCCCGCTCTTAGACCTAACAGAGGCCTAATCCCCTTCACAAGGTTCAAGACCTGTCTGTACTAAGAAAATAAGTCCCCCACAGAATTACCAAAAGGCTTATTTATACTCTCTTTCTCCCCCTAACAGCCTAACAAACTTTCCCCCTCTTTATTTCTATCTTAAATCCATTACCCATTATACCCTGCCACCCCATATCCTAACATTATTTGTTAGGTTCCTGGGTTGGAAACCTAACTAAGACAACCCAATCACACACACAAACAAGAATTAACATTGTAAAAACAATGAGTATCTGTATTGATATTCAAAGAAAGGAGACAGATAGCACTAATGGAGGCCTAATCCCCCTCTTAACCCTAACGGAGGCCTAATCCCCCTCACAAGGTTCAAGACCTGTCTGTGCTAAGAAAATGACTCCCCCCAAAGAATTACGAAAAGGCTTATTTATACTCTCTTTCTCCCCCTAACAGCCTAACAAACTTTCTCGCTCTTTATTTCTGTCCTAAATCCATTACCCATTATACCCTGTCACCCCATATCCTAACATTACACCCCGCTACAGAACAACCTTGTCCTCAAGGTTGGAAACAGGAGGCTTGATCTCATGGCTCCTCTTCATCATTGTGTTACCATATGGAGGAAACCTACTGGCTATGTCCTCCAATTTAAATCAGGAGGCTTGGGTGGTGGCAAATCCTCCTCCAATGATTTCCATTCTTCATCACGGGGAGGGTATTGTAACAGATGGAACAGTGAAAGAGACAGTTTCACCGAACGACCAAGGACCTCTGCACCGAACGACAAAATACTAATGCACCGAAAGGTAGAGGACTGTCACCATAGTTAATTTTCCCCAGTCTAGAGTTAGTTCTCCTTTTCATTCTGCTATTGTTCATCCTATAATGGTCAATACCGTTCGGTGCCCTATCAGACCGTGCAACTTCATCGTTTTTGGCTGAATAGGGCCTCTAGCGTTTATATAATTATAGACGTCCGTCGCCCTCCACAACGGACATTTCGGGTGCTGACAGGTATTTGAAGAATTAATTGTCTCTCAGCCACTTAAACGTCCGTGTGGAGTGGGACGGACGTCTATAATATTATAGACGTCCATGCCCCTCCTGCACGGACGTTTGAAGGGCTGACAGGGGAGTTGAACGTTCATTTTTTCAGCCTCTTAGACGTCCGTGGGAGGGGCCCCTCACAACGGACGTCTGGAGTTTCACTTATTTACGAATATGCCACTGGTCAATTATTTACGTTGGGGCTTTTGTGGACGGACGTCTATGGGGGGACGTTAAAAGCCAATTCTGCACTAGTGGTTTGATCTTTCTATCCTTACACTCTTTTATTCAGTCGACTTCTTACTATACTAAATCGATTTAATTTCTGCTGCATAAACAAATCTTTTTCCTTGCGTTTCAAGAAAGCTTTTAAAGGCATCCACTTTGCGAAAAAGATTTAAAGAAAACATTGTTTTTACATTTCACCAATTCACCCCCCTCTTGGTGTGAGAAATTAAGCCATTCTATTTTCAATAATTGGCACCAGAGCTGGTTTTCATAAGATATTTGAAAAATAAGTCGATTATCTTTTTGCTTAAATCGACTCATGCTGAAAAATGGCTTTTAATTTTCAACCCTTTAGTGAAGGTGAATCCACAAATAGACCACCACTATTTGCTGGACCAAACTATGCTTTCTGGAAAATTAGGATGCAAATCTTTCTTGAATCCGTGGATAAAGGAGTTTGGGATGCAACTCTAAACGGTCCATTTGAGCCAACTCATGTTGTTAATGGAAAAACTGTTTTGAAAATTTTTTCTGAGTGGACTCAAGATGAGAACTGAAGAGCTCAATATGATGTTAAGGCTAAAAATGTTATTGCTTCTTCTGCACTAACCATGGATGAATTTTTCAGGATATCACAATGCAAGACTTTCAAGGAAATGTGGGAGGTTCTTGAGGTTACTCATGAAGGCACAGACGAAGTAAAAAGAGCCAGAAAGAATTCACTGATACAAGAGTATGAATTATTCAGAATGAAGACTGGTGAGAATATCTACGAGGTGGAGAAAAGATTCACGCATATAGTCAACCACCTCATGGCTCTAGGAAAAAGTGTTTGACAAAGAAGAGATCAACATAAAGATCTTGAAAAGCCTTAATAGAAGCTGGCAACCAAAAGTCACTGCTATATTTGAATCAAGAGATCTTAAAAGTATGAACATGGCTACATTGTTTGGAAAACTCAGAGAACATGAATTGGAGCTTGGAAGGCTAAAGGAGGAAGAAGAAATTGAAGAGAAGAAATCAATTTCTCTAAAATCCACAAGCAAGAAAGCTACAATGATTCATGAACCTGAAACTGAATCAGATGCAGATATACCAGAAAAAGAAATGATGACTATGATGGTAAGAAAATTTGGCAGATTCGTGAAAAATAAAAATTCTGCAACTAACAATTCTGGTTTCTCAAGAGGAGGAAAGAAGAGTTCAAGAAGCAACATTATTCAATGCTATGAATGTGGAAAGGATGGTCATATCAAGCCTGACTGTCCAAACTTGAAGAACAAGCAGAAAGAATTCTCCAAGTATCCTCAGGACAAGAACATGAAGCAGAGGAAAGCTTATATTGCTTGGGAAAACAGTGATGAAGGTTCTTTATGTGATGAAGATTGTGATCGTGAAGAAGAATCAAATCTATGCTTCATGGCAGACTTTGCACAATCATACTATGATAGTGATGAAGAATTTGAAAATGAACCAATAGAATTCAAGTACCACATGCTACTGGATGCATTTCAAGAGGTTCATGCAGAGGCCATGCGACTTTAGTACAAGGTCAATCGATTATCATATGAGAGAAGAGATTATGAAAGTAATAGGATAAACTCACAGAAATTTATTGATCTGAAAACCTACTACTAATGCATGCTTTTACTGCAATACACTTGTTCACACAGTAAGAAACTGCTATTTTAGAAATGTTGGTGTTCCAAAGGGAAGATACAAATGGGTTCCCAAAGAACAGATTCCTGCTACTAACAAGACAAGACCCAAATTCAAATGGGTACCAACGTCAAAACCTTTTAACTGTTGTGTAGGAAAGGAGCAGTAATTGCTGTAGCAGTACATAACTCAAGGATGAGCGAACTTGATTACATCAAATTTCTTGAGTATCTACGAGCGGTAACAATCATTTTCACATTGCATCATGAATGATATGTATTTGAATGATTGTTTGATGATTGATTGATTGAGATTGCATTCTGTGAAAATCAATTTTTTACGACTTTTAATCGATAGGAATAAGTGTGGAATCGATTATGTTACTGTATGTGTGTTTATGATTTTAAAATTACTGTCATACAGTAGTCGAGTGTGGACATAATGAAATCGATTTGATATCTCTGTTTTTGGGCTTTTTGTATTTGAAAATTTAAATAAGGGCCTATTGGTAATTTGAGCTTTCGCGCCTTTATATATGTATACCATGACTAGAGTTGTAACACACAAAACCCTTGAAAATTCTGTGAAAGGTGATTCGTGAATTCTTTGAAAATGACATCATCTTCCTCGTTTAGGCGTACCAAGAACATTTCTCCATCCGAAAGAAATGCAAGTCATTCAGGGTAGATCAGTCACAGCGAAGCTAGAGAAAGGTTTATGTATTGGATGAAAGTTAAAGATGTTGTTCCTCACAAGTCAATTGAGTTATCTCTGTTCAGGAATGAGGGATTCATATTTCCAGAAAAGCTTGGATATCAAGGTCTATCTACATTTGTTCAGATGAAAGGTGACTGTTATCCAGATCTTGTTTGAGTATTTTACAACAACATCAAAGTTGTTGATGGCAACATTCATTCTCGCGTAAAAGGAGTAGACATTATTATAAACAATGACACTTGGTTACAAGTTGTCGGTCTCAAAGATGAAGGACACATGTCGCATCGACCAGATTTCTTATAAAGCAGGTGGACTAAAAAGACACAAATGTTCAAAGATTGTATGAGATATCCAGGAAGATACAAGAAGAAAAAAAGATTTATACATAGTTGGCTGGACAAAGAAGAGAAGATCATTGCTTTCATCATTGGTCATGTTTTGTTACCTGGAAGATCTAGTTATGAAAAATTGACTTTAGAGGATATATATCTTCTGAATGCTATAATGTTCACAATACCAACAAACTCGATAACTATTTTCAAGTGGCATATCATTGATGTTGGTGAAAATGACTGGCTTGAACTACCCTATGGAGTGTTCATCAGCAAAATATTGTCTCTTAGCGGCGTTAATCTCACTGGTGAAACTAAGGTCACATACAACAAAGCCAATCAAATTGGAAAGGCTATACTAACATGTATTGGTTTGAAGAAAACTGCTCTAGGATGGATTTTCAATGATAAACAGACTTTAACCAAAGACAAATATGATGTATCTGATTCTGACAGTGAATCAACATTGAAATCTCCTAAATCAGAGTTTGAGAAATTTGTGGTGAACAAGTTTGAGAACACATCCAAGACAGTTAGCATGATGACGAAATCTCTTAAGTAAAGGAATGAGAAGATGGATGAAATTATAGAGAATTATGTGGAAAGTTCTACATCTACAGAAGAATCATTAGATAAAGATGATGAGACCATTGAAGAAAATTCTATGAAGTCATTTGAAACAGAATAAGGGTCCTGTGTTTATAGTCTAGTGTCATGTGTTTTACTTGTTTGTTTACTTGGATGTTTTGAGTATTGCTTGTTTTGTTAATGGCTTTTTATGCCATTATGTATTGGGTCTTTCTGATTGTAATTCCAATTTAAAATCAATGAAATCAGAAGTTTATTATACATTAAGTATCTGATTAAAATCAATTATGTTATGTATGAAGTTGATTACTTTACTATTTATAATTACATTCATACATTTACAGACACAGATTATACCTATATTAATTCCTGTATTAAAATGATTCTAAAATGTTTGATCTGGAAAAGATCTTGAAAGGTTTTGTAGGAACATTACTTTTGGATGAACAACTGGAGATTCAATTCAAAGTGGAAAGCAATGAAATCGATTGCAATAGTAGATCAATCAATTACTGTTTAACATGGGTTATAAATTTCATGATTTGAAATTTGGTTATTCAGTTTATTGATCATATGCTGTTGATTATTGTTTTTCAATATATCTTTGTTCTATAATTGATTGAAATTACTTGAGATAATATTGAGATTGTTGATTGATATTGTATCTATGCTTCATTGATGTGTTTGCACACTTTCTGTCTTGATACAATACTGTCACATGCTTGTACATGCTGTGACATTAATTTCTATGAAAAATGCATTGTGCATTGGGGTTTTGATTATAAAACATGCATAATGGCAGGGGGAGCATTGCATAGGATCTTAGATAATTTCACATGCCGACACTTTAGGGAGAGATTATATCTTTATCATGTGATTATCTGTGACAGGGGAAGCATCATTGTTTGATTAATATGATTTACTGATGCATCTCTATATAACTATTTATCAGCATATCATTATCATAAGCATACCTTTTTTGCTAATGCACAAAGGGGGAGAATGCTAGGAAAATTTTCTGATATTCATTTTTTGATGGGAGATGTTGTTTGCTCTAATATAATCTAATATATGTTCTGATAAATGAGAATAATTCAACATTTGCTCTGATACTGATCATTTGATATGATTTGATTTGTACAACATGGTTTTAATTAATCATGGTTGTGCATCATAAAAAAAAAGGGAGATTGTTGAGATTGTTGATAGGGGAGCACTGGTTTAGCTGAACCTACAATCTCAAAGCTTATGGCTTTTAATGATGACAACATAATTAATAACACGTATGTTGTTATGTGTGTTACATGTTCTATTACTTACATTCTATATATTTTAATCAATGTATAAATCTGTCTATAGCATTGAGAACATGATTGTGTTGATACATTGCATTTCACTGTGCTATATAATTGATTTTATTGGTAAATGCATGTCATATTTTGTAAAAGGAAAACCACAAGCACTTATGTTGAACTTTTAATTGTGTGGCAAAACAACAGTTTTACGTCGACTTCATTATGAAGTAAGTCGATTAAAACTCGAGGCTTTGCAGAAACCATTTTCAAAGTGTGCTGTGAGATTTTCAAAGTGAAAGTTTTTCAAAACTTTGTTTAACTATGTTACATAGTCGATGACATGCAACGTGCATTCGACTAAGTCTGTTACAATTTTGAAATTCTGTTAATGCTTGAATTAAATGGTACAACGACTATATTTTTAAATATGTTGACCAAGCATTAAATGAGATTCAACTACATTAATTGTACATTCAATTAACTGCATTGATTACTGCTAACTACAATAAGAGAATTGTTGGATTCGATTGCATTAATAGCTTAGTCGATTAAAATGCGTCAAAGTTATGTTTATCTATAAATTGACGCGAATTTGATTTCTGTAAGAACTTTTGTGAATGTAACAATTTGTGTTATCTTTTGCAGAAAGTGTATTCTTACACAGAGAGAGAAAGAGCTCCAAGAAACAAGAAGTGACCATGGTGATCATCTACTTGTGGATTCTTGAAGAGCAAGTTAAATGCACTTACAAAGGCTGATCATATTTGCACATTGGGTGTAAATGAGAGATCATAGGCTACAATCTTTTGAAGATTGGATTGAGGTTCCCTGTTGTGATTACAGGAAGAAGAGCGTGTTGCGTTCTTGACTTTGAGGGTGGCTCAAAGGGTTTGGACTGCAGGAGACAGGATTCTTGCTGTTAGTATGTTTGTATACTGCCTATATTTTGATTAGAGGGTTAGAGAGGTGTTTTATATTTTTGACGTAGGGTCGCTATGAAAGCCTTGTTGTAAAAACCTTGATCATTATAGTGCATTGGCTTCTTGTGGTTGGAAGGACACTGGATGTAGGATTGGCCGAACCAATATAAAAACTCAGCGTTTGATCTTTCTATGCCTACACTCGTTTATTCAGTCGACTTCTTACAATACTAAATCGATTTAATTTCCGCTGCATAAACAAATCTTTTTCCTTGCGTTTCAGGAAAGCTTTTAAAGGCATCCACTTTGCGAAAAAGATTTAAAGAAAACATTGTTTTTACATTTCACCAATTCACCCCCCTCTTGGTGTGAGAAATTAAGCCATTCTATTTTCAACAATCTGGAAGAGTAATTAATAGACAAGGTATTGGCTACAAAGCAAAGATTTTAAAAGATTTTATTTTTACATTTCACCAACTCACCCTCCCCCTCTTGGTGTGAGAAATGGAGCCATTCTATTTTAACAAGTTCCAAGGAGGAATTTCTTTGGGGGATTCATGTGTAAATAGTATAAATTGTAAGAAGTCGATATGGGGTTATCGTGACACTCTAATGATAATTGATGCTCAATTAGAGAATGATGAGTCATGTTGTGAGAGGAGCAAGAGGTCCTGGCATGGAGGCTTTTATTCATGGTGGCAAAGGTCATTTTAAAGGATTAACCCTGTGTGGTAGTTTTGAGTGAGTCAATTGTTTCACCACATAAGTACGGAATTTTCGATAACTCGAGATTTATACTATATTTCAAGGGTTTGGCGAAATCTGAGTCAGAGGTGTGTTTTGGGAAAGATGTTTTGATATGTGTGAATTGGGGAAGATGTTTGATTAATTGTGTGATTGAAATTGTATGTTGAATTTTATTTTTACCATGTTAAATGTTTTTATCATTAGCTTACCCTTACTTTTGTTTTTGTTTGTTTGTGTATTTTCTCTTTTGCGATGATCACCTTAGTAGGTGTGAGCTTAGGGATGACTTCTTTCAAGTTGTCTCAACGTAGGGGTTGAGGGTGAAGCAGTAGTATGGATAACTTCTTTTGTTCTTCAGGTGTAGACTTTTCTTCTCTAGAAATTTTAAGTTTGTTTATAAGTTATCATCATTGTAGCTCTTATTTTAGTGTTTATATACTAGTAAAATGGGATGTTATATTAATGGTATCAGAGCAGTTCGTGCTTAGGATGACCTGTGGGTTGTGGGTTTGTCGTGCCTTTCTTGTGAAGAGTTGAGTCTAGGTGATATGATTTGTCATGTCATTCTAACTTTCAATTGTAGAGTTGGTGTATCTAACTGAAATTTTTGAGAACAAAAAATGTCTTGATAGGAGTAATGAGGGTGCACACACATGACTATATCCGAGTTGATTTTCCTTTCTAAATTTTAAAGGTTTGGGGAATGAAAGGGTCATGATTCCATTTTTGTCGTGTATGGTGATTCTTGTGATAGTGTACTATGCTCTATAATGGTAGAGGAATATAGATTCAAGGATAACTTGATCTATATACCTCCATTAGGATTGCTTAAATCCTTTGAGACAAAATTCTTACCTCGAAGATATGGAGTTACAAGACCAAAGTTTTTGAGTTTTGAAGGATGGATTAAGTTGTTGGGCGGTAGAAGTGTCATTTTCATCAAAAAAGTTTCAAGAACAGAGTTAAGGGAGTTGAAAGCACAAGTTTTTCCAAGAGGAATTTGGGTAAGCATTGGTGTAGCAAGGTTTGAGAAGTCAGCTTGGTTTTGTATAATAGTAAGGTCAGAAGTCAAGAGAAAGGAAGGTGTTGGTGCGCATTGACGTAACAATGTTAGAGAAGGCAACATGGTTTGGTACATCGACTATGTTTGCGATTTGAAGAAGAAAAGCAGTGGAAGGTTTTGGGTATAGTTAAGGAGGTTTCAAGATTAGTGGTTTGTGTCTAAGAAAAGTTTGACTTTGGACTGAGGTGGAAGATTTCCAGCACCGAAGAAAGAAGTACATCAGAATGTCAGTTTTATAAGGAAATGTAAGATTAGAGAAATTAAGAGCACAATGAATGAGGAAAAGAGAAGAAAGGCTTTGAAATAGGTACCAGTAATGTCTACAATATAAGTTTCTGAAGTGATTATTCAGATTGTAAGAAAAGAAATGCCTTATATCTCAAGCCAAGAGGGGGGTGAATTCGATTAAGCCTTAAAATATTGTTCTTTTTAAAATCTATGTGAAATATTTGGCTTTCTTGAAATAATTAAACAATAAGTGATGAATCAATAATAAAAGAGAAAGAGTACAGAGAAAAATCAACATAAACAATCTATATTGGTTCGACTAATCCCAAGCCTACGTCTAGTCTTCTTCCAACAATCTGAGTTGAAGGGATTCCACTATAAATTGATTGAATTTATAGAAATACAAAGATACCCCTCTCAATACACTTCTCACCACACTCAAAATAAATATAGCCACCTAAGAGATGAACAATCCTCAATCTTTTAATACAAGAGTACTCACAACCCTTAAACCCTTGGCATACCTGACAGGAACACAAACACAATTGTCTATGATGAAGTTGATCTCCAAATCACACTCCTTTAGTGCAGATTAAATCAGAATAACTTTATCCTACTTTTCTTGAAAGAATCTTGATGTATAAGCAACTAATATAGCCTTGATTCTCCAAGATCACTTCTTAAACGATCTTGTATTCAAAAATCAATATAAACGTTAGTATTTGAAAATGATAGCAATTAATTGTTTTGAATCAGAACTCAAGTCAAATATATATAGGATTTTCTGAATTCTGACGCACTATAATCGATTAAGGTTATCAGTTAAGCTTTTCCTTCTGCTTTAGTAGCATGTAATTGATTATTTAATCACATAAGCCAGTTATCAATTCAACGGGCAGTTATAACAAATAAAGCTATTAAATGAAATGGATTTGAACAAAGTAAAATGATTTAATCGATTAGACAACTTATGTAATCAATTAATCGTACACTTAAGAAAATTTTCAATCCAATTTCCATTCTATATAGATTAAACCACTTATGAAACAAATTATGGCATTGCTTTCCATTTTAATCGATTGATTACTTCAGCGCGCAATTTGCCCCTGTTAAGCATACAAAGTGATCTGGTGAAACCTAACAGATTATATACAATGTTAAAGCAATTATTTCATCCCGAAGTAAGATTATTAATCTATTTAATACATGATTTATTTAATACGAATGAATTCTCATATCAAGCACAAACAAGATATAGATAAAGCAATTGTTATGTCATTTGTTGTGCAAGAAACTATAAAACCATTCTCTTGTTCATTATAAAAAACAAAGATATAAAGGGTAAGTTTAGCTCGCCCTATCAACAAAGATGATAAGAGAGTTTGGGTTGGTCGAGATGTTCAGAGATATGAAGTGCAATTCATGTTAAAATTAGTCTTCATCAGGTATGGTTTTGTGGTGGTGTTGATTGACCGTATAAGTTTGATCAAGATAAGAGTAGTTGTTGGATGTTGGGTTACAAAATGCCAATGAGTTATGGGTTCAGATCAGGTCAACGAGTTGGTATTGCGGGCAAAGGATATTCTTAGGATAAGAGGTTTAAAGGCAGGGTTCATGTTATTGAAAATTTTAGGTTGAAGAGGGTAATTCTTGACGAAGGTTTTAAGTGAAGTTGGTAATGTTTGTTGTGCCAGGGGTTACATGAAGATTGTAATGTTGTGTGGCACATGTCGAAGTGATCAATGGGTTCATGTTTGAAGAGTATATGAAGTAGTTTCTTAGTAAGATTAAAGTATAATCTTGTAAGAGGCTTGATTGTCTTCCAGCTTTGTTCTAGTAGTTTTTGGTCTTTCCAAAGTGTTCTTCGTTTTAAGGAAAAGAAAACAATGGTAGTGCATTAAGTAAGGGTTAAACAAAGGATGAGGATCAGTGTTATGTGAATCCAGGATGTTTGACCAATGCAAGAGAAGGATAGACGATGTTGTTCCTTTAGTGAGTTTAGGTGATCGCAAGAATGGTTTTGTGGTTTTCAAATCGTTTATGGTGATTTATGGTCTTCAAGGGAAGTTTCATGTTTCTAGAAGGAGAATCAGTGGTTATACATAAGAAGTGGATCAAGTTAAAAATTAAAGACAAGAAGTTGTGAGAATCAGAAGAGTTTATTGAGGATAAGTGTAGAAGAGAGAATAAGTCTTTTGGTGTAAGAGTTTTTGGTTGGTGTTCTACAGTAGGTACTAGAACTTCCACATTAGAGTGCTAGAATTCACTTTACATTGATGTCTAAAACAAAACCAATGTTAATAGTTCATAATAGGATAAGTCTTGTTAAGTGTGAGGAGTACAAGAGACAGGTGGTGGTTTGGTTAGGGCAATAGTGTTTTGGACTCAATGTAGTCATAGGGAGAACTACAAGGTTGAAGAATCTTAGAAGAGAAGTAGATGGCAGGTTGGAACAATTTAGTATAAGTCTTAACAGTCAGGAGTGACTATGACACTAGCTCAAAAAAGACTTTGTATACTTGTTAAAAAAGGCTTTTTATACCAATTTTCGAGCACGTATAGAAGCAGGGGGTATAAAAAGTTTACAACTTTTATATCGATTTTAAAATCGGTATAAAATATAACTTTTACATCGGTTACTTTTTAGAACAGGTATAAAAAACTTTACTTTTATGCCTGTTGTTGTGAAAACAAGTATAAAAAATCTCGCCTTTATACCTGTTGTTATCAGAACAAGTATAGAAAAATCCTACTTTTATATCTGTTGTAACTCTAACCGGTATAAAAGTTAGATTTTTAAAAAAAATAACCGATATAAAAGAAATGATATTTTTTATGCCTTTGGAAGCACAACACTAGCGTATACGATCTTCAACTTCAACATTACAAATTTTTCAAGTATAAGTTCAAAAATATAAGTAAAGAAATGATATAAATATAATATGTTATTATATATTAAATAAAATTTCAAACCAAAATTTCAATTACAGTATGAAGATACAGTGAACTACAAACTGGATACATGAAAAGTGCATGTGAAAATACTAAAAGTTGAAATAAAAGCTACGTAAATATCACATGAAATAAGAGAAGACAATGTTGTATTTGAAAAGGTAGATCTCCTCAATGCTATTTTGAGCAACGAATGAACAATCTTCACATATTAGTTCTCCAATTAAATGAGCTTAATATGCACTAAATGATGTAAAGTAAATGACCTTTCCCTCCCTCTTCAAAATAGATAGAATCCCTCAGCTTTGAAAATGATTCAATTCCTAATAAACAGAAAAGGAAATTGGAATAAGATTATTGTGCAATAGTGGCATAATTCAACTAGGCTTTATTCAAAACTTTGCTTGCATAATAGATGTGTGAAAAACCTTCTCCCTTCGCTGGCCAAGCACAACACCTATAGCATAATCACTAGCATCACAAATCAAATCAAAGTTTTGATTCCAATCTAGAGCTACAATTACTGGTACAGAAACCAGTTTCTTCTTCAGAATGTTGAAAGCCTTCATACACTCATTATTCATCACAAACGACACATCTTTGACAAGAAGATTGCTTAAAGGTTTGGCAATCTTGGAGAAGTCTTTAATGAATCTTCTATAAAACCCGACATGCCCCAGAAAACTCCTGATTCCTTTCATATTTGTAGGTGGTGGAAGTTTCTCAATGACTTCCACCTTTGCTCTATCAACCTCAATTCCCCTGGAAGAAACTTTATGACCCAAAACAATCAATACCTTCAGTCACCATAAAATGAAACTTTTCCCAGTTAAGAACAAGGTTTGTCTGCATGCATCTTTTAAGAACAATATCCAGATTAGATAAGCAGGCTTGAAAGGAGTCACCAAATACCGAAAAATCGTCCATGAAGACTTCTATGCATTTCTATATCATATTTGCAAAGATTGCTTGCATACATCTTTGAAATGTGGCTGGAGCATTATACAATCCAAATTGCATTTTTCTTTAAGCAAAAATACCGAACGGACATGTGAAAGCTGTCTTTTCCTGGTCTTTTAGATCTACTACAATTTGATTGTACCCTGAGTAACCATCCAAAAAACAATAGAAAGCTTGTCCAACCAATCTCTCTAACATTTGATCCATGAAAGGAAGAGGAAAGTGATCCTTCCTTGTAGCCTTATTCAACTTCTATAGTCAATGCACATCCTCCACCTAGTAACTGTCCTCGTAGGTATGAGCTCATTCTTTTCATTGTATATAACTTTCATCCCACCTTTCTTTGCTACCATCTGTACTGGGCTTACCCAAGCACTATTAGAAATATGATATACAATACCAGCCTCCAGAAGCTTCAGAACTTCTTTTCTAACCTCCTCTTTCATCACAGGATTCAATCTTCTTTGTGGTTGGGCAACTGGTTTATACTCATCTTCCATGAATATTTTGTACATGCAATAAGTTGGGCTTATGCCTTTGAGATCCGAGATTGACCATCCAATAGCTCCTTTGTTGGATTTTAATACTTCCACCAACTTTTCTTCTTCTTTGGAGGATAAAGAATTACTGATGATGACCGACTTATTCCCACATTCTTCTAAGAAAACATACTTTAAATGTGGAGGTAACATCTTCAATCCCGATTTATTTTCCTTGACTTTTTCCTTGGCATTGATCTCTTCAATTTTCACCTCATGTAAAGGGATTTCTTCCAATGAATCCAAGTCAGTCAAACACTCATCAATCAATTCCTCGTCTTCCTCATTCAAATCTTCACATGCATCAATGAGCGTTTTCTCCAAAGGAGAAGAATAATATACCATCTTCTCCTAAATCACACATATTTCATCTAGTGCATCAAGATGAAAACACGCTTTATTATCTTTTGGATGAGACATTGCTTCAAACACGTCAAAATTCACTTCTTCATCTTATACTATCACCTTGAGTTTGTCATTCTCCACATCAATCAAGACTTGAGCCATCTTCATAAAAGGTCTCCTAAGAATGAGAGGCACATCAATATCCTCTTCCTTCTCCATGATGACAAAATCCACCGAAAATAAGAATTTGTCTACTTTAACAAGCACATCTTCAACCTCCCCATAAGGTTATTTAAGAGATCTACCCGCTAATTGGAGAGTCATCCGAGTAGGCTTGAGTTCCAAACCTTCAATCTTTTTAAACATAGAGAGCGACATTAGGTTGATGCTAGCTCCCAAATCAATCAAAGCCCTTCCAACAGCTAACTTCCCTATAGTACATGGAATAGTGAAGCTTCCTGGATCTTTAAACTTAGGAGGTAAGAATTTATGTATGATAGCACTACAATTCCCTTGCACTTCAATAGTTTCCTCTTCAATATATTTCCTCTTTTTCGTGAGAAGTTCCTTAAAAAATTTAGCATATGAAGGCATTTGTTGCAATGCCTCAGAAAATGGTATGTTAATCTCCAGTTTCTCGAAATTTTCCATAAAATGCTCAAATTATTTTTCTTTCTCCTTCCTAGAATAATTATGTGGATAAGGAAGGGTTTTTTCAGATAATTTGTTCTTTTTCTTCTCATCCTCTTCTTCTTTTTCTCTCCCCTCATCTTTCTCCTTTTCTTTTCTCTCACTTTCTTCTTTTTCACTCAACCTCTCTTTTTCTTTTCTCTCTATTTTTCTCTCATCTAACACCTTGCCACTTTTAGTAATAAGGGCTCTACACTCCTCCTTAGGGGTAACTTCAGTATTAGCCCTAAAATATTTTATCTTCTTAACTAATTGACCAACTTGTGTCTCCAACCTTCTAATTGCAGCTTCAGTGATTTTGTGATTGGAGTTTGATACTTGCATAAGTTGTTGAAGTGTGTCATCTAGCTTTGCGATTCTGTCAGATAAGGAAGGTTGTTGCTGCCATTGTTGTTGTTATGGTCTATTGCATTGCCTAGCTTGCCCTTGACCCATGCTTGCGTGAGGTTTCCATCCTTGGTTGTAATTACCTGGACGAAACTGATTACCTTGACCCATGAACTTGACTTCCTCTTGGGTATCTTCTGGCATAGCACATTGACCATTAATATGATCTCCACCACACAACTCACAAAGTTGCTGTTGAACGTGAGAAAAATTATGTAACTCCTTTGGAAATTGAGAGATTTTCTTCATTGGAGCCTCCAGTTGTTGAGTCATAATCTTATTTTGTGCCAACAGAGCATCTTGAGATTGTAGTTGTAGCACTTCTTTTTGTTGAAGTTGAGTTCTTTCACTGTGCATCTCATTATCATTCATAGCCATATTTTCAATCAACTCATAAGCTTCATCTGGAGTCTTACACTTGATATTACCTCCAACTGAGGCATCTAGCATCAATTTAGTCTGTGAGCTTAGACCTCCAAGGAATAGGATTACTACTATAGGTTCATCAAAACCATGAATGGGCGTCTTCCTCAGCAAGCCTTTAAATCTATCCCACGCTTGACCTAATGTTTCATCTATGCCTTGCCTGAAAGAAGAAATTTCTTGTTTACCTTTGTTTAGTTTTGACTGTGGGAAGTGTTTGTTCAGAAACATTGCAACCACGGCTTCCCGAACAGTAAAACTGTTCTCTAGAAAAGAGTTCAACCACATCTTAGCATTGCCTCCCAAAGAGAAAGGAGACAAGTTTAGTCTAATAGCTTCATCTGGCACGCCATTGATCTTCACAGTATTGCATATCTCATTGAATGTGGTCAGATGCTCATATGGATTTTCATGTGATAATCCATTGAATTGATGGCTCTTCACCAAATCAAAGCAGACTTCATCTCCATGTTTGCAGCATTAACGCTCGGCCTTGCAATGCTATTAAAATGATGAGGGCCAACGACTGTTGCATAACATGCCAGGGTACGTTTACCATTATGCTCTTCAGCCATATCTTATGTTTCCTGGTCAGATCTATGAGGTGAAGGCTGTAAAAGAGTCTCAGGAGAAGGGAAGAGTTCTCTAGAAATCCTTTTCCTCCTACTTCTACTATTTTCCAGACCTAAAAGAAGAGGTTCAGCAACTTTCGTGCTTCTAGTCCGAATTCTACCCTGCATACACTAATGAACAAAACACTAGAGCACCCAATTAGCACAAACAAATAAAAAAACAAAAATTAAAACAAAAATATAAATTTAAATATAAAGTCTAATCGGTTAAATATCACACAAAATTATAGTTTAAACCACGAGTCCCCAACAATGGCGTAAAAAACTTTTTAAGATGTCGGCAAGTGTACTGAATCGTATAAAGTAATAATAAATGGTAAAACCAAGTATCATTTCCCAAGAGACTCACGACACTAAACAATTATGTAATCACTTAACTAATTAGAAATTTATAGAACAATTTAAGGTTTTAGATGTAAAAATAAGAAAAGTAAATATGAATGCAATTTTGATCAATTGAAGAGAAACGCAAAAGTGAATGATGATGTAGGTATTATGAGATAAAGATGTTGTTGGGGTTTAGATTTCACCTAATCACTCTCATGCATATATGAATTTTTCTTCTTTATTAAGTTGTATGATGAAGTTGCTTAAATTGTTGCGCGCCAGTTCCAGCAGTAGTTTGAGCATTATGGCAATCGTCCTATGCCATCTCCTATAGCGGAACATGTGTCCCCTATAGGTAAAATTAATATTCATTTTTGTTTATTAATTTACTTTTTGTATAACCTAACATTTAATTTGACAGGTAGAAGCGACAAAGCAAGTTGCTTAGTTGCCGGTGCCCTAGGGGACGACATGGACGACACTCGTTCATGTCAGCTATATGTTCTCTCTCCTACTGGGACCATGCTAGTGGCTCGTGGCATAGTCTATGAGGCAACCACTTTAGTGCATGGTGTAGAGCTAGCATAAGATGAGGTCAAGGTCACAACGGATGAAGTTGTCGTACCAGATGCCCTTCTTCTTGTGCCTACAGAGGAGTTTTTCACTGTGGCACAGGCATTTCAGTCCTTCGTCGCCGGGCCTAGACATTATGTTGGTGCTGTATCTATCCCCCGATAAACAGTCCTACTATATACTTCTCAATTTTAATATTTACTTCTTATTGACGTCAAAACATAACCATTTTTTCATGTAACAACAGACAAGTCAAGAGGAAAATCCTACACAGAAGAAGACTCATTTATCTGAGGACGCACCTCTTGGTGCGTTACACGAGGTTGTTAACATAATTGCAGACGCGCTGATGATTGTACCATGAGATTATACTACATTTGGAAGAGATGTTGAGATCCCATTGTACTTGCATCAGCAAGATGTTAGGGAGCTTGCATCGGGGAGAGAAGAAATTAATATTACACTCGTTCAGTTGTGGATGCTGTAAGTTTATGAGAACTTTTTTATATAAAATTGATTTATCAAGTTACTTATATCATATCATTTCTTCATTTCAGGTATATGTTTGGTGTTAGTAACAATATGGGGTTCAATGATGTATATGGGTTCATTGACCCCTATATGACTCATGAAAGAAATAAATTTGATGAAATTCAAGCATACATCACCACCTGCTTTGCAATGGCGAATGACATGTATTTTCTTCCTTATATACTTGGGTAAGTGGAGTTTTTTAACTTTAAGTTTCATTTATGAATTTTGGTATATGACAATTAAGTTAATACGAATTTCAGGCGTCATTGGCAGCTACTTGTGATCTCCATAGCGGAGAACACTGTTATCTGGTTTTGTTCATTGCACAAGTCTCCTCTCAGCCCTCTTAGACAAGTAGTAGATTGGTAAGAACCTCAATGTTTCAACTTTCTTTGTTATATAAATGTATGCTAAAACAATTCTTTTAATAGTTCCCTTGTAGCACATATGATGTTGTCTGGGAGATCTATTGCTACAACTAAAAAGCTTGCATGGATGACCCTTAAGGTTTGGTATTTTAGTCCATACTTTGTTATATTTTGTACCATTTTAATGATGTTACTTAACATTTTATAATTATGATGATATATTGTAGTGTAATAGATAAAACGGGTCATATGAGTGTAGTTACTACGTCATGTATTGGATGATGACCACTATTCGTGCACATTACACCAGTGGATGGGAAACGATAATATTTAGGTTTGAATTTTATTTTCTCTATAGTTTAGATTTCATATACACTAATTGAAATCATTGTGTTTTATGCAGAGATTCAATATGACTACTCCAATTCCAGAGAAATCACTTAAACTCGTGAGGAAAACACTAGCTAAATATCTAATTCAACTATATAATAGTATGTGGTAGATATTAGGATATAATAACTTCTAAGTTTATGCTTCTAAGTTGTTTTATGCTTTTGTACATTATTACTAGTTTAACTTTGTACATTAGATTGATTTATGCTTCAAAGTTAATTTATGATCACATTGAATTGATTTATGCTTCTAAGAAGTTGATTTATGATTGCATTGAATCCATTTATGTTTTAATATAATTTGTATTCCAAATATATGCTTCTAGATTGTTCTGGACTGTTGTGGCTGTAAAATTATATGCAGGTATGTTTATGCAGTTGAGAATGTTGCAAAAACAAACCTATTCTTAAAAAAAACAAGGGAATACGCCTCAGTTGTGACCATAACCAAGGTAGAAAGTCCCCCTATGACATCGGTTAAGGTCATAACCGAGGCACAAAGTCTAGCGAGAAAGCTAAAAAAAATTAAAAAACACTCTACTGCCTCGGTTCAGATCACTAGTGCAGAAAGGGCTTTAGACATATGTTCTTTTGGCTTTTTGACGTTCGACCTGTATCCAACGTCTTTGTGGGTGACGTTAGTCAGATGTCCGTTGTGTCAGGCCTGACGTCTATATAGACGTCCGTTGTGTTAGGCCCGACGTCTATATAGACGTCCGTTGTGTCAGGCCCGACGTCTACATAGACGTCTGATGAAGCCACCCCGAATGTCTATATACCTGAACGGGTTGTTTAGGGATTAGGGTTTGGACGTCAGTTTGTGCACTGCCAGACGTCTATAGACGTCCGTGAGTGCACTAACCAAGGTCTACTGAGCTTTTTTTTTAAAAAAATCAATTTATTTTTGCATTAAAACCACACCTGAAAAAAAGAAAATTGTCCCAGAACAATATAGTATAGTATATATGCGTTTCATATAAAGAAAGTTCTACTTAATGTACAAAATAATCCAATACCAAAATTATCAAGATATAAACTTAATTCGTTCCTCGTGACGTGGTAGGTTGGTGTTACCAATGAGGAGCATTGGTATCTTGAAGCTATTGTGAAATTTTGATGATGATAAAAGTTGAAGAATTGAAGACTCTAAATGCATATTTGTTAAACGCATTTTGTAGAAACAAATGTATAGGATAAAATGTAATTATGTAAAAACTCTTAGAAGTTTTCGTATTTAGTGAGTCATTGCACAAATAATCGATTATCAAAAGGAATAATCGATTATCACGAGCCAGTTTAGAAGAGAGTTGCTTGCGCAAATAATCGATTATTACACAGAATAATCGATTATCACTGTTTCATTTAATTATGTCCAAGTCTCCGGAATAATCGATTATTGCTCAGGATAATCGATTATCACTTTTTTGAAAACCCCATAACGGACACAAATAATCGATTATCACTTACGATAATCGATTATCAGTGGCAGTTGGGAGATGTCTTTTCAGTTTTTTGACCCTGCACGAAACTAGGCTTATAAATAGAGGTCTTCACAGCTCTTAGAATAAAACTTTTCAATTGAGAGTATTAGAGCTTTGTGCCTAAGGGAAGCTCTCTGTGAGTGAAAAGGATCTATGCCATTTGAGAATACAGTTTGTCTGAGGAAGTTCTCAAAGTGATAGAGTGCTCTTGTTTGGTCTTGTGAATAGGAGAAGCTCGTGCTTTGTGTGTCAAAGGTCGAAGCAGTTCTCTTCAAGTTGGCAGAGCTGTTGCTTCCGGTTTGTGCGTCGAAGGAAGCTCTTCCAGTTCGTTTGTTGAAGGAAGTTACTTGTTGCACTCTTCTGGTTCGTTTGTCGAAGGAAGGTGTTTTCTATTCTTTGCTCATTTCATTATCTTGTAATCTGTACAACTATATTTTTAGTGAAAAAGGTTAATCACTATTTATAGTGATTAACGATTGGACGTAAAATCTTTTGATTCGAACCAGGATAAAAATTCTGTGTTGATTTTCTTGATCCCTAAACTCTTAGCACATCAATTGTTCGATAAGAAAATCAATTTTTGAAACCGACTATTTTAACTTGTGTTGTGATCGTTACACGCTTTCCGCTATCTATATTTTATTCCGCTGTGCGACTCTATATCGGTACCGATTGTTCCGATAGTTGGTCCAATACTTCTCCATGCCAAGTCCAAACGGTATAAGTCCTCATGATGCCGAACATGAATAGATGGTCATGCACATTGCCTAAGTCTTGTCGTATTTGATTAAGACAACGCACACAAGGACAAAAATATGTCCCATTCACAGACTTAGCATTTTGTTCAACGTATTGCAAGAACTCCGAAACACCCTTATCATATTCTTCACTTATGCGACGTTCATTCATCCAGCTTCGATCCATTCTATGTTTGTAAAATCATCAGTTTAAGTTTTCAACTCTCACAAGGTTAGGCCCTACCCATTCAAAAAAATTATTTTTCCACTACAAGAAATGCAGTAATTACCGAAGGACAAATACCGAAGGCTTTTTGGACCGTCGGTAATATCGATTTACCGAAGGCTTTACCGAAGGGCATGTGAGGTGGTAATTACCGAAGGATTGTAACCGTCGATAATGGCTGAGTGGAAATACCGAAGGCTTACGACCATCGGTATAAGCATCGACTTAATGAAATGCGAATTTGGGATTTCCTTCTCCCATTGTCCCAAATTGTTTTCGCGCAAGTCTTCCTTTCTCCCTGTACCCGAAATTTCTTTCTTCGAACACTACTCCCTTTCTTGGAGGCTTGGAGCTGGTTTGGTGCTGTCGCTACGAGAGGTTGGATGGTGCGTTTCTGTCATCTTGGTTAGGGGTTTTCTTTGACGGCTATTGTACGGTAGAGGCTGAGTGTCTGCCTTTTGTGCCGCTGTGGAGGAGGCTATGTTGGAGGGAGGGTGTGGACAATCCCTACAGTGGAGGTTTTGTGTTGCCTTACTTCCCCTACCGTCAAGGTAAGTAGGTTTCTTATTGACCCTGCATGTGTTTAGCCCCTATTCTTCGTAAGAGGGTGTTTAATGATTAATATTTGTTGGTGTTACATTTTGCTAATGTAATTTGTCCATTATTCTACAAGGTTTTAGGGTTTTGATAAGGGGCTGAGTCACAGAACGTGTAGAAGGTTCCAACATAGTGGGTTAAAGCTGGTTGCAAAAGGGCTGCACTGAAGTGTCCAACAGTTATCATTTACAGGTAGGTAAAGTTCATCCTGTTGTGGTTGCCATTCTCATTGTGTTGTGTTAATTGCCTTATGAACTGAGAGCCAATTATAATTGAATTTGGATTGTTTAGTTTGCAATTTGAGCAATATGAGCATGTATGAATTGTCTATTTTGATGATAGCCTTGATAGGAAATAAATTGTGTAATTTGAGGATCCACGTGCTATGAATGAAACTGCAACTTTATTGAGCCTTTCTGGCTTTTCTGAATTTGTATCACATGGCCTGAAATAGCTGTTTTCAGGGAAATTTGAGATACATAGGCTAGGATTGCCGAAAAACGATATAGAGGAATTTATAAAATTTGTTAGCCGTAGTGGAACACGACCTTCAAAAGAATTATATGAAATGTTGAACTCAGATAATGAACTGAGTTCATCGAGAACTTGTATACTTCCTGTGAAATTGTTCCAAGAGAGATCCAGTTTTATCAGATTCTTCAGGTTCTCGATCTCCCTAGGAAGCTCACCTATCAGCCCATTAGCACTTAGATTTAGAAAATACATCAAATCCACTAGTTCTCCAATTGATCTAGGAATGCTCCCTCCAAACATGTTTCCTCCAAGTTGTAAATCATTGAGCCTTTCAAATTGTGACAAGAATGATGGAATACCACCATCAAAATTATTCTCCGAGAGAATTATAGTATTTAATTCAGTCCAATTCCGAAAATTTGATGGAAACGAACCATTCAAGAAATTGAATCCAACATCAAAGTTGATCATTTTGTTACAGTTTGACAGTCGATGTGGAATTTTCCAAATTCCAAGTGGAATTTTTTCCAAATGTACCTGCTCAAGTGTTTGAATTTTCCAAATTCCAAGTGGAATTTTTTCTGTCAAATGGTTTTCAAACAACATAAGTTCGCGTAATATACTCAAGTTTCCTAATTCACTTGGAATTTCTCCTTCGAGTTCATTGAAATTCAAATACAACATATCCAGTGATTTGCAATTACCAATCTATGGAGGTATTTTCCCTGACAAACTGTGCTCTGGAATCACTAGAACATAAAGGTTGGTAAGGAGTCCTAAGGTTGACGGTATACTGCCAACTAAGTTACTGGCTGTAGCATAAAACTCTATTAGGCCAGTACAATTCCCCAAGCTTGGTGGTATACCCCCACTGAAGTTATTGTGAGAAAGAGACAGAATAGACAACATTTTAAAATTTCTAGATCCCAGTTGAATAGTACCTCTAAGACTATTACGATCTAGAAATAACACAAGAAGATTTTCGATATCATTTAGACTCTTCGGAATAACTCCCTACAATCCATTACCTAACAAATACAGATTCTGTAATTTACTACAATTTCCAATGGACACGAGAATACTCCCTGAAAGCGGATTATAAGAAAGATTCAGGGTGATAAGGTTGGTCATATTCCCAATACTTGAGGGAATGGAACCGGTTAAACTGTTGTGACTGAGATACACTTTTTCCAGGTGAGAATATTCCCACAAGAATTTAGGAATTTCACCACTCAGCAGATTAGAATAGTAATGGTTGGAACAGAATCCCCTAGCTTTTGCTAATCCAAATTGCAAATTGAAACTTTTTAAGTGTAGAAAATGTGGCTGGAAAAATTGGAACAGCAATGTGCAAAACGAATGACAATGTATCCAAGGTCCCAATGATATGTCAAATAGGTTTATCTCATCAATTTTGGTGTGTACAAACACTTAGACAGCAAAGAATGATATTGCAGCAGCAAATCAGTAGTGCACTTCCCAATGTACACAGATTTGATGTTTTAGGAAGTGATTTGGCACAAAGGTGTAAAAATGACCAAATGAACAGTAAAGATGAACTTTGATGCATCAAATATATGTATATAGACAACCAAACTGTGCCAAAAACCACTGAATCAGTATATGACTGGTTGAGTTTCAAATATGAAGCAAAAAAAATGGGAAGTCAAACTATGCTTTTGAAGATTTAATGAAATTGGACCAAATCAACAGTGGTCAGAAGTTTCAAATGACTAAGTGAACTTGTTTAAATGCTCACACTGCACTGAAATACAGTGATGCATCAAATCACTGTGACAGTTGCTCAAAATGCAGAAAATGCATTAATCATTGATGCAGAATCAGAAAAACAGCAGATTCAATGGTGGCTGGTTCAATGAAATGTACAAGAAACATCCTAATCAACTAGATCTAGTTGCTGAATAAGAACTAGTAGATTAATAATTTTCTTAAAACATGGCAAAGATGCAGCTGATGAGTCGTTATTTCTTGAATTATATTTAGTTTATTGCACTTAAATAAACCAGGGAATTGTGTTTAATTGTTTGTTATTTCCCCGTTTTCCGAATTCTGCTTAATTTGGTCGGAAAATTGTAATTGTGCTAATTTGAGTTTTCTGAGCTGATTAAGTGCATTTTTGAAGTGCAGGAAAATTTCGGAAATACATTTTGGGACATCAGGAAGAGTGCCTAACAAATCCAAGACTCTCCAGACAGACATTTTTGAATTAATTAAAATGTAATTCAGTAGTTTAGAATTTTTGAATCAACTCTTACATTTTGGGTCAATTTTTGGTAAAGTAGACTAGACCCAAAAGTGGGGGGAGTGACTTGGCACCTAGGGTTTTTCTTTGCGTGGACCCCACCTTCATTATAGGAGACACACGGCCTTAAGGAAATGGGCAGCCGCCACTTGAGGTTTTTCTTTTTTTTGGTTTTGGTCTCTCGGTTTTTGTCATAGGATTTTAGGATTTTGCTTTGGAATTTTTCTTTAGCTGGAAACACTATTTTCGGATCATGAATGAAAAGCACATTTTGAATTTTTTCCATTTCCTTTTTGCAAGCACTGGATTCATGAGAATGCTTATTTAATTTTCGTTTTGAAGAAGTGCAGCACGGTGATGGATTTTGATTTGAATGAGAGATCCAAAGGCAACACGTCCCGCGGAGAGCACCTTGCAGTTTTTTTTATTTAGTATTAGGGTGGTTGATTTCATTTGCAACGCTGCACCAAATTCCTAGAATGAAAGAAGAGGATTGATCCTGGCTGGAGAAGAGGACACGCAACTTAGGAGAAGACGGTGCACACGGGAGAGAGCTGGGACGTGTGGAAGCAGCCAGCACTCGGTTTTCTTCCTTGAACGTTTTTTTTTATTGGTTTTCATTTCAGTAGAAGAAGGAGTGCTGGACGTGGGAAGGCAGCAGCTTGGGGGACTTCCAGAATGTAGCCGACACACACTTTGGGAGGAGTTTTTTTTTTGGAGATTGGAATTTTAAGGAGAAAAAGAGGGACACATTATGGAATGAGAACCCGTGAGGTGAAGCAGAGAAGTGTGCAGATTTACGGAGTTCAAGAGGGAGCTGCCACCTTCACTTGGTTTTTCTTGGAACATTTTTGTTAAATGGAAAAGAAGGAAACATCCAGTAGCTGCCCCCTACGTGTTACACACATATATTTTTCATTTTGAAGAAGCATAAATTTTGTTCCAGCAAGCATTCTGTCCAGTAGCTATGGAGTTTTCACGGTCTTCATTCCGGAAGGAGCAACAAGCAACAAGTGCAGCCACCACCTATGAAGGATCACGATTTCTTTGATGAAGCTGGCAGTAGTTTCACGTGCAGCACCTTGGTCCAGTTTGGAGTAGTTTACTTGTTTAGTTTATTTCATTTGCCACGTTTGATTCCTTTACTGTTCATGCATTGTTTTTGATGTCGTTTCAATGATGGATGTACTTCATCTAGATGATTACAAAGTGCATTTAATTTTTTAGCTCATCATTGCATTTTAATAGTTTTGGATTCCTTTTTCTTATTTCTCTAATGCATTTAAATTAGTTTTGGCTTTAGGAATGTTTAATTTACTGTTATCATGTTGTCTGTTCTGTTCAGTTTATTTATCTTCTTGCATTTCCAATTTCCTCACTTATTTTAGAAACCGTTCGGTATTCACGCTTTGTTAATTCATTTCACTGTTTTCAATTATGTTTGGTTGTATTTAATTTCCAGTCTTAATTTACATCATTTTCGAATCACAAAAACACTTTCAAAATCCCCCCACTTCGTGTTTGACCTAAGTCTCGAATCGCATTTGGTCCTTGAGAGACGACCTAGGAGTCACTTCCTAGTCTATACTGCATTCTTTTATGCACAACTTTTATGGGAGGCGCGACCCTCTTATCAAAATGTATTTTGATGAGAGGGTCGCACCTCCCACAAAAGTTGAGCATATAAGAATGCAGTATAGACTAGGAAGTGACTCCTAGGTCGTCTCTCAAGGACCAAATTGCAGTTCAGTCTCAGATCAAACACGTAGTGGGGGGTTGTGAAAGGTTTGTGAATGCAATTGAACTAAATTTAAACTGGAACTTAAATACAACCAAACATAATTGAAAACATTGAAATAAATGAACAAAACATGAAAACCAAACGGTCCTAAAACAATATGTGTGAACTAATTAAAATGCAGCAGATAATAAAGAAACATTTGACATACTATTCAAACACAACACTTAAGCTAAAGAAATGAAATGTTATTCATCACGAAATCAACACTTAAAAAGAAAACGCTAATAGTAAAGCAAGATAAATGAGCAAGGCGCTTCTAATGCATTAAAATTCTCTGTGCAAGCTTAAAGTTAAATCAAGTAAAACATTATTTAATGCTAGTAAATGGTAATATTGAGTTAAAAGGTGAAATGTTCTATTCAACAGCTTCAACGCAGTCATAAAGCAAACAAATTAAAATAAAAAAAAAACGCATGACAGTGAAAATAAAATCTCGGACTAAGCAACTTCATTCAGCAAAGTAAGTGAATTCAGCTTGTGCACACCGCTTGCAGCTACCTAAAAGAAAAGAAAGTATGTGGACCCAAATCTAAAAGAAACAAAATAAAATGACCGCATGTGAAAGGTGAAATCAGCGCATAAAATTCCATTCTCCTTTGCTAGAACATAACCCCCCAATGAATCCATGCACAACAATGCTTCCAAAGTGATTCACCGTGTGCACCTCAGGCCATGACACACCCTCCATCTCAATATCCATGTGCTTCTATTTAAAAGAAAGAAAAATCCCGCGTGCTGCTGCCAAAATGAAGATCCGCGTGCTTCCCAAGCTGCTGTAACCAAGCTTTCTAAAGTGAATGAATCCTCTCAATTGCTACTGGAATCAAAAGGAACTAAAGAACCAGTGCCAAAAGATGCTAGCCAAAACAGCGTGTTTCTCTCATTTTCGTAACAGCCCCCAAGGTGGCGGCTCCCACACACGTCCAGCCCTATTTCTTTTCTACCTCCCCTGGACGCTCCCTTCTTCCTTTCTTTAAAGCAAAGAAAACCAAACTAATAGGTGGCGGCTGGAACTCTGCTGCCACCCCTTGCTGGACTGCTGGAGCCCTCTTTTTTTTTTGTGCCCGTTCACGCTCCCTAATTTCTCCATTACCCACACCACTTCCAAGATGCTGGACCGTGACACTCCTTTCTTTTTGCTGGATGTCACCCTTTTTCTCTGAAGTACCACGTCCTCCAAGCCCAAAAGGAAAGTGAGCCTCCACGTGTGCTCCTTTTGTAAAAGCAAATAAAATGATGATGAAAATCCATTCTCCCTGCAGTAGCTTGACCTTGCCTTTTAAAAGAAAGTAAATTCATTTCTTCTCTCCAAATGAAATCACGTGATGCTGCTCCTTCCCATCTCCACGTTTCCGCACACTACACTCTCAATAAATCACCCGCTTCTTCCTCTCAATGTGCTGGCTTCTTCTTTGAACACCCCCTGTGCTTCCCATTCTCCGCGTGAAGGTCTTCCTCTCTCCCCAGCTGGACGGGTGACATCTCCTGGACGTGCTTTGCTGGACGCCTTGCTGCCATGGGCCGTGGTGCCTTCTTTCTCCAGCTCTTTCTTGAATCCCGTCCCACAATATCCTATGCTTCTTGAGTGAGAAAGAATCTTCAATGCCTTCTCGCGGCTGGACCTGAAGGCTTCTGGATTTGAGCTCTCTTCTTCTTTTCCACAGAAAAGTTCTCCGAAAAACAAGTACCCCCCTGGCGGCTGGACTCAACCCCTCTAGACCGTGGTCCCTCCATCATTTCACTTCTTCAGCACTTTGCATTTTGGAGCTTGCCAACGTGACTTGTCCATGGGCCATGTGCTTTTTCTTTTTTGTTTATCAATTGAATAATAAAAAGCTGATGTGAAATGAAAAACATGGGGAATAAAATCTGCACATCTCTTCTCCACGTGGGCCGTGCTGAAGATGTTGGGCGTGTGCAGCCAAGTGTGGATGTGTGAAGGCTGGACGTTCCCCTTGGATGAAGCCCGTTCGTAGCTGCTGGATGTCACCTCAAGTTGCTGTTCTGGACGTGGAGCACCTCCTTCTTTCTAATGAATCAAGCATACAGCTCCCCAAGGACGTGGCAGCTATTTCAGCCCAATTGAATCAAGCATTTGGAGCTCTCCTCTGGTTCCAGGCCCGTGACCATTAAAAGTGAATCAACTTTTTTTTTTTGCTTTTTGAAGCTCCTTGTTGAGTGCCAAATGTTTTTCTGAAGGTCACTCCCCTTTCCAATAATGAAGCACCCCTTTCTCATAAGTCCAAATATTAAAATCACCATAGTGCCCTCCTTATGTCCCAAAATATTATCCAACAATTTTCCCCTGCAATTAATAATGCAAATAATTAGCTCAGATAATTCAAATTAGTTAAAATAAGAATTTTCGATCAAATTAAGCACAATTAGGAAAAATGGGAAAATACTGGACATTTAAGCACAATTTCCTAATTAAATTTGGTACAATAAACTAAATGAAGTGAACAAAATATTGACTCATCAGCAGCACAATGCAAAGCTGACAGAAAATTCTGATACAGTAGTAAAAACCAGATTTAAATCAACTCAACTACTGTTTTTGCAGATCTGTGATTGATTGTAATGACTATCACTTCAGACATGCTTAATATCACATAAGAAACTTGTCCCAAGTTTTAGATACAAGAAAATTGGCAGAAACAGTGTGCACCACAGCAGACTAGAAACTAACTTTTACTACATAATGTGAAATCAGAGTTGGATGAACTTAATCACATATTTTGAATGTCAGTGTGTATTACTGATTGTTAATACTTGAAACATATATGAAATCAACAAACAAACTTGTTTCAAGCTTGAAAATCCAGAAATCTAAACTGAAACCTCAAAAGGTGTACTAGAAATGCACTAGAATGGTCAAATTTTGATGACTGCACCAAACTAGCCTAAGAAACTTCAAACAAACTTTCCTAACAAGTTTAGGATGGTAAAACAATGCTAATTAGAAAGTCACACTACAAAAACAACTTAGAACTCAAAATATGACATCCTAGAACCTAAAACTAGTTAGTAGAATACACTAAAAGTGGTCATAATGCATAGTGTATTAAAGTAGTAACCAAAACAGTATGATAACTATCTACACAAGTTTGAAAACATAAAAGAAAGATAGAAATGAGGGCAGAATTCGAAAATACAAAGAAATAGAAGATTTGACTATTTATGGACCTAAAATCACAGTACACCATGGTAAATTTGGTAAGAATGATGATGTGCAATCTGTAAAAGACGCCTAAAAGTGTCTACACAAGTTGTTACCTCCTAGAAATGACTAAGAATGGACTCAATAATTGATTCCTAACACACTATCTTCAAATCACTACTCAAACCTCAAAAGGTGTACTAGAAATGCACTAGAATGGTCAAATTTTGATGACTGCACCAAACTAGCCTAAGAAACTTCAAACAAACTTTCCTAACAAGTTTAGGATGGTAAAACAATGCTAATTAGAAAGTCACACTACAAAAACAACTTAGAACTCAAAATATGACACCCTAGAACCTAAAACTAGTTAGTAGAATACACTAAAAGTGGTCATAATGCATAGTGTATTAAAGTAGTAACCAAAACAGTATGATAACTATCTACACAAGTTTGAAAACATAAAAGAATGATAGAAATGAGGGCAGAATTCGAAAATACAAAGAAATAGAAGATTTGACTATTTATGGACCTAAAATCACAGTACACCATGGTAAATTTGGTAAGAATGATGATGTGCAATCTGTAAAAGACGCCTAAAAGTGTCTACACAAGTTGTTACCTCCTAGAAATGACTAAGAATGGACTCAATAATTGATTCCTAACACACTATCTTCAAATCACTACTCAAACCTCAAAAGGTGTACTAGAAATGCACTAGAATGGTCAAATTTTGATGACTGCACCAAACTAGCCTAAGAAACTTCAAACAAACTGTCCTAACAAGTTTAGGATGGTAAAACAATGCTAATTAGAAAGTCACACTACAAAAACAACTTAGAACTCAAAATATGACACCCTAGATCCTAAAACTAGTTAGTAGAATACACTAAAAGTGGTCATAATGCATAGTGTATTAAAGTAGTAACCAAAACAGTATGACAACTATCTACACAAGTTTGAAAACATAAAAGAAAGATAGAAATGAGGGCAGAATTCGAAAATACAAAGAAATAGAAGATTTGACTATTTATTGACCTAAAATCACACTACACCATGGTAAATTTGGTAAGAATGATGATGTGCAATCTGTAAAAGACGCCTAAAAGTGTCTACACAAGTTGTTACCTCCTAGAAATGACTAAGAATGGACTCAATAATTGATTCCTAACACACTATCTTCAAATCACTACTCAAACCTCAAAAGGTGTACTAGAAATGCACTAGAATGGTCAAATTTTGATGACTGCACCAAACTAGCCTAAGAAACTTCCAACATACTGTCCTAACAAGTTTAGGATGGTAAAACAATGCTAATTAGAAAGTCACACTACAAAAAACTTAGAACTCAAAATATGACACCCTAGAACCTAAAACTAGTTAGTAGAATACACTAAAATTGGGCATAATGCATAGTGTATTAAAGTAGTAACCAAAACAGTATGACAACTATCTACACAAGTTTGAAAACATAAAAGAAAGATAGAAATGAGGGTAGAATTCGAAAATACAAAGAAATAGAAGATTTGACTATTTATGGACCTAAAATCACACTACACCATGGTAAATTTGGTAAGAATGATGATGTGCAATCTGTAAAAGACGCGTAAAAGTGTCTACACAAGTTGTTACCTAAAAAGTTTGGGTATTTGTACTAATGTGATTGTCAGTAGATACTTTTATAGCTATTTGATTGCCTAAATTATGTTAATATGTATTATATATCCATGTTTTTATAAATATTTGATTGTGTAAATTATGTTGATGTCTATATTGTATGTTCATGTATATTGTGTTTCATTTATTAGGCTACAACTTGATTAAGTTAAGTAGTCATTTAAAATCCTATGGTACTACACACATTCTCAATGCAATGAGAAGGGTAAAAATACTATAAACACTTAGAACCTACAAAATATTTGGAAGTACTCTAGACAAGAGAACTTCAGTACTAATAAGTTGTCTCCTCCAACTTTAATACACAACCCCTTAGGATGTCTAAGGCACTTCAATACTGAGGACTTGTCTTTGCATGCCCTTATTGAATGCCTATGACAATAGTGTTAAAATTGCCTTCCATGTTCGACTTGAGTAGTAATAGGTTTATTACTTAATGTCACATGGAGTGTTGCTGTTTTGGCTAAGTTTTTATTTGTTTGGCTTGTCACAGAACATGGCCCATTTTCCCAACCATCGTGGATGGATGTACGACCATTGTTATAGTGGAAGGAGAGGTTTGAAGGAATCTTTTGTCATTGGAGTTGAAGAGTTCGTGGAGACGGCCCGACAATGTCAATATTATGCCCTTGATGGAGGGATTCGATGTCCATGCATCAAGTGCGAATGTACAAGGATTTTGAAAGATGAAGTCGTCAAAGTTCACCTTTACCAAAAAGGGTTCATGCCTAATTACACGGTCTGGACATTTCATGGTGAAGAAATTCCTTCGACCTCCACTGTAGCTGAAAAACGGCTTGCATCAGGTTCGAATACTATTGTACATACATCTGAGATAGATCAATTTGCCTATATGCAAGAGATGGTCGACAATGCTCTTCGTCACCATGCTGAAGAAGTAGACGATAGTCATGATGAAGAGCCTCCAAATGAAACGACGCAGAGGTTTTACAATTTACTTACAGAGGCAAATCTACCTGTATTTGAAGGTTCATCGGAGTCAAAATTGTCAGTGTGCATTAGACTCATAGCTGACAAATCTAATTGGAACGTTCCCATTCAAGCAGTGGACTTCTATACAAAATTGATGTTAGATTTGACACCACCAAACAATTTCATGCTGAAGAATTATTACCAAGCCAAAAAATGTGTTTCAAAGTTGGGATTGGATGTCAAGAAGATTGATTGTTGTGTTAATGGATGTATGTTATTCTATGACAATGACAGTGGGAAAAATGATGCATTGTTGGTTGAATGCAAGTTTTGTGGCTCACCTCGATATCATACAATGCATGCTGGACGGAGGCAAAAAAAACCAATTCCAATAAAGTCCATGTTCTACTTGCCTATAATTCCAAGATTACAAAGATTGTTTACTTCAATGCAAACATCAGTACACATGACATGGCATGATGGTAACAAAACTCCGGGATTTTTGCGTCATCCTTCTGATGGTGAAGCTTGGAAGCACTTCAATCGTAAACATCCATCCTTTGCTAGCGAACCACGTAACGTCAGACTTGGTCTATGCTCTGATGGGTTTACCCCGTACATTCAAGCGTCTGCATCACCATATTCATGCTGGCCCGTGATAGTTACCCCATACAATCTACCACCTGAGATGTGTATGACAAAGCCTTACATGTTTCTATCGTGTATAATACCAGGTCCATCTAATCCCAAATCATTGATTGATGTTTATTTGGAGCCTCTGATTGATGATTTGAAGAAGTTATGGAATGGTGTTTGGACGTATGACGTTTCAAGGAAGCAAAATTTCCTTATGAGGGCAGCCTTGATGTGGACTATTAATGACTTCCCAGCGTACGACATGTTATCTGGTTGGAGCACGCATGGTCGATTAGCTTGTCCACATTGCATGGAACATACAAAGTCATTCCAATTGACTTATGGTCGGAAAAGTAGTTGGTTTGACTGCCATCGACGGTTCTTGCCCATTGATCACCCCTTTAGAAGAAACAAAAAGGCATTTCGCAAAGGGCAAGTTGAAACGGATATGCCCCCGCCGAAGTTGACTGGATCACACGTTTGGAGAAGAGTGAAAGACTATCCAAAAGTCACTGAATCTGGTCATAATAGGATAGAAGGGTTTGGAGAATGGCATAATTGGACTAAACGAAGCATATTCTGGGAACTTCCCTATTGGAAAGACAACTTGCTAAGACACAACATCGATGTCATGCACACAGAAAAGAATTTCTTTGACAATGTCTTCAACACAGTTATGAATGTTATAGGTAAAACAAAAGATAATGAGAAAGCAAGAAAAGATTTACCTTTGTATTGTGGACGAAAAGACTTAGAGTTGAAGGCGCAAGGTAACGGCCGATTATTTAAACCAAAAGCAAATTACACCATTTCAAAAGACGAGGCAAGAATAGTGTGTGGATGGATCAAGGAGCTTAGAATGCCAGATGGATATGCTTCTAACTTGTCCAGATGTGCCAATGTTCAGAACGGTACTATTCAAGGGTTGAAGAGTCATGATTGTCATGTATTCATGGAGACTTTAATCCCTCTTGCGTTCAGTTGTTTGCCAATGCACGTGTTAAATCCACTGATAGAGATCAGTAACTTCTTTAAAGATTTGTGTTGCACGACACTATAGGAGAATTCCCTTAAAAAGATGGATCAAAATATCCCAATTATTCTCTGCAAATTAGAAAGAATATTCCCTCCTGCATTCTTTGATTCAATGGAGCATATTCCAATTCATCTTGCATATGAAGCTTGGCTTGGGGGACCCGTGCAATACAGGTGGATGTATCCATTTGAAAGGTTTATGGGAGAATCCAAACGTTCAGTTAAAAATAAAGCTAGAGTAGAAGGCTCAATTTGTGCAGCTTACTTGCATAGAGAGACAACATATTTTTGTTCACATTATTTCAAAAATTTCATGTTGTCCCCCACTCATGTCAGAAATGAAATGCAATGGCAAGTTGAACCACGTGAAGGTGCATTGTCAGTGTTCCGACAATCAGGCCGTCACGCAGGGAAAGAATTCACTCATTGGTTAACTGATGCTGAATTCAACTCTGCTCATGTCCATGTCTTAATCAATTGCAGTGAAGTAAAGCCGTACCTTGAGTATGTCATCATCCATCGCATTGACTCAAATGAGGTTGAGGAAGATGTTGCCTACCAACTTGACCAAATGTCACAACCACAAGAAGTTATTGAAGTTGAACGTATAACCGCATTGGTCGACCATGATGGTGATGGAGATGAATTACAAGCAACAATACAAGGTGATGAAGAACAAGAAGAAGAGGAAGAAGAAGAAGAAGAAGAAGAAGAAGAAGAAGAAGACGAACAAGAAGATGATGATGATGATGACGACGACGAAGAAGAAGATGATGATGATAAAGACGATGATGAAGAAGAAGATGAAGATGAAGATCATGATGACGACGATTGAATGTTGGACATCCATTGTAGCAAATTGAACTGTCATTTCAATAGAGTTATCTAAAATACCATCTTAAAAGTTGTATGCAATTATTTATACATTTACTTTAAAAACCATTGATCCTTCGTTAATCATTTCTATTTTTTCGCTTTATTTGTAACCATTTCAATGCAGTCATGACAGGACAAGGTTCAGAACGTCCTGATAAAGGAAAGGGGGTAGCAAGGCCTAGAAAGAGGCAATGGCAGGCACCAAAGTATGTACTTAGGGTGCCTGCTAGACTACCTACCACTATTGCCGGCAGTACATCATCTGTGGGGCCTCCTCCTACCCCTACAGTACAGCCTCCTACACCTGCAGTAGACCCTACTCCTACCCCTCCAGTACACCCTTCTACTACCCCTGCAACAGACCCTCTTCCTCCTCCTGTAATTGTAACCCCCACTCCTCCTCCTGTGGTTATAACCCCCACTCCTGTCCCTGACCCTACTTCTATACCTTCCTCATCTGTTATACCGCCTTCTGACACTGTCACACCATTTGCTGATCAAGATTCAAGTGGTGATGGTGAAGGTCTTGACCCGCCCCTCCATGATCGACCATGGATTGAGCCGTATGGTAAAGGGTAAGTTTTTAATCTCTTGATATAATTTGATGTTTAAACCCTATTGTAATTCAAATGACTTTTATCCTGCAGTTTTATTCCATCTAGGGTTGCTTCCCAGGCCATCACACGTTCAATTAAGCAACAGTTTCTAAGTCCATGGCCTACTTGGGGAGCAATTCCTGATGACGACAAAAAGGCATTCTGGGAGCGCTTTCAGGTGAACAATCTATTTAACTAATTGTCCCTCTTATTTTAGTATGTTCTGTAATCAATGTTTGTTCTCTTTAATGTTACAGATGAAGGTGCAGTGGAAACCTGAACATGAAAGTCAGATACACAGAAATTTCCACATGAAAGCATCTCATCGACTGTCAGAGATGTTTAGGGATGCCCGCAATGCAGGACAGCGCCCTTACTGGCTGGGTGAACAAATTTGGAACTCTTTACTGGCTCATTGGAATATAGTAGAGTTTCGCAATAAATGTGCCAAAGCCCAGAGGAAGAGAGCGTCTGAAAGGGGGGCACCCTGCATACTGGTGGGTCGATCACCATTCATGAGCATGTCATTCGTATGGTATAATCTCATTACATAACTTTTTCTTTCATACATAAGTTATGTATATTCTATTTCATATGTACGCTTGTAATTCTTAATTATGTTACAGGCACAGGCTCTCGGACGGGCGGTCCATGTTGATGAGGTCTTTGCACAGACTCATGTTCGGAAGGGAACTAATCAATTTGTTGATGAAAGATCTCGGAAGTCTCATGTAAGCAAATAACACTATTACTATTACTAATTTTTCATTTATGTTATACTATCGTTCCCTGACATTGCTTTTAATGTTTCAACAGGAAGACTTTTCTACGAGACTTTCACAGGTTAGATCTGAACATGAGTCAGCTCCTACACCGGATGATGCCAGTAATGCAGATGATGACATCCGTAGGACACAGTGCTGGATCGACATCGTTGGTGGGAAGAAAAAAGGACGAGTGTATGGTGCGGGACAGCTTGCTGCAAACTATACAGCATCCAGAGGAGGTACTCTGAAGCACCAACCTTCTTCTTCCACCAGTACTCCTGACGAGGTCGTTCTTCGCCTCACGCAGGAACTCCGGCAACGTGACCAGGAGATCACTGATCTCAGAGCAGAGTTTACAAACTTTAAGGCCCTGGTCATGAGAGTTTTGCCTGAAACCTCACAGGACGTACAAAATATCCCTCCGACCTAGCCACGACCCTCCTCATCACCTGCTGCCACTCAGCAGCCCACATCAGTCCAACCCACACCAGTCTAGCCATCAGTACAGGAGCAGGATGATGAAGATCATTCTGATGATAGTTATGTACATTATTAGTTTCATTTTCTTATTACTTGTTACACAAACATTTGGATATTAGAACATTTTTGACTTGATATGATTTCAATGTTAGTTAAATCTACTTCCAGACTTTGGATGTTAGAACATCTTTTTGTTACATTATTTTATATTTGCACTATAATTACATTATCTATACATTAATGGATGTTCGTTGGATTAATTGATGTTCAATGGATATTGATAATTGATTGCATCTTTGAGATGCACATTATGCATGTTTGTATGTGCTTGAAAACTGATATGCAGGTCTGTTTGTAATTGAAATTTGATATACAGGTCTGGGTTGCACAAGAAATACCATTTCTCTGAAACCTTCTCTGCAATTTACCGAAGGCTTTTGCCCTTCGGTAAATGCCCACAGTAGGTTATTACCGAAGGCTTCTGCCCTTCGGTAAATACCCTCGTATGGTGATGGAGCCAAATTCCAGAGGAAACCAGTGGCCTGAAGCTCCCAGATCAGAGGTGTGGTATTTGATGGTATCCACTTTTAAGATCAATTTTGGTGAAGAGATTTGCTCCATGTAATTCATCCAACATGTCATCTAGCCTAGGAATGGGATGCCTATACTTGACAGTTATGTTGTTGATGGCCCTACAATCTGTACACATTCTCCAAGACCCATCCTTTTTAGGGACCAACAACACAGGCACAGCACAGGGACTTAAACTCTTTTGGATCCACCCTTTGTTCAACAAGTCATTAACTTGTTTCTCTATTTCTTTTGTTTCCATAGGGTTGGTTCTATAGGCTGGCCTATTGGGTAGGCTTGCCCCAGGCACCAAATCTATTTGATGTTCTATTCCCCTCAAAGGTGGTAATCCACTTGGTACCTCTTTGGGAAATATATCATCAAATTCCTTTAAAAGTTTTTGCAACCCCTTTGGTAGAGAACCAAGTTCATGAGTGATTGAAACAAATGCCTGTTTGCAATAAAGAAGGAAATGAGGTTGTCCAAGAAAAAGATTTTTGGAAATATTTAAGGTTTGAGGTTGGACAACTTCATGGGTTGAGGCATGGGTTACCAAATTCTTTCTTTCTTTCTTATTTTCTTTTTTCTTTTCTTCATCCAACTTCTTCTTAAGAATTATTTGATCCTCTCTTACTTGTGAAGGTGTAAGAGGACACAAAATAATTTTCTTTCCCTTGTGTTGAATGGTGATTTTGTTGGTGACTCCATCATGTAAAGCTTGTTTATCATATTGCCAAGGTCTTCCAAGTAATATGTGCCCAGCTTCCATTGGTACTATATCACAAACAATTTGATCTTCATATTTGCCAATGGAAATGGGTACACTTACTTGTTCTTTAACTACTATTCCATCATCCTCTTTGATCCATTGAAGTTTGTAAGGTTTAGGATGAGGAGTAGTGGTTAAGCCAAGCTTCTCTACCATTCTAGAACTACAACAGTTGCAACAAGAGCCACTATCCACTATCATTGAACATGTCTTTTCTAAAACTTTGCATCTTGTGTGGAATAGGTTCTCTCTTTGTGACTGTTCTAGTTCTACATGTTTGCTCTCAAGGAGTCTTCTCACCATGAGTAAATCTCCATCACAAGGTAGAGTTTCTTCTTCTTCAGAAGTGGATGTTTCAGACTCACTACATGAAGAACCCTCACTTTCACTCTCATGTTCAAGAATGTAAGTTGACCTTCTATTTCGACACTCAGATGAATAGTGCCCTCTTTCCCCACATTTAAAGCATTTGGTTTCCTTACTTTTATTATCTTTTGGAGGTTCTTTGGCTCTTTCTTTCCCTTTCTCCCTCTCTCTAGATTCTTCATATCTTGGCTTAATTAGACTACCCTCCCTCTTATATTCTTTCTTGTAACTATGAGGGTAATCTTTCTTAGTAGAGCTTTTTCTTTTGAGTTGCTGCTCTACCCTCACACAAAGTTGGACTAACTCATTGAGATCATTGTAGGGTATAAGTTCAACCCTATCTCTTATGTCATAGTTGAGTCCACTTTGGAACCTAGCAATTGTGATTCTTGGTTCCTCTCTTATCCCAGCCCTCAACATGAGTAATTCCATTTTTTGTCTATATTCCTCAACACTCATGTTCCTTTGTTGGAGTTTATGGAGTTTATCCATTATCTCCCTATCATAGTAGGCTGGTACATGCCTCCTCCTCAAGGCAGCTCTCATTTCATTCCAATACCTAATGGGAGGTAAGTGTCTTAGCCTATGGTCCTTGACTAAGGCTGTCCACCAAATTAAGGCATAACCTTGAAAGCTTAGAGAAGCCATGGTGACTCTCCTTTCATCATCTATTTGGTGGCACTCAAACAATTGCTCAACTTTCATTTCCCACTCTAGGTATTCTTCTACATCATCTTTTCCATGAAAGGAAGGAAGATCAATCTTAGGCTCTCTTGGGTAATGCTCTCTAACTCTATGTTGTCTTCTAGGAGGCATTTGGTAGTGGTCATCATTGTGATGACTACTATTTTGCTCAATTTCACTTGGAGAAGATGATGATTCTTCTCTTCTCCTATGGGAAGACCTCTCTTTCTTTTTATCTTGATTAATCAAAAGTTGACTAATCATATCTTTGAGCTCACTAATCTCTTTATCCCTTTGTTCAAATCTTTGCTCAAATTCTTCCCTTAAAGACATTTCACTATTGGGTTTCAAACTTCCTTGCACACTTGATTGACTCATTCTTGTCAAAGGAAAATTTTCAAAAGGTTTTCAAAATGTTTGACAAGTAATGAATGAAAAAAAAATTTCACAAACTTTCTTTGTTTTTGGTGAAAAATTTCTAAGAGATTCTAGAAGTAAAAGATGTTTCTAAGTAGCTCCCAGGAAGAAGAGGTGAGTCACAAATGGACAAGCTTAGAAACCAAGTTCTTCCTTAGCCAGAGTTTCCTTAGAATGTTCTTTTACTTTAGTTTCTAAGTAGAAATTCTTCAAATTCTTTTTAAATGTTATGAACCTACAAACCAAAGAAAGGTTTACTATATGCTATGCTATCCTAAATACCACGGAGACCTAAAAACAAAAGGATTACTCAAGACATTTAAGGAAAGCAATAAAGATGCAAGAATGTAAATGCTAGACGGCCCTAAGTGAAAGTGCAAGTGACACTTGGAGCCCCTTGACACACTTTCACACTAAAGAAAACGAAATTGGACTATTACAATGTTCAATTGTGAGCTTGGAATTGCTTCAAAAGCATTTTCCCAAGTCACTTGGCACAACAACAGAAATATAAAAAAAACTACAAGGTTCCGTGATATGAGTACTCAAACAAGCTCAATTAAATGTGTAAAAATAGTGTGGACTTCAATCTTCAGCTGCTGCCAAGTGTATCTCAAAAACAGTATGCAAGTTGTTCAAATTCTGGTGGCAAATTATGCTGCTGTAATGTATTCTGCAGCTGCTGGACAGCAGAGTTGCATCTACTCAAGAGCTCCTAATTGCTTTTCATTTCAGCTTTCCCCTCACTTCCTAGTATGCTACCATTATAAGTAAAGGTTTCTGCAACTGGATGCTTCACAACAGCTATCACAGTACCTTAAATCCACTCAAACAAACCAAGCTAGATTTACCATTCTGCACCAGTTTTCCACACCAATTTCCAGCAATAATTGACAATTTTGGAAGCCAAAAATGTGGTAAACAAATGAACTAGGTATGGAAAAAACAGCAAGTACACAAAAGGAACCTACCAAAGGTGCTAGAACAGATTAAGAAAGCAATTAAAAACGCAAACACAGTTCAGAAATGATTCCAAATGCAAACTGTTTGATAATTTTCAAAACTGTTTGATAAAATGCCCCAATGACTTTCAGATTTTTGAATTTTGATTTTTCAGGGCCTGTAATCTGGATTGCACAGTTCAACAGCTTTTTATCACTTGATATTACTTCTTTGAGTCATCTATTTCATTTTTAATCATGGAACCAGCTTTTTCACAATCCAGTAATGAATTTTTGCATCAAAATTACCAAACAGCAGCTGGAAAACAGAACTGCACCAGAAAAATTAAACTGAATTTTGGTGGTTTGAGATCCAAAACTATATGGAAATGTTTCAATCTTTGTTTGGACAGTTTCAACAATTTTTAATGATGATTTTGAACATGTTCAGACCTTAAAACAACTTAGGAACTGCCTATAATTCGAAATCATTGTTTCACTTCCATTTTCACTCAAAAATTGATGGTTTCAAATGCAAATTTGCATATAAGTCATGTTTTGACCAAATGAACAGTACTAGCAACTTTGAACCATCAATTGAAACTTGCTCAAGCTATAAAACAGCAAGGAAACAGCAGATTTTCGAAAATTCCCTACTGCTGTACCACTTATGCAGTAAATGGCACCAAAATAACCAACCAAATTCAGTTTTATGGAATCAAAGTTTGAATCAGCAAGGAAAAGACTCTAGGAAATGTGAATACACAGATCTAAGCTGGAATTAAAGATGCTTAGCATGACCAAACTCAGATTAAACTATGCAATGAAAATTGGCACGGTGATAAACCAAATTTAAATCTGAAATAGCAAATGACTAGTGTCTATGCACAACCAAGCTATGCAAATTGCATTTCATTGCTTGTTATGGTTGGCTACACTCTTAGCATCATTCAACAACACTAAACAATGTTGTATCAAGCTTTAGAATCAACCAAAACCAGCTGAAAACAGATTTGATGATTTAGAACAGCAAACAAAATTCTGCATCAGATTTAAACAGAATTTTAAAACCAGTTTGGCTTATTGGATGCTTCAGCCTATATTACCAAGGCTAGATCAACTCATCACTGCCTCTAATGGTAACAAACAGCTTGTATAGCACTGGTAAGCACAGAACTCAACAGAAACAATTTCAAAACAGTGACAACTGATAAAACAGCAACAGTAGTTTGCACAAGACTTTAGACAAAACAGAATTTAAAGTTCAAAGCTGGAATTGACTCAAACAAGAAATGATTCACCGTTTAAAATGAAAAATGGACATAAAACACTATAAGAACACAGAATTAAAGGCTGGAACAAAATTACAGAAGCAGAATTAAAAGAACAAAAACTGAAACAGAATTAAAACTGAAACAGAAACAAAAAACAGAAACAGAGATGGAATTCAGCAGAATTAAATTGCAGAATGAGAAGAAATGCTTAGCTCCTTGGTGCGTGGAGAACCTAAGCTCTGGATACCACTTGATGGAGCCAAATTCCAGAGGAAACCAGTGGCCTGAAGCTCCCAGATCAGAGGTGTGGTAGATGTGTTGGTGTGCAGCGGAATTGATGGAGTAAATGGTGATGGAGATGTTTGAATGAAGCAAGGTAAAATGAGTGAAGCCTCTCAGCTCAGAAAGCCTTCATATAATGGAAGGAAGCTTGAGAGAAAATGAAGAATTAGCAAGCAATTTTGACTCAAGAGCAGAATGCAAGACTGGAATATATTTCTCAGCATTTGGGCATAGCTCTAAAGTACCATACAAGGAAGAAACCATCCTATTTATAAGTGAAGATGGGTCTCTTTTCTGAAATGAACTCCCGCCTAATTTCAAATGGGAAGCCTAACAGCAACACCAAATCCTTCCAGCAAATCCCATGCCTTGCTCCAGGTCAGCTCCTCACGTGTTTGAAGCATCTTCTCATCCAACGTTGGGCTATTTTGGGGTTTTGGCTGGGTGCATATGACTTTGGCAGCAAGCTTCTCCAACCAGGCCTTCCTTTCACGTGCCAAATGCCATGTTGGCAGCTGCTCCCTCCAATTTATTTAATCCTACAAAACAAAGTAAACATGCTTAATTAAGAGAAGAAGGTTTAAGATAATTCACCTTCCATAGAAGCAAAATATTAAGTGATCCTTCTTCCTCTTGAACTCTCTTAGCCATGGCTCTAGTAAGAGGTCCAATGTATGTCTTAGATGGTCTTCCATCATATGGTCATTACCGAAGGCTTTCGCCCTTCGGAAATTACCGAGGGCTTCTGCCCTTCGGTAATTACCGAAGGCTTTTGGCCCTTGGTAAATACCGAAGGGCGAAAGCCCTCGGTAAATGTTAGCGATAAGAGAATTACCGAAGGATTTTTGGCCGTCAATAAGCCTTCGGTAAACACCCTTTATCGACGGCTTATGGCAATTTCCGAGGGCTTCTGGCCTTCGGTAATGCCCAACTTTTTTGTAGTGTTCATAATTTGCTAAGACACGTGCAAAGAAGTCTACATAAATTTAATAAGATTTCGGCAGCATTTCGCATTGGTCTCCGAAATACACAAAATGAGAGTAGTCAACGATGACCACAATCAAATATGCATCCGGAGAACAACACAAATACTGAACCGAAATTTTATCAATGTTATCCATAAACTCTAACTTACATGTTATTGCAAATTATGAAAATTAATTTTCTCAAACTGTCCAATCGGACAATTCAAAATTTAACACAAACGATTAAAAGATTTGATACTTATAATCTAACATGAGAATTATAATAACACAACTAATACATGCATATTCAAAAGCAAATAACACATGCAAACCTTAAAGTCAAAAACATGCATACACAAAACCCAATAACATGCGTACAAAACAAATTATCAATGAAGAAGCTAACCTGAAAAGCAGATTCCAAATGAAATAGAGGGAAATCGAGGAGTCCACAACCTAAAACGTAGGCCAAAAACAGTCAAAAATGCCGCCCAAGAACACGCAAAAACTGCACCAAAACGCACCGAAAGCGATTTTTAATCGGTTAAAATCAAAGATATTTCATCACAGAACAATTTAATCGGATTAAAAGTAAATTTAAACGCTCCAAAACAGAGAAAACGCACCTGGAAATGCAATGCCGCAGAGTGAAATCGCGGGGAAGACGATGAATAGTGAGTGTAACTCCTCGCAAGTTCGCGTTTTAGTATAAACGGCACTAGACGTCCGGTACTGAAAGGCCCCGACGTTTATAATATTATAGACGTTGGGGCCATAACTAATATGACGTGTTTTGGATTTAAATATTGGTATTCGCGGGGGGTTTAGACGTTTGTTGGAGGGACCCCGACGTGTATAATATTATAGACGTCAGGGCCCCTCCACAATGGACGTTTAAGAGGCTGAAACAATTAACTCTTCAACTACCATGTCAGCCACTTAAACGTCTGTTGTGGAGGGGCCCTGACGTCTATAATATTATACACGTCGGGGCTCCTCCAACGGACGTTTAAGAGGCTAAGCAATTAACTCTTCAACTACCCTGTCAACCGCTTAAACGTCTGTTGTGGAGGGGCCCCGACGTGTATAATATTATAGACGTCGGGGCCCCTCCAACGGATGTTTAAGAGGCTAAAGCAATTAACTCTTCAACTACCCTGTCAGCCGCTTAAACGTCCATTGTGGAGGGGCTCCGACGTGTATAATATTATAGACGTCGGACCCCTCCACAACGGACGTTTAAGAGGCTGACGGGTTAGTTGAAGAGTTAATTGTTTCAGCCTCTTAAACGTACGTTGTGGAGGGGCCCCGACGTCTATAATATTATACACGTCGGGGCCCCTCCACAACGGACGTCTATAGTCAAACTTATTTACGAAAATGCCACCGGTCAATTATTTACGTTGGTGTTTTCGTGGACGGACGTCTATTGGGTGACGTGAAAGGCAAATTTTGCCTAAGGTTATAACCGAGGCAGTAGAGGTCGACATACTGCCTCGTTCAGAAGGAGCCGAGGCGTAAAGTCCTGCAAAAAAAATTAAACAAAAAAACATAAACCCTACTCCTTCGGTTACCTTTGAACCGAGGCAGAACCTGCCTTTTTATGAAGGGTAGACTTTATACCTCACCTACATATATCTCGCTTCAGGAACCACTGCCTATGAACGAAAGTAACCGTTGTCGTTTTTCCTGACTACACTAGTGGAAAAAGAAAAGAGAGATGAGGATATTTTTCTTCTTTTTTGAAGATAGGAATAATAATAATAATAATATAAATACTAATAATAATAATAATTTAATCATATTAATAATAAAAATTAATGATTTAAGTTAATATATAATAATAATAAAATATGATAATAATGATAATATACATAAATATATACTAGTAATACATAAATTAATTAATAATTATTAACAATAATAGTAATAATTATATCTTTTATTCCAGGAAAAGTTTGGTCTACTTTCAATTTTATATATTAAAATATCTTTTATCATCCACAATTCATCCTCAAATAAAACAAAACATTAGTAACCATTAACTAAATATTGAATAATTATAATTCATATTAATTTAATTATTTATTTCTGTGTTATCTAAATAATTGTGTATATTCTTAATCATACACCGATTTTATTATTATTATATATATATATATATATATATATATATATATATATATATATATATATATATATAATTAATATTCACAAATACATTAAAATTATATATTTAAAAATATTAAATGTTAAATAAAAAAATGATTCATTTTTACCTCTATCTTATTATTATAGGTGTGAAAATGGATTCTATATCGTGAGTGAACCTAACTCACTACAAATTCAAGTATGTGTTGAAAAAAATTTAGATTTTTTTTTAAAATGTGGATTGATATAACATATTGATTAAATGTGGTGATTATTTTGAGTTGAACTTTAATGTATGTAAGAAGTTTATTAATTTAAAATTTAACTTATATAAGTGACTTATATGGTTATTATATTTTAAGACACGATATTTTTTTTAAATTGATTATTTTTATATCTTATGATCACCTAGTTAGAAGTTAATTAGGCGGTCATCTTTAGCACATCTAGAGGTAGCTTTCCAGGAACTCTGGAAGACCATTAACAAAACTCATTAATCGAGTAGTAATTCTTTTAGTAATAATTGGCAAACTTACCGATTAAATATGTTTATTATATTTATAAACTCATGTGCCTAAATAAGTCAATGCTAATTAAGAAATCTATAAATATAGGTTAAGGTAAGAGTAAATGATTATATTTATTGTATTGTCGAGAATTAATTATGTTTACCCAACTATCATCACTAACTTTAGTAGTATCGGAGTATGTTTTGTAGATAACAGTTGAAAATACCGTTATTTGTGATATAATTTTGATACTAAACGCACCCTTTTTGACTTAGAAGCTTGCTTGAACTCATGTTTTTGCTTTAGTTTTGTGAATAAGTGAGTAGAGATTATACTTTATGATTTTATCACTAAATTCCCTTTATTTTGTAGCTAATAATGTGCTTGGAAGAATTCCAACAATATATAGAGTTGTATAAAGCTGAATCAGCCAAAAAAACAAGCAAAACAAAAAAAAGTGAGTTTTGGAATGCTACCGCCAGGGCTGAGCGCCTCTGAGCGCCAATTTTCTTCCCGCACCACGTCTGGGCAGCGTTGAGCGCTAGTTTTGACCCGTACCACGTCTGGGCGCCCCATTTAGGGCGTTAAGCACCAACGAAGTGGGCTTGGGCATGTTCTCTGTTATTTTTATGTTCTATTTAAGGACTTGGACGTCCTAGGGATTATATCTTTTGATGGCTTAAGAACAGAAACAAACTTTTCACCCCTTGGGAGTAGATTTTGGGGATGTGACAACTCTCCTTTTCCTTGAGGGTAGATTTGGGGATGTGACAACTCTCCTCTTTTCTTTCTAGGGTTTTTCTATCTCTTTCATTCTTTCGTTGTTCATCTAGTTTCTCCATGATGATGGGGAACTAAACCTTATTTGTTGTTGCGGAAAGATGTAACCTCTTGAACTCTCATGTATATTGAATTGATTCTTAATTATTTATGCTTCTTTAATTAATTGTTAGGGTAATTCTTCTTTGCGTATTGCTTGGTGTGTTTAACTCATTTATTAGCATGATGTATGATTTGTATGAGTACCGGAAGGTATCTTACAATTCATGTTCTGGAGAATTATTCCCAAAAGCAGTATTGCTCAGGAATGAGGGTATGAGTTCTGGTTGTCTTAAGCTTATGATATTCAGAATTAATTATTAGGAATGCTAGGAATCGTATGAACTAATAATTAAGGATAGGCTTTCTTCGCCGAGGAATCGGGTTTAAAGTAATTTAGAAAGTGACATTGACATTAATGAAGAAGATGAATTCTTATATGCATGAGAGTGATTAGGTGAAATCTAAACCCCAACAACATATTCATCTCATATTATCAACTTCATCCATCAATTCTAGTCTTTAGCCTCAATTGATCAAATTACATTCATGTTTATTTTTATTGCATTTGCATCCCAAAAATTGTTCTTAAGTCTTAATTGGTTAAGCAATTACATAACTGTTTAGTGTCGTGAGTCCTTTGGGATACAATACTTGGTCTTACCATTTTATATTACTTGATACGATTTGGTACATTTGCCAGAGTCTTAACAAGTTTTTGGCACCGTTGTCGGGGACTCGTGGCTTAAACTATACTTTTGTATGATTCTTAACCGATTAGACTTTATCTTTTATTTTTATCTTTTTATCTTTTTATCTTTTTATCTTTTTATCTTTTTATCTTTTTATCTTTTTATCTTTTTATCTTATCTTTTTATCTTATCTTTTTATCTTTTTTAACTTTTAGTGCTAATTGGGTGCTCTAGTGCAGTGTTCTTTAGTGTCTGCAAGATAAAATCAGAAAATCTGTACTAGGAGCACAATATCATCAAGATAAGAAGGTTGAAGAAGGTCGCAGGGCGCCTAGTTGCCCCTTTAAGGGCCCTCAGCGCAGGATGTCACACATCACCACCTGGGCGCCCCATTGAGGGCGCTGAGCGCCAGCCTTCAAGTGCCATGTTCACCAAGACTCTTTGCATGAAGTGGTTAAAGATATGAAAGAGAATGAAGTTATTGAGATTGAGGCTCCTTATTCAAGGCGGGTAAAGATGGTGAACAGGACGATGCTGCAGATAAGTTGGTGTGATGAAAGCAAAAGGAACACCAACATCATATATGCGAATTGTGCTTAATGGTGTCAGGCTCGTGACGTTAAACAAGCGCTTATTGGGAGGCAACCCAATTTTTGATTTTTCTTTTTAAATTGATTATTTGTGTGGTTTGGATTTTATTTTGCTTTGCAGGAATGACAACATCTACTGATGGGTGCTGGGCAACATCTACTGAGGGATGCTAGGAGGACTCAGATGACAACATCTACTGATGGATGCTACTATGATGAGAGTGATGAGTGATAACATCTACTGATGGAGGCTATGTGATTAAGCATCTACTGATGGATCTATGTGATTAAGCGTCTACTGATGGATGCTACTGACGACATCTATTTATGGATGCTACTGACGACATCTACTGATGGATGCCGATGAAGATGAGAAAGATCAGCATTTACTGATGGATGCTGATCAGAAAGATTAGACATCTACTGATGGATGTTACTGAGAGCATATACTGATGAATGCTGATGTGAAGGATTTGCATCTATTGATGGATGCTGGAAGATTCAGATGAAAGCATCTATTGATGGATGTTGATGGAACAAGAGTTTTATGTTTTTGTTTTATTGTTTATTTGAATTTTGTTTATTTTGTTTTATTGCTTATGTACTTGGTTTAATGAATTGTGCTGCAATGGTTTGGTATGATGTGATAAATTGTTGTTTGTGATGAGTAATTTTCTTGTGTTTGCTCTATTGTTCTATGATGCATGTTGAGTTAATGATTGATGAGACTTTTAAGCATGGATGATGGTTGCTTATAGTTGTTTTTAAAAACAGATGCATGGTGTCAATTGTGATTAATTTGCTGGACAGGATGTTATTAAATTGTGGAACTTGAGTTAAACTGTGAGAGTTTGACTCCAGAGTTTGATTGATTGAATGCTATTGCTTTGGAAGCATGATTGATTTTGCTTAATTTTCTATGATTGAACCACTTGCTTGCTTGTTACATATGATCAAGGCCATGTTTTCTTCTCCCTTAGAGCCAATGCCAATAGGTGAACCTGTTCAAAATAGAATGGCTGAATTTCTCACACCAAGAGAGGGGTGAATTGGTGAAATGTAAAAACAATGTTTTCTTTAAATCTTTTTTGCAAAGTGGATGCCTTTAAAAGCTTTCTTGAAACGAAAAGAAAAAGATTTGTTTATGCAGCGGAAATTAAATCGATTTAGTATAGTAAGAAGTCGACTGAATAATAGAGTGCAAGGATAGAAAGATCAAACGCTGAATTTTTATACTGGTTCGGCCAATCCTACATCTAGTGTCCTTCCAACCATAGGAAGCCAACTACACTATAATGATCAAGGTTTTTACAACAAGGCTTTTATAGAGACCTCACGTCAAAAATATAAAACACCTCTCTAACCCTCTAATCAAAATATAGGCATATACAAACAGACTAGCAGCAAGAATCCCCTCTCCTGCAGTCAAAACCCTTTGAGACACCCTCAAAGTCAAGAACGCAACAAACTCTTCTTCATGTAATCACAACAAGGAACCTCAATCCAATCTTCACAAGATTATAGCCTCTGATCTCTCACTTACACCTAATGTGCATATATGATTAGCCTTTGTAAGTGCAGTTAACTTGCTCTTCAAGAATTTACAAGTAATTGATCACCACGGTCACTTCTTGTTTCTTGGAGCTCTTTTTCTCTTTCTGTAAGAATGCACTTTCTACAAAAGATATCACAAACTGTTAGATTCACAAAAGTTCTTACAAAAATCAAATTGAGTGAATTTATAGATAAACACAACAATGACACATTTTAATTTACTAAGCTACTAATGTAGTCGAATACAACAATTCTGTTATTGCAGTTAGCAACAATCAATGTAGTTAATTGAATGTACAATTAATGCAGTTGAATTTCATTTAATGTTTGGTCAACATATTTAAAAATATAGTCGTTGTACCATTTAATACAAGCATTAACAGAATTTCAAAACTGTAACAGACTTCGAATGTCGAATGCACGTTGCATGTAATCGACTATGTAACACAGTTAAACATAGTTTTGAAAAACTTTCACTTTGAAAATCTCACAGCACCCTTTGAAAATGGTTTGTGCAAATCCATGAGTTTTAATCGACTCACCCCATAATGAAGTCGACTTAAAACTGTTGTTTTGCCACACAATTAAAAGTCCAACATAAGTGCTTGTGATTTTCCTTTTCTAAAACATCAGACATGCATTCACCAATAAAATCAATTATATAGCATAATGAAATGCAATGTATCAACACAATCATGTTCTCAATGCTATAAACAAATTTATACAATGATTAAAACATATAGAATGTAAGCAATAGTAACACACATAACAGCACATGTGTTATTAATTATGTTGTCATCATAAAAAAGCTGAAGCTTTGAGATTGTAGGTTCAGCTAAATCAGTGCTCCCCTATCAACAATCTCAACAATCTCCCCCTTTTTTGATGATGCACAATGCAGTTTTCATAGAAAGTATTGTTAGAGCATGTATAAGCAGGGGACAAACTTATATCAAGACAAAAAGTGTGCAAACACATCAATGAAGCAAAGATATAATATCAATCAACAATCTCAATATTATTTCAAGTAATTTCAATCAATTATAGAATAGAGATATATTGAAAAAGAATAATCAACAGAATATGATCAATAAATTGAATAACCAAATTCCAAATAATGAAATTTATAACCCTTGTTAAACAGTAATCGATTGATCCACTATTCCAATCGATTTCATTGCGTTCCATTTTGAATTGAATCTCCAGTTGTTCATCCAGAATCAATGATCAACAAAACCTTTCAAGATCTTTTCCAGATCAAGCATTTTAGAATCATTTTAATACAAAAATTAATACTGGTATAATCTGTGTGTGTAAATGTATGAATGTAATTATAAATAGTAAAGTAATCAACTTCATACATAACAAAATCGATTTTAATCAGATATAAATAGATACTCAATCTAAAACAAACTCTGATTTCATTGATTTTAAACAGGAATTACAATCAGATAGACCCAATACAGAATGGCATAAAAAGCCATTAACAAAACAAGCAATACTCAAAACATCCAGATAAACAAACTAAAACAAACAAGTAACTAAGACAACTTAACAATTAGGACAAACTTTCCTTGTAACCCTATTCTGAGTCAGATTTTTCCATATTATCCTCATCAGAAGTGCTGTCTTCCCTTCATTGTTGAGCCTCATTAAATCTTCTTTCAAAATTATTGAATTTCTCATTCAAAATTCCGAATTGGTTAGCAACAAATCTCTCAAAATTTGTCTCAGGAATAAAATTTGTACGTTATGCATTAGCTGTTGGAGTACTTCTTGAACTGTAGGAGAAGTTTTCTTCACCTTTGAAACACCAGCCTTTAACTATCTTCACTAAACCAAGAGAGGCAATATGTTTCGGTTTATCACATTAGTGCCACTACAAGATCATCTTTGCTCACCATTTACATTTACTCCTTGAATTTCAAGAACTTTGCTTATAAAGACTGCATATGGTAGATGGTGAGTTTTCTTGAATACAACATTCATCATATGATTTTTGATCACCTTTACCCAATTTGTTGGAATATTGTTCTTGATGGCATGCAGTAGGTATACATCTTCAGTAGTCATTCTGTCTCGAGTCAATCTTCCAGGTAAGTGTTGGTATCGGAGGGGGTATTTTTCGAAGAGTATAGCGCAGCGGAATTAAAACTCAGAGAGCGGAAAGCGTGTTCGATCACAATTAAAATTAATTTGGTCCTTTTAGTAAACATAATTTTCTTTCAGAAAATTAATCAAACAGTTGATATACGTAAAATAATATGAGTGTAGGGAATAAAAAAATCACACAGATATTTTTATACTGGTTCGATTCAACAGAATCTACGTCCAGTCGTTAATCACTATAAATAGTGATTAACAGTTCCACTAAAAATGGTTTAACAGATTACAATCAAATGAAAAGGAATAAAACGAAAAGAACCACTTTACCAACTTGAAAAGAACCGCTCCGGCAATCGACCAACGATTCGCAAGCTTCTCCTTTCACAAGACCAGGCAGAGTACCTTGCTAACTTGAAGAGAGTTTGCTCCGACTATCGACACACGATACGCGAGCCTCTCCTTTCACAAGACCAAGCAAGGGAACAATGAACAAAAAGCTCTCTAAGAACGTTCCTCTGACACACAGTGTTCTAAGCTTTCTCAGTTCAAAAAAAACGTTACCTTCTGATTTCTCCAAATCAAATTATATAGCCAAGTACACTGAATGCCAAAGGTCAGCTCCCAATTGCCATGAATAATCGATTATTGTAAGTGATAATCGATTATTCAAGTCCATTACAGAGGTTTCAAAAAAGTGATAATCGGTTATATGAAGTGATAATCAATTATATGAAGTGATAATCGATTATTCAAGTATGACTTGTGATAATCGATTATTGCTTAACCATAATCGATTATACTAGTAAAATTTAGGTTTAATAGGTTCGGAGGTCCCTTTATTTGTGTGTTCGTTTCAATTGGGTCCTCCAATTTTGGAATTGATCAATTGGGTCCCTAATTTAGTCAATTTGATTCCATAATAGCCTTTTCGTTAAATACAGTTAACGACGTTAACCTTTTTTAATAGGTGGCAAGCTGAGGCATCCAGGTGGCACCGTTGGAGCCTTTTCTCAATCTCTGTTACCTCTCTCTCTCATGTAATGAAATCCAGTCCCCATCATCTTCATCAAATTTCACTCATCAATCACCATACCCTTAATATATAACCCTTTCATCTCCAGTTCAAAACCCTCATCCAATTTCCTTTCTTCTTCCTTCGATCATTTGTCTCATTCCTCTCCCAAATTTCCATTAATTCTCAATCCACTCTCTCGTTCCCAATTAGGTCCCATTCCTGTTCAAATTTCGTTTCAGGGTTCTCTCAATTCAAAGTTCTGCACTTTCCCTTTTTGCAGTGGAATTTCTCGTTCCTGGGGAATTAAATTCCATTGTCTCTCACTAAAGCTGAAAACTTGGAGATAAAGTGTCATAATTTCGATTCAATTTTTTTTTGACAATTGGGTCTGTGATCTTCCTGTGTGGGTAAGCAAGGTTACGAAAAATTGTGGGATCGTGATTTTGGCTGCAATGTTTAAGAAAACTGTCTATGACCATGGTTTTTGGCTGCAACATCAAAACGAGGTTTAAGAAAATATCATTTTCCTTCGCTGTTTTCTTCTCCTATCTCATTTTGCACAGAGACACTTCGCTGCTTTCCGCTCACGCTTTCGTCCATTGTTGCGATCTCAATCTCTATTAAGATGGTGTGGTTTGCTTATATATATATATATATATATATATATATATATATATATATATATATATATATATAAGTAAAACAAAAAATGAAAAACTAAAGAGAATCGATCTGTAGGAGGTTATCGATTAATGGAGGAGTTGGTGTTGTTTTGTTGGAATGTGTGATAGTGGTTTGAGAAAATAATATGTTTAGAATGGAAAAGAAGAAGGTGAGGAAGGTTTGAAGTCAAAAGGGGATCTGGAAGAGGAAGAGTGTGAGAGCCAGGTTCTTACCCTAGAAAGGATTTTATTTTAAACTTAAAATAAAATAAATTCTACCCCTATGCGCCACGTCATAATTAATTGATTCGTCAGCATGCCACGATACATTAAATTTAACGACGTCCACTAAAATTAACGGTAAGGGCATTATTGGTTTAGTTTTACCAAATTAGGGACCCAATTGATCAATTCCAAAATTGGAGGACCCAATTGAAACGAACACACAAATATAGGGACCTCAGAACCTATTAAACCTAAAAATTACAATGTTTAACATTTTCCTACTACATTCAAAATCTACAAGTTGCTTTTTTAAAATATTTTCCTACTACATCCAAAATCTATAAGTTGCAGAATCATCAAAACACATCTTCAGGTTTTACCAATACTCCTTATTGGTAACAATCTCCCCCTTTTTGATGATGATCAAAAACTCTCTTTTTAAAAGCAACTCAGGTTTACCTGCAACATATATAAACTAATGGACAACCACAGAGTTAGCAGTACCTGTACAATTAAAAACTATTTTTTTCTTTAATCCTCCCCTTATATTTCTTCTCCCCCTTTTTGATCATAAGCAAAAAGAATAATGTAATAACCTCCCCCTTAATATGAGCTCCCCCTCAAAAAAGGAATATATGCACAAAATAAAAGCTCATTATATTAAGAACAGAAAGGAATTACATGAAATTCATAAAGATTAAGAAACTAAATACCACAAAGAAAATAACATAACAATCAAACTTAGAGGCCTAAAACCTAGAATTTAGGACTAGGAGAACGTTCAGGAGGTGGGATATTAAGATGACCCTCGATGTTAGATAGGCGAACATCAAGATCAAGAAATTGATCAACCATGTACTCATCAACAGATCGCTGCCACTCATAAATCTCCTCAAAGTGAGTCTTTTGTGCAAGATTCATATCCTCCAACTGTTTAGATAACCTTGCAAAATGTTCTTCCATAGAAGTTGAGGAAGAGGAGGGTATGTTGGATGGTCCAGCATCAGACGGAGCCGCAGCACTTACTGGGTCAGCCATATGAGTGTCCATGTCATCATCTTCATCTACATCAGGATGGTCATCATCTTTGTGAATAAGGACTCTGCCTCTAGTAATGAATCCCATTTGACGAAAGGTAGTATCTCCAATTTTTGATCCCACAGCTTCAATAGTTTGAACGAGTTCTCCTTCAACAGGTACACCTTTGAATTCTAAAATCCTAGAAATAAGAAGAGCATAGGGAAATTGGTATGAATGGGATTTCTTGGCTTTTACCATTGTGTCAGCAATGAGAGCAGGCCAGTCGATGTGTATGTGATTTAGAATCCCATACAACAAAAGTAAATCCTGCTCAGAGCATTGAGCATGGTTGGTTGCTCTAGGACATAAAATCCAGACAATCAAGTAGTGGATCATCCTTTCTTCAACTTTAAAACCTCCAACCAGTAATTGCCTTCTATTGGTTTGCCGTTCAGGATGACGCAAGAAGGATTGAAAAGTCATCATCCTGTTGAAATCTTCAAGTCCTAAATGGACTTTGACAACATCATCCCAGATGGAAAGTTGAGCAACATTGGTCCATACGTCATCATCTAAAATGATGCGTACTCCCTTGACCTTAGTAGATATTATCCCATCTCGATAGCGCAAGTTGAAGTAGAAGACTCTTATAAGATCAGGATAAATGCATCCTTTTTGTTCTAATAGATGCGTTAACCCCTGCTCAGCAAAAGTGTTTGGAAATTGAAAGCCATAGAAGCGGAAAAAGTCAAGACGAATAAACTTTACCGCCATGATCTTCCTTTCTTGCCAAGAATTAACAAAGTCTGCATGTTTCCCTTGATCTGAAATCCATCCATCTATGTTTGCAAGACGTGGTTGAGAAGAAGAGGAGGCTCCAGCTGTTCTGCGACGGTGCCTTCTTGAGTCAGCCATGGAGGAAGAATGGGAAAATGAGATTTTGAGAAGATGAAGAGAAATGAAGAAGATTTGAGCTCTAGATTTGATTTCAGCAGTATTTGGGTGCAAAGGAGTGTCTAATAATCGATTATGGGGGGCTATTTATAAGAAAAATGGAAAAACTAGCCATTTATGGCCGTTTATAGCCGTTATGGGATGCTCCAACGACTCTATTTTTGAAATTGTCAGCGCGATAATCGATTATGTCTCGTGATAATCGATTATCAGTTCAATAATTACTGCCCAGAATTGCATGATAATCGATTATGCATAATGATAATCGATTATCTGCTCAAGATTTTCCAGAATTGAATTTTATGCATGAATAATTGATTATAACTTAGTGATAATCGATTATGAAACATTAAGTTTACGAAAAATGCAAAAATTTGCATAGATTTTGATTCTAAGATATGTCTAACACTCCTAACTCTCTTCTAAGCTCAAAAAATCTATCTTTAGGTAGAGCCTTGGTAAAGATATTAGCTAATTGATGTAAGGTATCAACATATTCAATTTGACAATCCCCCTTTTGAATATGATCTCTTAAGAAATGGTGCCTAATTTCTATATGCTTAGTTCTTGAATGCATTATGGGGTTCTTGGTCAAATTTATCGCACTAGTATTGTCACATTTTAGAGGAATTTTGTCAAGGAAGATATCAAAGTCTTCCAATTGTTGTTTCATCCACAAAATTTGGGCACAACAGTTTCCAGCTGCAATATATTCAGCTTCGGTGGTAGACAAAGCTACACATGCTTGTTTCTTTGAGTGCCATGACACTAAAGAACATCCCAAGAAATGAAAGGTTCCACTAGTACTTTTTCTATCAATTTTACAGCCACCATAAACTGCATCAGAGTATCCTATTAAACTAGGTGAGGCATTAGAGGGATACCAAAGTCCAAATGAAGTAGTTCCCTAAAGATATTTTAGAATTCTCTTAACTGCAGTCAAATGAGATTCTTTAGGATTGGCTTGGTATCTAGCACATACACAAACACTCTGCATAATATCTGGTCTACTAGCAGTTAAGTATAGCAAGGATCCTATCATGCCTCTAAACATGGTTTCATTCACTCCTTTTCCAATTTCATCCTTATCTAAATAACATGAAGTACCCATGGGTGTACTAGCTTCCTTGCAGCTATCCATACCAAATTTCCTAAGAATTTCTCTACAGTATTTAGTTTGGGAGATGAATGTTCCACCATTCATTTGTTTTATCTGTAGTCCTAAGAAAAAGTTTAACTCACCCATCATAGACATCTCAAATTCACCTTGCATTATTTTTGCAAACTCTTCACACAAAGAATCATCAGTTGACCCAAAAATGATATCATCTACATAAACTTGCACGATTAAAATGTGTTTTCCTACTTTCTTAATGAATAAGGTTGAATCAACCTTTCCTCTAGAAAATTCATTTTCAATTAAAAAGGTACTAAGTCTTTCATACCAAGACCTAGGTGCTTGTTTAAGACCATAAAGGGCCTTTTTCAACTTGTAAACATGATCAGGAAATTTAAAATCTTCAAAGCCAGGAGGTTGACTAACATACACTTCTTCTTTTATAAAACCATTTAAGAAAGCAATTTTTACATCCATTTGATATAGTTTAAATTTCATCAAAGATGCATATGCAAGTAATAATCTAATTGCTTCTAACCTGGCTACCGGTGCATACGTTTGATCATAATCTATACCTTCCTCTTGACAGTATCCCTTAGCAACTAGCCTTGCTTTATTCTTTGTGATGTTTCCATCCTCATCAAGCTTGTTCCTAAATACCCATTTTGTTCCTATGACTTGGAATTCTTCTTGTTTTGGAATAAGTTCCCAAACTTCATTCCTTTCAAATTGATTTAGCTCTTCTTGCATAGCAATGCACCACTTGTCATCTTGAAGAGCTTCCTTTATATTTTTAGGTTCTACCTGAGACACAAAAGCAACAGTTAGACAAAAATTATTTAAATTATGTCTAGTAGTTACCCCTTTTGATATATCTCCTATGATGTTGTCCAAAGATAGTCCTCTTGGTTGTTGATAGCTTTTGGAATCAACGACTTGGGGTGTTTCTTGAAGCTCTGGAGGATAATTTTCATTTAGATACATCTCCTCAAGGGCTTCTTTTAAGTAATCCTCATCACGTGCAATGGGTTTATTTGACTCAAGAGGATTTACCTCAAGGTCTACAATCTCATCAAAGACAACATGCATTGATTCTTCAATTATCAGTGTTCTTCTATTGAACACTCTATAAGCTTTGCTAGTCAAAGAATATCCTAGAAAAATTGCTTCATCAGATTTTGCATCAAATTTTCCAAGATTATCTTTTCCATTATTTAAGACAAAGCATTTGCATCCAAAAATTTTCAAATGAGATATATTTGGTTTTCTACCATTCAACAGTTCATATGGAGTTAATTTTAGAATTGGCCTAATAAGCATCCTATTTAACACATAACAAGCAGTACTTACTGCATCAGCCCAAAAGTATTTTGGCACATTAGATTCATTCATAAGCGTTCTAGCTAATTCTTCTAATGATCTATTTTTCCTTTCAACAACATCATTCTGTTGGGGAGTTCTAGGTGCAGAAAAATTATGTGCAATGCCAAATTCTTCACAAAATTTTCCAAACGATTCATTTTCAAATTCACCACCATGATCACTTCTCAAAGTTTTGATTTTCAAATCTTTTTCATTTTGAATACGTTTAGCAAAAGTTTTAAATGCTTTGAAAGCTTCACTTTTCATAGTTAAAAAGAAGGTCCAAGTAAATCTAGAGTAATCATCAACAATTACAAGAGCATAGTAGTTTCCACCAAAACTTTTAATTCTAAATGGACCAAACAAGTCCATATGCAAAAGTTCTAAAGGTTTTGATGTTGAAATCATGCTTTTAGATGAAAATTAAGATTTGGTTTGTTTACCCTTTTGACATGTAGAACAAAGTTTATCTTTCTCAAATTTTAGTTTAGGCAAACCAATCACAAGATCCTTAGAGATTAATTTATTTAAGTGTTGCATGTGAATATGTGCAGCTCTTTTGTGCCATAGCCATAGATTTTCTTCTTTAGCAACTAAGCATGTTATACTATGACTAGATTCACTCTCAATATCAATCAAATATATGTTATTATGCCTAACACCTTGCAAAGCAATTTCAGCAGAATTTTTAAAATAAACAGTACATTTGTCACTCTCAAAAGTTACCTTGAAACCTTTGTCGCATAGTTGGCTTATGCTTAGAAGATTATGTTTGAGGCCTTCAACGTATAAGACGTCTTTTATTATCAAAGTGTTTCCTCCTCCAATGTTTCCAGTACCCATTATTCTGCCTTTATTGTTATCCCTATACGTTACAAATCGTTGCTTCTTCTTCTCAAAAGAGATGAATCTTTTCTTGTCACCAGTCATGTGTCTTGAGCAAACACTGTCAAGATACCACAGTGACTTCTTGGACTTAGATTGATCCTACAAAACAAGTTAGCAAGAATTTTAGGTCCCCAATCTCAATATGGGTCCTTGGGGTTAGTTTTTGCAAGTTTACATCATCTCACAGCTTTAACCCAAGCATATTTGCCACTTGGAACACCAACATGTTTGATATTGCATTTGTTTGATGTGTGACCATGCTTCATACAGAAAAAGCAACATACATCACTAATTTTATTTTTAATAAAAGTGCCTTTAACAACCTAAATTTTTCGAGTTCTTCTTACCTTGGATTTAAAATTTTGATGCATGTTTCCATTGCTCTTATTAAGGTTTGTTTTAGCATGTGAATTAGCTTTAGTTGCCTTAGCAAGTAAGTTTTCAAGTATATCAATATCAAACATATAACTTTTGCATGACAAGCATTCAACAGGTGCAATAGTAGCATTTGCATTTGATAATTTAATTTCTAAGGTATTAACTCTATTTCTTAGAACAACTTCATCATCAAGCAGTTTATCATATTTTAACTTCAATTCATTATGTTCCTTTTTTAAATTTTTATGAGCAGCATTAAGTTTCTCAGATTCATTCATCAATTCAAAGAAAGCTTTTTGTAAATCTAATTCACTAGATTCAAAGCTGGAATCGCTTACTTGACTTCCAGTTTCTTTAGAATCTGCCATAAGGCATAGATTGGCTTCTTCTTCTGTGTCACTTGAACTCGTTGAGCTAGAGGCATTATCCTCCCAAGCTATGTATGCTTTCTTTTTCCTTTGAAATTTTCTTTCCTTCTTGTCTTCACTTTTCTTGCTTTTTGGACACTCAGATTTTACGTGCCCTCTTTCTCCACAACCGAAGCACTTTACGTTTGATGGAGATTCTTGACTTTCTTTCCTATCTTTGTGAAACTTGTCCTTTCCCTTTGCTTTCATGAACTTTGCAAATTTCTTTATCATCAAGCTCATGTTTTCTTCATCATCAGATCATCTTCTTCGATCCTCTTAGAGCTTTTTCCTTTAGATATTTCAGACTTGAAAGCTAGAGTTTTCCTTTTGCCTTGATCCTCTTCAGCAGTCAATCTCCTCAGCTCAAGTTCATGCTCACGGAGCTTTCCAAACAAGATTGGCATTGACATCTGAGTAAGATTTTGTGATTCCGAGATGGCAATCACCTTTGGTTGCCAAGACCTGTCCAGAGATTTCAGAATTTTCACATTAAGTTCATCAGTATCAAAAGTCTTACCCAACCCTGTTAAATGATTCACAATATGAGTGAATCGTTTTTGAACGTCAGAGATCGTTTCTCCAGGTTGCATTCTGAACATCTCATATTCCTGAATGAGAGTGTTCTTCCTAGCGCGCTTCACGTCCTCTGTTCCTTCATGAGTGACTCTGAGGACTTCCCACATTTCCTGTGCTGTCTTACACACTGAAATTCTATAAAATTCATCAAGTACAACATCAGATGAAATTATATTGCGAGCTTTAATATCAAACTGAGCTCGTCTATTTTCTTCAGCAGTCCAATTAAAATAAGGTTTTTCAGTCTCTACACCATCAACAGTATTCATAGGAATATAAGGGCCATTTTGTATAGCTTCCCAGATACCTCTATCAACAGACCCCATAAAAATCTCCATTCTCACTTTCCAAAAAGCATAGTTATCACCAGTAAACAATGGAGGTCTGTTAATGGAAGCACCCCCAGCATATACATGGTTTTGATTGTGACCGGCCATTTTCGCAAATATTTTTTTTTTTGGAAAAACTATCAAAGCAAGCTCTGATACCAATTGTTGGTATCGGAGGGGGTATTTTTCGAAGAGTATAGCGCAGCGGAATTAAAACTCAGAGAGCGGAAAGCGTGTTCGATCACAATTAAAATTAATTTGGTCCTTTTAGTAAAAATAATTTTCTTTCAGAAAATTAATCAAACAGTTGATATACGTAAAATAATATGAGTGTAGGGAATAGAAAAATCACACAGATATTTTTATACTGGTTCGATTCAACAGAATCTACGTCCAGTCGTTAATCACTATAAATAATGATTAACAGTTCCACTAAAAATGGTTTAACAGATTACAATCAAATGAACAAGAATAAAACGAAAAGAACCACTCTACCAACTTGAAGAGAACCGCTCCGGCAATCGACCAACGATTCACAAGCTTCTCCTTTCACAAGACCAGGCAGAGTACCTTGCTAACTTGAAGAGAGTCTTCTCCGACTATCAACACACGATACGCGAGTCTCTCCTTTCACAAGACCAAGCAAGGAAACAATGAACAAAAAGCTCTCTAAGAACGTTCCTCTGGCACACAGTGTTCTAAGCTTTCTCAGTTCAAAAAAAACGTTACCTTCTGATTTCTCCAAATCAAATTATATAGCCAAGTACACTGAATGCCAAAGGTCAGCTCCCAACTGCCATGAATAATCGATTATTGTAAGTGATAATCGATTATTCAAGTCCATTACAGAGTTTTCAAAAAAGTGATAATCGATTATATGAAGTGATCATCGATTATTCAAGTATGACTTGTGATAATCGATTATTGCTTAACCATAATCGATTATACTAGTAAAAATTACAATGTTTAACATTTTCCTACTACATTCAAAATCTACAAGTTGCTTTTTTTAAATATTTTCCTACTACATCCAAAATCTATAAGTTGTAGCATCATCAAAACACATCTTCAGGTTTTACCAATACTCCTTATTGGTAACAGTAAGATCACCCATGTAAGAAGATAAGCAATAATCTTCTCCTCTATCTTTAACCCTTCATGTACAAAGAGCCTCTCACAATTGGATATCTTCTAGGAAATCTCAGCCAGCTCATGTAAAGGTCTCTTTTCCTCAAAGATTGATTAATTTCGGAATTGGGCAAATGAGAAGATGCACCTTCTGCTTCTAGTCCAGTAATTAGCATCCAGATAAAGTTGTCAATGTTAATGTCTCTGCCTTTCACTCTTGAATGAATATCACCATTAAAAATATTCTGGTTGTGATAAAATACTCTTACAAGGTCCGGATACCAGTCGCCTTTCATTTGTACAAATATAGAAAGTCCCTGTGTTTCGAACCATTCCGGAAACTGAAAGCCCTCTCTTTCAAACATGTTCAAGTTCAGATTCTTGGGAGGAACCACAACCTTGACTTTTTCACGGAGAAATCTTTCTCTTGAATCATCATCACTGGTCCACCCTTCAGGATTAGCACCTCTTATGACTGCCATTTCTTTTTCTTTACTTCCTCTGGAAGGTTGAGATGAAGATGCCATCTGATGCAGAGTGCTTGGAAACACTTTTTCAGTCTAGGGTTACTGGAAATATACTTACCAACCTCACTAAATGCTATCACAGATCCACAAACAAGTCACAATATAAAGGCGCGAAAGCTCAACTCACCAATAGGCCCTTATTTAAATTTTCAAATACAAAAATCCCAAAAACAGAGATATCAAATCGATTTCATTATGTCCAGACTCGACTTCTGTATGACATCAATTTTAAAAACAAAAACACACATACAGAAACATAATCGATTCCACACTTAATCCAATCGATTAAAAGTCGTAAAAATTGATTTTCACAGAATGCAATCTCAATCAATCAATCAATCAACAAACAATCAATCATCAAACAATCATTCAGATACATATCATTCATGATGCAATGTTAAAATGATTGTTACCGCTTGTAGATACTCAAGAAATTTGATGTAATCAAGTTAGCTCATCCTTGAGTTCTCTACTGCTACAGTAGTTACTACTCCTTTCCTGCACAACAGTTAAAAGGTTTTGACGCTGGTACCCATTTGATTTTGGGTCCTGTCTTGTTAGTAGCAGGAAGCTGTTCTTTGGGAACCCATTTGTATCTTCCCTTTCAAACACCAACATTTCTAAAATAGCAGTTTTTTACTGTGACCAAGTGTATTGTAGTAAAAACATGCATTAGTAGTACGTTTACTCAGATCAATAAATTTCTTTGAGTTTTATCCTATTACTCTTAGCCTTATAACCAATACCTTGTCTGAAGATAGCTATTCCAGATGATCTCAACACAACATCAAGATTTTCTTTGCCTTAAGTGAATTTTGCCAATGTGCTGGTTAAGTACTCAATTTTCTCAACATGTAGAGGATAATGCTCACACCTTTTCTCAATAATTTGTACTTTAGTCTCTACTATCTTTGTAGATTTGAGAGCTTCTTCAAGATCTTTTCCAAGCTTTTCATTATCCTGCACAAGATTATCAATTCTGTATTCATAATCTCTTCTCTCAGATGATAATTGATTGACCTTGTACTGAAGTCGCATGGCCTCTGCATGAACCTCTTGAAATGCATCCAGTAGCATGTGGTACTTGACTTCTATTGGTTCATTTTCAAATTCTTCATCACTATCATAGTCTGATTGTGCAGAGTCTGCCATAAAGCATAAACTCGATTCTTCTTCACGATCACAATCTTCATCACTGTTTTCCCAAGCAATATAAGATTTCCTATGCTTCATGTTCTTGTCCTGAGGATACTTGGAGAATTCTTTCTGCTTGTTCTTCAAGTCTGGACAGTCAGGCTTGATATGACCATCCTTTCCACATTCATAGCATTGAATAATGTTGCTTCTTGAACTCTTCTTTCCTCCTCTTGAGAAACCAGAATTGTTAGTTGCAAAATTTTTATTTTTCACGAATCTGCCAAATTTTCTTACCATCATAGTCATCATTTATTTTTCTGGTATATCTGCATCTGATTCAGTTTCAGGTTCATGAATCATTGTAGCTTTCTTGCTTGTGGATTTTAGAGAAATTGATTTCTTCTCTTCAATTTCTTCTTCCTCCTTTAGCCTTCCCAGCTCCAATTCATGTTCTCTGAGTTTTCCAAACAATGTAGCCATGTTCATGCGTGTAAGATCTCTTGATTCAAATATAACAGTGACTTTCGGTTGCCAACTTCTATTAAGGCTTTTCAAGATCTTTATGTTGATCTCTTCTTTGTCAAACACGTTTTCCTAGAGCCATGAGGTGGTTGACTATATGCGTGAATCTTTTTTGCACCTCGTAGATAGTCTCACCAGCCTTCATTCTGAATAATTCATACTCTTGTATCAGTGAATTCTTTCTGGCTCTTTTTACTTCGTTTGTGCCTTCATGAGTAACCTCAAGAACCTCCCACATTTCCTTGAAAGTCTTGCATTGTGATATCCTGAAAAATTCATCCATGGTTAGTGCAGAAGAAGCAATAACATTTCTAGCCTTAACATCATATTGAGCTCTTCGGTTCTCATCTTGAGTCCACTCAGAAAATTTTTTCAAAACAGTTTTGCCATTAACAACATGATTTGTCTCAAATGGACCGTTTAGAGTTGCATCCCAAACTCCTTTATCCACGGATTCAAGAAAGATTTGCATCCTAATTTTCCAGAAAGCATAGTTTTCTCCAGCAAATAGTGGTGGTCTATTTGTGGATTCACCTTCACCAAAGGTTTGAAAATTAAAAGCCATTTTTCAGGATGAGTCGATTTAAGGAAAAAGATAATCGACTTGTTTTTCAAATATCTTATGAAAACCAGCTCTGGTGCCAATTGTTGAAAATAGAATAACTTAATTTCTCACACCAAGAGGGGGGGGGGTGAATTGTTGAAATGTAAAAACAATGTTTTCTTTAAATCTTTTTTGCAAAGTGGATGCCTTTAAAAGCTTTCTTGAAACGCAAGGAAAAATATTTGTTTATGCAGCGGAAATTAAATCGATTTAGTATAGTAAGAAGTCGACTGAATAAAAAGATCAAACACTGAGTTTTTATACTGTTTCGACCAAGCCTACATCTAGTGTCCTTCCAACCACAGGAAGCCAATGCACTATAATGAGAAAGGTTTTTACAACAAGGCTTTTATAGCAACCTCACGTCAAAAATATAAAACACCTCTCTAACCCTCTAACCAAAATATAGGCATATACAAACAGACTACAGCAATAATCCCCTCTCCTACAGTCCAAACCCTTTGAGCCATCCTCAAAGTCAAGAACGCAACACACTCTTCTTCCTATAATCACAACAGGGGACCTCAATCCAATCTTCACAAGATTGTAGCCTCTGATCTCTCAGTTACACCCAATGTGTTGATATGATCAGCCTTTGTAAGTGTAGTTAACTTGCTCTTCAAGAATTCACAAGTAGTTGATCACCACAGTGACTTCTTGTTTCTTGGAGCTCTTTCTCTCTTTCTGTAAGAATGCATTTTCTACAAAAGATATCACAAACTGTTAGATTCACAAAAGTTCTTACAGAAATCAAATTCTCGTCAATTTATAGATAAACACAACTCAGACGCATTTTATTCGACTAAGCTACTAATGTCGTCGAATACAACAATTATGTTATTGCAGTTAGCAACAATCAATGTAGTTAATTGAATGTATAATTAATGCAGTTGAATCTCATTTAATGCTTGGTCAACATATTAAAAAATATAGCCGTTGTACCATTTAATACAAGCATTAACAGAATTTCAAAACTGTAACAGACTTAGTCGAATGCACGTTGCATGTAATCAACTATGTAACATAGTTAAACAAAGTTTTGAAAAACTTTCACTTTGAAAATCTCACAGCAGACTTCGAAAATGGTTTGTGCAAAGCCACGAGTTTTAATCAACTCACCCCATAATGAAGTCGACTTAAAACTGTTGTTTTGCCACACAATTAAAAGTTCAACATAAGTGCTTGTGGTTTACCTTTTCTAAAACATCAGACATGCATTCACGAATAAAATCAATTATATTGCACATTGAAATGCAATGTATCAACACAATCATGTTCTCAATGCTATAAATAGATTTATACAATGATTAAAACATATAGCATGTAAGCAATAGAACATGTAACACACATAACAACACATGTGTTATTAATTATGTTGTCATCATTAAAAACCAAAGCTTTGAGATTGTAGGTTTCAGCTAAACTAGTGCTCCCCTATCAACAATCTCAACAGAACCCAACAAAGAACAATGTTCTCTTTACCCTTTGAACCTTGAGCTTAAAGTTGAATGGGAAAAACCCGTTTTGAAATCCTTACCTTGAGTTAAGTAGAGTATGTTTTTGTGGTAATGGAGAATGGTTCAAGTTTGTGGTGGTGAGAAACCGAAAAGAACTTTGTGAAATTCATTAGAGAGCATTGAGCAAAAGAAAGATCAAAAGAAAAAGAAAAAAAAAAGAAAAGAAAGAAAAGAAAGGTTAAGCTCATTGAAAGGAAAGTTGTGAATAAGTTGAAGATTTGGTTTCTCACATAAAAGAAGAAAGAGAGTTTATTGTTAATGTGAATAAATGAATTGTGCACTCTCTTAAATCAAAGATTTTGTTGTCTAGTAACATGTTTGACCACACCTGGGCGCCCCATTTAGGGCGCTGAGTGCCAGCGAAGTGGGCTTGGACCTGTTTTCTTTTATTTTTATGTTCTATTTAAGGACTTGGACGTCATAAGGATTGTATCTTTTGATGGCTTAACTATAGAAACAAACTTTTCACCCCTTGGGGGTAGATTTTGGGGATGTGACAGCTCTCATTTTCCTTGAGTGTAGATTTGGGGATGTGACAACTCTCCTCTTCTCTTTCTAGGGTTTTTCTATCTCTTTCATTCTTTCATTGTTCATTTAGTTTCTCCATGATGATGGGGAACTAAACCTTATTTGTTGTTGGGGAAAGATGTGACCTCTTGAACTCTAGTGTATATTGAATTCATTCTTAATTATTTATGCTTCTTTCATTAATTGTTAGGGTAATTCTTCTTCGCGTATTGTTTGGTGTGTTTAACTCATTCATTAGCATGATGTATGATTTGTATGAGTACCGGAAGGTATCTTATAATTCATGTTCTGGAGAATTATTCTTAGAAGCAGTATTGCTCAGGAATGGGGGTATGAGTTCTGGTTGTCTTAAGCTTCTGATCTTCAGAATTAATTATTAAGAATGCTAGGAATCGTATGAACTAATAATTAAGGATAGACTTTCTTCGCTGAGGAATCGGGTTTAAAGTAATTTAGAAAGTGACATTGACATTAATGAAGAAGATGAATTCTTATATGTATGAGAGTGATTAGGTGAAATCTAAACTCCAACAACATATTCATCTCATATTATCAACTTCATCCATCCATTCTAGTGTTTAGCCTCAATTGATCAAATTGCATTCATGTTTATTTTTATTGCATTTATGTTTATTTTTATTGCATTTGCATTGAAAACCCCAAAAATTGTTCTTAAGTCGTAATTGGTTAAGCAATTACATAACTGTTTAGTGCCATGAGTCTTTTGAGATACGATATTTGGTCTTATCATTTTATATTACTTGATACGATTGGGTACACTTACCAGAGTCTTAAGAGCTTACGCACGAACATAAAAAAAACTATGAGCTTACGCACGAACATAAAAAAAACTATGAGCTTACGCACGAACATAAAAAAAACTATGGCAATTTACCAACTCAATATAAAGCAGTGAATACAAATAGCCAATTACTGACATTATCAAATATGGTTTGTCAAAATACAAAAATGAAATAATCAAAGTGTGTGATTACTCCATTTTCTTTTATGTATAATAATCTCAAATCCTTAAATACGTATAATAGAAAACCCAAACCATAACTTTCAAACTTTGTTAAACTTTAAAATACACGAATTCTTTATGCATTAAAAATAATATATTAATTTCCAGATACATGTATTATTGTCACCATATATAAACTTTTATTTGTTATATACGTATATTATAATTATATTGCATCAATCAATATATATAAGCTATAGAATAAAAACAATTCACCCGTAAAACATTCTACTAACTTTTCATATAATAATAATAATAATATAATATAATAATGATACAAAGCAAAACAGTAAAAACAACTCCACCTCCAAACCATAATTTACGAAAAGAACAACATTAAAACTCCATTTATAATATAAAACTAAAGTCACATTTGAAAATAACCAAATCTCTTTTAACGTTGATATATATTATATATACTTTTATATATAGATTAACACCAATGCCTAATTACCAAAACCCAAACCTGAAAATTTCCGCTTTCAAAAAAAAAAAGAACGAAACTGCAACTTCTACACTAAACTCCACCAATGACAACAACTCTGCATTACTGAAGAAAAAAGAGACAACGTGATAAACACTTATACTGCATCAGTTATTCATCTTAACCTAAAATTTAGTAAAATAAAAATAAGATTATTTAATATTATATCATCTTTAATATGACATTCCCAGAAAAAGTATACTTCCTAAAATTATAAAAACTGATACAATACGTACACACCTATACATATGTATATATAAATCTTTAACTTTTATAAACTTTATATTCTCTTTTACCTGAACTTTGTCCAACTCAAACACATTATTAGGATCTCATATAGCTTTCACAATTGTGACAAGTGAAACACATGCAAATTTGTCAACTATGGAGGTAAAACTCTCATACATTACTCTTAGAATTGATGGATTTTGTTTCTCTATACCAAGAGGGGGTGAATTGATGTTTTATAAAAACTTGCACCTTTTAAATCTTTTTCGCAAACTATAAGGTTCTTGAAATCTTTCTTATGCAGCAATCAACTGTGTGCAATGAAACAGTATGTGTATATGCAATCATAATTAAAATGTAAAGAGATAGAGGAGAGAAAAACAAACACAGTTTTTATACTGGTTCAACCTCAATGCCTACATCCAGTCACCCTCTCAATCCACCTTAGATCGGAGAGTAATTCACTATAATGGTAAGAGTATTACAGCTAAGGCTTTACAGAACAACTCTCAAATGTAAACACCTCACAAACTCTTAATCAAATATAGAAACAACAACACCTGCCAACATAGAACAAGCCGTCCCTATTGCAGTAAACCCTTTGAGATATCCCCTGTCAAAGTCAAGAGCACACCACTCTTCGTCCTGACACTCACGTACAGGGAAACAACAAATTCAAGATTGCAAGTATTCTCTCCTAATCAATTAAGATGCACCTTCAGATGTGCTAAAGCGATAAGTCAATGTAGTCCATAAAGTGCTTCTCAAGAATGCTTCAAGATGATCTGATTCTTCTCGTTCTTGATTCTTGAAGCTTTTGAGAAATCTGTAAAACTCTCAAATGAAATCAATCAGATATGAAAGTGTAAGTATGATCAATCGTTACAGATTTTCAAACAATGCGTCAATAAATAGTTTATATCAGTTCTGACGCAAAACAATCGATTACTAAACTTATGTGATCGGTTACATTAAACAGATGTAACAGAATTACAACAAACTTAGCTCTTAATTGAATACACAATTAATGTAATCGATTCTCATTAAATGCTTGTCAAACACATTTAAAAATATGACCTTTATAGTAGTTACGACTAGCAAGAAATCAATGTACAAACATAACAGACTTAATTGAATACACAAAGCATGTAATCGATTAAGCTTCAACACTTAACAGAATTTTGAAAAATAAAAATTCCAAAGACTCATTACAACACATTTGAAAATGATATATGCAAATACACGAGTTTTAACCGATTCAATAACTAATGTAATCGATTCAAACTAGTTGTTTTGTCACAGTTCAAAATCATAAGTTGTCTGATGACCTTGGCTGATTACTACAACACTGTAATGAATTTTGTCATTTAGATATATTTTTTGTACATGTGGTATTCATAACGCAGAATCATACATTGTGCATACACAGATATAATCTCATCATAAATGTGATAATATGCAGTCACATTAGTATGTTCAACATATGCATTGATATAACATATAGAAACTCCTTTTTGTTGTGCCTTGACAACATTCATGTGTTATTATTATCAGTGTGTTGTCATCATCAAAAACCAACATAACAGGGATTAAGTTTAACTATCACATGTGTTCCCCCTATCAACAATATATATATATACACACACACACATACACACACTAAAGTACATTGCATACAAACCAAGCAAAAAAGGAAATTGAAAAACACCTTTTTATGGTTCCTTCACTACAACGACCTTTGCAACACCAGGTTGTATTTGTCTCAACTTAAACCGCAACACCCGCCTCAATCGATGTCCCATCAGAATCCAACTACGTCTTGCCAGACGATCCAAAAATGGGCCAATTAAAATGAAATTAACACATATTAGGGTTCGCGTGTTTGACCCTTTTTCGATTTTAAAGATTTCTAGGCATCTACGAAAATGATGAAGGAGAAGAATCACTTACCAGATTTAGGGCTGGAAAAAAGAATCAATTGATGATCAAGATTGTTTGACGTTGGCCACAATATGGAAAAACCCTCGAATAGGGTTCTAGAGAAGAGAGGTGGAGTGCGGGTTTGACAAAATCGAAGGCTTGCGAGCGGAGAGGTGGACTGACAGCTCTAGAGAAGAGAGGTTCGAGAGGAGAGGTTCAAGAAGAAGTGGAGTGAAGAAGTGGACTGAAGGTTCAAGAAGAGGGAGAAAAGCTGGTAGAGTCCAAGAGAGAGAGGGAGAAAGGCAACCCGTGAGCTACACCAAGAGGGAAAAATGAGTTTTTTTTCGAGAATGAGAGGGGAAAATTTTTCGAGATAGCGTTTTAGCTGTTAGGCAGCTTTCAATTTAATTTTTAATTGTTTTTTTTTTCAAAATTCGTATATAATATCAACAGGTAAGATTTTATCAGCTTACACACGGATACTAGATACGAATCCATCCTTAGAAAACTTCCCACTGAAAGGTGCCAACATTATGTACGAAAAATTTGTATGTAACAAATTTCCCAATATCCGTATGTAATATCCGTATATAATAGGTTTATTAGATACGAATTTTAATCTATATGTAATGACAGGTAACTAACTATTTTCTTTTAGTGAGAACAAAACAAAGAATTAAGCCTTTTTTTATAAATTCTAATCAAGTAAATATGTTATCTACCTTTTCTGGTGCAACAAACTACGATTAGATTTTGAAAGAAATGTGATATGAAGAATAAATCTTGTAAAAGATAAAGGAAAAAGAACCTTTAAAAAGTGAAATAACAAGAAAAAATAAAAATGAGAATGGATCCATAGATATTTTAAATTGAAAATTGTATTAATAGTGGGAGAGGAACATCTGTAGTTAAAATTGAAAAAAATTATAAAATTGTATTAATTAGTAAAAACATACTATAGCAGATATTTTAAATTTTAAAATGATAACATATTAGTAGCATATATTATCAAGTTTTATGTTTAAATAAAAAATATACGGATAAGAATAAGTTATTCTCTCACTTTTTGTTTTGTTAATAAAAAAATTAAAAAGTATAAAATCAAGTGATTATATTATTACACTTTCTTTTATTTTATTTTCATTATTATTTTACGAATTTTCTTATTGTTTTATGTTAGACTATTAAATCACTAAAAATATTTATTATATTTTACGTGTGACTGAATAGTTGATATTAAATATTATGACAATCAAACCAATAAACAAAAGGTTTAAATATTTAAGTTTTTAAATAAAACATGAATTAAATTAAATAAATAACATTCTAGAGATGAAAACTTTAAAACATATAAGAAACTTAACAAGAATTAATCATGATCAATCAAATAACAAATTTTCATGATTCCCAAAACTTTATGGACGTTGAAAGTTTACGTATTTTATGTTTCTAATTCCTTATTTTTAATAGTCAATAATTTTTTTAATTAATTATTAAAAAGTTAATTAAAAAATATTTAAACATATTTTAATTTGAATTTGTTCATTTAGATATATTTTAATTTTTTCCAATCTTTAATTCTAATAACAATATCCCACAAAAAACTCAATATAACATTATTTTAAATTGTACAAAGAAATAACATAAAACGTATACAAAAAACAAGATAAAACAACTATTGTACAGTACAGTTTCTTAGGCACCACCTAAGTCAATTACTCATGGCCAAATCACTAGACCAACCATTAGACTAATGATATAGGTTGACCGTCTGGTTGACTACCAGGCTGACCACCTAAACCAATCACTCGATCGATCATCCTGGTCGACCATCCAAGTTCACCACCAAACCGAGTGGCCGACCATTCATCAGGTTGACCACTTGGGCCGACCACATGGTTTGATTATAAACGATAATGACTCATTAAACTCCTAAAACAGATTAAGGTGTGATTGGGTTGTCATTAGGCCAACGAAAGGTGAAGGTCCATCACGATTAGTATAAATAAAGGTCTCAAGTATGACTTAAGCGTCGGAGTGTCTTTGACAGATGCCTGCCCACACGACTTAGATAAGGAAGAGGGAGAACGAACAACGTAACTTGGAGGAAGGAGGACCACCAGGGAGCTCGTCCGGCCTAGGTGCCAACTGGAAGACCACTAGGTAGCTCGCCCGACCTTCGAGACAATCTGGAGTGCTTTGAGTATGGAACTTCAACCCTAAGCCCGAAACATTATAGTACCCATCGTGGGGCCAAATGAGTATCCTCATTGTAGTCATAAGGAACTAGTGAGTGGTGCTTTAAAGGACATCGAGTGTTCATACTCATTCGTTCGGCCTTGGTTATCCAGCCTCAACAATCCGGCCTCGGCCATCCAGCCCCAACCATCCGGCCTTAGCCATTCAGCCTCGACAAGTATTGATAATCAGTCGTTCGGCCATACCCTGGCCTCAACTTCCCAACCTCCCATGGCCTTAGTCGTTCGATCATACCTAGACCTCTTAGGTAATTTCTCAAACTTGGCCTTACAGGTGTTCAACCATTTGGCCCCAATTATTGGCCTTAGTCGTCCAACCACACCTTAGAGTCAACTTCCCGGCCTCCCATGGCCTCAGTCGTCCGACCATACCCTGGCCTCAACTTCCCGGCCTCCTATGGCCTCAATCATTCGGGCATACCTTGACCTCTCACGTACTTTCTCAAACTTGGCCTCACAGGTATTCAACCATTCGGCCTCACAAGAAGTCAACCATTCCGCCTTTCGACCTCACAGCGAAATTGTGAACGAAGAAACACGAAATCGAATGAACAAATAGTGAGCATAAACCCAAGTTGATGAATAGAGCGTTCCAAAAGGAATCACTGTCAACTTGGCCGGATGGTGAACTAAGAGTTCTGAAAGGAACCACTGCCGTCCGGTACGAACAACGCCCAAGTTAATGAACAGAGCGTTTCGAAAGGAACCACTGTCGACTTGACCGGGCGGTGAACAACGAGTTCTTAATGAACCACTACCGCTTAGGGTGTCCGTGGATCTTCACCAAATGAATCACGACTGGCCACATCGAAGGTCGCCGACCATGGATCTTCACCAAAGGTATTCAACCATTCGACCTCAAAGGTATTCGGCCATTCAGCCTCGGCTATAAGGTCATTCAGCCTCAACTATTCGGTCATTTGGCCTCAACTGCTCGGCCTTCACTGGCCTCACAAGTACTTAGCCAAATTTGGCATCAAGTGTTCAACTTGGCCATTCGATCTCTTAGGCTATTTGGTCATTCAACCTCAACTATTCGGCCTTAGGTATTTAGCCAAAATCGGCCCCAAGTGTTCAACCTCAATTGTTTGGTCTCAAAGGAATCTCGGCCGACCACACCGAAGAGGCATAGAGACAAAAACCAACCAAAGTGGCATGTGCAAAACCCCTTCGCGTAATCAACATCATGCTCGGGCTTGGGATGCTTGTGTACCGTACGGTCTCTTGGGCACCACCTAGGCCAACCACCCAAGGCCAATCACTAGGCCGACCACGAGGCCGATGATCCAGGCCGACCGTCCGGTCGACCACAAGGCCGACCACCTAGCCGATCATTCAGGTTGACCACCAAACCGAGTGGCCGACCACTTAGGCCGACAGCCGAGGCTGACCACATGGTTTGATTTTAAACGATAATGACTCATTAAGCCCTTAAAGCATATTAAAGTATGATTGGGCCGTCATTAGGCCAAAGAAAGGTAAAGGTCCATCGTGTATATATGTATTTAATTTTAATATAATATATAACTCAAATAAATTTTAATCATATAATAATATTGTTTTACTGTACATTACTAATAAATTATTATGTAAAAATTTTATAGTTTAAATTCATGTTACTTTAACATTTTTAATAGAGATTCCATTTCAGAATATGTTGCATTCTACACATGTTACTTTTATTTAGAATATTTTAGGTTTAACTCATTTTTCACTGATTCATTCCTGTCAATACATTTTATTTTATCTATGAATACACATTTTATTTTAATACAATATTTAATTCAAGAGTTTAATTATAAGTTTTAATTGTATAACAATATTATTTTACTACAATCAATAATAAATTATTGTGTTAATTTTATATTTTAAAATAAAAATTCATATCCAAATTTTAATTTTTAATCTTATTATTGATATTTTATTATTATTGTTATTATTATTATTATTATTATTATTATTATTATTAGGGTTAAATATGTTTTTAGTTCCTAAACTATTGGCCGTTTCTAGTTTTCGTCCCTCTTTCAAAATAAGGTACAATTTGGTCCTCATTCTTTTCGTCCCCCTTTCAAATTGTGCCTTATTTTGAAAGAGGGACGAAAACCAGAAACGGCCAATAGTTTAGGGACTAAAAACATATTTAACCCTTATTATTATTAGTAGTAGTATAATCTATTACTATTTTATTATTGGTATTATTTATTATACTTTCTATAATCCATTATTTTAACATAAAATAAATCAATATTAAAATAATATTATTTATTTTTAATTATTGTAACACATAAATATAATTATGTAAATAAATTATTCATTGAAATAGAATAATAATTATATTAATTTTCTTAACACAAGTTAAAAGAAACAAAAGAAAAAATTGGCCCTTGCGTACGCACGAACATAAAAGCAAGGTTCTACAAACACAATTTACATAGATAATGGAAGTATTCAGAGAGTTGGATAAGAGGAATCCAAGGCAATTCCACATAAACCATGGCTGGCAGATATACCTCTCTGCATCCTCACATACCCTTCCTCACCCCACTCTGTGCCCCATGAATTCTTCACCAACCAATACTCAGTTCCATTAGCAATGCCATAACCCACTGCAGTAACACCATGGTCAAGTTCAGTTCCACATTCTCCTGAGTATATTCCACTCGAGTAAAACATGAAACCTGAACCATCTGCATCGATAGAAACTGACACTGGTTGGTTAGCCACAGCTTTCTGCAGTGCCTTCTCACTCTTCGGAGGAACCTTCTCGTACCCTTTTATTTCAGCCACCGGTGTGCTTTCTTTCTTGCAAGACCCATCAGCTGCCTTATAGGGGTAGTTTGCCTCACTCGTGATTCCACCATTTTTTATAATGAATTCAAACCCATCTTCCATGTAACCCCCTTCACACCCTTGGTCCACACCTTTTGTGTCACAGTCCACTAGCTCTTGCTCTGAGAGCGACACTAGTTTTCCTGTGTCTATCTGGTGTATACCCTCAGTTGCAGCCACAGTTGAAAATGCCCAACAGCTCCCTACAATATTTCAAACAAAATTATTCTACATATTAGTCCAAAGAGTGACACAATGAACTTTAAATGAGATGATGATCATCATTGAACATGATAAAGCACTGATTAAAAAGATGTTCTTTATATATCTTACCACATTGACCTTGGTTTTTGATTGGAGTAACAGCTCCTTTTGTCCTCCAGTCTATGGCTGCAGGAATAGCAGTCACGTTTTCATACTTAAATGGTGTGGTGCTAAACTCGTGTGGCCTCTTCAATCCATTACGGAAAGTCTTGAACTCCTCAACTGTGAGGTCAGCAAAGTGATTAACTCCAAGCTTGTAGGGTTTGTTGGCAGCAGCATTGAATGATTCAATGAACTCCACATTGTCCTTGAATATCTGGAAACGTTTTTCCTTCTCTGCCGCGTCCTTATACACTTTGTTATAATCTTGCATCCATTGTTCATGTCTTTCTCTCAAGGATGTCTCATGCAGCTTGCGGGACATCACTTGGGAAATTCCAACTGCAAAGAGAAGGAACAGAGCTAAAACGTATTGTTTTTGGCTGCTGGAAGCCATTTCTATCACCACCAAATGATTTGTGAGTTTTGGAAGAAAGTTGAGTTGGAATGCATTGAACGACGGACTATAGTGGCTTATATAGAGATCATGGACTTTAATTATGTTATGCAATTATTAATAAGGTTGCTTTCTGATTCAAGATTCCTGTTCCGGCAACTTCCATTCAATTTTAGTTATTTAGACTCTTAGTTTATGCTGTTTTTATTTTTCTTACTAGCAATATTATTATTTGACAATAGTACGTAGTTTTTGTTCCATCTTATTATTACTTCCATGGTCAAAATTTATTAAGCTGATGACGTTTCGTCTCTATTATGTTAGAAAACAAAATAACGACCAACCAACATTGTACACGAAAGGGGTCATTGTTTGAAATTACAAACGATTCTATGCTTTAGTTTTATTGGGTTCTGTGTGGTCAAACATGTTACTGTGATGGAGATGGCTTATAATTCTTGATTGTTAGCAATGACTAACCCTTTTTAATTATAAAATATTAATTGAAGTAATAGAAATAAATATAAGTAAAATTTTGAAATAACATTATATATTGTCTTGAATAGTTATATAAAATATGATATTACTATGGTATTAGAAATTAAGTGACATCATGAGACTTTAGAATGCTTTAAATTTGATTTTTGTCAAAATCTTACTTTATAAATTTGTTTATGTAAATCTTCTTTAAGATATCACTTGTATAAAAGTGTAATCTGGCCAACAATATTTCTAAAAATCTATTATGTAAATCTTCTTTAAGATATCACTAGTGCAGTCAAGAGAAACGACAACGGTTATTTTCAATAATTGACAGTGGTTCCTGAACCGAGGCTATACAGGCGAGGCAAAAAGATCGGTCCACAATCGAGGAAAAAACGGGTAAGTTTTCGCCTCGGTTCCTTCTGAACTGAGGCAATATCTCAGACTCTACTGCCTCGATTAAGACCTGAACCGAGGCAGTAGTGTGCTTTTTATTTTTATTTTTTTGCTTTTTTCGCTTGCACTCTCGATAAGCTTGATAACAAGGTGCCCACCAATCTTCAACACTCCATTCTCACATCGAACCACCACCAACAACCGTACCACCTTTATTGGACCACCATAGGTCACCACATGAAGTCTTCTTCTCCAACGCGTCACAACCACCAGTATGTTCTGCAGGTGCAACCATGCCCAACTGGCCTATATTCTTCTTGCCTCTGCCAATCTATCCCACGTAGCCTACGAAGGACTTCGCGGCTAGCCACCGAAACTCCCGTGGCTACTCCACTCGCGCAACCATCAACAACCCTCACAGACCAGAACAATGCGAACGGATCCCCAAAAAGAAATTCTCCAAACTCAAAATCCTAACTTTCTCAATCTGAACTTTAACCCTAATATCGCAACAAAACTCCAAAACGCATTTCAATCCTTGCGTTATAGCCGTGTCCCACCGCGCCTCCGCTGCACTTTCACAGTGCTTTCATCGCCTCCGCCACTAAGACGCCTACTGGCCGCGAATAATGAACGTTGCATCTGAGCCGTCGATTTTGGATCCTCCTCCATGCAACAAAAATAGAACCAGAAAGAGAAGAGGGAAGAAGAAGAACGACCAATCGCGCCGCCACAAGCCACCACGAGCGTCGCTGCAAGTCACCACGAACGTTGTCTATCACTCCATTTCCACACCGTCATCATGAGGTCGTTGCCTCCACTCAAGACACAGATCATCCTTTCTCCAACGTTGGGTCGTTTGCGGTGAAGAGAAATTGTAGAAGCTTCAAGCTTTTAGCTTGTGCAGGATGAGGGATAAAGAGAGAAAAGTATTCAAAAAGCTTTTTCAGGATGTTAGGCATCGGTTGGAATTTTAACCGAGTTCGTATGGTGTATATGCCTCGGTTCCCCTTGAACCGAGGTAGAAAAGTTCCACTAAACTACGAAATTGCCACCGCGTTATGATAGATTTCGGTTGCTCCTAAACCGAAGCCTTATGTGCGAGTTTAAATCCTCTTCTTTTACTTGTGATTCTATAGGTTCGTTAGTAATTATATTTTCCTTATATTATAATAATGTTATATATATATATATATATATATATATATATATATTATAATGATATATTTATATTACACTATAATCCATTCATACTTATTTTTAAAAAAAACTATTTCAAATAAGGATTTTTAAATAAACTATAAATTTATAACTAAATAATTATAACAATTCAATTTAATAATTTAATAGTATACAAGTAAATATCACACATATAGAAAAATAAATAATTGAAAGAAAATATATACATACAAATTATCAGATAATATATACATACATTATATCATTATAATTATTTTAAAATATAACTATAACACCAAAAACATAAATATACACATGTCTTATACAACTAAAGATATTTATAAGATAAGAAATGTCCTATATTTCAACCTAGGAGAGGTGAAAAGGATTAAGTTTTAAAAATTGTTCTTTTCAAAATCTTTGTGAAATCTTTGGTTTTCGTGAAATGAATAAACAAAATTGATGAATCAACAAAAGAAAATAGATAGAGAAATATCAACACAAACAATCTATACTGGTTCAGCTAATCCCAAACCTACATACAGTCATCCTTCAACAACCTGAGTTGAAAGGATTCCACTATATATGATTGAGTTTACAGAAATACAGAGATACCCCTTTCAATGCATTCCTCTTACAACTCAAAATCAATAGATAGCCAAGTGATGAACAATTCTCAATCTCTTAATACAAGAGCACTCACAACCCTTAACCCTTGGCAAACTCGCTTAGGAACACAATACAAAGATTGTCAACCAAGAACGTGATCTCTAAGATACACTCCTCTAGTGTAGATCAAATCACAACAACTTTAGCACACTTTTCTTGAAAGAATCTTGATATATAAACAACCAATGTAGCCTTGATTCTCCAAGATCACTTTTTGAACACTCTTGTAATCAAAACTTAGTGAAAACGTAAGTATTTGAAAATGATATCAATTCTTGTTTTGAAACAAGTCTCTAGACACAGACACACACACACACACACATATATATATATATATATGATTTTTCAAATCCTGACGCATTATAATCGATTAAGGTTTCTATGTAATTTGTTAAGCTTTTGTGATGGAAGCAAGTCCAAGCTCCATGCTCGAACAACCTCACAATTTAGAATGATGCAGCTGATGGTATGGATAAGTGAAAACGAAGGTGCACACTAGGTGTTTGATGGAAGGTTCAGTGTGTGTTTGAAGCCTCTCAAGCGTAGAAGGTCTTCCAATAAGGAAGGAAGCTAGAGGAGAAGGTGTTGGATAAGCACAAAGAGGTTTGAACTTAGAGAATAGGTTTGGAGAAAACTCAACAACAATTCACTATATCTTCCAAGTTGATTTTACAAAGAAGAGGTCCTTGTATTTATAGGTGAAGAAGGACCTCTATTTCTGACTTGCAATACATCGAAAAATGAGAAATGAAGTGTACTAGAGAAGCTAAGGAGCTTGGAGTGCAAGATTTATCAAGCCATATTAAAAACGTGCAAAATGAAAATCCTGGTTCGCAATGGTTGGGCGTATGGTGGTTTCAATTGGGCGCGACAGTGGTTCCGAAAGTCAAAATGCCTTTGAAAGCTCAATGCAGAAGCTTCTTGGTCCAATCCAGAAGATATGTTTTCCTCTTCATTTTTGGATTCTTTTGCTTCCTTTAGCTCGCCAAGCCTCCTTGGGTGATTAGGTATGGTCTTCAACCTTTATTTATTGCCTACAAAATGATACAAATGTATTTAGCAAAGAGAAGAAGGATTAATAAGTGATTCTCCATAGGAGTAAAGTGGTGAGTGATCCTTCTTCTTCTTGAATCCTTCTAGACATGGCTCTTGTTAGAGGTCCTATGTGCATATTAGATGATCCTCCATCAGTCCCTTCCTCTTGAAAAAATTTTTTCCTCAGATCTGCTTGTAACTTTTGAGCATCTCTTGTAAAATGAATTAAGTTGCAGATATTAAAAGTAGGACTGACACCATAACTATCAGGAAGGTCTAACATGTATGCATTGTCATTTATTTTCTTGACCACCTTGAAAGGACCATCACCTCTTGGACTTAGTTTGGACTTTGTTTGAGAGGGAAATCTATTCTTTCTCAAATGAAGCCAAACTAGGTCACCTTCTTTAAGAATTACTTTTCTTCTCCCTTTGTTGTTCTATTCAGTATATTTGTGAGTTTGGTTTTCAATATGGGTTTTAACCTTTTCATGTAACTTCTTGATAACCTCCTCTTCAGAAAAGTCTTCTTTATGAAGAAAATAAGATGAGTCTAGAAGAGGTGATAGATAAAGTGGTGTGAGAGGGTTAAAACCATAAACAACCTCAAAAGGAGAAAGATTAGTAGTCTTGTGGACTACTCTCTATTGTAAGCAAATTCTATGTGAGGTAGATGATCATCCCAATTCTTATGCTAACCTCTTAACATTACCCTCAATAAAGTAGATAAAGATCTATTTACTACTATTGTCCTAGCTTTGCCTATACATTTTTCCAAAAGTAGCTAAGGAACTTAACATCTCTATCAAACACTATAGTTTTGGGTGAGCCACGCAATCTTACTACTTCCTTAAAGAAAAGTGTGGCTATATAGCTAGCATCATCTACTTTGTGGTAGGGTATAAAATGAGCCATTTTTCTAAAACGATCAATCACCACAAAGATAGAATCAAACCCCTTTTGAGTTCTAGGGAGACCTAGGACAAAGTCCATACTTATATCCTCCCAAGGGGAACTAGTTATTGGAAGAGGAAGGTAAAGTCCATGAGGCATAACTTTTGATTTAGCTTGTAAGAAGCTATACAACTAGAGCAAAGCCTTTGAACATTATCCTCATGTGTGACCAATAAAATTTTCCTTTCAAAATATTTAGAGTTTTGTCAATTCCACGATGGCCCATTAGTCCTCCTCCATTACTTTCTTTAATAAGAAGCCTTCTAATCGATCCTTGGGGTATACAAAGTTTCCCCTTGTTATAAAGTGTTGATAGAGGGAGCAATGTGATAGCTGAACCCAATCCCTGTTATGTTGTTTTTTATGATGACAACACATTAATAGCAACAACAAATAAATGTTATATTGTTACAACAGAAAAGTGTTTCTATGTCGTGTTATACATATGTGAATTTGTACATGCTTTCTGTGATAAATGCATATGTTGGACATATTGTGTGATTTATGCATACGGTTGTGTTTATGATGTGTTATATATGTGTATGCACATTGTATGTTTATGTGTATTGAAAACCACAAGCACAAAAGCATATATGCATGACATGATCGATTATAGTGTTGTAGTAATCAATTAAGGTCATCAGACAACTTGGTTTTTGAACTGTAGCAAAACATCTAGTTTGAATGAATTACCTTAGTTGTTAAATTGGATAAAATTCGTGTGTTTGCAAATATCTTTTTCAAATATGTTGTGTTGAGTTTTTGGGAAGAAAAAGTTTTCAAAATATGTTTAAGTGTTAAGCTTAATCGATTACATGTGTTGTGTATTCAATTAAGTCTATTAAGCTTTGAAAATTGATTTCATGCTTGTCATATCTGCTATAACGGTCATATTTTTAAATATGTTTGACCAGCATTTAATGCAAATCGATTACATTAATTGTACATTCAATTAAGAGCCGAGTTAGTTGTAATACTGTTACAACAATTTTATGTAACCGATTACACTGGTTGCGTCTGATATAACAGTAACTATAAATTGACGAACTGGTTGTGTTTCTGAAACTTTTGATCATTCCAACACTTTCATACTTGATTGTTTTTATATTAAAAAGTTTACATAATACTCAATACGATCCAAGAATCAAGAACGCAAAAAGTTTGAAGAATCTTGAAGAATTCTTGTGAGGTATCTTTGTGGATTACATTGCCTGATCACATTAGCACGATTGAATGTGCAACAGGTTTTGATTAGAGGAAGATTTGCAATCTTTGACTTGTTGTTTCCCTGGACGTGCGCGTCAGGAAGAAGAGTGGTGAGCTGTTGACTTTGAGAGGGGATTCTCAAAGGGTTTCTGCAACAAGACCGTGGGGTGTTGTGTTTGCAGGTGTTGTTGTTTCTATATTTGATTGTTTGAGTGGGAAAGGTGTTTACTTTGTGAGGGTGTATTCATAGTAAAACCTTTGGTGTAATTCTCCAATCATTATAGTGAAATATCCTTCAATTAATGGTTGATTAGTAGGATGACTGGATGTAGCATTGAGGCCGAACCAAGATAAAACTGTGTTTGATTTTCCCTCCTTTATCTCTTTACATTTGCATTTACTATTTCATTGCACACATATTTGCTTACTACACAAGAAAGCTTTCAAGAACATTATATTTTGCGAAAAAGATTTAAAAAGTGCAAGTTTTTTATAAAATACCAATTCACCCCCCCTCTTGGTGTTGAGAAACAAGCTTCAGTATTTCTAACATAAAGATACCCCTCAAACAGATAGAATCTATTAAATGGGTCTTAAGATGGGGAATAAGTGGATGCAAATGTTTCATCAGTTTCATAGAGTTGTTTAATGTCATCATATCCTAATATTTGTGATCCTAGGGTGACTAATAATGCATGACGTCTAGATAAAGCATTCGCAACAACATTAGTTATCCCCTTTTTATGTTTGATGACATAGGGAAATTGTTCGAGGAATTCCACCTACTTTGCATGTCTCTTAGAAGTAGATCTACAACGCAAGGCCAAGGAGAATGAAGTAGTGCCAGGATTTCCATGGAAGACAAAGGAGCAACTGTTAAGATGTCAGCAAGTGTACCGAATCGTATCAAGTAATATAAAATGGTAAGACCAAGTATCATATCACATAGACTCACGAGACTAAACAGTTGTGTAATTGGTTAACTAATTAAGACTTAAGAACAATTTTTGGGGTTTTGAAAGCAAATGTAATAAAAATAAACATGAATGCAATTTGATCAATTGAGGCTAAACACTAGAATGAATGGATGAAGTTGATAATATGAGATGATAATGTCGTTGGGGTTTAGATTTCACCTAATCACTCTCATGCATATATGAATTCTTCTTCTTCATTAAATTGTTAACGTCACTCACTGACTTACTTAAAACCCGATCCCTCGGCGAAGAAAGCCTATCCTTAATTACTAGACCATAATCCCTTGCATGCCTAATAATTAATTCTGCATTATGATTAGGAGCTTAAGACGACCAATCCTCCTATCCCCATCCCTAGGAAATATTGTTCTTGGGAGAAATTCTCGAGATCGTGATTCGTAAGATATCTCCCGATACTCAGACAAATCATAAAATATAACAATTTAGCAAAGGAGAAAATCCCTAACAATTAATGAAAGAAGCATATAATAATTCAAAACAAATTCAAATACATGAGAGTTTAGAGGTTACATCTTCCCCAACAACAAATAAGATTAGTTCTCCATCGTTATGAAGAAACTAGACGAACAATGGAATGGAAGAGATAGAAAAACCCTAGAAACTGAAGAGGAGAGCTCCCACATCCCAAAATCTGCCTCAAAGGGGCGAAAAAGTGTGTTTCTATGCTCAAGCCATCAAGAGATACCAACCCTAGGACATGAAAGTCCTTAAATAGATCAAAAATAAAGTCCAAGCCCAATAATACTGGCGCTCAGCGCCCATACTTAGGGCAACCAGGCGAGCTTGCGAGAGAACTGGCCGTCAGCGCCCTTGGAAGGGCGCCCAAGCGTCCTGCGGCACATGGAGTCTGGCACTCAGCGGTACCCTAGTGGCAACATTCCAAAACTCTCTGTTTTTGTTGTTTTATTGCTTTTGTGGCTGCTTCAGTTCCCTTCTGGTGCTTTTTCTGTTCTTCCTGAGTTCCAACTCCATGACACTTTTGCTCTTCTTCCAAATGATACCAATAACCTACAAAATTAAGGGAATTTAGTGATAAAATCATTAAGTATATACCATCTACTCACTTATTCACAAAACTAAACTAAAAACATGAGTTCAAGCAAGCTTCTAAGTCAAAAACGGTTGATTTAATATCAAAATTGAATCACAGATAACGGTATTTTCAACTGTTATCAGCAACTCACATCTTCACTACAACTCCGCCATTGTAGAACGAAGGGAAAAGCAAATTGGGGATTGGGGTTTCCGAACCCACAAGAGAAAGAGAACCAGAATTGGGGATTTACCACACTAAAAAATCAACCTTCCATCAAAAATCCCAAATTTACATATGACCTAATTTTCCTAATTATTTTATTTCCCAGTTAAAAACGCTACAAATTTCAGTATACACGTAATTCAAAGTATGCCTGCCACGTGAACTGAATTTAGGCCAGCTAAATGCCACGACAGCATTTCTTGCATAGCTCACATACACAGTAACCTCAACATTATAATTTTAACACCGTTAAATGGATAGGACTTTAGTCATACAATTTTGAAAACTTTGGGACCCAATGTATGCACTTTTAAAACCAAGTACTAACCTGAAAAAACCACTTAAAATAGCGACCAAGTAAGCATTTAAGCCTATTTTTAAATATGTTTGACTAACATTAAATGCAAATCGATTACATTAATTGAGCATTCAATTTAGAGTTGTTTTAGTTTTAATTATGTTACATTTGATTTTATAGTAACCGATTACATTAGTAACGTAATCAATTATTTTGATATGAGAAATGTACAAATTGACGCAATGTTCTTAACACCTAGAATTTTCTGACCATTTTGAACTTTAACATATGATATCTTTGAGTTTAGAAAAGTTTTATAGGTTGTTAAGACACTCCAAGAAACAAGATTCATAGAGTTTGATAAATCTTGAAGGTTTCTTGAAGATCAATTCTGGATTAACATTGCTGATCAAATTCTACACGAGTGAGGTGTATTTATGCATTGATCATATTTGTTTTCTACAATCGTGGGATTGTGCTTGCCTTGGTCGTGTGTGATAGGAAGAAGAGTGGGGAGCTCTTGGACTTTGAGAGGTGTTTCTCAAAGGGATTCTACAGCAAGAACGTGTGGTTGTGTGTGTGCAGGTGTTTTCTTTTCTATATTTGATTGTGAGAGGGAAATGTGTTTGCATTTGTGAGAGTGTGTTTACTGTAAAACCTTTAGTGTAAATCTCAAATCATTACAGTGAAATATCCTTCAATCTATGGTTGATTGGAAGGGTGACTGAATGTAGGCATTGAAGCCGAACCAGGATAAAAACCTTGTGTTTGTTCTTCTTTCCCTATCTCTTTTACTTTACACTGCATACGCGTTTACTTACATTGCAAGAAAATTTAAAGATCATTCTAACTTTGCAAAAAGATTTGAAAAACATTCGTTTTTATAAATCACCAATTCCCCACTCTTGGTGTTGAGAAACAAGGCTCTTTATTTCTAACAATTGGCACCAGAGCTAGTTTTCAAAAGTTATTTAAAAAACAAATCGATTACCCTTTTTGTGAAGTCGATTATTTGATCCTGTAATGGCTTCTGTTTCTCAAACCTTCGGTGAAGGTGCATCTACAAACAGACCACCGCGACTTGCTGGTGAAAATTACCCTTTTTGGAAAATTGGAATGAAAGTCTTTCCTGAGTCAGTAGAAAAAGGTGTATGGGATGCTGTTCTAAATGGTCCTTTTGAACCAAGTAAAGTTGTTGATTGAAAACTTGTTTTGAAAAACTTTTCTGAGTGGAATCAAGAGGAAAACAAAAGAGCACAATATGATATTAAAGCTCGAAATGTTATATCCTCTGTGATGGACGAACGCCCGAGGAGAGGTCGATTGAAGTTGCGCGAGCACGAACCAGACCTCCTCGAAGCTTCTCCGTCGAATAAAGACGTAGCGGAATGGAAGCGAAGCTCTAGATTGAGAGCTGACTCGAAGGAAAACTACTAAACTATGAAGAGAATCAAGAAAACCCTAAGATCTAAGGTTTAAATGGTGGAGATGAAGGAAAATAGAAAAGGTCGAGGAAACCCTAGTGAAGGCCATAGATCGAAGAACTGTTCGGTGAAGATGAGGTTCTATGGCCGAAAAGGATGAAGTGAGGGGGAAGACGAGGTAGAATGTGGCTTGCAATCGGTGAAAATGGGGAAAACGGCAGATCTGAGGTTGGAGACAATGGACTCTCGAGAGCGAGAGTGAGACGCGAAGAAGTGGTGCGGTTCTGTGCGAGAGTGAAGGAACGAGAAAGAGAATGTGGATGTGCGTGTCTGAGGTGCGAGGGAAAAGAGGACGCGTGTGCTGACGCCACTGATGCAGATTGGAGCAATGGTGATGTTGCGTGATGAGAGAAGCACGGTGGTAGTGGAAAATGAAAGGAAGAGAGGTGCTTGGAAGGTGGCTAGAAGGAGTCTTTGGACTCTCTAGCCTGACTTTCAAGAGAGAATTGTTTCTATTTCAGAAAACTTAATTCTCATTAATCTCAAAAGTGCTAATACAAGAGAGGAGTTGGGTATTTATAGTAACCCATGCTCCTTAAGAGCTAAGCTAGGAAAGGTAAAAATACAAAAGGAAGACTAAGTCAAGTAGGATTCCATCATGCCCTCCCTCTTAAGAAAAGATTTGTCCTCAAATCTGGCAATCGCCATATGAATAAGCTCCACACAATCTTTGGGAGCATGGCCATCTTGGAGTGGCCTTATTCTTGTATATCCACTTTTTCTTCCTCCTGGATCAAACACAAATCTGCAATAAACATCAAATATATTTTCAATTAATATCAATCCAAGAAAGAATTTTTCTATAAAAACAAGGAAATAAAGACTTCTAATATATTGTTTTATCACATTTGGAAATTCTAGAAGTCCAAATTCACTTTTATCTTGAGTTATTTCTTTCCTAAAAGATAGGAATAATTCAAGATTTGAATTGTCATATTTTGAAAATGTTTGCGTAGAATATGAGATGACAATTTGTTTGAAAGAGAAGTTAAAAATTGAAAAATAATCAATTATTGGAAAAGAAGTAAAGATTTGGAAACCTTCCCTTTTAGGATCCATGGTCTTTGAAAGAATAGGATTTGTCATCAGTAACAATTTCTCCTTTTCTTTCTTCTCTCTTTCTTGCCTTTCTCTCTTTTCTTCTTTTCTCTCTTTTTCTTTTCTTTCTTCTTCTTTTCTTTTCTCTTCTTCTCTTCTTCTCTCTTCTTCATTCCTTAATTCCTCTCTTCTTCTCTCTTCTCTTTTCTCGTTTTCTTCTCTCTCTCTCTTCTCTTCTTCTTTCCTTTCTTCCTTTTCTTTTCTCTCAATCTCTTTTTCGCTTTTCTTATCCTTGATCTCTTTAAGTCTTGCCCCAAATTCTAATTCTCTACGAAGAAACCCATGGTCCTTTAAACTCTCAAGAAATAGTTTTCCATCATCAATGCAATTCCTAATTAATTCTAGGTTTCTTTTAATGCTTGAAGGCACAAACTTTCTTCTCATGCAAGCTTTTAAATCATGCCAATCACGTATGGAAGACTTTCTACCTTTCCTAACATGATATTGTCTTTCATTCCACCACTCTCTTGCATGCTCTTCTAACTTAGAGAGATATATACTAAGAACATAATATTCACTCTCTTCACAAAACCAAGGATTTATTTTATCAATTTCTTTTTCCCAAGCTAGGTATGTTAATGCACCTATGTCTTTACCAAATGATGGAAGATTCCTAGCTTGTTTAAACATTTCATCAACTTTATCTAACCTAGAAGACCTATATGAACTATAAGAAGACATCTTTGTTTTTAAAAGTTTTCTTAATCTAAAGGGTTCAAAACTTTCACTTAGACAAGTCCCAGGTAAGAGAGGTGAGCTAAAGAGCTGCTTAAGTACCAAGTCTTGCCTTGCCAGAAATGTCTTAGGCTACTAACTAATTACCCCTTAAACTAAAATCACCTTTAGAAACAAAGTACACAACTCAAACAATCACAAACAATTAAACACTAAAAGACTAAACTCTTCGGACTCTAATGTGAAAAGGCTTAGAGTTTAATCCCTTTTAGCCTAAATCATCCCTAAACGTAAAACACAAAACAAAGAAACAAAAACACTAAAGAAACCAGCGGACTCTAATGACCCCTACGAGATACACAAATCAAGTCAATATTAAAGTCTACTCCTATGGTGAAGCTTGTAGCTTTGGCTAACAAGACACATTCACCTGTCTAGCTATGCTAAAAAAATCAAAGCAATCAAGAAAAGTTGCCAAGAGTTTGAAAGAGCACCAAGGACTCTTCCAAAGAACTTGGACTTTATAAAAGGCCCTTTTACAAAACAAAAGCTAAAACTAACGGTAGGCTAACACAAGCCTATTACAAACAAATTGAAGAAAACAATTACAAAGAAAACAAACTATGCTACTATTCTTGTTCTTGAATATTCTGGGTACGGTTCACTGCTGTAGGGCTTCATTTGATCAAAATGTGGCCTTCAACTACCTCTCTCAACCTAATCCAGAAATTAATTTGTCCAATCCTGCAACACAAATGAATCAAGGTTGCTGTCACTTACACCCTTAGTAAAACTAGTTTGCACAAAAATATAGGGCAGTAAGAACTTCCCTTTCTCTTGGCTGCACAAACTTTCTAGTGATATTTTGCAGCTGCTCAATTAAACTCTTGGACAATTTGAATTCCAATGAAAACAACTCTGCACAGATAATTCACACCAATTCAGCAGATCATGTAATTCAACAATGAACAATTTAAATCCAAAAGAGTTTAAACAGTCAGAAGCAATTAAACTAGATAACTCCCTTTAATTCAAAGCTTCCACATTAAGTGCTTAGGTTGTTGTTTTCTCAATAAATTTCTGCTCAAGCTAAACTCTCAAATATTAGCTCTGTACACACAAAAATCAAACCAGATTCTATTAGACACATGCAAATGGTCATTATACCAGATTCAAAGAAATCTAATTCTAAGCTGAAACCAAACTGATTAACAACCACCCAGTCTAATCAAAATCAGATTAATCCAACACAATGCAGAACAATTCCAATTCAGAATTCAGATTGGCTAATCCTAGGGTACAAAAACTGTCATACCAGATTCAACACTTGAAATTATGCTAATCAAAGACAAGCTATAACAGGCATAGTTCAATCAAACAGAAGTAATTTAAGGTGAAAGAAACTCCCTTCAGTTCAGATGGCTGCTACTGGTTGCTCATTCTAAACTAATCTCAACTTCTATTGGACACCCTGCACTGGTTCATTTCTGCATACAAAATCAAACCCAAATCCAGCAAATACAAATAGGAATGGACATTAACCAGATGCAATGGATGTAATTCAATCAATCTGAACAAAACTGAAATCTGCATGTGATTAATACTAGAAAATATTTTCTATATGCATTTGGAAAAATGATCTCAACAAAGAAAGAGTGATGGTGCTAATAAGGACTCAACAGATTTCAACAATTGTAAGCAAACCATGAAATCAATAATCACATTCAGACATATAATATATCAATGATTTCAGCAAACAGTTTATAAGCCAAAATCAATGCAATGTCAGTTTAAGCAAATCACAACTGCTCCAATCTAATTGATCCAATTTCTTTTCCTGCACAATGAACAATCACAAAACAGTTAGATTAACAATGAATTCTCTATTTCAAAGTGCCAAGGAATTAGGCCAAGTCAGCCTCACTAAACTCACTACACTCAGGCTTCTCTTTTGAAAGTTAAAGCACATAAATGAAAAGGTTTGGAAGGAAGATTCTCCCTTGGCAGTACAAAGCTGGAAAGTCTTTCAGACCACCACCACCTAAGATGCTACCAAGCACACAAACCTCCTTTCAAATTCCAGAAATCCAGAGTGTACAAGCTTCTCAATCAAGAATGGCTAGGCTAAGGTCAAAATCATAAACCAGAAAAAAACAGGACAGCCACAAGACAATGACAACACAGCAGATCTATTGCTTAAGACAACTCTAGATTAGATGAATAAAGCAATTAAAGCTCAAATTAAGAACAGCTGAACAGATTTTACATGTAATGTAGACAAAACTAAGACATTCAACAATGACAATCAAGAAACAAAGCTTTTGATCAAAGTGAGCACTCAAACTGAACCTAACAATAGCTCTAGAAAAGATTTTAAAAGCAAATAAAACCAAACAAGAAGCTGCTGAAATGTTTAAGAAAAAAATCTAGTTTCTAACAACAATTTCTGATTTTGGTATTTCAAAAAAAAGTACACACACTAGACTGCACTGACCTAATTGGCTTTTAAAACTGTTCAATGACTATTTGATTGTTCTCAATTTTTTTTTCTTTTTTTTATGGTCAAACCTGTTGCTACAGTCCAGATACAAGCTTCCAGAAATCAGAATTTAGCACACAAAAATTATGCAGCAACTTGTGAAGGAAAATGGTCAAAACTTGGTGGTCTCAAGAGTGTAAATATGTATGGCAGCTAGAACTCATAATACTTTTGCATCAACAATTTTAGAGCATGAATTAAAACTGGTTTAAACAATTTAAAGATGCAGAAACAAAGTCTTTCAAAAATTGCAATTGTTCAGCTACCAACTCACTCAAAATAAGCAACTCAACCAACCAAAATTTGACTCAAATGTTGAAACAACATGTGAACAAGTCACAGGACTAAAAAAACAGCAAACAAAAGTTGAACAAAACACTATGAAATGGATGGAAGATGTTCAGCCATGATCTAAATGCCAAACAGATTTAAAAATCAGAAAAGGACTCAAGCAAAGAATTGTGCAGATCGGTCAACTGCAGAATTGGTGCTACCAAGCTTTTTGCAGAAGCATTTCATTGCTTATATGGTATGCATCAAGGACTAGCTCTTCTTAGACATTAAATCACAGATTCAAATCACCACTTGCTTGCAAATGAACACAACAAATTTAAACTACTGCTCAAGAATCTGAAATTGAAATTGGTGTCACCACTCATGCACTTGAGCTCTCATTGAATTTGTCATAGCTCAATATAATGTGCAGATAGTGCTCACACATTCAGTTTACACAGATGCAGTGATAAACTAGTTTAAACCAGATTTGAAAACAGTAGAAGCAAATTCACATGACAGAACAATACAGGAAAAGATGCTTAAACAAAAATAACTCAAACAAGACAATTGGACCGAATAAAATGATGAAAAATAATACTCAAAGCATAACAAGCTCAGGTCAAGAAACCTTATCAGAATTTGGAAACCTAAACACATGAAAACAAATTTCACTAAATGAAGATGCACGAACAAAAGTTAAACACAAGACAGTAAAGAACATGAATCAAGCAGCGGAATGGAAGAACAAACTCAGGATCAAGACAAAATCAAAATACAAAACTAGAACAAAGACAGAGACGCGAATCAAACTGAAACAATAATCGAAACAGAGATACTTACCTTTGAAGCGTGCTCGACCTTGCTCTGAATACCACTTGATGGACGAACGCCCGAGGAGAGGTCGATTGAAGTTGCGCGAGCACGAACCAGACCTCCTCGAAGCTTCTCCGTCGAATAAAGACGCAGCGGAATGGAAGCGAAGCTCTAGGTTGAGAGCTGACTCGAAGGAAAACTACTAAACTATGAAGAGAATCAAGAAAACCCTAAGATCTAAGGTTTAAACGGTGGAGATGAAGGAAAATAGAAAAGGTCGAGGAAACCCTAGTGAAGGCCATAGATCGAAGAACTGTTCGGTGAAGATGAGGTTCTATGGCCGAAAAGGATGAAGTGAGGGGGAAGACGAGGTAGAATGTGGCTTACAATCGGTGAAAATGGGGAAAACGGCAGATCTGAGGTTGGAGACAATGGACTCTCGAGAGCGAGAGTGAGACGCGAAGAAGTGGTGCGGTTCTGTGCGAGAGTGAAGGAACGAGAAAGAGAATATGGATGTGCGTGTCTGAGGTGCGAGGGAAAAGAGGACGCGTGTGCTGACGTCACTGATGCGGATTGGAGCAATGGTGATGTTGCGTGATGAGAGAAGCACGGTGGTAGTGGAAAATGAAAGGAAGAGAGGTGCTTGGAAGGTGGCTAGAGGGAGTCTTTGGACTCTCTAGCCTGACTTTCAAGAGAGAATTGTTTCTATTTCAGAAAACTTAATTCTCATTAATCTCAAAAGTGCTAATACAAGAGAGGAGTTGGGTATTTATAGTAACCCATGCTCCTTAAGAGCTAAGCTAGGAAAGGTAAAAATACAAAAGGAAGACTAAGTCAAGTAGGATTCCATCACTCTGCACTTACTATTGATGAGTTTTTCAGGGTATCAACATGCAATAATGCTAAAGAAATGTGGGAGGTACTGGAAGTAACTCAGGAAGGCATGGATGAAGTAAAAAGAGCGAGAAAGGACTCCTTAATCCAAGAGTATGAGATGTTTAGAATGAAGACATGAGAGACTATCTACGATGTGCAGATAAGATTTACTCACAAATTAAATCACATGATTTCTCTCGGCAAAGTCTTTGATAAGGAGGAAATCAATATAAAGATATTGAATAGTCTCAACAGAAGTTGGCAACCAAAGGTAATGGCTATATCTGAATCAAGAGATATAACCACTATGAATATGGCTACTTTTTGGTAAGCTTTGGGAACATGAACTGGAGCTGGGAAGATTGAAGCATGAGGAGGAAACTGAATAGAAACATTCTATTGCCCTTAAAGCAACCAGCAAGAAAGCCTCCAGGAGGAATGAATCAGATGCAGATTCTGGTGCAGACATTTCAGAGAAGGAAGTCACGAATATGATGGTAAATAAATTTACAAGATTCATGAAAAATAGAACTGTTGTATCTGACTTTGTAGGAAACTCTAAAGGAGGAAAAGGAAATGCCAAAGTTGTAAATGTCACTTGCTACGAGTGTGGAAAGGAAGGAAACTTCAAGCTTGATTGTCTAGACTTGAAGATCAAGCAGAAGGCTGATATGAAGTACACTCAGAGGAGAAGGAATAACCAGAAGAAAGCCTATATTGCCTGGGAAAATAGTGATAAAAATACCGTTATCTGTAATGTAATTTTAATACTAAATGCACCCTTTTCTGCTTAGAAACTTGCTTGGAATCATGTTTTTCTGTTAAGTTGTGTGAATAATAGAGTTGAGGTTGAATTTGATGATTTTATGACTAATTCCCTTTGTTTTGATAGAAAGTGAGTTAATATGGAAAGAAGAGATAAAGTGCTAAGGAGATAGAGCTTAGAAAGGTCCAGAAAAAGCACCAGAAGGAAAGAAGCTCGAGGCTTGGGCGTCCTTTTTGGAGGCTTAAGCGCACGAAGTGCCGCTCACCGCCCGGGCGCCCCTTTTGGGTGCCCTTGAGCGCCGATTGTAGAAGGCTTGGGCGTCCTCTGAAAGGCTTAAGCGCAGGAAGTGTCACTCACCGCCCAGGCGCTCCTTTTGGGGGAGCTTGAGCACCGGATTTCGAAGGCTTGGGCGAACTCTATGAGGCTTGAGCGTGGAATATCACCGCTCGGACCTAGGCCTTGTTTATATTCTGCTTCTGTTCTATTTAAAGGACCCAGGCATCCTAGGTTTGGCATCTATGGCTGGAGCAACACACCAACACACTCTTCTACTCTCTGAAGGTAGATCTGGAGGCGGAAGCTTTCATCCTCTACTTTTAGGGTGTACTATCTCATGCTTTTCCATTATTCATCTAGTTTCTCCATTTCTATGGGGAACTAAACTCTATTTGTTGTTGGGGAATGATGTAACCTTGTGAACTCTCATGTATTTGAATTGATTCTTAATCATATATGCTTTTTCATTAATTTTTAGAGTAATTCATCTGTGCTTATTACATGCTTTGTTTAACTCATTCATCGCATGATCTATGAATTGCATGAGTGTCGGGAGGTTCCTTACAATTTAGGTTCTTGTTGAATTCTCCCAAGAGTAATATTTCTTAGGGATGAGGGTATGAGTCTTGGTCGTCTTAAGCTCTTGATCTTCACATTTAATTATTGGGGATGCTAGGAATTGCATAAATTGGTGATTAAGGACAATCTTATTTGCCGAGGGATCGGGTTTAGGTAATTTAGTGAGTGACGTTAACATTAATGCATACAGAAGGATTCTTACATACATGAGATGGAACTTGGTGAAATCTAACCCCAACAACATACTCATCTCATATTAAACAAAATCCGTTCAATTTGCATTCATATTTACTTTTCCGTCTTTGCATCTTAAACCAATGATCTCATTTTATTTAAGTCTTAATTAATCGAGTCATCACACAACTGTTTAGTGCCGAGAGTCTTCTGGGATACGATACTTGGTCTTACAATTTTATATTACTTGTGCGATTTGGTACACTTGCCAATCCATCAATAGTATTCATGTTTGACGTAGCTTATGGCTTTATCCTATATATATATATATATATATATATATATATATATATATATATATATATATATATATATATATATATATATATATATATATATATATGTATAGAAAAAAAGAAACGAGGATCAGTGTTCATCCTTTCGCTTTTCAAAGTGAATGATCCCCTCACTCTTAACGTTTCTGTGACTGCAATATCAAGGGACAGGAGCTCCCCCTAGATCAGTAAGCAAGTGCTAAAAACCTTTGAAACTAGGGGAATGCCAATCGTATGTCCTGGTTTCCAGGACTTTCTTCCCACAAGTTATTCTATACAATTTATGAAAGAGAGGAGAAGCCCCACTCGGGGAGATGAGTCAAAGCTTTCTCTTATATACAATACCTACCAAAGAGAAGAGATTGTATTCTGACAAGGAACACACGAAGCAAAGGAAAGACTGGCCTGTGTAGTATTAGATAGAGGTATTACCAGGCACACCTCTCCAGTGTTCTTGTGATAGGACGTCAAATAGAAATCGAATTTGATGACAAACTTTAATATGGAACTTAAAAGTTAATAAACTTCAAGGTTTAAAATTGAATACTTTTAACGTTGATGTCGGTTATTGTCAAAATTCGACGTTCATGTCTTTCTACAGGAAAATTAACCGTCATATAGTTTGATTAAATCTATCATGTATCATTGTCAGCAACTAGATTCTTAAACCCTTCTTGTAAATCTCTAAATCTTGTTCTCAAATTGCTTCTTCATCTTCATGGCGTGGAAAGAAGGCTGCACAATTTGTAAAAAATGCTAGTCCAAATGGGTGGATCAGTGATGACGAAGAATGATACAAATTTGGATGTTACATAAAACTCTTCAAGGTGGTCCCTCACAAGTTCTTGGATCTGTAATTATTCAGAAGGGAGGGTTTCTCTTTCAAGAATGGCTTGTAGATTTTGGTCTTGCAAAATCCTGACCTGGTAAAAGTCTTCTACCAAAATTTGAAGGTTGTCGATGGTGTTATATGCTCTCGGGTGAAAGGTGTCGATATTAAAATTGATGATGAAATATGGCTATCTTTTACTGGTCTCAAAGCAGAAGGCTTGATGTCTCATGAAAGAAATTCTGAACTCAACCAATGGACCAACAAGAAGAAAATTTATAAGGAATATTTGAGAAGTCCAAAAAGGCTAAAGGTATACAAGCCGTATCTACTTGATGGTTTGAAAATGGAAGAAAAAATGTGTGTTTTTGTACTTACTTGGGTAATACAACCTGGAAGATGTTTACGTGATCGTCTAACTACTGAAGATTTATTTTTGGTTCATGCCATAAAAACCCGGATACCAACCAACCGGGTTGCTGTTATGAGTGAGCACATGATTGAAATTGCAAGTAGTCATGGACATATTCTGCCATATGGTGTTTTTATCAGCAGTGTATTGAAGCATCATCAAGTTGATCTTACTGGTGAAAAAAATATTTGGTGCACCAAATAAAATGAAATAGTAAAAGCAGAATTGACCTTTAATGGTCTAAACAAAACAAAAGATGGCTGGGTGTTCAAGGATGTTGACGAAACTCCTTCTACCTTCACTCCACCCACTAAGTTTGAAAGATTTGTTGTGGATCAATTACGAAGGCTTTCAACAAGAATTTCAAAAGTTGAAAAATCTCTGATCATGATTCACAAGAAATTAGATGAAGACAATGCTCTCAGAACTCCCTCAGCAAGTGAATCTGATGATGAAGACGACACAACAGAAGATGAGTCTATGGAGACATCTGACTCAAATTAGGAAGAGAGTCCATTTTAGTTTATTTTTCTGAAATTAATGTACTATTTTTCTATGTTTGAAATTTTAATATATACTTTTTGTGGTTATATTTTCATATTTTTCCTTTGTTTAATGTTATTATGGATTTTTTTTTAAATCCTTGAAGTTTTTTTATGTCGAATTCTAAAAAATGTTGACGTTCTAAAAGATAAAAATAAGAAAAAAGGAATGTTACATCGCATTTTGTAAAAGTTGACGTCAAAGATCAAGTCCATTTCTTGAAATACAATTACGCATCTTGATCTAGTCCTCCACTTATAAAATTTAGGCGTAACTTGTCACTCTGATAACATTTTGTTTTCGGTTTTCTAATAGCTCTTTCAAGGTCACAAAAGTTTGGGTAAGGCATGAAGGAGCTATAGAAATCCAAAGAAATCAGTTAACAGATTTGGATTTCGTTTCAAGTAGTACAATTTGAATGAATTTTTCTTTTGGTTCAAGGAATAGTGGAAATCCAGAGGAAAATGTTAACGCTCATGAAATTTAAAAAAATTTAATAATTCTCTACGTTGAACGGGACGAAAGTTTGACGTCAACTGCGTAAGTAGACTCTTATTTTTATTTGTCTTGAAGATGTTTCCACCCTATGAAATCAGATAGCTCTGAAATCTAACGGTAGAAAACAACTCCAAGACAATTTAAAAAAGAATCAGACATTTCCAAATGATGAAGTTGAACAACGTTTTTATAAATTTATTTTAGTTCTCAAAATTGTTTTAGTATTAAATATATTGTGAACCATATTTATTTTTCCTAAGCACTTCCCTTTCAGTAAGATATCTAACCATTTTTGTACTTGAATTTGAAAGGGCACCTTCATATGAAATGACGATGAATGCACTACTTTCAAACACAACTTAGCAAATTGCAATTTGAAGAACATAAATGCTTCGAAATCTAAGGAAAAGAAAATACAAAGGGAATAAAAACATGAATCCTAATATGTTCCACAGGGAAACAAGAGGCCAGGGATTACACGAATTTCAAGCTATATTTATAGATGAAATGATGACGTTAGACTGACTAAGAAATAGACGTACATTATATCATGAATTATGCTTAGCAACTGCCACAATCCATCATCTATAGGAACGTCAAGCCCAGCCGCAGTGGACATTCGAACATCATTTAGTGAAAAGTAACAAATCTCTTTTGATTCAGATAAGAACTAATTGACGTCCAGTCCCCCCAATAATTGACGTGAAAAAATCGTTGGAAACAGCACACCATTAATGTCCCAACTACTCCAATTTTCTTCATGTCCAAGCCCCACAGACTCGGACGTCCTATTTAATGATTAAAAAGTAAAAAGAAAAAAAAGAATAAAAATTAGATCAACCTTTGACGAAAATTAGATCATGATAAAAACAATACATCGTGTAATTATGCTTAGTAACTGCTACATTGTATAAACGTCGAAGTCCAGTCGAATTCGACGTTCAAACATCATTCACTGAAAAAGTAAAAAATCTCTTTGGATTCTGATATGAACTCCTTACTGACTAAACGAAGACATTTCTATGATATAGGACGTCATTGATGAAAAATTTTTGACATCAATCTCTAGTCCTTTGCATCGAATGCACTCAAAATTCGACGTCAACTGTAAAAATTTAATTTGTATTGAAGTTGTTTCCACCATAGCTCTGAAATCTAATGGTAGAAGACAACTCCAAGATTCATACATAGTTAAATGATGAAGTTGAACAACATTTTTATATAATTATTTTAGATCTTAAAATTATATCAGCATTAAAGATATTGTGAACAATATTTCTTTTTCATAAGCACTTCCCTTTTGGTAAGATAACTTAATCATTTCTGTACTATAAAAAGCATTTTGTTGACTTGAATTTCAAAGTCCACCTTCATATGAACTGAGAGCTTAATGCGGCACTTTGAAATTCAAGTGAGCAAATTGCAATTTAAAGAACATACATGTTTCGAAATCAAAGGAAAGGAAAACGCCAAGGAAATAAAACACATGAATCCTAATATGTTCAATACGGAAACAGGAAGTAAGGGATTTCGTGATGCAAGCAATATTTATATATGAACCGATGACGTACATCGTGTAATTATGCTTACTTACTACCACACTGCACCATCTTCTATGAACGTCGAAGCCCCACCGAATTTGACGTTCAAACATCATTCAGAGAAAAAGTAATAAATTTTGTTTGATTCATATAAGAACAAATTGACGTCCTGCCCCCGAAAATTGTCTACTTATCAATCACCCGCGAAGAAGGTGAGATTTAGAGGGATCGAAGTTAAAAAGTTTGATGTGCCCCTCTATATTCATATAATTCCACTCTCAATTTTGCTAAGTTAATATAATCGATTCTAAGTAATAAAGAATCGATTCAAAGCGTTATAAATTAAGAAATGCAAATGAGATTTTAATGATTATTTATGGTGACATTAATGACAACGTGGCTGGATATTGATCACACGTTTGTAAAATACTAAAAAGCAAAGAAATAATGCATGAGAGCGGTCAAATTGTATTTTTAATAATGTTAATCATAGTGTTTTTTATATCATAATCATTTATACTAATAACTAATTTAATTATTTGAATGTGGCCAAATTTTTGGTCTAAGAGTTCGTTTGATCTTTTATCGTATTCGACTTTTTAAATTCGAGTTTTTTATAAACGCTTATGTGGTAGTCGTGATTGGTCCATTTCAAATATACAGACCAATAAAATAGTGCCACATAGTCTATTGTCAAAAAGTTGGTAACATATCATTGGTCTTAACAAAATTTTTGTTGTGGTCGAATTCTGCCAAATCTCTATCATGACTTGGCTCGTCCGTCTCGACCTTTTTGCTTGTATTGGAGGTTCACAAGACAAAGATGGATACGCCACAATCTAGCATATTGATAAGAAAAGGAAGATTCACCACAAAGATGTTAATCTTTGATAAGAATCAGAGTTGTAAACCAATAACCAAGAGAATCCTCTTTGACAAAACTTCAAATGCATATTTAAGACTTCCAAAGTGTCTACATATGCATTTGGTGCCCCTATATATAGGTATAAATGTTTAAGACACCTAAGAAACCCTAAAAGAAAGCCCAATGACATTGGGTCCAAAAATAACTTGACAAATGAAACAAATTGTTTGCAATTAAAAGAAAAATACAATTTATTTTATTTCCTATATTAATTATTATTTAGGAGATAGTCCTCTATCATAACTTTGGCTCGGGTCAGCCCATCCCGACCTTTGGCAATGATCGACCCGTTTCGACCTTCAACTTATGTTAGTCTATCTGGACTTAATCAACCCATCCCAACATTCATTTTGGGTCAACCAGTCTCGACCGTTATTCAAACTTAACCTGCCTTAATCTTCGACCCAACCCATTTTGTCTTAATTTTTGGTCCATATCGGTTTGACTATGCCCCATACACGCTATCTCTTCTCGATCTTTGACTTGGTTTGATGCATCTCAATTGTTAACTTGTCTCAATATTTTTTTCTAACCGACCTATCTCAATTTTTGTCCAAAATAATCTATCTTAACCTTCAGTTTATCAATCAACTTAATTTTTTTCTCAAACTTAAAGTATTATTTTTTAAAAATCAATGAAAGTCTTTTAGTATAATCATACCTATCTTTATCCTAAAATTAAGACACACCTAAAAAGAGCATTCAAGACTTGATTTATGTTTTATCATACATATCTTAATGATAAAACTTTTTAAAGTAGAGGATAAAAAATATAAAGTTTGAAAATGTTGTTGAATGTAATAAAAAATATATTTACGGTGTAGAATATTTTTCATTTTTTATATGAAAAAAGTTAGTTCGGATGTTAAAAAAACATTCATTTCACATGACTTTTAATAATATATTAATATTTATTATGATTTTAAGTATTGTGATCTATAACTAAAACTCAATTCTCATAAATTATTATTGTTATTATTTTTCATATGAAATTAAAATAATATTTTAAAGAAATAAATTATTATTATTATTATTTTCCATATGAAATTAAAATAACATTTTAAAGAAATAAAATTTTATTCTCTTTAAATTTCACCCACAAATCTTTCTTATATTTTATAATAACTAAATATTACAAGATAAATTTACACAAATTTATAATATAAAAATACTAAAAAAATTGTAAATCTTATCTTAAAATATAAAGGTAAAGGTAATGGTAGGTTATGGGAGGTTTATAAAGGAAAAAAGCACACAAAAGAAAACCTCGAATATCCGTAAAATTGAAGTTGCATTTGTAATGAGAGTTTATCTTAAAATGTAAATCTTATCTTAAAATATAATGGTAATGGGAGGTTATGGGAGATTTTATAAAGAAAAAAGGAAAAACAGATTGGCACGAGGATGAAGAAGAAAACATTGAATATCCGTAGAATTCGATGTATCATTTGTCTTTTTTTCAAACTCTTTGTCTTCTGGCTAACAATTAGTACGTCAATGCCCAGTATAATTCGACGTCTCCTTTGTATTTTTAAACTAGAGAAGTTGAGAAGTTAAGAACTCTCGATTGTGAAAGGCGTTCCTAGAATTCTATTCCAACATGGCTTCTCAATCGTCATCATCAAGAAGAAAAGTGAAGGTTGCCCGGGTTACAAGAAAGGCAAACCCAGCTAGATGGATAAGTGATATAGAGATCCGAGGAAAGTTTTCATACTGGAGACATATAAAAATTGTAGTTCCTCACAAGTATCTGGACCTGGAATTCTTCAAGAAAGAAGGGTTCCTTTTTCAAGAATGGATTGCATATCAAGGGCTTACTGATTTTGTCCAGATGAAAGGAGATTGCTATCCAAATTTGGTTGAGGTTTTCTACACAAACCTGAGGATTCTAAATGGGGTCATTCACTCAAGGGTAAAAGGTGTTAACATTACTATTGACGATAATGTTTGGTCAGATATTGCTGGACTAGAAGCTGAAGGTTTGGATTCTCATATCCGTGATTCTGACTCAAACAAATGGCTAACAAAGACAACTATATATATAAATTGCTTAAGATATCAAGAAAAGTACAAGGTCGATAAGCAGTACCTACATGATGGCTTAAACAAGGAGGAGAAAGTTATTGCTTATGTCCTGACTTGGCTACTGCTGCCTAGAAGATTTGTCGAGGATAGAATGTCAACAAAAGATGTATTTCTGTTGAATGCTTTCAAAACTAGAACCCCAACCAATTGGGTTGCGGTACTAAAAGACCACATGATCGGTGCAGGAGATAATTATGCACACAAATTGCCATATGGAGTATTTATCAGCAAGGTTCTAGTACTCCAAGGAGTAGATGTATCTGAAGAAGACAGACTTCTATTCAACAAGTCACAACAAATTGGTATACCAAGTTTGTTATCTATTGGGCTGGAAAGGACTGTGAATGGATGGTTCTTCACTGATGAGCAAACTGTTGGAAGTCGAGATAGAGCAGATGAAGATCATACTGCCTTCATTCCACAAACTGATTTTGAAAAATATTTTGTTGATCAATTTAGGAAGACGTCTGAAAGGGATGAGTTAGTTGAAAAGACTCTTTTCAGATTGGAGATGAAGGGAGATGTGGTAAACAAGAATGGCATTGGCTCTGAAACTAAAGATTCTAATGATGAAGATTTAATGGAATCTTCTTGATAATAATAGGGACTATTTTCTAAGTGTTTTTTTTTTGTAATCATGGCTATTAAGTCACCTCGAATTTTATGTACTGCTTTCGGTTTTATTTTGAAATGAAATGAAGATTTATTTTAGTACTACTAAGTTGAATATATTAACGAAGAAGTAAAAAGAAAACTTTTCATGTCTGATTTTAAAGAATAAAGAATCATAAGAGTGACACATTTTGGTATTGGCGGAAGAAAAAAACGAAGCCCTATCAAATTCGACGTTTTAATAATGCTCCGGTATGAGCACATCATTAATGCTCCCAACTACTTCATTTCCCTTAACATTCCAACCCCACAACTTTCGACGTTCTATGGGAGGGGAAAAAGAAAAAAGATCCAAAAGTACATTACTTTTTGATACTATCGGAAGAAGAAACTTTTGGCTTCCAATAGTATGTCCATTTTCCTTCAAATTCGACGTAGACATTGCAATTTAAAAGAATAAGAATAAAAGAAAGGCGCGCCATAAAACGTCGAATGGTTTGCGGCTCAACATTTTATTTAAATATAACATCCAATTTAAAATGTATTCGACGTGGAACCTTTTTTATTGAATGTAAAAACATAACACAGTTACTGTTTCTTCGCGCTTCCATTTGTGCTTGAACTTTCTTTTTCGAGGACGAGTGCGATAAAGAAAGAATGTTATTTTTAAGTCGTTTATGTCTTTCTAATATCATGTCATACTCATTTACTTTGTTTTTCATCTGGGTGGACCGATTGATTTTCGTTTATCTTTAGGCTGTTTTTCGTACGTGGTCAGTGAACTTCATCATCTTCTCCAGTGACACCATTTGAAGTTTGGTTTTTTTTTCCTTCAATATTTCTTACTATGATATTAAATGTTTGTGTTTGTGTTGTGTTTGTCGATTCTAAACGTATGATATATGCATTACGATAGATATTTGTGTTCGTGTACGTTTAGTATGATAGTTTTTTTTCCTTTAATGTATGATTGGTAATTTTTTTTTGGTTCTCAACGTAAGTTAGTTTTATTTTTTTCGTCGATTCTTTGCTTTTAGAGTAGTACTATGGATCGAAGTTGGTTTCATCAGCGTTGTATTACTGAAGAGTATGAGCAAGGGGTTTTTCAGTTCATAGAATATGTTAAAGAACACGCAAACCAGTGAACGGGGCATATTTTTGCCCTTGTGTTCGTTGTCTCAATCAAGTATATCAAGACCGTGATAACATCTGTGATCATGTCCTCATCTATGGAATAATGAGAAGTTATACAGTTTGGACTTGGCATGGGGAAGTATTATAAAAGCAAACAACGTCAAGAGGTTCAGATTATGTCGACGAATGAATGAGTGATCATTTAAACGAAATGGTACGTGACGTTGACTGATGAGTCAATATTTTCTTGATTTCACTTAGCTTATTGTGCTAGATTTAATTAGAGAATTGTGCTTGAATGTCCAGTATTTCTCCATTTTTGCTAATTGTGCTTAATTTAATCAGAAATTCTTATTTTAATTAATTCAATTATCTGAGGCTAATTATTTGCAATATTATTTGTAGGGAAATTGTTGAATAATATTTTGGGACATAAAGAAAAATGCCACATCAAATTATATTTTAAGCTAAAATGAGTGAGGAGGTGTGAATTTCATATTTGGGGTTGCACTTGGAGAGGTGCACGCTGCTGGCTGGAATGAAAAACAAAGCACACGGCCCATGACAATTGCACTTTGGAGGTCCAGCAAAATTGGAGAGGAGGTGCAGATGGTGACGCTCCGTGCGGACTTCACACTCTTCTTGCTGCACTCCACGCATAGAAGCTTTTGGATTTGGACTATATATTAGTGAAATGGAGTGTCACGGCTTTGGTCCAGCATGGAGAACGGTGCGCAGCAGCCACACGCAAGAAGAAAAGAAAGGGGAGTGACGTCCAACAACTATGCAAACACGTCAATCATTGCAGAAAAACAGCAGCTTGGGAGGTGTCTCGGCCTAGCAGCAGCTGGTCCAGAAGGAGAAAGCAGTCCAGCAAGCAAGTCCAGCAACGTGAAGCAGTCCAACAAGCTTCACGCGTCCAGCAAGCTTACGGTGCTGGATCCTTGGAGAATTGCTGCAACGAGCTGGATTCAACTAGAGGGTGCACAGCACCTGTGATGTTAAGAAATGGGCAGCAGGGCCATGGACATAAGGTAGCATCCAGCAAAGGGGGTCCGGGGGTTTTCGGAACCAAGCGGTAATGAATATGGAGTTGTGCATCAACCGCCACGAAGGAGGGGAGAATGGTGGAGGCACACTTTCTTTTCTCTTAGAATGAAGCTCTGATTCAATTTTATTTTTAGCTTTGCTTGTGCCCGCTGATACATTCATATTCACTCTTGTTGGCTTTGGATTAAAGGAGGAAAAAAATGCTTTCTCTCAATTAGAAAAGGGGGCAGCCGCCACTACAATGCATAATCTCTTCTCGCATTCTATGATCCTTGGAAAAGGGGAACACGGTCTTGTGTAGAACCAGGGAGCACATTTCATTTATTTCATTTTAGAAATAGGTAGCGTCCAACATTAGGTGTACTCGAGTATTGAGTTTTATTTTCTTTCTCGAAGATGAGCACGGAGATTCAAGGGGAAGAAATTCATATATTTTATTTCATTTCTTTAGTGAAGCATATGTTTTACGGCTGATTTTTTATTTTTGGAGAAAGGCACATGGCTGTCACGTCCAGTTTAGTGTGCACGGTAACTCATCAATGAAAATTTGGTTTTTCCAACAGCACAACCATAGCCAGTGATTTATTGATTGGAAAGGATGAAAAAGTGGTGCACGACTTATGTCCAGCTAGGTGACGTCCTGGAATGAAGTAGCATAGTCATATATTGACTGTCATGCGTTTTCAATTTGTTGTTTCCTTCATGAATGTGCGTTGAAGTTGCTGAATTTAGCATTTCACCTTTTAACTCAACATTGCAATTACTAGCATTAAATGATGATTTATCCTTGCAATTCAAGCTGTTCACGCAAGCTGAAATTGAATTTTGTTTTCGCTACTTAAAATTGGTTCAAGCACTTTTTGCAGATTTTCTTTTAATTCTCGCTGGTTTGTGTATTTAATGTTTTAGCTGAAGTGTTACATTTGAATAGAACATCAAATGTTTCTTTATTATCTGCTGCATTTTAATTAGTTCACACCGTTCAGTTTACTGTTTTCGCTCACTATTTTGTCTATTATGTTCAGCTTCTTTATCTTCCTGCATTTCCAATTTCCTCACTTGCTTTATAGACCGTTGGGTCTCAATGTAGAACCGTTCGGTCATTTGTAGGACCGTGCAATCTTCATGCTTTGTTAATTTATTTCAATGTTTTCAATTATGTTTGGTTGTATTTAATTTCCTGTTTTAATTTAGTTCATTTCTAATCACAAAAACACTTTCAAAAACCCCCCACTGCGCTTTTGACCTAAGCCTCGAACCACATTTGGTCCTTGAGAGACGACCTAGGAGACACTTCTTAGTTTATACTACATTCATATTGCACATTAAATTTGTATCGGGTGCGACACCGATCAAATTTTGGCACCGTTGTCGGGGACCAACGGTTCAGTCTTAGGTCTTTTGTTGTCTTGGTGTGTGTTGTGTTTTGTCTTGTGTTGTGAGTGTGATGTTCTGTTTTGTGTGTGTGTATGTTGCGTGTTTAATTGTGTTGTGTTGTGTTCTGTTTGTTTAATAATTTTGAGCATTTACCTTCTACTTTCCCCCTTCTTTTTCCATGTCTAGCTATTTTGATTTTATGAATACTACTTCTTTTGCCTGTGCCTATGACTATGATTCTCCTTCTGCATGTTACTCTGATTATGGTTCTCATGCTGATTTTTATGTTGAGGACAATATGACTCATCCTTTAACTCCTGAGAGTGCTCCTTGGGAGTCGGTTCCACTTGATGAGGAGGTTGTTCATTGTGTTTTCAACACTGGACTGATACATTTGTTGCCCGATGATGAGAGGGTCGCACCTCTCACAAAAGTTGTGCATAAAATTAATGCAGTATAAGCTAGGAAATGACTCCTAGGTCGTCTCTCAAGGACCAAATTTGGTTCAAGTCTCAGGTCAAACACGCAGTGGGGGGGTTTGAAAATGTTTTTGTGGATGCAATTGAACTAAAAAAATGAAAATTAAACACAACCGAATATAAATAAAAGCATTAAAATGAAACTACCATAGATAAATATCCAAACACAATTCAAGTTGTAAAAATGCAACGGTTACACTAAAACATTAAATGCACAATATTATCATCTATCCTACACATTCACCACAAAAAAAAAAGAAAAACATTTAATCATACAATATAAAATATTCCAAAGCAAAAGAAATAAAAGAAAATAAAACTTTTCTACCCTTAACCATGACCCACATTCTCTCCTCAAGCCAAATGTAAATTGGAATTGCTACTATAAATGGAATCCGTGATGAAGCACCCTCCTTTTCAACTCAACCTTCCCGTCACATACTGTTCCAATGAATCAGCACCTTCTTATAATCACTTCTCCATTTCTCGAGAAGAGACAGCTATCACCGTACCTTGCTACTCCTAAGTTATCCATTCATTCTTAAAAAAAATAAAAGAAATGCATCCAATAGCCGTGGGCCACTCTTCCAGCCATCACCGTGCACCACACAATTCACCTACTCTACTTCTTCATTCTCATTCTTCAATTGAAAAGCAAAGCAATTGAAATGCTCAATCACGGTACCTTTTTCATTCAATGAAAGACATAAAAGTCAATCCTCATTATTCCAATCCTATGGTGTGCTGCACAGTGAGCTTTCTCTCCACCTACTCTCTGACGTGATGTTTCTCTTCTCCCATTCCCTTGCACACCATTCCAGCCGAGACACCTAATGCTTGCTAGAGTGCTTCTAGCTCACTTTTCCCGTGCACACCATTCTTTCCCTTTCAAATCAGCTTCTCATTTCACAAATAAAAAAAAAACCATTCTCCTTATGCACCGCTGGCAGCTGCCTCTGCTCCACTTCCGTGCACACCATGTGCACACTACCTACTCCCATCAATTCAGCTTTCAACTTTATAAATCCAAAAACAATTCTATTTCCTTCCAGCAGCCGTGAGACAACCGAGACATCACTTCATTCTCCTATTAAATCACTTCTTCATTTCTAAAGGTAAAGACATCTTAAAAGCATTAAACACAATATAAAAGTAGCATAGCCTTCTCGTTCCAGCAGCCGTGACTTCACGTGTGCTGCTGCCCAAGCTTCACCAAGCTACTCTTCTCCCAAACCGAGACAACACTTTCCCCATTCCAAGCTCACATAATGCGAGAAAAGATTGAATAAAAGTGCACCAAAACCAAATGGAAACTTCAATCAGCATTCAGCAAAAGGAATAATCATTACAACTGTTCATTCATTCCATTCAAAGACCACGTTCAACTCTCCGAAAAAAAATTTCAACATTCCAAATAGCATAAAAACTAAAAACCAAGAGTGTACCGTGCAAATGGCCAGTGGCGGCTGGACAAGGGCCGTGTGTCCCTTTTTAATAAGGGTAGGGTCCACACAAAAAATTAAAAACCCTAACCTAAAAGGCATATGTCCTACAAATGATATTTTTTTTTACAAAATTACCCCTAAAAGGGTCCAAAACACCTCATTCTAATTAAGGGCTTCTAGAAAACGAAATTACAACTTTAATTAGAATCTAAATGACTAAATGTTGAGCCTTTGAGTGTGTCACTCCATATCCCAATGCTCTAGATGATGTTTCCACAACTTCTCTGCAACCAGAAATGCACTTAATCAGCTTAGAAAATCCAAATTAGCACAATTACGAATTTTCGACCAAATTAAGCAGAATTCGGAAAACGGGGAAATAACAAACAATTAAACACAATTACCTGGTTTATTTAAGTGCAATAGACTAAATATAATTCAAGAAATAATGACTCATCACCCGAGTTTCATGGTTTTGCAGGTTAATGCCCACACAAACATTTGGAGAAGTTCTATCTCATTTGCTCTGTAATGAAACCTTCAGATGTCCCGAATGATCTAATTTTCTTAAGGGCATTCTCGCACTCATTCCAAGGAGCAGCAAAGGATTGGGAATATTGTCTTCCTCTAGGATCCATCACCAGTTGGGAAGATCTTGAGCATCAGTTTCTGACAAATTCTTCCCTGTGCAGTATGGTTACAACAACGATCCTGGATGGAATGATCCTAACCCTGGATGATATGGTACTCCACAACATCAATATCAAGAACCACCACCATTCCAGAATTCTTGTATGCCTCCACTAGTCCAGGAATCACAACAACTGCAGTTTCATGAGCCTGCCCAAATAGCTCCTCAGCCTTCTATTTCTGAGCCTACATTGCAGGAGTTGTTGGAGCAGATGACCATGCAGAACCTTCAGTTTCAGCAAGAGAATAGAGCATACCTTCAAAGCTTGAGCAATCAGATAAGGTAGACGACCACTCAGCTCAATCAGGAACAGTCTCAAAAATTAGAGGAATCACCATTTCAGACTGTTCAGATTCCTGATGATGTCAGTTTCATCCACATAGGAGATGGGGAGTAAAGTCATGAGCTTACTACTGTGCCAGCTACTTTCCCACCCTCCTATGTCCTCACTCTTGCACTTGAGGAGACTGATGAATATTTTAAGGACCAGGCAGGTATAAGCAGCAATTTTGAGCTAGGTAGACCATTTTCATCTTCCACCACTTTACCAATCTTTAGGGAAGTGGAGGTAAACATACCTCAAATTGATTATTCTATTGATGATTGTGTTATTCATGATTATGTTGTTGATAGGTATGTTGATGATTATATTGTTGATGAGCATGTTTTTAATTCTCCCTCTCTGCATGATGAGAACCACTTATTGCTATCACATCTGAATGTTTATTTTCCATGCACTGAACATGAATATGAGTCTGTTCTTGATATTGATTCTAAATTTGAAATTGATTCATGTTTTGAGAGTATATTTGAGGTTCATTCTGATACATTGGGATTGGGTGTTGTACCACTACTTTTAGATTCTTTGGAGCCACCATGCACTAACCTTATTGCAGGAGGTACACATGAATTTGACCAGCAAACACCCACGGTGGAAGACAAAGGTGCGAGCCTACAAAACAACTTGAAGATCAATAGGCACTGACTAACCCACTCATCAACAATCTTTGCTTCTTAGATCCAGCTTTCGAAGACATTTCCCTATGATGGACAAATTTATGAACACCAAAATATGATGTCACAAACTTGTTTTTCAATCGGCAAGTATGACCGAATCGTTCAAGTAATAAACTTGGTAAGACCAAGTATCGTTCTTCCCAAAGGACTCACGGCCTAGTTTAGTTATGTGATTTCTTGATTAGCTAAGACTTAAAGACGAAGTATTTGGAGTTTAATATGCAAGACAGAAAATAAACATGTATGCATGAAGTTTTGATCAATGGCAAAAAGCAAAAGATAAACACTTTCAATGAAATTTATGTATGAATATGTTGTTGGGGGTCAATTTCATCTTATCCACTCTCATATATTTTAGGAATTCAACATTCAAATCATCATTGTTAATGCCACTCTCTAAAGTACCTTTCTAGAAGGCTTCTCCCTAATCACGAGTTCATACAATTCCTAGCATTCCTAATGATCAGTTCATAAGTGCAGGAGCTTAACGACAACCAATATCATATTGGGAGAAATTCCCCGGATCTAGACTTCCCCGTACGTGCCCGTATCGACAAAACCAATAATCATGCATCGAATGAGTTAAACAATGCAAGCATTAAGCAAAGAGGAAAAACCCTAACTAATGATGAAAGAAAGCATAAGTCTTAATTAAAAGATGTAAAAACAGATTCCATATATGAGAGCTTCACAAGATTACATTGATTCCCCAACAAACATACAGAGTTTAGTTCACCATATTCATGGTGAACCTAGATGAATTACAATGAAAGAATGAAAGAATAAACCCTAAAAAGGTGAAGAGGAAGCCTCAGCATCCAAGATCCTCCTTCAAAGGGGTGGAAGAGAGAGTGTTTGCTTCGTTCCAGCCAAAGATACCTAACCCTAGGAAACCCTAAAGCTTAAATACCATTCGTAAATTACAAAAACTTAGGTCCAAGCCCATTAAAGTGCCGCTCAGCGGTAAAATACCGCTCAGCGGTAAGTGCGTGTCTTGCTTTCTCCCCTCAGCGGCCATTTTGCCCCTCAGCGGATCTCCCATGAGTGCCTGAGTGCCGCTCAGCGGTAAACTGCCGCTGAGCGGTGACTTCGGCTTCTCCTTTTGCACTTTTTGATGTCTTTTCTGATTTCATCTCTCTCCTTCTTCACTTCTTTCACCAAATTCACCTTAAAACCTGCACAAAAACACTGAAATCAAGCATAAACCTGTCCAGCTCTCTTATTTCCAAAAATATAAAGAAAAGCATGATTTCAAGCTAGTTTCTAAGTGTAAAGGTTGCTTTTAGTGTCAATTTTAATCATAAAAATAACAGTTTTTCAACTGTTATCACAACCCCAAACTTAAAACTTTGCTTGTCCTCAAGCAAATAAGATGTAACTCAATCTTCAACCAATTCATATGATGGTTCACACATTCAAAAATCCTCTTTTTCAAGATAAGTAACAACTTCACTCAAACTTATGACCAAGAGTTCAATCAAGATGTGCACATGCTTTAGTGTTCACAAAGTCATTTAAATTCCAACAAATGCTATTTTCATGAATGATCAATCAATTAAGCATGGATGTTCATGTGTTCATGTAATATTTCCTCACTAAGTCAAGTGTTTCACTCACACTCAAGTGTATAAGAGATTATCACTCATTCACTCTACTATCACAATGTCACATGAATCAACTTTGCCTTTCATTTTACCACAATCAAAAACATTCACACGCATGCATCATCACAAGGACTTTTCTATGGCTTATAATGTGGCTGGGCTAACAAGAAAATTGGTTTTTCTAGATCACAAAACCCTTGAGTTAAGAGAATCATACAACACAATCATCTTATTCTTTCCCAACTTTCTTTTGCCTTTGCATTGAGCTTTGCTTCTTTTTCTTTTCTTTTCTTTTTCTTTGCATATTCTTACTTTTTAGCTCTTAGCTCAATGCTTTTCATGTTTTCCCAACAACCCCAAACTTGAACATTTAACAATACCACACAAGATCTTCTACTTAACTCAAGGTAAAGATTTTTCAATCAAAGGTTTCAGTGTATGTTCAAGGCTAAGGGTTCAAAAGGATTGAACACAAAGTGTTCTCTTTTAGTAGGCTAATTTTTACAAATTTGGCCAATAAAAAGGTTTCCAACAAACGGCCTTGATCATATGATGCAAAACAAGCAATTGATTCAATCATATAAAACCTGGGCAAAATCATTCATGCTTTCAAAGTAATAGCATTCAACAATAACAACTCTGGAGCTCAAAATCTCACATATAAGCTCATTCACATTTGACATACACATCCTACTAAATTTCACAATCACAATCATGATATCCTGCATTTGTTCACAAAGCTTATGAATCACCTGTATAAGCATTTTAATGTGCACATCATCTCAACATCAATCAATCAATAAGCATCCTTCAGCATTACTTATCATACAATCACAGTTAATAGCAAACCATCACAAGAAACCAGGTTTCAAATAGAGTACATCAAACCCTAATCTAAAAACAGATAATACTTACAAAATACTGGGTTGCCTCCCAGTGAGCGCTTGTTTAACGTCACAAGCCTAACCCAAACTTTCAAGGATCAACCAACAACATCATTTTGGAAAATTGTTGCACCTCTCCCCCTAGATAAGGTTTGAGACGTTGACCATTCACCACCCAACTTTTCTGTGGATCAGCAGCAACTGGATTAAATATTTCAATTGCTCCATGCGGATGCACTTCTTTTATCACATATGGTCCTGACCATTTTGACTTCAGCTTCCCAGGAAATATCTTCAATCTTGAATTGAACAATAGTACCTGTTGTCCTGGATTGAAAACTCTATTCACCAACTTTCTGTCATGATAAAATTTAATTTTGTCTTTGTAAGCCTTGGATGAATCATATGCATGTAATCGCATTTCTTCAAGCTCCAAAATCTGCCGTCTGCGTGTGCATTGAGTTTCATAAGGATCAAAATTCAAGAATTTCAAAGCCCATAATGCTTTATGCTCCAATTCTACTGGCAAATGGCATGCTTTCCCATAGACTAATTGAAATTGTGATAATCCCATAGACGTCTTCATTGCTGTCCTATAAGCCCAAAGAGCATCATCCAATTTGAGAGACCAATCCTTTCTTGATGAAGTCACTGTTTTTTCCAGGATCCTTTTTATCTCCCTGTTAGATACCTCAGCTTGTCCATTGGTTTGTGGATGATAAGGTGCAGCTACCTTATGTTTTACTCCATAGTGTTTGAGTACTTTCTCTAGCTGATAATTGCAAAAATGAGATCCTCCATCACTGATCAACACTCTTGGAGTGCCAAAACGTGAGAATATCTACCTCTTCAGGAATTTAATTACCGTGCTAGCATCATTTTTAGGACAAGCTAATGCTTCCACCCATTTACTCACATAATCCACTGCTACCAGAATATATTCATTGTTGAAAGATGGAGGGAAGGGTCCAACAAAGTCAATACCCCAACAATCAAAAACCTCAACCTCTAAAATACCTTTTAAAGGCATCTCATGATGTTTAGTGATTGTCCCTGCTCTTTGACATTTGTCACAATTTCTAGCATGATTATGAGCATCTTTAAACAAAGTTGGCCAATAAAATCCTGATTGAAGGACTTTTGCTGCTGTTCTTTCTCCATTAAAATGTCCTCCATAAGGTGAATCATGACAATGCCAGAGAATTCCTTCTGCTTCTTCATTTGTAACACATCTCCTCAGAAGATTATCTGCTCCAATTTTGAACAAATAAGGATCATCCCAAACAAACTGCTTGGCATCATGCAAAAATTTCTTTCTTTGTTGCCAAGTTAAGTCTTCCGGCATGACCCTTGCAGCTTTGAAATTAGCCATATCAGCAAACCAGGGTCTCTGCTGAATATACATGAGTGATTCATCTGAAAAAGATTCCCAGATTTCAGACTCCTTGCTAGTGACTTCATTGTTGACTAACCGTGACAAATGATCAGCAATTAAGTTTTCACTTCCTTTCTTATCACGGATGTCTACATCAAATTCTTGCAATAGTAATACCCATCTAATCAGACGTGGAATAGAATCTGGTTTTGTCAACAAATATTTGATAGCTGCATGATCTGTATAGACAGTTACCTTGGACCCAATAAGATAAGGTCTAAATTTCTCTAGAGCATACACAATAGCAAGAAATTCTTTCTCGGTTGTAGCATAATTCAATTGAGCATCATTCAGAACCTTGCTAGCATAATAAATTGGATGAAACTTTTGTTCTTTCCGCTGGCCAAGGACAACTCATATTGCATAATCACTTGCATCACACATTAATTCAAAGTTTTGATTCCAATCTGGCGCTACAATTACTGGAGCTGACACTAACTTCTTCTTCAATGTGTCAAAAGCTTTCAGACAGTCTTCATTCATCACAAAAGGCGCATCCTTCATCAAAAGATTACTCAATGGTTTAGCAATTTTTGAGAAATCCTTGATGAATCTTCTATAAAACCCAGCATGACCAAGAAAACTTCTAATCCCCTTTACATTTGTTGGTGGAGGTAATTTCTCAATGACTTCTACTTTAGCTTTGTCTACCTCAATTCCTTTAGCAGAGATTTTATGCCCCAATACAATTCCTTCAGTTACCATGAAATGACATTTCTCCCAATTCAAAACAAGATTTGTCTGAACACATCTTTTGAGGACAGTGTTCAAATTAACCAAACATCTTTGGAAAGAATTTCCAAAAACTGAGAAATCATCCATGAATACTTCAATGCATTTTTCTAAAAGATCCGCAAAGATTGCCTGCATACACCTCTGAAACGTAGCTGGAGCATTACATAATCCAAAAGGCATCTTTCTATACGCAAAGATACCAAAAGGACAAGTAAAAGCCGTCTTCTCCTGGTCTTTTGGATCCACCACAATTTGATTATATCCAGAATATCCATCTAGAAAACAATAGAAAGCCTGCCCTGATAACCTTTCTAGCATCTGATCCATGAAAGGAAGAGGAAAATGATTTTTCCTAGTAGCTTTATTCAGCTTCCTGTAATCAATGCACATACGCCAACCAGTAACTGTCCGAGTAGGAATAAGTTCATTCTTATCATTATAAATTACTGTCATCCCACCTTTCTTTGGAACCACCTGTACTGGACTCACCCATTCACTGTCAGAGATTGGATAGATGATACCAGCTTCTAACAGTTTCAACACTTCTTTTCTGACAACCTCCTTCATAACAGGATTTAACCTTCTCTATGGTTGAGCACTTGGTTTATAATCTTCTTCCATAAAAATTTTGTGCATGCAGTAAGTTGGGCTAATACCTTTGAGATCTGATATTGACCACCCAATTGCTTCTTTGTTGGCTTTCAGAATTTCTATCAATTGCTCTTCTTCTTGTAGAGATAAAGAGTTATTGATGATGACTGGCTTTGTTCCATCTTCTTCTAGAAACACATATTTCAGATGTGATGGCAATCTTTTTAATTCTGGTGTCTGTGTTTTGACTGTTTCTTCCTTATCAATTATTTCGAATATTGGATCTTCCTCTGGACTCTTTTTCAATGTTTCCAAGTCCATCAGACATTCATCAATCAATTTCTCTTCTTCTTCATCTAAATCTTCACATGCATCAATGAGAGTTTTTTCCAATGGAGAAATATTTCGCACCATCCTTTCTTGCACCATACAAACTTCATCAAGTTCATCAAATTGAAAACATGCTTTGTCATCATTTGGATATGTCATGGCCTTGGATACGTCAAAAGTGACTTCTTCATCATCAACTCTCAATTTAAGCTTACCATTCTCTACATCAATCAAAACTCTAGCAGTCTTCATAAAAGGTCTCCCAAGAATAAGAGGAACATCACTAGTTCCTTCCATCTCCATCACAATAAAATCCACTGGGAATACAAATTTGTCAACCTTCACTAGAACATCTTCAACCACTCCATATGGATATTTAAGAGACCTGTCCGCCAATTGAAGAGCCATTCTGGTTGGTTTAATTTCCAGCCCCTGAATTGTTCTGCACATGGATAGTGGCATTAGATTAATGCTAGCTCCCAAATCAATCAATGCTCTTCCAACTTTCACATCTCCTATGGTGCATGGAATAGTGCAGCTTCCTGGATCTTTAAGTTTAGGAGGTAGTTTCTGTATGATTGCACTGCAGTTACCCTGTGTATTGATAGTTTCCTTCTCAATGTACTTGTGTTTCTTTGTGAGGAGTTCCTTCAAAAATTTCGCATATGCTGGCATCTGTTGCAATGCTTCAGAGAATGGTATAGTGATCTCCAACTTCTTAAACAATTCCATGAATCTTTCCAACTGCTTTTCTTTCTCCTTCCTTGAATAACTCTTTGGATAAGGAAGTGGCTTTTCATACTCTTTTTCTTTCTGTCTCTCCTCTCTCTCTTCTCTCTCTTTTTTTTCTCTCCTCTCCTCTTCTTCTTTTTTCTTTTTCTCTCTCTCAACTCTTTCTTTCCACTCACATGTTTCTTTTTCACTCTCACTCTCATTTTCTTTCTCCTCTCTTTCTTTTTGTCTCTCCTCTAACACTCTACCACTTCTAGTCACAACAGTTTTACACTCCTTTCCGAGATTATCATGTTTCATCTCGTCAACTATTCTCTCAACATAAACCTCCATATTTTTAAATGCAGCATCCACATTATGACAATAAGACGCATTCGTCTTCAAGAATCTTTGGAAAGTCTCTTCAAGCTTTGTTGTTTTCTCAACTGGAGTAAATTGCATCTGCCATTTTTGTTGTTGCACTTGAACCATTGAGACCTGTTGTATTTCCTGTGGTATTTGAGAAAGTTTCATAGTTACTTCTTCAAGCTGTTGAGAGATAATTCTATTTTGAATAAGCAAAGCCTCATTTGATTGTAACAACTCCTTCTACCTAAGATCTCCTTTTTCAATGTTGAGTTCGTTGTCACTAGTAGCCATATTTTCAATAATTTCAGTTGCTTCCTCTGGAGTTTTCCATTTAATTTTTCCTCCTGCTGAGGCATGAAGCATCATCTTAGTTTGTGAACCAAGACCTCCAAGGAAAGTTAGGACTACTTCTTCTTCTTTGAAGCCATGCATGGGTGTTTTTCTTAGCAGACTTTTGTATCTATCCCATGCATGCCCCAGTGATTCTTCCATGCCCTGCTTAAATGAAGTTATCTCTTGCTTGCCTTTTGTCACCTTTGATTGTGGAAAGTACTTGTTCAAAAACTTTGTTACCACTACTTCCCACTCTGTGAAACTTCCTTCTGGAAAAGAATTCAACCAAAGCTTAGCATTGCCTCCCAATGAGAAAGGAAACAAACTAAGTTTGATCGCTTCGTCTGGCACCCCATTGATTTTGACTGTGTTGCAAATTTCATTAAATGTAGTAAGGTGCTCATATGGGCTTTCATGAGATAACCCATTAAATTGATTGCTCTTTACCAGTTGGATCAGTGCTGGTTTGACCTCCATGTTAGCTGCATTGACTCTAGGTCTAGCTATGCTGTTAAAGTGCTGAGGTCCAGCTATATTGGTGTAATCAGCAAGAGTTCTTCTGATATTATTGTTCTCCATATTTTCTGTGCTATTAACAGAACTTTGTGGTGATGGTTGCAACAGAGTTTTCGGAGGAGGGAAAAGTTCTCTAGATGTTCTGATTCTTCTCCTCCGTCTACTGTCTTCTAATCCTTCAAGCAGAGGTTCTGTTGTTTTCTTGCTCCTAGTTCGAATTGCCTCCTGCATACACAAGAACACAAAACCCTAGAAAAGATTTGGTTAGCACAAAAAGATATAAGAGAAGATATAAGATTCAGAAAATAAAAACAGAAAAAAGAAAAATAAAATAAAATAAAATCAAATAAAATACAAACTGAAAAATATAAACAGAAAAATAAAATAAAATAAAATAAAAAAATTCGAAATTTAAATTAACAATAAAAACAATAAGTCAAAGATAATCAATAATCACACAAATTAACCAGTTAAACCAGAGTCCCCGGCAACGGCGCCAAAAACTTGATGGACAAATTTATGAACACCAAAATATGATGTCACAAACTTGTTTTTCAATCGGCAAGTATGACCGAATCGTTCAAGTAATAAACTTGGTAAGACCAAGTATCGTTCTTCCCAAAGGACTCACGGCCTAGTTTAGTTATGTGATTTCTTGATTAGCTAAGACTTAAAGACGAAGTATTTGGAGTTTAATATGCAAGACAGAAAATAAACATGTATGCATGAAGTTTTGATCAATGGCAAAAAGCAAAAGATAAACACTTTCAATGAAATTTATGTATGAATATGTTGTTGGGGGTCAATTTCATCTTATCCACTCTCATATATTTTAGGAATTCAACATTCAAGTCATCATTGTTAATGTCACTCTCTAAAGTACCTTTCTAGAAGGCTTCTCCCTAATCACGAGTTCATACAATTCCTAGCATTCCTAATGATCAGTTCATAAGTGCAGGAGCTTAACGACAACCTATATCATATTGGGAGAAATTCCCCGGATCTAGACTTCCCCGTACGTGCCCGTATCGGCAAAACCAATAATCATGCATCGAATGAGTTAAACAATGCAAGCATTAAGCAAAGAGGAAAAACCCTAACTAATGATGAAAGAAAGCATAAGTCTTAATTAAAAGATGTAAAAACAGATTCCATATATGAGAGCTTCACAAGATTACATTGATTCCCCAACAAACATACGGAGTTTAGTTCACCATATTCATGGTGAACCTAGATGAATTACAATGAAAGAATGAAAGAATAAACCCTAAAAAGGTGAAGAGGAAGCCTCAGCATCCAAGATCCTCCTTCAAAGGGGTGGAAGAGAGAGTGTTTGCTTCGTTCCAGCCAAAGATACCTAACCCTAGGAAACCCTAAAGCTTAAATACCATTCGTAAATTACAAAAACTTAGGTCCAAGCCCATTAAAGTGCCGCTCAGCGGTCAAATACCGCTCAGCGGTAAGTGCGTGTCTTGCTTTCTCCCCTCAGCGGCCATTTTGCCCCTCAGCGGATCTCCCGTGAGTGCCTGAGTGCCGCTCAGTGGTAAACTGCCGCTGAGCGGTGACTTCGACTTCTCCTTTTGCACTTTTTGATGTCTTTTCTGATTTCATCTCTCTCCTTCTTGACTTCTTTCACCAAATTCACCTTAAAACCTGCACAAAAACACTGAAATCAAGCATAAACCTGTCCAGCTCTCTTATTTCCAAAAATATAAAGAAAAGCATGATTTCAAGCTAGTTTCTAAGTGTAAAGGTTGCTTTTAGTGTCAATTTTAATCATAAAAATAACAGTTTTTCAACTGTTATCACCCTACTAGATCAAATCTGGAGGATGAAGCAATTCTTCCTCAAAACTTCCTTGCTGGATCCAGTGGTGGAAAACATCTCCCTACTAGTCCAAGTTTGGCAATTGCCACCATGACCAGGGGAGTTTTCTTTTCCCTTCTCCCCCTTTCCCTACTTGTATTGCACTTGTCCACGATCTGTTCACTGTTCTAATTTGTGATCTTATTGTTTGTGACACACTGAGGACATTGTGTAGTTTAAGTGTGTTCTATTGGGGGAGATTCTGATTTTTCTTTTTTAGTTTTTGTTTTCTTTGTTAAATTTTTTTTTTGTTTTCTTTGTTATTTTTTTTTTGTTTTCTAGGTAGTTTTTGTTGCGTCTTGTGTACAGTTTTACATGTTTCTCTTGACTTCTGGACTTTGTTTAGGTTGTAGACTTGACCTTCACTTCATTGATACTCTGATTTGGTTGACATCCTTGCTTTTCTTTGCTTGAGAAGATGATTATCATGTTTGAGAGGTTGATTGAATGTGACAGAAATACCTTGTGTGAGAACTTGAGCCACTTGATATTTTTTCTTGTGTGTGATATGTCTCTTGATTGCTTGCACATATGCCTTGGCTTGACTCTTTTGATGATTCTTGACATATATGCATGTTTGGAAGTGATAAAGGCAGTTTTGTTCTTGAGCCTCTCTAGCCAAATAAGCTTACCTTGTTTTGATCCTTTGATAACCTTTTTTGAGCCTATACTTTCCCCCATTTCTTTGTTTTGAAGCTCATACACTAGCCCTAAGTGAAAAACCATGATTACCTTAACCTTAGGGAGTTTTGGAGCTTTGGAAGTGTTTTGGGAACAAGTGTGGGCTCCCTTGGGATTCTGATGAATTGGCTAGTTGGTTCCTCTTCTTGTTTTGTTTTTGTAAATATGTTGTGTATCTTGTCTCTTACAGTTGAGTCCTAAATAGAGAAGAGAAAAAGAAACAACATGAGAAAAAAAATATAGAGAGAAATGGAAAAAAAAATTGTGAATAATGGAGTCAAGAAGAGGATTGAATTAGAGGTTTGGGTGTGGTTCGACTGTGTTTACACTTGTTCCCCATTGCTCCTCTATTTCTTTTGGTTTGTAACTTCTCATCCATATTTTATCGTCCCTTGTCCTTGGCCCCATTACAACCATGAAAAGACCTTTTGATTTGAGCATGCATATGTTTTGAGTGTTGATACTAGAGGCTTGCCAAGTCTGTTGTTGCTTGTTTTCTTGAGTGCATCGAGTTGACATTGTTTACCTTAGACACTTGAGAGAAACACTAATAGTGCATCTATGAGGTTCTTTTGCTTTTGATTCACCTCTGTAGCTGATTGATTATTTTTCCATGTCTGGAATTGCATGGATAATTTCATGAGTATCTGCTTTCCTTGCTTTTGTGTTGGATAATGTCTACTATTTTTCTTTGTCCAGATTTCTTGAGGACTGTGTGTGTAATTCCGTTTGTTTACTTGTAAGTCTTTGTTTTTTGTGTGCTAAGGTTGTGTCATACCCTTGATGTCCTCTGAACTATTCCTTGATCTGTGTCTTGATTTTGCTTAGGAGTGCAAAAGACTGAGTGTGGTCTATTTTGATGAGTCAATATTTTCTTAATTTCACTTAGCTTATTGTGCTAGATTTAATTAGGGAATTGTGCTTGAATGTCCAGTATTTCCCCATTTTTGCTAATTGTGCTTAATTTAATCAAAAATTCTTATTTTAATTAATTTGAATTATCTGAGGCTAATTATTTGCAATATTAATTGTAGGGAAATTGTTGAATAATATTTCGGGACTTAAAGAAAAATGCCACATCAAATTATATTTCAAGCTAAAATGAGTGAGAGGTGTTAATTTCATATTTGGGGGTGCACTTGGAGAGGTGCACACTGCTGGCTGGAATGAAAAACAAAGCACACGACCCATGGCATTTGCACTTTGGAGTTCCAGCAAAATTGGAGAGGAGGTGCAGATGGTGACGCTCCGTGCGGACTTCACACTCTTCCTGTTGCACTCCACGCATAGAAGCTTTTGGATTTGGACTCTATATTAGTGAAATGGAGTGTCACGGCTTTGGTCTAGCATGGAGAACGGTGCGCAGCAGCCACAGGCAAGAAGAAAAGAAAGGGGACTGACGTCCAACAACTATGCAAACACGTCCAGCGTTGGAGAAAAACAGCACCTTGGGAGGTTTCACAGCCTGGCAGCAGCTGGTCTAGAAGGAGAAAGCGGTCCAGCAAGCAAGTCCAGCAACGTGAAGCAGTCCAACAAGCTTCACGCGTCCAGGAAGCTTACGGTGCTGGATCCTTGGAGAGTTGCTGCAACGGGCTGGATTCAACTGGAGGGTGCACAGCAGCTGTGACGTTAAGAAATGGGCAGCAGGGCCATGGACATAAGGTAGCATCCAGCAAAGGGGGTCCGGGGGTTTTTGGAACCAAGCGGTAATGAATATGGAGTTGTGCATTAGCCGCCACGAAGGAGGGGAGAATGATGGAGGCACACTTTCTTTTCTCTTAGAATGAAGCTCTGATTCAATTTTATTTTTATCTTTACTTGTGCACACTGATACATTCATATTCACTCTTGTTGGCTTTGGATAAAAGGAGGAAAAAAATGTTTGCTTTCAATTAGAAAAGGGGGCAGCCGCCACTACAATGCACAATCTCTTCTCGCATTCTATGATCCATGGAAATGGGGCACACGGTCTAGTGTAGAACCAGGGAGCACATTTCATTTATTTCATTTTAGAAATAGGTTGCATCCAACATTTGGTGTACTCGGTGATTGAGTTTTATTTTCTTTCTAGAAGATGAACATGGAGATTCAAGGGAAGAGATTCATATATTTTATTTCATTTCTTTAGTGAAGCACATGTTTTAAGGCTGATTTTTTATTTTTGGAGATAGGCACATGGCTGTCACATCCAGTTTAGTGTGCACGGTGACTCGTCAATGAAAATTTGGTTTTTCCAACAACACAACCATAAGCAGTCATTTATTGATTGGAAAGGATGAAAAAGTGGTGCACGGCTTATGTCTAGCTAGGTGACGTCCTGGAATGAAGTAGCTTAGTCATATATTCACTGTCATGCGTTTTTAATTTGTTGTTTCCTTTATGAATGTGCGTTGAAGCTGCTGAATTTAGCATTTCACCTTTTAAATCAACATTGCAATTACTAGCATTAAATGATGATTTATCCTAGCAATTCAAGTTGTTCACGCAAGCTGAAATTGAATTTTGTTTTCGCTGCTTAAAATAGGTTCAAGCACTTTTTGTAGATTTTCTTTTAATTCCCGCTGGTTTGTGTATTTAATGTTTTAGCTGAAGTGTTGCATTTGAATAGAACATCAAATGTTTCTTTATTATCTACTACATTTTAATTAGTTCACACATCTTGTTTTAGGACCGTTCAGTTTACTGTTTTCGTTCACTATGTTGTCTATTCTGTTCAACTTCTTTATCTTCCTGCATTTCCAATTTCCTCACTTACTTTAGAGATCGTTCAGTCTCAATGTAGAACCGTTGGGTCATCTGTAGGACTGTTCGGTCTTCATGCTTTGTTCATTATTTTCAATGTTTTCAATTATGTTTGGTTGTATTTAATTTCCAATTTAGTTTAGTTCATTTCTAATCACAAAAACACTTTCAAACCCCCCCCCTCCACTACGTGTTTGACCTAAGTCTCAAACCACATTTGCTCCTTGAGAGACGACCTAGGAGTCACTTTCTAGTTTATACTGCATTCATATTGCACATTAAATTTGTATCGGGTGCGACACCGATCATTGGCGAGGAAAATTTTGGAAGAGGTCATTTATACGATAATCTTAAGAACAATTCAGAGCAACAGTTGTATCCAGGATGCAACAATTTTACAAGGTTATTGGCTACTTTGAAATTGTTTTGTTTGAAAGCCAGAAACAGATGAACTGATAAAAGTTTCACTAAATATTTGGAGTTGCTGAAGGAGATGCTTCCAGAAAATAACACATTACCTATCCGTAATTACGATGCGAAGAAAATTCTATGTCCAATGGGTTTGGAATACCAAAAGATACAAGCATGTCCCAATGACTGTGTATTGTATAGAGATCAGTATGCTTCAAGGAAGGTGTGTCCGACGTGTGGTTCGTCATGATTTAAGAAGAAACTTCATGGAAATAACGATGAACACAATGAAGGTCCACCGGCTAAGGTCATGTGGTATTTACCTATAGTACCTAGGTTGAAACGATTGTTCTCTATTAAAGAAGATGTGAAGAATCTTATATGGCACGTTGATGGAAGAAAATGTGATAATCTTCTTTGACACCCAACTGATTCCCCACAATGGAAGAACGCTGATGGCACATTTCCGGAATTTAGTGTGGAGCCAAGAAACTTAAGACTTGAACTTCCTACCGATGGTATGAATCCTTATGGAAACTTAAGTAACACAAACATAGTTCACAACCAGTTATGTTGATGATTTACAATCCATCTCCTATGTTGTGCATGAAGAGATAATACATTATGTTGTTTATGATGATATTGGGTCCTAGACAACCTGAAAATGACATTGATGTTTATCTTAAACCGTTAATTAACGATTTAAAAATGTTGTGGGAAGAGGGCGTCGAGGTCTTCGATTCATATTCAGAAGAAAACTTTCGTTTGCGTGCATTGTTGTTTTGCACCATATATGATTTCACAACATATGGGAACTTCAGTGGTTACAGTGTTAAAGGTCATTTTGCATGTCCAATTTGTGAAGAAAAAACTAGTTATCTTCAACTGAAGCATGGGCAGAAAATTGTGTACACAAGACACCGAAGATTCCTACCTCGAAATCACCCTTACCATACATTGAAAAAAGCGTTTAATGGAAGTCCTGAAGATGATGTAGTGTCCAGACCCCGTAATGGGGAAGAAGTATACAACCAGGTGGGGAACATTGATGTTGTATTCGGAAAACATAAAAAGAAGACCGTTGAGAAAAACATTTGGAAAAAGCAATCAATATTCTTTAATCTTCCATATTGGTGTAAACTTGATGTGCGACGTTGCATAGACGTGATGCAGGTTGAAAAAAATGTATGTGATAGTGTTGTTGGGACTTTACTAAACGTTAAAGGAAAGACAAAAGATGGAGTGAAAGCACAACAAGACTTGGTTGACATGGGAATCGGTTCTGAGTTACACCCTCAATCCATAGGAAGACGCACCTATCTTCCTCTAGCTTGTCACACTCTTTCAAAAAAAGAAAAGCAAATTTTTTGTCAATGTTTACATAGTGTGAAGGTTCCACAAGGTTATTCGTCGAATATTAGTACCCTTGTTTCTATGAAATATTTAAAGTTAGTTGGGTTAAAGTCTCACGTTTGTCATGTCTTAATGCAACAACTTTTACCAATAGTTATTCGAGCCATATTACCAACCTCTATTAGAGGTATTCTCACATGTTTGAGTTTGTTTTTCAGTGCCATTTGCAAGAAAGTTGTTGATCCTCGACTAGTAGATGATTTGCAAAATGAGGCTATCAGACTATTGTGCCAATTGGAAATGTATTTCCCACCCTCATTTTTTGATATCATGGTTCATTTGATTGTCCATCTAATTAGAGGAATTCGAATATGTGGACCGGTTTTCTTGAGGTGGATGTACCCGGTTGAAAGATACATGAAGATCTTAAAGGGATATGTGAAGAATCAATTGAGACCGGAAGCTTTGATTATAGAGCGCTACATTGCAGAGGAAGCCATTGAATTTTGCTCAAGTTATATGCCAAGTTTTGAAACAATAGGTCTTCCAAAGAATATAAATGAATACATACGTGAAAAAAAGGGAGTTCGAGAAGTCAAGATTGAAACTGTTAGTGGAAAAGAAGTTAATCAAGCTCATTTGTACATTTTAAACAAATTAAGTCTGCACATCACATTTCACAAGATTGAAATTGTTAGTGGAAAAGAAGTCAAGATTGAAACTGTTATTCCTTACATTTCACAGCACATTGATGAAATTAAGTCTGCACATCCACGTATGAGTGAAGAGTGGATACTTCATGAACATAACAAGAACTTTTTAGCTTGGTTTAAGAAAAAGATTTACGTGACTCCGAATGTTTCTGAAAATCTATTGAGACTAGCTTGCGGACCTAACACCGATGTGATAACTTTCGGCGACTATTACATAAACAATTACTTATTCTATTCAAAGGAGGAAGACGATAAAAGCAGAGTTCAAAATAGTGGAGTTACCTTACAAGTTGAGGCAGTTCGCTTTTCCAGGTCCAAGGATAAGAATCCAATTACAGCACTAATGAGTTATTTTGGAATAATACAAGAAATATGGGAAGTTGATTATGTCACTTTTAGAGTTCCAGTTTTCAATTGTAAATGGGTTGATAGTAATTCTGGTGTGGTGACAGAAGACCTCAAATTCACTTTGGTGGATCTTAACAAAATGAGTTACACGGATGAACCATTTATTATGGCTAGTCAAGCAAGACAAATATTCTACGTCACTGACCCAGTGAATCATAAATAGTCAGTGGCATTGGAAGGCAGAGCCATTCACACAACTGATGATGAAGACTCTCTAGATATACTTGAGACAAGCTCCTTCTCATCAAGAACCATTGAAAATAAAGTTGATGATGTACCCGATGAAATTCATGCAACTCGATGTGATCACAACGAAGGCATATGGGACAAATAGGTGTCTTTATATTGTTTTAATTACTTGTACAATTTATTTATTTTGTCTGTAAACACTATAATTTATTAACACTTTGTAAACAGGTATGATGAACTCTGGATCAGGTCCAACGGGAGGAGGTGGTAGATCTGTGACTCGGATGCCTGATGTCGCATCCCGTCGGGTTAATGAGAAACCAGTGACGGTGGAGTTTGATCCCCAATCATTTGCTTCTATTGGGGCACATGCAGCATCATTTAGGAGTTACTTGGGCGTTTTGGCAAAAGCACATGTCCCTATTGTTGTTGACTGTTGGGATGATGTCCTAGAGGTTTATAAAAATCTACAATGGCAGGATATTTTGGTATGTTTAAGATGTTTTACTTCCATCATTGACTTTTTTTGTTGAACATGCTTTAACATTAATTTTGTTTTTAATAGGAAAATTGGGATATTCCAAATGATGATAGGATAAGGAAGAAGATTTTATCCCACGTTGTAGTCTGATAGAGGGACTTCAAGGCGAGAATGACACGTGTATACGTCTTTGGCTCTAAACAGAACGACTCTCCTTGTACAAAATATAAAATAACTGAGGACGAGTGGGCCCAGTTTAAAGCAACTAGACTTTCTAATGACTAGCAGGTATGTCTTTTAATATTTGGCTCTAGTCACACAAGATGTTAATTTGTGATTTATGCTTAATGATTTTAATTTTCCCAAAATTCGAAAAGGATAGCCGCCCAAGAGAGGCAGAGGCTTAATGATACACCACACGTACTGTCACGTGGTGGTTATGCGTTATTAGAGAAAAAGATGAGAAAAAGTCGTGTTGAGGAGTTAGGTCTTGAGTCAGCTGACCTAGCACCTCCACCAGCTAGACATGAATTGTGGAAGGCTGCACAACCAAGTCCAATGGCCAGATGACATCCCAATCTGCTCAGGAGATATCCCAAAGAATTGTAAGTGGAAACTTTTAACTAATTACCATACTTCATTGTGAAAAAGTTATGTAACAAATTTTTTTATGTGTCTAACTTCATTATGCAGGATAAGTTGGTTGAGCAACAGACTCAAGGCACATTTGTGGCACAAGGTAGGGAGGACCTCCTAGTAGTAGCCATAGGTCGGCTAGACCGTCCAGGTCGTGTTCGTGCTATTGGAGGAGCTACTGGATTGAGGGACTACTTTGGCCATAAACCAAGAAGCATAGAAGTCGTGAGCCAAGAAGTGCTTAGTAGCCTCAGGCAACAGGTGCAAGTTGAGATACAGAAGCACATGAATGAATGCTTCATAACGCTCGAAGAAAAACTTGTGATGACCTCCCAACAACAGCAACAACAACAACAACAACAACAACAGGAGGACGTCCCCACAGATGATCCTACTGCACCTCGTGTGAGCACCACAGGCTCATGCTATATTGCAGATCGTACTGATTACACTATTTAGTATCAGTTTTTGGTTGATGAGATCCTCCGCGCATAGTGGCCGTGGGACGACAAATTGCAGGAGGCCAGATCATTCATGGTGCTCCTTTATTGCCCACTCACGCGCGAATGACGATTGATGATGCTAGAGACCCACAGGCTCTCGTGTCAGTGCCTACATCTGAAATCCAATTCGTGGGGGAGGCCTTAGGCACACTTATAGTTTGGCCTAAGGCTATGATAATGCCACATTATGGCCAACCAGCAGTATTATATTGTTATTTTTATTATCTTTAATCTTCAAGTTATAATTAAATGATTCCTAACTTTTGTAAATGTGACTTGCAGGTCTATCGTCCTGGGAAACAACCAATGCCTCAACCTGTGAATGAGGCTCATGAGGAAGCAGAAGACGATAATGATCCTCTATCCATATTGACATCGAGATTAAATAAGTTGAGAAAAGGACTAATAGAGTTGCAGTGGAAGTTAAGAACATCTGGCTTCGAGTGTCATATTCCATTTGTTGAGATTGTTAACAAGGGGGGCACTGGTTTAGCCAAACCATACAATCTCAAAGAACTTCTGGTTTTTTATGATGACAACATAATTAATAACAACATGTGTTGTTATGTGTTGTTTGTGTTACATGTTCATAGCTTTCATGTTTATGATTATTTGAGAACATGTTTGTGTTGGTTCTGTCATTGCTGCAATTTACTGTGTTTTAAATGAGATATTATATGTGAATGCATGACATATGTTTTAGAAAAGGAAAACCACATGCACTTTTGTTCAACTTATAATATGTGGCAAAATAACAATTTTAAGTCGACTTCATTATGAAGTAAGTCGATTAAAACTCGTGGCTTTGCACAAACTTTTTCAAAGTGTGCTGTGAGTATTTTTGGAAAGAAAGTTTTTCAAAACTGCATTAAAGTGTTATAAAGTCGATTGTATGCGCAAGCTACTCGACTTAGTTAGTTATGTTTTGAAATTCTGTTAATGCTTGTATTAAATGTTACAACGGCTATATTTTAAAATATGATGACAAAGCATTAATTGTGAGTCAACTGTATTAAATGCGTAATCAATTAAGTTGGTTTGACTGCTACTAATTGTTATAACTGTTTGAGTATAATCAACTCTATTAGTAGCAAAGTCGACTTAGGAGCGTCAGCTTTATGGAAAACTATATATAGACGCAAATTTGATTTCTGCAGAGACTTTTGTGAATCTAACATTTTGATTGAATTGTTTCAGATTATTGATCTCTGGTAGAACGTGCTAAAGCTCCAAGAATCCATCAAGAAAGACCGAGGTGTTCATTCTTTGGTGATTGCTTAACGAGCAAGAATTTGTGCGCATTGACTGATTGATCAACCTGCACTTGAGGTGTATGATACGTGATCAACTTCTTCTCTCAATCTTTTGAAGATTGTGGCTGCCCGGTTGTGACTACAGGAAGAAAACGTGTGGCATTCTGGACTTTGAGGATTGTTCAAAGTAATTAAAGACTGCAGGAGAGGGGACATCTTGTTGTTGTTCTTTGTTTGTATATGCCTATATTTTTATTAGAGGGTTAGAGAGGTGTTTTATATTTTGACGTGGAGGTCGCTATAAAAGCCTTGTTGTAAAAAACTTGATCATTATAGTGCATTTGCTTCCTGAGATTGGAAGGACACTGGATGTAGGCAGTTTGGCTGAACCAATATAAAAACCTGTGTTTGAATTCTCTATCCCTGCACTTTTTATTTTCAAAGTCGACTTTACTTTTCACGTAGTCAACTATTTCCGCTACACTTAAAAAATCTTATTCCTTGCGATTCAAGAAACTTTTGAAAGATCATCCTTTCGTGAAAAAGACTTTTAAAAGACTCTGATTTTTGTGTTTCACCAATTCACCCACCCCCCCCCTCTTAGTATTGAAACTAAGTCATTCTTCTTTCAACACCATTGTATATTGCTTTCAATGATGCATTCAAGATCATTGGTGGAGAAACAATGTTGAACATTTCATGCATACAACTATGGTGCATGTAAGTTTTTTAATTGTTATTTTCCAATTTGATATTAGTATTATTACTTTTTAATAAATATACTTAACTTTATTGTTATAGGTACATGGACACCGTCGTAGTGGAATCAGGTCGGGTGTTAGTTTATGGCTTTCTTGAACCTCAGATCATTCAACCATTTGGAAACACATTAGAGTCCAGAAAATCATATATGAAAACATGGATGTCTAAGTCTAATAGAGAGATGTATATCGCACCATATATTGATGCGTATGTGTTTCCCAATATTGTCAACTTTTATCAAATTTTAATCAATAAACTCACTACTTGTTGGTACATGACAGGGGACATTGGCAACTAGTGGTGATCATTAAAAAAAAACACAAGTTGTATGGTTTTGTTTTCTTCATAGGAAGATGAAATCGGAGTTGAAGTCCTTGTTACAATCTAAGTATTACATTCATTCATACCAATTCATGATGGTATTAATATATTAACTTATAATTCTAATGTTTCAAAATTTTCAAATTTGTTTAGAGTTGTGGCTAGGATTAGAGGACAACAAATTGAAATTATATATTCTAAGATAATTCATTGATCTTTAACCATTAATTTTCGTAGTCAAATTTAAACCATTACATTGACTAAGTTCTTTCACATGTTTAGTGTAACAAGCAGAATGATTCCTGGGCATCTGGCTACTACATCATAACATGGATGAAGGCAATCATCCGAGCAGAAATCAGGGGAGATTGGACTGAGGTACAAATTTACATTTGAAAATCTTACAAATATCAATAAACCTTTCACATTAAAATGAATATAATAGTAAAGTTTCCTCATTGTACATCTAGTTTCACCATGACAATGGGGAACTAACTTCAATTTGTTGTTGGGGGATGATGTATGATGAGTCAATATTTTCTTGCTTTCACTTAGCTTATTGTGCTAGATTTAATCAGGGAATCGTGCTTGAATGTTTAGTATTTTCCCATTTTTGCTAATTGTACTTAATTTGACCAAAAATTCTTATTTTAATTAATTTGAATTATCTGAGCGTATTATTTTCATTATTGATTGCCGGGAAATTTTGAAAATACAAATTGGACCCAGGAGGGGTGTCACGGCCTGTAATGTGCAGCACGCTAATATTACGACAAACAAATTGAAAGGGTTTTTGGCTTCTTTATTGGCTGCAAGGAGGTGCACGCACTCGGACTCAATAAAAAAACGAAGTGACGTCCAACAAATTCAAGGTGACGGCTTAGCTTGGAGAATTAAGTGTGCTTCATCATTGGAAGCACACAGCTGTCACGGCCCTAAAGTGAGAGGAGATTAAAAAGAAATTGGCTGAATTCAATTGGAGGGTGCGTTGTCCAGCGAGGCCCATGAGCTTGGAGGGAGCGTTGTGCATCAGCCGCCACCTAGAAAACCTATATCACATTATATTCTCATTGGAAGGAAGAGCGGATATTAATGGAGGGTTACGGCTGAATGGAGAGCTCCAAGCAGGAGATGGCACATGGAAGGGGCTGGTTTCGTTTTCAATGAATGTGTAGCGTTGGTGTGCACGCTGCCACGTCCTGGAATGAGAAGCAGCTCACGGAATTTCATCTAGCTAGTGCACGAGGTGATTTATTTTGGTGGTGCAGTACAGTGATTAATTTTGGTGAGCATGGTATCCAGCAGTTGCACGTCCACGAGGGCTGCACGGTGATGATTCATGGAGAAAGGGGGCTCTCGGTTTTTTTCCAACAGCAAGCACACAATGATTTTAATTTGAGAAGTTCACACACTTTTGCTTGAAGTTTTATTCCAGCTGCACGGAGTTTCTTGTGCCTTTCACTTATTAGCATGTTGCATTTTTTTTTATTGTCGCTGCCATAATAATGTTTTCTAATTTATTTTCTTTGTACTTTTTCGTAGCACTTCATTTATTAGGTCTCATTTTCTTATTCTCGCGGCTTGTGAATTTGCTCTATGCATTCAATTGGTTCACTGGTTCACGGAATCTTGCATTTAATTTCATTCCAAGCTGCAATGTGTCCTTCACTTTTTAGCTTAATTGTTGCATTTAAATTTATTCACGCCATTTTCAATTTGTTTACGCGTTGCATTTCTATAAAGTATCCTTGCATTTTAATTGGCTCAAGCACTTTATGAATTTTCCTTAAAATTTTATTCCAAAGCCGTAATGTGCATTTCATTTTTAGCCAAGTGTTTCTTTATTATCTGTGGCATTTGAATTAGTTCACACATCTTGTTTTAGGACCGTTTTCCATTCACTATGTTGTCTATTTTGTTTGGCTTCTTTATTTTCCTGTATTTCCAATTTCCTCACTTGCTTTAGAGACAGTTTGGTCTCAATGTAGAACCGTTCGGTCATCTGTAAGACCGTTCGGTTTTCATGTTTTGTTCATTTATTCCAATGTTTTCAATTATGTTTGGTTGTATTTAATTTCTAGTTTTAATTTAGTTCATTTTTAATCACAAAAACACTTTCAAACCCCCCTACTACGTGTTTGACCTAAGTCTTGAACCACATTTGGTCCTTGAGAGACGACCTAGGAGTCATTTCCTAGTCTATACTGCATTCTTATATGCACATCAAATTTGTATGGGCCGCAACAGCTCCATCAATGTAACCTTGTGAACTCTCATGTATTTAAATTGATTCTTAATAATTTATGTTTCGTTCATTAACTGTTAGGGTAATTCTTTTGTGATCAATGCTCACTTTGTTTAACTCATTCATAGCGTGATGTATGAATTGCATGAGTGCTGGAAGGTTCCTTACAATTTAGGTTCTTGTAGAATTATTCCCAAGAGCAGTATTTCTTAGTATCGGGGTATGAGTCTTAAGCTCCTGATCTTTAGAATTAATTATTAGGAATGCTAGGAATCGTATGAACTAGTAATTAAGGATAAACTTTCTTCACCGAGGGATCGAGTTTTAAGTAATTTAGTGAGTGAGGTTGACTTTAATGAAAGAAGAAGAATTCTTATATACATGAGAGTAACTTGGTGAAATCTAACCCCAACAACATATTCATCTCATAACACAAACCTCATCCGTTCATCGCTATGCTACTCTTCAATTGATCAAAACTGCATTCATATTTAAATTTCTGTATTTGTATTCTAAACCAATGATTTTGTTCCTTTTAAGTCTTAATTAATCGAGTTATCACACAACTGTCTAGTGTCGAGAGTCTCTTGGGACACGATACTTGGTATTACCATTTTATATTACTTGTACGATTCGGTACACTTGTCGAAGTCTCAACATCCCTTCCCTTACATTGACGCCAAATCTTCTCTTAAATATAACTAGGTATTCAGATATTAGATGTCGAAGTCTATAGAGTATACGTGGATATAGAAGAGTAATGTCGATCGGTTGGTGTTTGACGTCAAAATGACGTCTCCTGATATGACGTCGAACACGAATACGTCGTTAAAAACCAAAAATATTTGACGTTGTAAACTGTTTTTGCACCAGTGACAACACATATATAACACAATCATGTTCTCATATACGCATATAACATGTAAGCATAGAACATGTAACACACAATACACATGTGTTATTAATTATGTGTTGTCATCATTAAAAACTCAGATATTACTGATATTGTGGGTTCAGCTAAACCAGTGCTACCCCTATCAACAATCTCAACAGTAACACTAGAAATCACACCTCCAATAACTAAACAGTACATTGCAATGTATGAAAACCAATAAACTACACTTCTTGGAGCCTAAGATTGTTGTCATCGCTAGAAAGTAGAGGAGAGGTTGTTTTTCCAACAATGGAGAGTGGAGGACTTGTCACCGCCACCAATGGTTCGTCCTTGTTGCTACTATAAGTGGTGGTGCTCATTCATCGCTGCTCACGGATGTGGTAGAGATTCAACGTGTTCAAAACCTCTATGGAGCACTAAAACACAAAATCAATTGGTGAAACTAAAAACAAAAACCCAACCAATGTAGCCCAATCACATACATTCGAGGTAGTTTGACGAAAACTCACATTTCTTCAACCTCTTAATTATTAATGAAGAGCTCTTTATGATGGAAATGGAAGTGTGAACAAAAAAGAGAGGCTCACATTCTGTTTTGGGGATTGTGGCAAAGAATATGATGTCGACTTGACTCGAATCAGACATCAACCATGCATAAGACGTTAGAAATGTCAATGACAGACATCTAAATTGCTTTGATGGTTCGTCTTCTTGTTTAAATAAATTCACATTTCATTATATATAATGTTTGTTGTGAAATTGGTCGATGCAAATAGGCATAGACGTTTGTCGATTGGCCCACTGACGTCCTATTGCTAACAAGTAGTCATTCCAATTCAGCTTTTACATAGAGCAACATTTGAATACCCATATAACGTTTGTTGTTTAGAGGGTCGATATCAAAGAAGAGAGGATGTTGGAGATGCATTTAGCCGATGTCAAATACTTTAATTTATTTACAATACTGTCATCAGTCATTTTTTGGCGTTGGCTATTTTGAGAAGGGACGTTATTTGCGTGACGTTGAAGACTGATTTTGCACTAGTGATTTATCCCCTGGTGAACATATTTCCAGATAAAAGATAAGCAATTTTGGAGGCTCAAGTTTAATATCAAAACGCTAAAAAAAGTTCTAGAATAATTATAGATGAAGTTATACCTATAAATATATTGTTTTTATATGAAAAAAGATAAATAAAGAGTACCCTTCAATCCATATGAAGCATGAAACACATTAAAAGATAAATAAAGAGAATGGAACGTTCACTTTTGTAAAGCTTGCACTTAGGCTTTGTTTTTCGTTTTTTTTTTTTGTTTCAGTGTTGTGGGGAGGAATATGTTCAAGTTTTGAAAGAACATGAGATTCATCGGCTATGAAATATATGCACTAGTAAAAGATAGGTTTTTTAACTCGCCTAATAGGCCTCGGTCAAAGCAAAACCAAAACATATCCGGAAGCGGTGGCAATATCGTAGTTTAGACGAACTTATATGTCCCGGTTTGTGTAGAACCGAAGCATGTAGTGCATATTACCTCGGATCAAAGCATAACTGATGCCTAATACTATGTAAAAAAAGTCATCTGACCATCTGCAAAACTGAGTTTTGGTTTGACAGTGATATAGTGCTTCGGTTCTACGCAGAACCGAGGCCTAAGAGTCTGTCCAGTCTGTCAAATCCCATTGGTACCTGCGAGAAGGGTGTTTATGCCTCGGTCAGAGGTCTACTCGAGGTAATAGAGTTCGGCTTCATTACTCACCACGAGAAGGCTTCATTATTCAAACCCTACTACTCATTTCTGCTTCCGTTACTCATTTCTTCTCTCCCTCCATTGCTGCTTCTTCCTTACCCCCACAAAGGTCACCCAGGTTCCTCCCACAACTAAACCACACCACTGCCAGCCCCAAATCTGCCACCGTTTCCGTAAAGAGCACGCGATGAAGAGGAAGGAGAGGCATATCGCGCAGTCGACGGCGGCGGAGGAAGAGCAGCGCGTGACGGAGGAGAACGTGAATAGCGGCAGCATGTCGATGACTGAGGCAGCGACGACGATGATGGACAAGGAGTGGACAATCTCCGATGAGATGCGACGGCTGGAGGAGAATATCGGCATGGCGGAGGCGGATGCGGAGGGCGCGGCGGAGGAGGAGGAGAAGCGACGGAGGCAGCGACGATTGAGGTGGCGGAGGAGGAAGCGATGATGATGAGAATGCTGGGATTGAGGCTCTGTAACGGAGAAGAACAGCGCGGGGATGGGGGCCTTGTGGCAGAGGCGGATGCGGAGGGCGCGGAGGCGAATGCGGAGGATGCGGCGGAGGAGGAGGAGAAGCGACAGAGGCAGCGGCGATGATGAGAATGCTGGGACTAAGGCTCTGTAACGGAGAAGAAAGGGGTAATTTACCCTAACAAGAGACGAAATCCCTTCGCCTTAGGTATTCTTTCTCTAGATTTGATTTCTTTTTTCTCTTTCGAAATCCAGAAGCTTCTGCAGCGAACGCTGTGAGGCACGACAAAAGCGGCGAGGAACAATGATCATGAGCGTCGCTTCAGGTAGCTGCTTCGGGTTTCAGGCAGCTATGACCGTCGTTGGAGAGCTTTGCGTAGAGCCACTCATCATTTTCCTTTGGAACTCAACCAGGTCCATCGGCATGACTGAAGCTGGAGAAGATTCAGTAGAGTTTTGCATTTGGTTTGTGAGATTTTGTTTTGATTTGTTGAATTGAATCTGAGAAGGATCTTTTGAACAGTTCACACCGAAGCTTTGGAATCAAAAGAAAAAAAGATTGGTTTGTTTATGTGTTTAAATTGAATTTGACTTTACTTGTTTCTTTACTGGCTTCCTTTGTACTAAAAAATTTTGTTTTGTTTGTTTGTTTAGTCTGGTTAGCCATTGAAGCGTGATCAAGCTTCTATAATTGGAGGTGCTATTAACTTTGTCAAGGAGCTTGCAGAGGCATAAGACTGAACGAGGCATATAATTTGAGGAAAATAAATAAAAAAATTATATGACTGGCTAAAGAAGAAGAAGAAAAAAATTAAAAAAAGGACCCTACTGCCTCGGTTCAGGCTCCAACCGAGGCAGTAGAGGGAGAAAAACAATTTCGGTTCTAATAACCGAGGCCTAATCGTACCATTTTATGCGTCGGTTTTGAAACGAGGCATAAAGTCTACCACTTTTTACCTCGCCTGAATATGCCTCGGTTCAGGAACCCGTGCCTATCAGCGAAAATAACCGGTGCCATTTCCCCTCACTATACTAGTGATGTCAAGTCACCTCTTGTTAGATATATAATAGCAAGCTAGAGCTAAATCACAATTTCTCCTATACTTATATTCTATCGTAAACACCATACAAGCCTGTAACATGAAGAAAAGTGAAAATGTGAATGTGTTCCATTACCTAGGAAAATGTACAAACTTTGTCAAACCTATCCAATAGGAACACAAAAAATCAATAATTTGGATGTGTGAACACCTAAAATTGGAATCGAAATATTAAACGATGTTAAGATATGAACTTTAAGCCTAACAAAACCAACTTGTAAGGTGTAGTTTGCATCCACTTATATACTATAAAGTTGCCTTACCTCTAGTTGATGTGAGATCTCCAACACATCCTCCAATGTCGATCAATGTTTATATGCCTCGAATGTTGGACTTGACATTAATGGATGATCCAATAACGAGCAACATGATAGGCCAACAAACAATAAATCTCCCAATAGCGGCTCAATAAGCCCAACAAACAATTTTGTTTTTGCTAGAATAAACTTAAACTAATAACTCTAATACCATGTTAATATGATATTAGAGAGTCTTGTGTTAAAGCCTATTTTAGCTAAATTTATTGTTGGATTGATGGTTCCACCCACCAGAAGATTTATTGTTTTTAAACCTATCATTTCACATGTTATCAGGCCATTATTATTAGACTACTCATTATTGTTTAGTGTCACGTTTGAGATGTGTATATAGTTAGAGATCTCATATTGACTAGTTTATACTAAGTAGATGTAAACATTGCCTTACTAACTAGGTATATGAGGTTGAGTTAAACTTAAAGTCTAGACAAAACAAAACATATGAAACATTTGTTATTAAAGTTATGGTTTTTGGGGTAGCGTTATTCAGAATTAAATATTTTTTTTGTGAAGTTATGATTTTTCTAGATGTTACAATGATGAATACTTATTGAAATTATTTTAAAATTAATTTAGAAACCGTTAAAACTATCATCAATGACAATTATGTTAGTAGTTATATAAAATCAACGTTTAATATTTTTATTATGTCGTTGGATTAATTGATGAAAATAAAATTAGTAAAGACTAAGACCACCACTAAACAACACACTTAGTGACGGTAAAAATCAATTTTTTATTAGTGATTATTCAGTTCTTTCTTTACGTTCTCAAATGACAATATACAACCCTCTACAATACGTTAGGGATCCAAAACTGTTTTTTTCTAAATTTTTTACATGTTACATCGCGTACGATTTTTTTTCCAACGTACTAATTTAAACAAGTGATAAATTAAAAGGAATAATACTTAACCCTTACTTATATACTAAACAGTAATCTCCGATTGAGCTGAAGAAGACTAAATCTTACTTATTGCTAACTTTTTTTTTCTCTCTCTTAAACAATCCGATTTTATTTTATTTAAATACTTCTATTTTATTCTTTAAACCCAAATAAGTAATTTACTTAAGTCAAATAAATTATTGTTATATTATTTTTATTTTATTAAAAAAAATGTTACCATAGAGATTACCCTTATAAATTTTGCCACCCTTTTGCGTTAATCAAGCTATTAACATTTAATTTCATTCAATAAATTAATTAAAGATCAAAATAAAAAGAGGCTAAAACAAAAGTCAGTACAGAAGACAAAAATTGAAATAAAACAATCCCTTTATCGTTTACTTTCCTAGAATATAAACAAGATGACTTATAATTAAAGGATTAACAATATTCTTATCGCTTTTGGTTTTAGCTTGTGTAGCAGTATTTTAAAACGGCATGAATATCAAGCCAATAATTAATATATATATATATATATATATATATATATATATATATATATATATATATAAAAATTTTAGAAAAAAAAAAGGTAAAGCTTTCTTTTTACTGCCAGATTTCTGCAAACTTTTCTTTTTACTTTTTATCTTAATATTAATACATAAATATAAAATTTTAAACTAACCAATTAAACAAAATGGAAGATAAAAGAATTAGTTGCAGTGGCTGTTTTGTCCAATTCAAAACATCAAACTCAATTTTTCTTGATAAATTTAGTGGACAAACCTCACCGAAGGAATTCCAAGAACTTACGTTTTCATACTTCAGATCAATTATTGAAAAAGACATAGTAGCGCACATCACCTGTCTCTCTTTCTGGAAAGAAAAACATTATTCACTTTATTTATAATAAAAATTATTATTTCACACAACTAAATTTTTTTACGTTGTGACATTACTTTTACTGTTTTTTTTCTTTTTTCTTTAAAAAATATAAAATTTTATACTTTTATAACCATTTTATTCTCAAAATATTATTACTCGATATAATATTGAAAATGCTAGTATTCATGGTAACTTTCCAGCACTCAACACCTCACCTTTTACACTCATTGTTTTGTTGTTTTTCTCACATTTTACGGGACCAAGACAAATATCATGTGCCTGCAGTCTTATTGCATGCTACCTTTTCATTTTCTGTGTAGTTGCTGAATTAGTGCTGCATGTAAGTTTGGTGGATTTATCACTGAGACTGACTTTGGAATTTAGGTTGTTACCTAATTTTTTCGTTGTGATTGTGTATATATTTACTTACGTTTGTTTTGAACTTGAGGTGTTTTCCCTTTGTCTCTAACACGTTGGTCTTTATGGTTTACATTCAAACAATGTTTCAAAATAAATATAACTACTCATGATTTCCGAAAGGCCACTTTCTGTTTTAATTTTCTTGAAGTTTTTAATTAATAAAGTATGATAAGGACTCTAAAAAAAGCCTAATTATATTCACTTTCTAATTTCAATAACGTTAGATACCCTTATTAATTGTGGTTCAAGGATTGTGTTCATAGCGTTGTGGTTTGATGATTGTTAACAAGTGATCACCATTGCAACATGTCATGATTGAAAATAAAGATATTTCATTCATTCAAAATACAAAACCATGGAAAGAAAGTTCTTCTACCCCATGCTTACTAAACTATCTTTCGTTCATTGAACCAAATATAGATTCAAGCATACTAACAAAGGATTATGGCATTGAAATACCCACCTGAAAGAAATCAAATCAACCACAGCCACCAGGTTCAACAAAATGGCCATTTTGAGAATCTGAGTGAGTGATCAATGATGATGTATCATAACATAACACATCTGAACTCCACAAAATATAATCAAATCTGCGAAAGATATCCATGTATGTTAACAAGTTCAACATGAAGTAGTTGACGAGGTTTATTACAGACGCAACTTAAGTAAAAACTAAAATCAAATTGCTCATGGTTGACAGGCCATGGTTTGAGACTTGAATATCACCCAACTAATTCTTGAAGCTTGAGACAAAAACTATCAAAGTAAGTGTTCTCCAAATCTTTGGTGAGTAAGAGATTTCTGAATTTTAAATGGTTTTCTCTGACCTCCCTTCCAACCTCACTCTCCAAATCCATCACAGTCTTAACAGCTCTACACACACTTTCCTTTGTGAACAAACCATCTTCTTCACCTTTCTCCACTTGAACACCAGCCTTTATGCTGCTGCTTATCATCTTCGCATTAAGGAGCTGGTCAATATAATTTGGTAACACCACAATCTGACACTTGCTCACAAGCGCCTCTAGCAAAGATGCAACCCCACAATGCGTAATGAAGCACCCTATAGAAGGGTGGTCAAGAATTAGTGTCTGCTGAACCCAACTCCCATGAACAATGCCTCTTCCTCGAACCCTCTCACTGAACCCTTTTGGCATAGCTTCTTCAACAGACTCAAATCCAACAGGGGCTTTAAGAGCTGCAAGAAATGGAAAACCTGTTAACTCAAGACCCAGCAGCAGTTCCTTGAGCTGATCTTGATGCAGTCTGCATTCACTTCCAAAAGCACAGTACACCACAGATCCCTCCTTGAATCTTGAAAGCCACTCAGACCATTTTTCTTCCAAAGGGGATGTGTGTAGCTCAGGTATGACAGGCCCTGAAAGCAGCAAAGGTTTTCCGTATGAACTTTCGAGAAAGTCAACATACCGTCCCTCAATTTCTCTGCAACTTCTAAATGCCACTGCATCTGCTAATTTGGTGCTTGTGCTGATGCGTTCATAATAACGAACACCACTGCCAAATTCTGAATTCACGATCCTAGTTAATTGTCGAACCTCGTGAGCCTGAAGCTTGATGGAAGGATCTGGGAACCCAGCTGGAGGATTCAACACATTCAGCTCATGTGCAACTATGTTCTTTTCCCTAAATTGCTTCTCCATGCATTCCATGTAAGATTCAAATATCATGCTTAGGGTTATGTAATTAACAGACTTGATCCCTAAGCTCCGAGCCAAGTTCGGTAACCAACATGTATAATCAAACAAAATAATGCTGGGTTTCAGCTCAAGTAAGAGTAGTTCAATGTCCTTCTCAGTGCGATCCATCCCTGTCATAATGAGAGTGCCTAAAGAGATGGTAGCATCAAAAGTGGTTTCTGCATGAGGAGGAAGGCCATCAACCAGGGGAATGGTGATGGGGATGAAGGTTATTGACTGTGGATAGAGGTTGAAATGTTCAACTTTGGACTTTGTTCGTTTGGGTACGATGAAGGAAATTTTGTGTCCTCTTTTGGCTAATTTGTTGGCAAGGTGGAGATATGCTGATATGTGTCCAATAGCAAACCATGGGTACATTGCTATGTGCAACTGAAACTTTGGTGCGTCCATGGCTGTCTCAGAAATATCACCAAGTTAATTTTGATGGCTTTTTTCTCAAATAATGTCTTTGAAGTCCTAATATAAAGTTCCTCTCATGACAGCCATACAAACTCCTAGCGGGCCCTTTCATTAACTAATAGGCACATGATTGAAGAATTTTCGACATGTGGTATACATATTATTTACTCCTAGATTCTTTCAATAGTTATTTAAGTATTTGATGTGATGAGATGACAACAAAACTATAAATAGGTTGAAAACGAAAATAGTATTTACTAGAAAACTATTGGAGGTAAAACATGATTAGGTGATTTTTGCATGTTGGATTGACCTCCTATGTATCATTGAAGTTCAAAATTGTCAAGCAAATTTTTTCTTATAACATAAGTAGAAAGAGGTCTTTCATGTCGAGACACTGTGTAAAATTCTATTCTTTGGGAGAGAGAAAAGACGGATAAAATTTATTGGCATATTTATCAAATCGTCGTAAAATTGTAATTTCCTCTTCATTAACCACTATCATACTTAAATTTTGAGAGCACATTTGTAATATATGGCTTTTTACTAGTGGAAAATATATTTTTTATATCTATTGAAATCTACTAGGTAAAGAAACTGGTACACTGACAATATTGTAAATAAGAGAAGCTTTTCTATACCGATTACACTAAGAACAGGTATAAAAAGTGGTTTGATTGAAAAATTATAATAAGTTATAAAGATTTATATATTGATTGCAATCAGAACAAGAATAGAAACTCGTTTTTTTATACCTGTTAGACTTGAAATTAGTATATAATTCGTGCAGTGATAGAAATGTAATATTGAAGAACTTTTTCTACACCTGTTACACACTACAATGGTATAGAAGTTTTGATATTCTTCTCCAAATCCCCTTTCAAGTTTCCCTACATTGCTTGGCTTCATAGTTCTTATTTCTTGCCTTAAATCTCGTTTCACTTCGCCATTCTCTATTATCGCATGTTGCCATTGTCGCGTTCATTGATTTCCATTTGCTATCGCATGGGTGGATCAACCTTTCGTTCGTCGTCACTAGTTTCCATTAGTGGTTGAAGTTCTTGTCGTGGTGGATGGGTCAAGTTGTCATGGTTGTTGTCGCCATGGTTGAAATTCTCGTCTGTGGTGGGTGAAGCCCTCGCCTTCGTGGTGCATCACTAGTGTGGTGGGTTAATAAGTTGTAGTGTGTGATATGCGTTTGGTTGTTCTCCAGTGGTGTGTTATGGTGTTGTGGCCATGGTGTGCATTTGGTCGTTCTCCAGTGGTGTGATATGCTTTTGGCCGCTATTACGTAGTGTGTTGCGTGTTACATTCTCTACAAGGTAATTCACATAACAATGTATATTGAGTGGGTTTCTTTTTCAAAGGGAAATCTTTTGATGGAGGACCATTTGAAGGACATATTGGTCTACTTACAATGGCTATGGTCAAGAGGATGGAAGAGGAAGATGGAGATTCAAGAACTCTTCTTTTATGGAGGGTAAACTATTAATCTTCTTCTTTTATCTTAAACAATTTTGTAAATATCTAATATAGTTTAATTTTAGGCTTTGTATTTGGCCAAGAACCTTAGAAGGCTTGGTGTCCTTAAGTGAAGGTTAGCACATCAATTAAGGCCTTAATAAATGATTAGCTCCTAAATGGGTTTTAGTTTAGGCTTGGAAGGAGTTTTGCACATGAGGAAGCTTTTTGGCCAGTCAACATCAAAAAAGGCTCCTCGTTTAATCCTTTGACCGGTTAGTTACAAGCATAGGCTCTCATTCTTCACTAGTGCATTAAAGGGAAGCGACATCGGTTATTCTCGCCTATACGCACCGGTTCTCGAACCGAGGCATATACAGGAGAGACAAAAATTCTAACCGAGGCAAAAAAGGTATCGGCTTTTGCCCTTGTTAATTCGCAACCGAAGCAGTAGAGGGATGTCCTTTTTTTTATTTTTATTTTGCCAAAGTTTTTGCCTCGATTGTTGGATAACCGAGGAAGTAAAGGGGAGTTTTTTGCCTCACTTATGGTGGAACCAAGGTAGTAGAGGTGTTTTTTTTTGTCAGCCTTTCTGCTTCGGTTGTGGCTAGAACCGATGACATAGGATCTTTCTGCCATGATTTTTGTCACAATCGAGGTGTATTCTACTCTTTTTTTTAATAATAGGTCTGTTTCTGCAACATTCCCAAATGCAAAAACAGACCTGCATATATTCAACTTTACAGAACAGTCTAGAACAATTCAAAAGCATATATTTTCAATAAAAATTATTTAAAATATAAATCAATTCAATGTACATAGAATTATAATCATAAATTAACTTAGAAGCATAAATCAAACCAATGTACAAAGTTAACCTAATAATAAATATGTTAATGTAATACTTATTATATACTAACATCTACATACTATTATAGAGTTCAATTACATATTTTGCAAGTGTCTTCCTTGTGGATTTAAGGGACTTATCTAGAATTGAAGTAGTATAATTGATTCTTTGCATAACAATGATTTCAATTAGTCTATATGAATTATAAATTATAGAGAGAAAAAATTCAATAAAACCAAATATTACCATTTCTCATCCACTTGTAACATGGGCACGACTAGTGGTCATTATCCAATACATGATGTAGTAATCACACTCATATGATCCCCTTTGTCTATTGCACTACAATATATCATCATAATTATAAAATGTTAAGGAACATCACTAGAATGGTACAAAATGTAACAAATTATGGACTAAAAGACCAAACCTTAAGGGTCAACCATGCAAGCTTTTTAGCTTTAGTAGTTGATCTCCCGGACAACGTGATATGTGTTGCAAGGGAACTATTAAAAAAATGGCATTAGAATACATTTATATAATGAAGAAAGTCCAAACTTTGAGGTTCTTACCAATCTACTACTTGTCTGAGAGGGTTGGAAGGAGACTTGTGCAATGAATAAAAGCATGCAATAATGTTCTCTTTTAGGGAAACCACAAGTAGCTGCAAATGATGCTTGAAATTGGTAATAACTTAACTATTATATACTACAATCACAAATGAAACTTTAAAATTAAAAAACATCACTTACCCAACTATATAAGGGATAAAATATAGCTCCTTCCCCGTTTCAAAACAACCAGTGATGTATGCTTGGATGTCATCAAATTTATTTCCTTCGTGAGCCATTTGGGGTCAATGAACCCATATACATCATTGAACCTCATCTTGTTAGTTACACCAAAAATATACCTGAAATCAAGAAATGATCTGATATAAGTAACTTGATAGACTTACATCATCCACAACTAAATGAGGGTAATATTAAGCTCTTATTTCCCCGTCACAAGGTCCTGAACATCTTGCTTATGCAAGTATAATGGGATATTTGAGTCTCTTCCAAATATAATAGGATCCCATGGAACAATCATCGGCGGATCTGCAATGATGTTAAAAGCTCGTGTAAAGCGCCAAGAGATGGTTGCGGACACATGCCATAACTCTTAAACTGCTACTGAAACTGACGCATCACCATCTCAGCGACTTCATCATACAACGCCCTGACCTTCTTTGTGATCTCCTACATGATCTCCTTTATGATGTTCTGCTTCATATTTTGTTCATACTCTTTACTAAATTCGTATGAAGCGTGATGCGAGGAAGACCCAAAAAACTATTTAATGCTTATACCAGTTCTAGCAGCACGCACTCGTCTTGGATGCTCAGGTCGTCCAATAGCACTAGCAAGAATATCCTAACGACCTTCCTAAGTGAATTGACCTTGGGAGCTCTGCTCAACCAATGAGTCCTGTAACATAACAAAACTTCAAAATTATTTCAAAGATCTATGTAATATGTAAAATGAAAATTGTATACATAAGAAAAATGATATCTTACAATTCTTTCTGATATTTCTCTAGCATTGTCAGAAGTGTAAAAGTACGATGGTCGTAGACGGGCTAACTTCCACTTCTCATGCAGAGATGGGGGTGAAGGAGCAGTAGGGTCACCACTCTCAAAAATTGAAAGCCTAGTGTCTGACTTCTGCTTGATTATTTTTTCTTCAAGATTCCTATATTCATCGCGAGATAATAAGTGTGGATATTTATTTTGAGCACTTATACACTGTGCTAAAAACCTTGTTTCTTGTGACATAATGAAACAATTGTTATGATATAAAATTGTGAATGATGAATTTAATGATTTTAGCTACACTTACCTGCCACGACTCAAATATACGACTCTGTACAAATTGACGTTACGTTTCTTTGTCAATTGCCATATATTTTGAACATGGAGTTTCATTTTTTTTTGTTCCAAAGATATATATTGACGTTAATTTCGTCTTAAAAGCCCGAAATCTTTTGGGACTGTAGATAAAAACTTATTTCCTAAAGTTGCGACATTTGGAATATCAAATGTCATCTGCAATAAAGAAAACAACCTTACATCAATACAAAATTATCAATATAATCAATCTAAAATTTGTAGCAATATTAATTAATTTACAAATAGATCTTGCCAGATTAGGTTTCGATCAACTTCAGATACATGATCAAAATATAGAGTAAGAATAGAGATATGATCATGTGTTAATACTCCAAGGAGAAACCTAAAAGCATTTGCATTTGGACCAGATGCTACACTGGTGACCACGTCAAAAAGGACAAGTGTCCTCTCACCTGCATTTCTTCTAAGTATAAGTTGTCTTAACCTAGTCGCTCCTCTGGTGGGTCTAGAAGTGGGGAATTCATCCCCTGATGAATATGGTGCCTTAGTCATATATCTGTCACAATAAATAACGAGAAAGATTAATAAAAGACTTATAAAATAACATATATTATTTAACAAAAGCCATAAATTTGAACACAAATACGAAATTCATATATAATGATATGGCTTTGTCATATGTATATTCCCTCATCGTGATCTTCCCGACTTGCATGCACATCGTCAAGTAGAGGATCATCATCCAAAGAAATTTTCATTTTAAATGAATGGGTGTCAACAATATGAAGATTAGTCACATTCTCTTTGTTAACGTCAATTTGTTTTTTTTCCTTGAAGAGCAACATACAAATGGTCAGATGCAGGATATTTGACATAAAAAGTCAACTAGTATCATACTAGATTCATCTATTTTGACACCAATTTTATTGTCAACCCACTTTCATTTGAACAATGGAACAAAAAACTTAGTATAATCAACCTCACATATCTCGTCTATTCTACCATAATATCTTAGCTTCTAGACTAGCGTCACTATTTTGTATTGTGCTTTTATCATCCGAAGTCTTCGTATAAAATGTGCAATTTTTAAATTCGTAGCTTGTACAACATGCAACATTAGAAGAACGTGACTCTTTCGAAACTTCAGATTTGAATCAGGACAAGAATGTTCTGTTATGCTCCATCAACTACCATTTCTCTGATTGTCTTGGATTCTTGTCCTTCACAACGCCCTTGTGTGCTTGCAAAAATAGAATCACCTCATTTGTGTTGTTTAATATGTATAGATGTGCTTGCATCAATTCTTCAGGATCTTTCTTCACCACATTCACACCTCGAATGGTTTTACCTATAGAATATCTATTCAACCACGATGTGCGAGGAACTCCTGTCCAATTTACTTTAGTCATATAATTTGAAAAACCTCGATACTTTCTTTGGAAATATACCTTTCTTTGGCAATATACCTTTCAACCATTGAACCTTCTGGACGATATTGATTTTGACGTACCCTTTCAAAATCTTCATATAACGCTCAATAGGATACATCCATCTTAAGTATACTAGTCCACACAACTTGATTTCTCTGACCAAATGAACAAGTAAATGTACCATGATGTCAAAAAAGGATGGAGGAAAAAACATTTCTAGCTGACACAATACGGTAATAATCTTGCATTGATGTTAATCTAACTTTGAAGGATCAATGACTTTACTACAATTTGACGAGAAAAATTGACACAATCGAGTTATGGTGTGCCTAACATTTTTGGAAAAAATTCCACGAATAGTCACTGGTAACAATTGCTGCATTAAGACGTGACAATCGTGAGACTTCATGCCAACAAGCTTTAAGTCCTGCACACTAAGCTCTTGATATTTGAAGTATCCTTATGGTACCTTGGTACTCTTTAGACAGAGACAAAAACTTATCTTCTCTTTTCTGGAGATTATGTAACATGCAGGGGGTAAATAAGTACGTTTACCAATTTCCCTTGGTGCCAACTCTTCTCGGATCTTCATGACAACCAAATCCAAACGACCATTCACTCCATCTTTTGTTTTTCCCTGAATGCTCAATAGTGTACCAATCAAGCTATCACACACATTCTTCTCTACATGCATCACATTTATGCAATGTCTAAAATCTAACTTTAACCAATATGGAAGATCAAAGTATATTGATTTCTTCCTTCAAGGGGTCGTTACAGATGACTTCTTGGATTGTTTTCCAAATACATGATGCACTTTATTAACTTTTTCAAGAATTTGAAGGCTAGTAAGTAGAATTGGTGCATCATCTTTCTCTTGTTGTCCATTGAATGTTTTTTTAACCTTTGATATGGATGATTAGATTGTAAAAGTATTCGATGACGCATATACACCGTCTTCCTTTCGTGTTTCAATTGATGAGTTATAGTGTTTTCTTCACATATAGGACATGCTTTATGACCCTTCACACTGTACCTCAACAAGTTATCGTAAGCTGGGAAGTCATTAATGGTGCAAAATAGCATGACATGCATCATGAAAGTTTTAGAAGTGAAGGCATCAAATATTTCAATCCCATCAACCCTTAACAACTTCAAGTCTTCAACTAGTGGGCTAAGATAAGTTGACAACATCACGTACTTTCTTTTCATGCACAATTCAGGCGATAAGTTGTAAATTATCAATATAACGGGCCAACATTTGCGATTGGTACTTAAATTACCAAATGAGTTCATTCCATCAATAGTTAAACCAAGCCTAAGATTTATACATTCTTCACCAAATTGGGGGAGTCGTTGATCAATATTTTTCCATTGCTTTGAATCAACTAAATGACAAAGTAGCCCGTCAGTTGTTCTCTCATCTACATGTCATCTAAGATTTTTAGTGTCTTTTGGATTCGCGAACAAACGCTTAAGTCTGGCCATGAGTGGAAGGTACCAAAGAACTTTCAAAGAAGACCCATTTTTTTTGTGTGACCACTATCTTTACTATTTTTTTTACTTGTATCGTGATAACCCACATTTGGGACACTTTGTCAAAGCTTCATACTCTTTTCGATATAGTATGCAATCATTCGGACATGCATGTATCCGTTTATACTTCATACCCATCAAACAAAGAAGCTTATTTTGCATAATAATTACAAGTGGGTAATGTATTTCCATCTCGCAACATTTCACTCAATAGCGACAACAATTCTGTAGAACTCTTATTAGTTCATCCATTGGTCGCCTTTAAATTCATGAGTCTTAACATCGCTGACAACCTTGTGAACTTAGTTGAACCGACATATAAAGGAGTCTCTACATCAGTGGACATCGTTTCATATACATGCGCTTGGAAAAATGCTTTTACGCCAACATCGCGGATCATGACCTCTAAGTTTTCTTCTTCCGGTCGATCTTCCATGATGGAATCAAATACATTTTCAGTTGGAGAGACAATTGGAGAGTTATTAATTTGTCGTTCCATATCCATGTTGTATAACTTCATACGAAACCATGACAGATAAGATGATCCCTAATATCGGTTGTGTTCAACTTCCTCTCATTCAAACAGTTGACACAAGGACATCTAAACTTGACTTCATCATCACTTGTACTCTCATTACGTTGCACAAATTGTATAAATTATTCTACCCCTCTCTCATACTCGGCATAGATGTGTGGTGAATTAATTCAATGTCTATCCATACGTATTTACTGAAATTGTTTACACAATTTTAATAATCTTGAATGATCACTTTGATCATTTTTGTATTCAAGATGTGACCCTATCCCATTCAAGAAGATTAACTTTTTTTAGTTTATTAAAATTTCACAAAAATTTGTCAGCATTTCGCATTGATCTTCAAGTTACACGAAATGAAAGTGATTATAAATCACAATCAAATATACATCCGAAGATCAATACAAAACACAACTTCAAATTTTCATGAAATTTAAGACATGTATATTAAAATTTATATATATTAATAAACTATGAAAAAGTTGTTACTCTTATTAAACTGTCCCACCGGACAATTCAAGATTCACTACTTGTAAATTAATATTACCATCTCCTCTCTATTCATTTTTAAAAGGTATTTGTTTAAAAGAATATGAAGATAGTACATAATTTTTGTATTGAATCTCAAACGAGAAACTAAGACTAATTCACAACAACAATATATTCAACCAAACTAATAATTACATATGCAACATACAAATAATTCAAGTAAACAAACAATTATATGTTTATATACAATAAGAAATTTTTAAGAATACGAACTTGGGAGCGTGAAAACCGGACAAGAATGGAAAATGTTCGCCTATTAGAAGCTGCAATATCTGGACAAAAACAAACAACATATTAATTAGTCTCATGATTCCTAACCTTAAATTTTCAAATGTTGAGGCTTGATTTTATCTTTACAATGTCTTTTTTTCTGTTTTTGGATCCATGCTAGTAAGTTTTAGTAGGAAATTATTCCCAAATGCAATTTTGATCATAATGTTAAAGTAATTTAATCAATACTTAAACTAATCAAATCAATACTTAAACTAATTTATACTAATATCATTTAGATTAAATTGACAATGAGATGCTTAAACTAATTTATGCTAATCAGTCCTTATTTCGTGGTCTCTAATCACAATATAACCCTCTCTTTAACATTCACAAATCCAACATATCATACATAGCAATGATCATTAGTTCAAACCACTCACATTCTTACACAATCAAACAGGTATTTCGGTCATCTTTTTAAAATAATGAACTTGGGAGCATGGCGGTGCAAACGCCCACTGATGGCGACAATAATGGTGAATCGCGGTGGTGGCGAAACGCAAAACCAATGACGCCACAACAATGGCGTGGCGACAATGAACGGTGGTGGCGGCAATGAGCGGTGATGCAGCGAAATGGTTGCGAAGGGGAGGATGAGGCACGACGAGGATGAGGCGCGACGAGGAGGAGGCACAATGAGGGTTGTGGTGTTGGCACGCGAAGGAGGCCTTTGCAGGAGCATTGTTCGTCGAGGGAGGAAGAAGAAAACTTCGAGTGAAGAAAAATGTTCACGATTCTCGAGATGTAGTCCCAAAAAGTGCTATTACATCGGTTCCTTTACTTAACTGAGGCAATACATCCCTATTGCCTCAGTTGTAATTTCAACCGATGGCTAAACGTTTCAAAAAATGGAAATTTTTAAAACAATTTCAAACTATATGCATCGGTTCACGGTTAACCTGAAGTAGAAACACCCTTTGGCATCGGTTCATCTAGAACCAAAGCAGTATCGGTTGCCATTACATGAATTTGGAACGTTTAGTTCCAGAGTTGCAGCTTTCTTGCATGACATACTGCCTCGGTTCTGCTCAAAACCGAGGTCGTATGCCTTCTTCAGAACCGAGTCAGTCAATATCAGTTGTAGCAGAGGGATTTGGTAGGATTAGCAGGGTTATATGCCTCGGTTCCCCCTGGTATCTGAGGCAGTATCCCCCTTACCAAAAATGTGTCAGATAAAAAGTCTAACTTAGGTGTTTTCTATAGTGTTTTAGGCCTCAGTTGGTCAAATAACCGAGACATATAGCCTTTAGGCATCGGTTCCTGGTGAACTAAGGCATATAGGTTTGAAAAACTACAAAATTGCCACACGTTTTAATACGTTTCGGTTTGTCTTAAACCGAAGCGTAATGTGCGAGTTAAAAACATCTTTTTTTACTAGTTCTTCCCCCTTTTCCAAAGGGAAGGTTATAAGCTCCTTAGGATTCAAATGTACTCTAGTCTTCTCCATCACATAAAAGGAGAGGTACCTCATTATATGAATGGAGAACTTGAATGATATTAGTGAAAACTTTTCCAAAATTGCAAGTCTCACTTTTCTTAGTTCTCATTGGAGTTGTCTTCTACTCTACACTTTTTCTACCTTTCCCTTCAAGGTTGGCCCAACCTCCTTCAAGGAAACCTCACAAATCGGAACCTTCAAGATGCACTTCCATTACCATTCATCCCACCTCATATCCTTCAACATCATATGCTTGCGCTTCTAGAGTTTCTTCTACATGGAAACTTCTTCAAGTTGGTTGAAGAATGATCATATAACTCGTGTTGTGATACTAAAGCATATGATGTTATAGATGATGTTGTTGACGTCTAGAGCAAAGAGAGGCATAGGGAAGTCTTATAGGATTTTCGAAATAAATTTGATACATTATTTTGTTTAAATTTTTAATTTTTGAATAATATTTTTATGTTTTGGAATTGAAATAATATTTGTTTCCACGAGGTTTTAATTTTGATACCATAATTAAATAAATTTTTATTTGTTCACTAGTTCGTGATGGTATTAGATTTTAAAAATTTTTAAGTTAATGAATGTTTATTATTAAGACAAAATCGTTTAAAGAGAATAGACTATCTAACTTCGTGAAATTTGAAGTTTAACAAAAAACATTTAACGTAATATTGTTTAGTGAAATATAGGTTCTCGAGGACTCGTTTGGGCGAGCTGTTGACGTGGAAAAGCAAGATTCGCTTTGAAAACTGTTTGACAATGTAGAAAAAATTGTCTAGAACTATTTCTTTTGCTTGGGTGAGCTTGGAGATTTGCTTGGGCGACTTGCCTCATGTTCTGAAAATGTAGTATCCTTTTGAAAAGGCGTAGAAAGAAGAAAAAGCGGTCAGAAGCTTTTTGGCTCGCTTGAGCGAGCAGGAAAATACACTTGGGCGAATTTTCCCTTTAACTTGAGCTAATTTGCTAGCTTGAGCGAATTGGCCCATTAACTTGAGCGAATTTGGCTAGCTTGGGCAAATCTATCTACAGAAATTTACGTTCTTTGAACGTTTTGTTTATTTAAGGGGCGTTTAGGGGCTGCGAAAGGGTTAAAAAGTTGAACCTTAGAGAAGAGACGCTAACCCTCAGGCAAAGAAGATCTAGAGGTTTGAGATTGGTGTGGAAGAGGAGTCTAGGTTCGTGGAATTACCACAGAAGCGAGCTTCGTCGAGAACGCAAGGAAATATCGGTAAGGAGAGCTAAGCTTTGGTGTTTTGGTTCTATGTGTTTTTGATTCATGAAGATGTTCATGGTTTTCAATCTGTGGATAGTTTAAGCAAGATTAAGCTTCTGATTCTATGTTATTTTCCATTCATATCCATGATTATGTATGAGTGGTGAACTGAGTTAGTAGAATAGTTTGTTTGATGATGGTATGCTTGAATGGATGATTTGAAATTGTTGATTTTATGATTATGAACATGAATGATAAATTTACACTATGGGAATGCGAAGAACAAAATATGTATGCACCATTTATTTGTGGGTTTTCGAATGTATGATGTTATGATTCTTGATTTTGAGGCACTCTTGTGACTTTGTTGAGTGTGGGCTATAACACCCCAATTTTCAAGGTGTCACAGGTTAGTCAAAAATCGATAAAATTTTAAACTTTAACATAACGTGGAAATGTATTTTCAAAAACATCAACATTTAAACGTGTGTAAAGCATAAGAGCTCTAAAACATTCGTCCAATGATAATAACGAAGGAAATAAAATGACTCCAATTACATTGTCTTAAAGTCCAAAAGTAATAACTATAAAAAATATCCCAAGTTTGTCCCGTCATCTCATGGATCTATCATGTTTTACCTTCATCTGTAGCATCATCTGCTCCCATATAAAATCACACATTATACGATCATCGCATTCACATGCACAAACACAAACATGTATGGGGTAAGCTACCGATAAAACAATCATAACAACAAGATACATACATACTGATTATATCAACCATAATCAATCACACAACATGATACATACCTTCTGATTATATCAAATATAATCAAACACCACATACATAGAAGTAATAATAATAGGATTCCTAATCCTCTATCATAAACAATTCTATCATAATAAATTACTCGATCCCCGATCCTCAAACCTTCATCCTTGATCATTGATCTCTAGCCCTTGATATCATCATTAATATCTCACACATAGACCTTTGGTCTATCCACTCATTAGCACCTATGCTAACTACTACTATAACCATTATGGTAACACCACTATCAACATAGCATAACTTGAAGCATCCTCAATACCATGATCATATCATAGGTACACCACCAACATGATTATTCCAAATTATGAATCACACCATGAGCATCACCAAACCATGAACTCCATCATGACAACACTCAGTCATACTTATGTACCTTATGTCACCGAATGTAGTCGCTCCTACAGCCCCATCTGTAGCTTCCCCATACAGATACACTCGAGTCATCCTTCTTCTGGTTTCAGACCTATTCTCCTATCAGACAAGGCAGAACATTTATCCCCCTTTCCAAAGAAGATTCAATACTCGAATATCATTCTCTTTTCTACAACTATTTGCCAAAGAGAATGTCAATCTCTTTTTCAACAACCAATGCCAAAGAGAGCACCGCTCTCTTTTCAACAACCATGCCTCATGCTCATTAATCACACACTCAAGTAATCCCAACACTCATTCATGCTCGAAATCACAAGTCAAAACTGACCCTAGACATGCCCATTACTCACATTCCTTGAGTACCAACATGTTCAACTGCTTCCTAGGCTTGAACCATGTCCATTCATCACCAAATTCTTCATTTTCCACCAAAATACACTATGATAATCGATTATCCCTTTTGATAATCGATTATCTCAGTGAAAATAACCCAAAAACATCACGCAAGAATGGATAATCGATTATCATAAGTGATAATCGATTATTCCTGCTACCAGATTCAATATCGACGCGTAAATAATCGATTATCAATAATGATAATCGATTATTGCCGAAGCAAAACACATCCTAGATAGGGATGGCAAAAAAATATGTGCCCGCGGATATCCACGGATAAAATCCGTGACGTATAGTTGGTACCCGCAGATCTTTGCTACCCGCGGGTTGCGAGTAGCGGGTTTTTTAATACCCGCTTATAAACGGGTCGGGTACGGGTAATATATTATCCGTACCCGCGGATATCCGCTACCCGTAAAAAATAAAAATAAAAATTTAACTTATATTTTATTAAGTTAAATTTAATTAAAATTAACATTAATTTATATTTTATAAGGTTAAATATAATTAAAATTAAATTTTAATTTACATTTAATTTAATATATATTATATTTTATATATTTTTTGTAATTTTATTTAAGCTTTATTATAATATTTTATAAATTATTTTTTTTTTAAATATTTGCGGGTATCCACGAATATCCGCGGGTTTTAAAATATCCGCGAATATTTTTTAAGCGGATATCCGTACGGGTAACGGGTGAATTTTTTTTCTCGGTTCGGGTTGCGGGTAGGCACTATCCGTGCCCGACCCGACCCGTTGCCATCCCTAATCCTGAACATAATTCAAGTTTGCAAACACACATGCAACAATCCTAATTCTTGAGAAAACTCCCCCAAAACATCATTCATGCATTCAAGCATCACATACCCTTGTAAACATACTCAAACACATACATCACAACTCTTGAATCATCCAAATTCAATCATTATACATATTATAATCCAAACAACACATTTATAATGCATATAATTATTACAACACCCTTACAAATACATTTGCATGGAAAATCCCCAAGCCTCATAACTTTATTGTCCCTTAGCATCAAACCCTTCGTTGGGATAACCCAACAACCATACATCATTCATAGGGAAAACTTAATACAAATATTACACAAACCCTATGCCCATGCATATATAAATCCTTTTCTAACAAGATCAACATACAATCACAATCATAATCATATAACATATCAACAAGGATTATTAATTAAAATAACCAATAACGCATATAACATACAATAATTAACAAACAAAGGTAAGCTTCCCAATACCTTAGCCAATCCTAAGGCTTTATCTAACTTCAAACTATCACAAGTCCTCCCTTGCATTAAGGTTTTCTGCAACTCTTCCTCTTTTCTCCTAGAAAACGTCTTTTCTTTCCTTTAACTCTCTAATTTTTGTTTTTAGGAATTAGCTTAACAATGTTCATACCTCTTTTACTCTTTTCATTATTATCTTCTTCTATTTTATCCCTATATTTCCAATTAAAATCATATCTCTCACTTAATCTATAAAACAACCAAGATTTCCTCTTATTCTTTCTTAACTACATTTTAAAATATCAACAACCACTAAATCTTTCTAAAACCCACTAAATCTTTTAAATTTCATATTTATTTTTATTCATTTACTTCCTACACTACTTTGGTAAGTAGGCAGAAGAATCTGGTATTGCACTACTTTGGTAAGTAGGATGGATGATAAGATAAAGAGAGTAACATAGATCGTGCTGCTTTGGTAAGTAGGCGGAATGACCTATACTGTTCTGCTTTGGTAAGTAGATAATATCGCCTTACTGCGCTGCTTTGGTAACTAGGCAGAAGGACTTTGAATTGCACTACTTTGGTAAGTAGGTAGAAGAGTATTGCATTACTACACTACTTTGGTAAGTAGGTAGAAGAGTTTTGGATTGTGTTGCTTTGGTAAGTAGGTAGGGTGATGAGATGTTAGTTTGACATAAACCACGCTGCTTTGGTATGTAGGTGGAATATCTTATATTGTATTGTTTTGGTAAGTAGACAACATCACCTTACTACGCTGCTTTGGTAAGTAGGCAGAAGGATCTTGGACTATGTTGCTTTGGTAAGTAGACAAGATGGCAAGATGTTGTGGCACTTTGGCAAGTGGAGTGTTGATTTTACTGATTGGTAATAATGTGATAAAGTATTCGTTGGGTGTGCTTAATATGAATAATTTGGATTGATTGTTATATTTATGATATCAATGAACTGTGGATTATGTATCGTCTTGTTTCGGTCAGCTCACCCTATTGTTTGTGTTTGTGCATGCGAATGCGATGATGGTATAATGTATGATGTTATACGGGAGCATATGTCATTACAGGTGTAGATGGATTAGTGTAGAGCGAGGATTTGTGCTGGGAATTATATTAGGGATTTTAAAAGTTTTTAAAGGATGTTATCATTTCCGTGAGTTGTATTTTGATTGATCTCCTCAGTTGAATTTGAGGAAAAATTTATTGTTTTAAAGTTTTGAGATGCTTAGTTTTTATTAATAGTATCAAATATTATATTTTGACAAATAAGCACTTTCGCGTTTTTTGTAAAGTTTTAAATTTTAAACCAATAGAATTCCTAAAAATTGGGGTGTTACATCTTCAACACAGTCATAAATGTTAATGCCAAGACAAAAGATAATGAAAATCCAACAAAAGATTTACCTTTATATTGTGACCAAAGAGACTTAAATTTGAAGGCGTAAGAAAACGGGAGGTTGTTGAAACCAAAAGAAAATTACACGTTAACAAAAGACGAGACAAGAATAGTTTATCGATGGATTAATGAGCCTACAATGTCAGATGGTTATTCTTCAAACTTGGCTAGATGTGCTAATATTGATAAGGGAAGTATTCAAGGTATGAAGAGTCATGATTTCCATGTATTTATGGAGACTTTAATCCTTGTTGCCTTTAGTTGTTTGTCAATACACGTGTTAAATCCAATCATTGGAATCAATCACTTCTTCAAAGAATTGTGCTCCACGATTGATGAGTCAATATTTTCTTGATTTCACTTAGTTTATTGTACCGGATTTAATTAGGGAAGTGTGCTTAAATTTCCAGTATTTTCCCATTTTGGGTAATTATGCTTAATTTGACCAGAAATTCTTATTTCAATTAATTTGAATTATCTGAGGCTAATTATTTGCATTATTAATTGTAGGGAAATTGTTGGATAATAATTTGGGACATTTGGAGGTTAAATGAGAAATGGCAATTGGGTCCAAAGCTGAATCACTTGGGCTGAAAATAAAAACAGTTGACATGTCCACGGTCCAGCACAACAACTTGGGAGTGACATCCAGCAAATTAAAGTCCAGAAGCGGTCCAGCAAGGGAGGTGCACAGATTGAATTTTGGTTGCACACAGCAGCACATGGTCCACAGAGGCAGCAGCAACACGTGAATGAAAGAGGTGCATTCATTTGGGCTTGGAGAGGATGTGCGGATGGTAATGCTCCATGCGGACTTCACGCTTCCATAGCCGATTCACGTCTAACACAGCAGCTCACGAGATTCCATTTAATTGGTGTGCACGGGAATGAGTTGGAGATGAAGCGGTGATTTATTCTAGTAGATGGTGGTGCAGCTCATCCATTCTTCATCTAGCTTCAAAAAGCAATGGGTTGATTCAACTAGAAGACACAAACGTCCAGCACACGGGTTTGGCTTCAAGCGGGACCTCTCGGTTTTTATCCAGCACGCACGAGCAAGGGAGGGAGGTTTTATTAGGGATGTAATGTGTAGATAAAAGGGAGGAGAAAACGATGATTGAAGAACGTGTTGGTTACGATTGAGGAGTGAGCGGTGATTAATTTTTGAAGAGGAGAGGCTGATGTGGAGAGAAAGAAAGAAGCTCACGGACACCGAAGATGGAGGGTTACGACTGGGTTCTTTTCCTCATTCAAGTAGGAAGCTTGCATTCATTTCTTTAGAAGAAGCTCATCTTCATCACGCTGGCAGCAATTCACACGGACAACCTGGAAGAAAGAGCACACGTCACCACCTTTTGGATTCACTTTATTTCGCTGTTAGAGGTTGAAGCAAAATGACTCATTTCATTTTTATTCTACTATCCAAGCATTTATTGTTTTTTTTAAGTGTTGTTCGGTGATGGATTCATGAGGAATGTTTGTTTAATTTTTCATTGAATGAAAAGTGCATTTTAATTTAGTTGGAAGCCGTGCACACTGTTACTGTCTAGATGGAATCCTTGATTACACTATTTCTTTTAAAAAGTAAAGCATATGCTTCATTAGCGGATAGGTGCGGCACGGAGAATGGATGGACCAAGGGCACGGTGATTCATTGCATGTGGAAGCACATGGGTTCAATTAAGGGTTGCTGCCAAAAAAAAGGCAATGGGATTTTCTTTAGGTCTTCACGCATGAAAGTTTCATTTTTATATTTTAATTTGCATTCAGCATTTTTCTAATCTACGTTATGCCTTTTACTATTTATGCTTTCTTTCCTTTTAGTACTGTTAATGCGTTCCAATGCTATTTCGTTTCTTTTCTTTTATGTTTAATACAATGAGCATTTCATTTTTAGCTTTACCGTTGCATCCTAATTGGTCCAAACAATTAAGCATTGAATGTGTTTTTCTTATTTATTTATTGCCTTGAAATTAGTTCAGGCATCTTGGCATTGAATGTTTTATTCCAGTGTTTTCCTTCACTTTAATGTTGTCAATTACGTTCGGTTGTATTTAATTTTCAATTTTAATTTAGTCCGTTTTTAATCACAAAAAAAACACTTTCAAAACCCCCCACTACGTGTTTGACCTAAGTCTCGAACCACATTTGGTCCTTGAGAGACGACCTAGGAGTCACTTCCTAGCACTATACTGCATTCTTTAATGCACATCAAATTTGATGGGCTGCGACAGCCGCATCAACGATGCTAAAGTAAGATTCGCTAATAAGTTTGGAGGAAATTATTCCTATTATTCTTTACAAATTGGAAAAAATATTTCCTCCTGCATTCTTTAATTCAATGGAACATCTTTCAATTCATCTTGCTTATGAAGCATGGCTTGGTTGACTTGTGTAATATAGGTGGATGTATCCTTTTGAAAGGTTTATGGGAGAATCAAAACGTTCTGTGAAAAATAAAGCCATAGTAAAAGGATCAATATGTGCAACGTACTTGCATCATGAGACAACATATCTTTTTCACATTATTTCAAGAACTTCATGTTGTCGTCCAACAATGTTAGGAATGAAACACAATGACAAAATGAAACATGTCCCTTAACATTATCAGTGTTTCGACAATTTGGTCGTCACACAAGAAACGAGTTGACTCATTGGTTAACTCATGTTGAATGTAACTTTGTGCATGTCCATGTCTTAATCAATTGTAAGTTAAACCCTACCTTGAGTATGTCCCAATCTCATTTCTTAACTTAGCAATACTGACATTTATGTAGTCACTTTCTAAATACACTCAGAGTTTCCTCAATGGTTCAGATATCAAGTATGTATATGTTTCCTATAATTAAATAAAGAGATTTTGTTACACTTTATCTAAGTTTTCATTATGACATCCTTGTAGGTTTATAACCATCCATTAACTCCAACCATTCAAGATTTAAGGGATTTGGCCAATTGGCCCATGAGATGCGTCAAAGAGTGGCACACGTACTTTGTCAATGGGTACAAATTCCACACACATGCATGGTCCAAAGGAAAGAAGACAATTAGTTGTGGTATGTATGTCAAGGGCATCACAAAGGGTGGTTACGATGATTTCTATGGGATAATACAGAAAATATACGAGTTAGAGTACAACACTTGTACTTCTCCAAAGAGAGTTGTTCTTTTTTATTATGAATGTTTTGATCCTTCTAAAAGTGGTACAAGAGGGGATCCTAGGTATAACATTGTCGAATTGCAAATAAGTTTATGATACCGACCGTTTGATCCATTCATTCTAGCAAGTAATGTTAGACAAGTTTATTATGTCCCATCTCCACCATTTCGCAGCATCGACAAATGTGGATGGTTTGTTGCAATACAAAAGAAGCCTAGCAGATGCATTGACTCAAATGAAATTGAAGAGGACATTGCCTATCAAGTTGAAAAAATCTTACATGCCAATGAAATTATTTAAGTTAAACGTGTATCCATTGCATGACCCTGATGGTGATTTTGAAGAATTACAAGGACAAATACGAGAAGAACTAGAAGAAGAGGATGAAAATGCTGATGATGATTAAGATGAGTCAAATGATGACAACAATGAAAATTTTTATGACGATGGTGATGAAGATTGAATTAGAAGATACATTGTTCTTTGTACAAACTCTAATTTAAAAACATATGATTCATTGTATATCATGCTCAAAAGTTGTAAGTGTAAACTTTACATTCACTTAATTTTCAAAAGACCTAGATAATCATCTTATGTGGCATAAGTCAATCATTTCATTTCATTTCATATTTAACCGTTTCATTGCAATAATGACAGGAGAGTGTCCATCACGTGATGATAAAGGTAAGGGGGTAGCAAAACCTAAGAGGAAACGACAACCACGGTATATAATCAAGGTTCCTACAACAATATCATCCTTTCATGCCCTCACTACACTAGATGTTGGGCCCTTACATGTGCACACCCTACTATGCTTTCCACACCAGACCCTCATCTTCATCCCCTACCAGACCCTGTTGTTCATCCACAGCAGACACTACTGCTCAGCCCATGCTAGACAATGTTGTTCAGCCCACACCAAACCCTACTATTCTTCCTACACCTTCTGCATTTATTGGGACACCTTTAGATCCTCCTTCTATACCCACCTCATCATCCATACCATCTGCTAGGATATTTATCCTATTTTATCATCATTATAGTGTGTCAAGGGTTACCCTATTTATCATGATTATATTGTGTCTAGGGTTACCCTATTTATCATGTACTTGTGTATCAATTTATTATTATAAATAGAAGATTGTGAGAAGGATCAATTAAGCCCTCTAGAATTATTTTACAGTTTCAATCTTAAGTTGGTATCAGAGCGGGTCGATCCCGCTCTGGTTTCTGTCTCGTAATATATATATGTCCGGCGCCACAGTTCTTCGTCGCCCGCCACCGTAGACCGCTGCCCGCCGCCGGCCACCGTCCACTGTCAGCCACCGTCGTCCGTCGCCAGCCACCGTCGTCCGTCGCCAGCCACCGTCCGACCACCGTCGTCCATCACTGTCACAATTTCCTTCGTCTAAACCCTTAGGGTTTTCTTGTTCCTCGCTAGTATTATTCGTCTTCTTCAGAAATGGCGTCTGGCAGTACTCTTCCCTTCTCTGGAAGTCCATCAATTACCTCCGAGAAGCTAAATGGAAAAAATTATCTATCATGGTATGCTGCCGTTGAAATATGGTTCCTTGGCCAAGGGCATTATGACCACCTTGAGCGAGATGGAAGCCATGTGCCTACTGAAAAAACTAATCAGTGGAAACAAGCAGATTTCTAGTTGTGTGCCCTGTTATGGCAATCAGTGGAACCCAAACTTCTTGTATCTTTGAGGGCTTTCAAAACTTGTCACTCCTTTTGGAAGAAAGCCCAAAGCATTTATGCCAACAATATTCAACGTCTCTATGACACTACGAACAAGCTTGCATCTCTTAAAATGGCAGACCATGATATGGTGTCCTTCATGGCTGAAGCCCAATCTGTTGTCGAAGAACTTAGGATGTTTTTGGAAGTAGATCCATTAGAGGATATCAAAAAGAAACTAGACAAATTTTAGATGGTGTTGATCCTTCGTGCCCTACATCCCGATTTTGATCATCTCAGAGATCAACTTCTAACTAGTCATGAGGTCCCCTCTATGGAAACATTGACCACTCGCCTTCTGCATGTCCCGGTACCTCAAACTCAAGAAGCGCATGAACTAGTGGAACCATCTTTCATGGTTGCCACACGAGGAAGAGGAGGACGTGACACTAGAGGAGGAGGACGAGGAGGTCGGGGACGTCCTCAATGCACATACTGTAAAAGGATGGGTCATACTCAAGAGAATTGCTACTCCTTACATGGTTTCCCTTCCAAAACCGCCAATATTTCGAAGACTGAAACTTCCACTTCTATGTTTTCTGAGGATGAATATCAAGAGTATTTAAGGTTAAAGTCTAACAGCTTGGCACAACCATCTCAATCTCCCAATACATCAACAGTCTGCGTTTTATCAATCTATGGAAGGTCAAAATTCATGGGTAATTGATTCAGGTGCTTCTGATCACATTTCTGGTAATACCTCTTTGTTCTCATCTATTTCCTTTCGAGAAAAACTGCATTTCATAACCCTTGCAAATGGATCTAAAACTTCTTCCAAAGGAGTCGGTCATGTTTCTTTGTCTCCCTCCCTCAATCTCAACTCAGTCCTTTTTGTCCCTAATTGTCCTTTTAATTTAATTTCCTTAAGCCAGTTGACTAAAATGTTAAATTGTTCAATAACCTTTGATCATAAATCTTTTGTTATACAGGAGCGTGGTTCGGGGAGATAGATTGGAGAAGGATATGAAGCTGGCGGATTATACCATTTTGGATCTCGTCCAAGGGTGTCCTGTGTTGCTGCTCCTAATCCTAAAGTGTTACATGATCAACTTGGCCATCCTCAATTGTCCAAATTAAAAAAGATGTGTCTTGAACTTAGTGGTCTCCAAACCTTAGAATGAGAGTCATGTCAATTAGGAAAACATGTTAGATCTTCCTTTCCTAAAAGGTCTCAATCAATATGTAATTCTAGTTTTTCCATCATCCATTCTGATATATGGGGACCTAGTCGTATCTCCTCCTTTGGTTTTAGATATTTTGTTACCTTTATTGATGAATATTCAAGATGTACTTGGGTTTATCTTATGAAAAATCGTTCTGAATTGTTAGTTATCTTTACATCCTTTTTGAATGAAATAAGAATCAATTTGGTCAAGTAATCAAAATATTAAGAAGTGATAATGCAAAAGAGTACTTCTCATCCTCCTTTTCTGCCATCTTGAGTTCCCATGGTATCTTACATTAGTCTACTTGTCCTCATACACCATAGCAAAATGGTATAGCAGAACGAAAAAATAGACACTTGGTTGAAACTGCTCGTACCCTTTTGCTTGGTGCCCATATTCCTGTCCATCATTGGGGGGATGTCATCTTAACTGCATGTTATCTTATCAATAGGATGCCCTCCTCCTCTCTTGATAATAAAGTCCCTTTCTCCATTTTGTTTCCTAATGATCCTCTCTTTCATACATCTCCCCGAGTGTTTGGCTGTGTATGTTTTGTTCATGACATGTCTCCAGGTCTAGACAAACTATCCTTTCGCACTCTCAAATGTGTCTTCTTAGGCTATTCTCGACTTCAAAAAGGATATCTGTGTTACTCTCCTGAAACTAAGAAGTATTACATGTCTGCCAATGTCACATTCTTTAAACAGACTCCTTACTTCTCTCCATCTGTTCAGGATGTTTCTATCCTCCAGCAGGTTCTTCCTATTCCAATGACTGAGTCAAATAACTCCACTATCTCTGTCATTCCAAGTCTTGATCACAATCCTTCTACACCTGTTTCTCCACATGCTGAGATCATCCCACACAGGGCCCCAATGGATAGTCCACCTCCCCAAGACAATGGTGAATCTCCTACTTCAGATTCTTCTCCCTCGTCACCTCCTCCCACGCCTCCTGGTGCAAATGATTCAGCATGGCCTATTGTCCTCAGAAAAGGTATTCGTTCCACTCGAAACCCTCATCCCATTTATAATTTTCTAAGCTATCATCGATTATCGCCCTCCTATTTTTCTCTTTTATCCTCAGTGTGCTCTGTTGTTATACCCAAGAATGTGAAAGAAGCACTTGATCATCCTGGATGGCAACAAGCTATGATTGCAGAAATGCAGGCTCTTGACCACAGTAATACTTGGGAGCTGGTGCCCCTTCCCCCAGGAAAAAAGGCGGTTGGTTGTCGATGGGTGTATGCAGTTAAAGTTGGCCCTGATGGTGAAATTGATCGGCTCAAAGCTTGGCTTGTTGCAAAAGGTTACACTCAGGTTTATGGTCTTTATTATTGTGACACTTTCTCTCCTATAGCCAAGATGACTACTATTCGTCTCTTCTTTGCCATGGCAGTCATTAGTCACTGGCCACTTCATCAATTGGATATCAAGAATGCCTTCCTACATGGTGATCTTGAGGAAGAAGTTTATATGGAGCAACCTCCTGGGTTTGTTGCTCAGGGGGAGTCTGGTATGGTATGCAAATTGCATCGATCTCTATATGGCCTCAAGCAATCCCCACGTGCTTGGTTTGGAAAGTTTAGCTCCATTGTTCAAAAATTTAGGCTAAAATGCAGTGAAGCAGACCATTCAGTTTTTTATTGTCATTCTTCTCTCGGGAAATGTGTTTACTTAATAGTATATGTTGATGATATTGTCATTACAGGAAATGATGCTATTGGAATATCTCAACTAAAAGAGTACTTGTGTAGACATTTTCAAACCAAGGATCTTGGAAGTCTCAAATACTTCTTAGGCATTGAAGTAGCGCAATCAAAAGATGGAGTTGTAATCTCCCAAAGGAAGTATGCTCTTGATATATTACAAGAAACAGGCATGATTGATTGTAGACCGGTAGACAGTCCCATGGACCCAAACCAGAAATTAAGGACAAAAGAAGGTGAATTATTCTCCGATCTAGAGAGGTATAGGAGGCTAGTTGGAAAACTGATTTATCTCACTATTACAAGGCCAGATCTATCCTTTGCAGTTGGAGTGGTTAGTCAGTTCATGCAGGCTCCATGTGTTGACCATTGGAATGCTCTCATTCGCATTCTAAGGTATGTAAAGAAGGCTCCCGGGCAAGGATTGTTATATGAAGATAAAGGAAGCATTCAGGTCTCTGGGTATTGTGATGCAGATTGGGCAGGTTCACCTATTGATAGACGGTCTACTACAGGATATTGTGTTTTTCTGGGAGGAAACATTATTTCATGGAAAAGTAAGAAACAGAATGTAGTAGCTCGATCAACCGCGGAAGCCGAGTATAGGGCAATGGCATCACTAACATGTGAACTTATATGGGTGAAACAATTCCTTCAAGAGGTTACATTTTGTGACATCCATACTATGAAGATGTATTGCGACAATCAAGCTGCTCTCCACATTGCATCAAATCCAGTGTTTCACGAGAGGACTAAACATATAGAAATTGATTGTCATTTTGTTCGTGAAAAGTTGTTGACCAAAGAAATATGTACTGAGTTTATTGGGTCAAACGATCAACTCGCAGATGTATTGACCAAGTCATTAAGGGGTCATCGGATTGAGTTTATTTGTTCCAAGCTTGGTACATACATTTTGTATGCTCCAGCTTGAGGGGGAGTGTTAGGATATTTATCCTATTTTATCATCATTATAGTGTGTCAAGGGTTACCCTATTTATCATGATTACATTGTGTCTAGGATTACCCTATTTATCATGATTATATTGTGTTTAGGGTTACCCTATTTATCATGTACTTGTGTATCAATTTATTCTTATAAATATAAGATTGTGAGAGGGATCAATGAAGCCCTCTAGAATTATTTTACAGTTTCAATCTTAAGTCCATTTATTGATATTCACACACCATCTGGTGATCATCATTCGGCTGTTGATGTTATTGACCTTCATATACATGATCGACCGATGATTGAACCTTATGGTCAAGGGTGATACACAATCGAGTTTTTTTCTAAGTTTTATGACATGACTTGTTTAAAACATTGTGTTAATTCAAATGACTTTGATATATTTATATGCAGGTTTCTTCCATCTAGAGTTGCTTCTCAGGTTATCACAAAGTCTATTAAACAACAATTTCTAAAGCCTGGGCCAACATGGGGAACAATACCTCTAGAAGACAGAGATCCATTCTGGCAGTGATTTAAGGTTAAAGTCTATCAACCTAATTCTACCATTTCTTATTCATGTATGTATATTCAAATGCAAAACATAGTAATTTAAAACATTTGTGTATGATTTATTCATGTATGTATATTTGTGTATGCAAAACATAGTAATTTAAAACATTTGTGTATGATTTATCCAGACCAAAGCATTCATAGGCTTTTAAGATGTTTAGAGATACAAGGATTGTAGCAGAACGTCCTGGATTAGGGAAAACATCTGAACCTCCTTGCTGTTTAGAGATGTTTAAAGACACAGAAGCTTGAAACATGTGACCGGGAATACAACTTATTGAGAGAAGAGTTTACCAGTTTCAAACAACTAGTCATGAGATTGTTGCTTAAGTCTGCACAACCTTAGCCCACCATACCTCTAGCCTAACTACGACCCTCTCAGTCACAGTCGACATCAGTGCAGCTCATACCAGTGCAGCCCACACCAGTCCATCCTACACTAGTTTATCCAACTTCAAAGCCTCAAAACGATCAACAAGAAGAGGACAATGAAGATGATGAATATTTAGATTATTAGTTTTTATGGCCATGAACATTACTTAGGGTTATTAGCTTTTATGGCTATGAAAATTTACTTTTTTATCATTCACAATACAAATTTATATTATTCCTATACTTTTTATAAACATAATTAGTTTGTCTATTCACATGTTTGGTTGCTTATATATACATTTGGTTCTCAATCCCAACATTGGAGTTATATATATATATTACTTGGAGTTACATTGGTTAGAATTTGTATTACTTGGTTATTGAATAGAGGTCTAATTGATTGTATTGTGAGAATTAGTTGAATGTAGGTTAATTGTATTGTGAGGGTAAACCAATACAATATACAATGCATTATGCACCAAAGGTACCGATAGATTTACCAAAGGATATATCCTTCGGTAATTATCAACGAATATATCTTTGGGTAATTACTAGTAGATACCCTTCGGTAATTACCGGTGGATATATCCTTCGGTAATTACCGACAGTTAGTATCCGTCAGTAATACATGTTTATGGACAGATTATGGCTGTTACTGACAAATTATGATCGTCGGTAATACCAGCTTTTTTTAGTAGTGTATGCTATGAAACATATCATATAAATTCATTTGCTCTAATAGCTTGAAAATACATAAACGTTATATCATGAGATGAAGAAACGATTCATAAAGATACAATTATGCTATGAGTAATATCAAAATATTTTTGAAATTCATAGACTCTGATGAATATTGCCTAAGTTCTTTCAAAACTCTCATAAACATATTTCGTTTAGCATGAGTATTTGTTAAACATGAAAAAGGGAGTAATTGTTAAAACAAAGATCGTCTAAATAGAATATCTAGCATCACGAAGTTTTGAAGTTTAACAAACAACATTAAACGAAATATCATTTAGTGTTGTACAGCGTCTGAACAAAGTGCATATAAGAATATATTTATTAAACGCTTGTAATAAAAATAGTGACAAGTCAATTATTAAAGGTTAAATAATATTTGAAAAAAGTATATATTGTGAAAGAAGCCATAAATGTTATATATCTCGTAGAAAAACGCTTCTTTTACTAATCATGCTTTAACACTCTTTCAAAATATAGATCACTAAGTGCATGTACACATTGTACCTTGTCTAAATTGTGTTCTCTCTCTTTATTTGTACTGATATTGCCAATACCAAGATCTACTAAAAAAATTTGCACATGGATAAGAAAGATGTTGTGAAATAGGAAAACATTCTTGGAATGTTTCCTGAACCTTTTGAAATCACAAGAAAACACTAAAAGGTGGGCGGGTGGGTCGGTGTGAATAGTGTTTTTGAAATTCTTTCACAAAAACATCATCTAATGGTTTGTAAGAGATATATAGTTTATGTAAGATGTTTGGAGGCTTCTTTTTATGAAGTGCGTGAATGGAAAATGTTTCAAAGAGCAAAGTTGTAAAGCACAAAAATTTATACTTGTTCACTCAAACTAAGCTACATTCAGTTCTTCCTTAAGAAGTTTTAAGGAGTTCCATTAATATTTTCAAAGATTACACGATTTTTACCTCTCTAGGTTTACAAAGAGTACTCTCACCACTTTTGACTCACCTAGTTAAATACACTAGTCTGAGTTTAACCCCTTCTAGTTTATAAGTGTTTTAATCACTTCTAGTTCAACCTTGGACAACACGTCTAGATTGTTTAACTTAATTGAGCTAAAACCTAAGTGTTTTAATTATGTTCAAAATTTACAACACAAACATGTTATAAGCAAAGGTACAAATTGATAAATCTCAAAGAGAAGATAGAAACAATACAAAGAAATTTGAGCTTTGCTAAGGTTTTTCTCTTTTAGAAAATATTTAGTTTCAAACGATATATGAGCATAGTAAGCTTGTATGAGCGTTCACGAGTTCATTGTATTATCCTTCTTATCATTTATTCAAGCTTTCGTCTATTTATAGCTTTTCTTGAAAGATGACCATTATAGAGAGAAATTGACTTCAGGAAAGCAGGTAACCTTTAGGTGGAAAGCTAGACTTTAGTCTACTTTGTAGCGATATATATCTTTATCATAGCCTTTAGAAAAACCGATCTTGTATGATATTATAGAGCATAAGGCTTCAAAGGAAACATTCTAAGAATGTTATTCACTCTCACAACATTTTTTTCTTAGGTGTGGTGATTCTGATTATATCTTCCAACTTCAGTTATCTGTTCAAATATCAAGAACAAGGTACACAAGCATCGAAACACTTTATCATACATGCATTGAGTATTTTGAACATTGATATATGTCAGGTTGTATTGCATGTTAAAGACATTTTATCATTTGTCATATCATAATAAATGGATCGTTTGGTAAAGCATACTTATATATGATTATCAGATAGTGTAAAACATTAGATTCTTCATCAAAATCTATTTGTGAGCGTAGCTTTTAGCGATAATACATTAGACGGTGTATTTCATAAAATGCTTTGCTTGAATTAACATTGTATTCAATAAAACTTTTTTTTAGCTTTAGTGTTATAAAAGAGATAGGCTTTTATGTTCATAAAACGCTAACTTGTTACTCATATCGTCTATTGGATGATTTAAAAAGAGAGACATTTTCTTTTCTTAGAGGTTGTTCATAAACTTAGTTCATCAGAAAATACAGTCTAGAAAACGTTATTTATAAGCTTGATTTCATTTATAACAAATGTTATAAAATATTTTTCTCTTAGATATTATTTCTTTGAAATAGTTTTTCATACCCAACAATATTTCGTTTGATTGTTTTGTTAAACTTCAAAAACATGAATTACTTAGACGGTCTATTCTCTAGATGATCTTGTCTTAACAACTTTATTGTATTGTATTTATCCTCTCATTGAGAGTTACTCAAATATGTACTTGTAATCAAACACCGTTTGTGTTTGGATAAGAGAACTAAAACACTTGTATTGTTTAGCTTAGGAGAGTTAAATGTTATAGACGGTTGTCTAGAGTTGATATCAGAAGTGGTCATAATACTTGGATACCATGAGTGGTTAAACTCAGACTAATTAGGATTGAGTAGGGGAACCAAAAGTGGTTGATAAAACTCGGTGTATAAGTGCTTATAAATTCAATGTTTAATTAACGCTTACCTTGTTTTGATTGGTATAAATTTTGTGATAACTACCTCAATTTACTACTACAAAATTCTAAATAGACATCGCTCAATAGACAACATTTATTTAAATAAATGCTATAAATGAAAACACGGAACAATAGACAAAGTTTTTTTTAAAAAAAAACCATTATCTATTATGGTACCAATAAACAATGTTTTTTTTTTAAAAAATGTTATCTATTGTGATACCATTAAACAAGGCTTTTTAAAAAAAACACTATCTATTATTAATTTTTAATATTTTATTAATTAATAATTTAAAATAGACTAATAGATAATATTTTTAAAAAGGTTTAATCATTTGCTAGGTCCTTTTTTTGGCAGGGAATCTCAAATAGACCCCTTACTTTTTTTCGTCTGGATTGGATCTTAAATTTTGTAAAATTGATGCAATTAGACCCCTATCGTTAGATTGGAGCAATGCTATTAGACTGACTACATGACATGCTGATGTTAGTGTTTTAAATAACGTGGAGTTTGTTATTTATTCTAGGAGATTCTAACATCTATTTTCTTTTTTAATTTAAAGCATTTGGAAAAAATGGATTAAACTGAATAGTTTCTTCGAATTATGGATTAGGAAAAGAAACTCAGAGTTTAGGGTCATAAAAATTGGGAATCAATTTCAAAAATTGGGAATTCATTTTGGAAAATTAGAGTTCATTCGCACTTCGCATTGAAAGAATTTAGGGATTTGGCTTTTTTTGTTGGAATCACTTTTTGGTAATTTAAGATTCATAAACTCAAAGTTCTTTTTGAAAGTCAAAGTTCTTTCTTTGAATTAAGGTTCATTGGCAAAAAAAAATGAGAATCAATAAAAGAAATATGTAAAAACTTTTGTTCAATCATATAACAGAGAAGAAACACCCAAAATCCCTCATTGCGAAAATCAGATTCACAAGCAAAATTCTAAATCGAAAACGAAAACCCCAAATAACAGTATCACAGAAAAACTTAAACGCAAATCCTAACCCTAAATTGTGAAATCAAATCTGCATAGACGAATCAAGAACACAAGAAACGAAATCCTAAAATTTCTAAAATAAAACCCTAATATGAAAGGTGAAAAAAAAAACACAGTCCATTCCGTTGCCGTCGTGGTTTTCTTCGAAAGAGGAAGCTTCCGCGATCTCCCCCACCACATTCTTTTCCCTTCTTCGCAGCATCCCTCAACATCCCATTCATTTAAAAACATTTACCGTCACTGACTTCGCTGATTAATTCTGGTCCAGAAATAAGTGTTATAGTGCCACACCCATCAACAGCAAACTAAGTGCAATTTTAGGTTCAAGCTTGCCCTATCAAACTGGACCCAGTTGTCTCCTGCAGTTGTTGGATCATCAACTTCTATCCATACAGAGACATTAGCCCCTTCTCTGATTACCCCAGGTCAGTTATTGCAGCCTGGACCATCAATAGTTACTTCAGATCAGCCTTCACAATCACGTCATAAGGGACAACTCTTCTAACTTCATAGCTGGATTTTGAGGATTGGATTAGTTTCAAACTTAATTTAGCTTGAGGATTGAATTAGCTCCGAACTTAAATTTCAAGAGGACACGAGAGTCTATCTAAGGGGTTACTATTTATGGAGATTTTGGTATTATAGCATGTTTAAGCCTCTCACATTGAGTAGTATGAAATGTTTCATAGAGTGAGCACTAAAATGGAAACTTTTTCCATGTAAAATGCAAATTCATTGGAAAGATTATTGAATGTTGCTGAAATTTATATTTTGTGGCTCATTTACGTTTGGTGGCACTAGAAATTTTAGTAGTTTACATTTATTGTTATTGGAAATTAGTTGAGATGCTTACAAATTTGGAGTATTAATTTGTCACTACTTATAATTACGATAAATGGCATTAAGGCAAATTTAGTCTAGAAATTCATCTATTAAATATTTCTTAATCCTTGTGCATTACCCTTAATGAAAAGAAATGGGAACGAGGAAGTAGCTGATGGGTTTCTCAAGTGCTCGAGTGGTTATCAAGTGGATTGAATCAAATTCACATCATTTTTCAAGGTGGTATCCGAAAATCATATTTTGTGTGGTTTATCTTAGTTGTTGTTAGGGTTTCTTACTTTTTTTGCTTTTGAATTAGTCCCAAACTCAAATATAAGGAGTACAATTTAAGGATTTGTCAGGACGGGTAAAGTCTCCTTTGGAGATTTCTATACCTTGAAGGGCTTAATATTCCACTGTACACATACCTGGTGGGAGTAGTAACCTGTGCTATCTTGCCAGCCCTGTAGTAATTAAAATAAAATTTTAGTAGAAGCTACATTAAATGCTTTTTAAAAGCACGTTTTTCATTTCTCCTTGAGACTTTCTTTATGCCAAATACACTTTGGGAAATACACTTTGGGCCCTGTTGAATAAATCTCATTAATTGTGCAGTCATAAATATCTTTTTAATTAGCTAAACTTGAAAGTGGTATAGTAGCTCTTCTGGCTCATTCAATGTTGTTATTAAGCATCATGGGCACAGTTCAATCGTTAATCCATGTCAAAAAAATTCAACCTAGTTTTAGTTTGGCTGTGGATGGACAATATTATCTCAAAAGCTTCTATAAATGAAAAATAAAAGAATGGATGGGATAAAATCTTCAAACCACTGCACCACGTATTTACATGTCCCCCTTTTTTTTTATTAAAGCCAACTCCTTTCTCTTTTTCAGAATATCTTTCCCTATGCCCTAGGAGTTATTTTGAAAAAAATTGTAATTTATATTATTATAAAATTTATAATTTTCTTTATGAGAAATTCTCAGTTAATTTGTTTGCATTGTCTTTGTTTAAAAAATTGATCTCCAATTCAGGAACTCTGTCATTGTTCCAGCTGAAAAGAGCAAAAGATTGAACTGCGTAACAATTTTTTGGAGGAAATTAGATGGAAGTGACAAAAAATTGTTTTACATTAGCAATGTCCTCTGAATATAGCACATTTCCTCTATCACTTTTGACTTTTCCATATTTTTTATGCAGTTTCGTGCAACCATACAATTGCAATTTGATTTTCATCGGACAATTTACAATCTTGGAATTGTTTTGGTCATATTACTTCTTCATTTTACACATTTAATGGCACATTATACTTTGGTGTCTTGTATTGACACGTATGTAATAATATTAAGATTTAATATTTGACTAGCTTAATGCCTTTATGGATTAACATAGGACACTTTAAGAACTAAGGGATCACTCAATGCTTAAGAATAGTGGAAAAATAACATTTTATGACCTATTATGACGGGTGAAAATCACCCATGTTGACTAGTAGCAAAATTATAATAAAATTAAGATATATTATGATGTAGTTATGAAAACCAGTAATAATGTGCAACGCGATGACAAACTTGTAAATAATTTCAAAACGTATTATATATGATGGAGTTATGAATATCAGTCATAATATGAAACGTACTGACAAACTTGTAAATAAGTTCAAAATGTATTATGAAAGAGTTATGGACACCTGTTATAATACATGAGAGATTGAAAAATTGTGATAATAAAAACCTGTCATAATATCTTTTTAAATCTGAGTGTGGGAGTCCCACTACAATTTCAGTCCCACTTTTTCTAAAGGTCGAAGTCTTTTCACGGGCAAGCCCTAATTTCTATGTGAGTCTTCTTCACTCTCGTTCCAAGTTCGTAACTGTCATTAAACGTTCTTCACTCTCGTTCCAAGTTCATCACTGTTATTCAAGTTCTTCACCGTCATTTATCCCCATCCATAAATTCTCTTTTCCCTCGTTCATCATTTGTGGTGATGAAGTCACCAAAGAGGAGTTCTACAGTCATCGTGAAGCATGGGGTAAGAATATAAGCAATCCATACTAAACATAGTACATGTTAGTTTGAAGGATAGGAGGAAATCGTGGAGAGAGGCACAACAAATCGCAACCTGGTTGGGGTTTAGGGTTCAATTCGGTGCTTACAATCCCTAAATCCTCTCTTCCGCAAACCAAGCCATCAAAGTGGTAATGATGCTTAGCTATCCAAGGAAAGTGGTAGTGCTTTACGAACTTCTTTATGCTTGTCTATCAGATTTAAGCGAAAATCACAAGAAACATGGTCGAAGGCTTTTGGAAGGCTCCTCGTCGCCGCTTATGCCGATTTGGATGCGCCCAACCTCCACTAGGAGAAGATGGCTTTGTGTCCCATTCCTCGCCTTGACGGAGCCGCCATTTAGATTCGTGATCTCCTATCATCTTCGTCGATTACGCCACCATCGATTATGTAACTGACTACTCTCCTTTCCCTTTTAATCTCAACTACTATCTTTGTTACTATTCTAATTATTACGATTCGTCTCTTTGTTTGGTTTCAGGTGCATTCTCATGTTGATGTGTACAATTTTAATGATAATACTTGGAGAAGGAGATTCTACATGCCGAAAGAGATGGCACACTCGCATTTGGGAATGGTGACCGATGGTAGATACATTTATGTCGTCACTAGACAGTATGGCCCGCATTGTAGAGGTTCCACTGCTCGTACGTTTATGCTCGACTCTGAAACTAGAAAATGGAAGGACCTACCTCCTTTGCCAATACCTAGGTTTGTGTCATGCTTCAATTTAATCTTTCTCTTTGCGATTAAGTTGCTACTTAATGAATTTCGTTATTTTCCCCCTTTTGTTCTTTGTGTTGCTTAAGGGTGATGGAACAAAATACTAGTACTAGATCTTGATCTCCCTTAGATGTTATTATTAACAATCATTCACAACTTTTCTGGATCCTGCGCATAGTGGGATTTTTATTACACGGGGTTGGGTTGTCCTGATTAGTTACCTTCTAGGCATTTTGTCTGAGTTCCTGTGAGATTAGATATTTGTCTGAACTCAGTTCATTCAGGCTTCCATATAATCTATCTATGCGGCTTACTGAAGAAAATCCTTCAAACCATCTTTTAAAGAATATTTATTTAAAATAAATAAATTATTAAATAATTAATAACTAATTAAATAAAATATTAAAAAAAGTATTCTAACCAATATAGAGTGCTTAAGCGTTGCCTATTAAAAATTAAATAAATGATTTAAAATAAATTAGACAAATAGACTATACTTATTTAAAAAAGTGTTGTCTATTGAAAAATTAAATAAATTATTAAAAAAAATTCAAACCAATAATAAGTGTTGTCTATTGATGGTTGTCAATAGATAACGCTTATTTAAAAAAAACATTGTTTATTGTTGGTTATCAATGGACAAAGCTTTTTAAAATAAGCATTGTCTATTGACAATCATTAATAAACAAGGCTTTTTCCAAAATTTTTGTATGTGAATAGACAACGCTCAAATAGATAATGCCTGAAAAAGAGTTGTCTATAGCAAAAAAAAATGTTTTCTATTGACATTTTTTTGGTAGTGATTTTACTAGTTTTGCATAAATACATGAATCCAAGGAGTTGAATCTATAAATTGAAGAAAAGAAGAAGAAATTCAACCATTTTAGAAGAATATGCCTTGTCACGACAAACCCATCCATGAAGGTTTCCTTGAGCCATGATTTGGAGCTTAAGCCTTAAAAGAATGCTTCAATATTAAGCAACCCTATACAACCTAGCCTAGGAGTTCATAGCCTAAGCCATGGAGGAAATCCACCAAGGGAGGAAACCTAAGCGCATGAGCAGTTAGCCACCGCCTGGGTCGTGACGCGAGAGTCTATAAATAGAACATTCTAGACAGATTTAAAGAGAGGTGAAGCAAGAGAGAACTAGAGAGAGAAAAGACTTCGATCTTAGCCTTCTTAAGGTGATTTTAGTGAGAGACTTTAGTGAGTCTCTCACACATAATCCTTCTAATTCATAGACACATTATTAGAGGATTAGGAGATGTTTTCCTCCTCCTTGGTTGTAATTCTTCCCATATTCATGGGGAGCTAAATCTTCATTGTGTTGGAACATGATATCGTAGATTCAAACTCTCTTGTATTTCATGACACTTTCATTATGCAATTTTCATTTGATTTAAAGTGGTTAACTGATTTGTGCCTTATTGTGGGATGAACTATCACTTATCATGTTTAACTGGCTTAAGATTAAACGGAATTTATTCTTAAGTTGTGTCCAATCATTTTTACTGTATGTTTCTGGATGAAATAGGTCAGGGATGTGCAGTTGGAACATATTCTTATTCGTAATGCAAGAGAGCCGTATGTAGTCACTGACATATTTCATATTGAATAGTAGGCAGAAGACTAGTCTCTTGGTACTGGGATGGGCTAAGAGTACCATAAAGCGCACTTCCAAGACATGATCATTGGAAGATGCAGAATTGAAGGAATATCTAAGACAAAGGAGAAGGGATCTGTGAAATCAGACTCCAACACGGTTTTAAATCGATTTCTAAATTAAAGTGACAATACTCTTGACCTCCATTGATGGAAGCAGCCTCCACGTTCAAGACTGGAGTGGCTCCTTGGACAGAATGATGCAGCGGAATGAAGAATGGTTTGAAGGAGTTGGCGCATGCAAGGTGTTTGTCAGAATGCGTGACAGTGTTTGGATGTGTGTGTGAGGTAGATTTCTAACTCAGATGGCCTTCCAACGGGGAAGGAAGCTAGAGGATAAGTGTGCTAAAGTGGCACAATGCAAAGAACTTGAAGAAGTAGTGGCTGGAAACAATCCAACAGCATTTCACTATATCAATTGAAGTTGAGTTTACAAGTGATAAGCTCTCTTTTTATAGGCAAAGATGAGCTTGGAAGTGTGCTATGAAAGCTACATCAGCCAACAAATGATAAACGTGCAGACTTCTAATGTGCAGTAGCTGTTTCCCATCCATGTGCTCCACATGTTCCTCATGAAAAAGGTGTTGACTTAAGGAAGCCTCCCGGTTGCTTGTGTTCCACATTTTGCACATGTTAAATGTGTTTCTTCTTGGCTAATTGATGATGAGCAGCAACAAAGCTTCTTGGTTGTTTGGTATAGGTTTCCAAGTCTTTATTAATTGGCCTATAAAACAAAGTAAAGATATTTAGTTAAAGAAGAACAAGCTAAGACTTAGAAAGAAAGATTAAGTCCTTTATTCAACTTCCCTTTCTTGGTCTTAGAGTGAAGTTGATACTTCTTTGGATGGGAAGTCCCTAAAGGGGTTACCATCATCCATACTCATACTTTTTAAACAAAAACAGTTTCATATTAGATCAAACTATTCATAACATTGTTATTTCTGCCAAATTCATGTGGATATGATATTTTTTTACTACAATTAGCCCAATATACCTATTGACAAACTTCTGATGTTGTTAGTCAGGAATGTAACAAGTTTTTGGCATCATTGTCGAGGATTTGATTCAAGAAATATTTGTTTGAGATCAAATTGATCATTATAAATTTGTGTATTACTATAAAAGGAACTAAGACATTTTATTTTTCAGTCATTTTATTATTTTATTGGTTACTATTGATTCCACCATTGAGTATGCCTAAATCTTATGTTGTAGGTGTTGCTCACTACTGTCTTAGTTGTTATGTATGCAAAGAAAAGGAGAAAAATTGGTTTTGTTGGAAAGCTCTTTGAGTCTAGATTCCAACAAAACAAGTATCAAGTCATTTGGAGTTCGGTGGAGAAAGTTAAGAACAAAACAAGTAGCAAAGGTCAGAAAAATAGAGTTGGGGAGCAGTGTTCATCTAGCTGGGGAGTATAGTTGAATTTTTTGTATAAATTACCTTTTTTCCTATGGTAATCGATTACAAGACCCTTGTAATCGATTACCAGGGCAGAAATTGGCCAAAAATGCTTATGGAGCTCATCTAACTTACATGAAAGCACTTAAATGACATTTTTTCTCAACAATTCAATGACCTAACATGTTCCGACACCATACACACTAGACACATGTACTTGTAATCACTTACAGAGAAGTTGTAATCGATTACCAGGTTAAAATTGCAGTTTTGTACTGAAAGTTGATATGCGCTACCCAAATGTGACAATTGCGCTCCCCATGATTGTTTTTTTTTTGTTGTGAGTGTCTTTTTAAGATATTGTTAATGGAGGATCCTTGTTGGTCATGGTTGATGGTTTTCACAACTTGTAGTGTGAAGTTTAGTAAGTCTTCTGTGTAGGGAAGACCCCTCCTGGGTGGTCTTAGCAACGCAGGTTAAGTCATGCACCATACACACTGGAGACATGCACTTGTAATCGCTTACAGACTGGCTGTAATCGATTACCAGGTTAAATTTGCAGTTTTGTACTGAAAGTTGATCTGTGCTACCCAGGTGTGACAATCGCGCTCCCCATGATTGTTTTTTTGTTTGTTATGAGTGTTTTTAAGATTTTATGAATGAAGGACCATGTTGGTCATGGTTGATGGTTTCTACAACTTCTAATGTGAAGTTTGGTAATGAATCAATGGTATGTGCGAAAAAGCCCAAACCTTGGTGATACCAACCTCAACGATGTGTGCGAAAAAACCCAAACCTTGGGAGAAATACCGCCAACCGCAATGGGAGACAAAAGCCAAAGACTTACACAACCACGAAAATGTCGCCAACGACAATGCACGCCAAAATCAACAAAATTCCAAAATGACAGATATATACCTTAAAACGAGCCCACAGTCACACAATCAAAAAATGGGGAAATGGATAAAAAGAGAGACAAAATCCTCAACAGTGACCAAATGACCCAAGAAACGAAGTAAGAAAAGTCGAACTCAAACTCAAAAGGGAGAGAGAAACAACATTTCAATGGTGGACAGAAAGTAAAGAAAAGCGAGGAACGAAGAGAACCAAAACGGTGGAGAGAGATGAATGCTTCAATGGTGGAGAGAGATGGAAGCTTCAATGGTGGAGAGAGAGAGTTGAGAAAACCAAACTGCAAAAAAGAGTGAATCTGAAAAAATAAACTGCCAAAAGGAGTTTCTATCCAAATTCATTCCAAAATTGTCCTTCTGAACAAATTTCACCTTTTTAAAAAACCTTTTTAAAACCAACCAATGAAACAATGTCACGTGGCGTTGTCAAAAAGTTGGCAAAATATAGTTGTTAAAAAAACCTTTTCCAAAATGTTATGGATTTTTCCTCCTATAGACTTCTTTATTGTTCTAGGATTTTTCATTACACTCTAATACTTCTATCTTAAACTTTTCTTTATTCTTTTAAAATATATATTACACTTTAATACCATCCATAATCTTGATACATTCCTTACGTCTAATATCCAAAAATTCCAAAGCGATGTAACCTCTTATTTTATTCCTTTTATTAGAGGCGTTTGAGTCTTCGTGATACTTTCCAATAAGCGTGATATTGATTAATAAAGCATCCATCAACACATGAGAATACGATTCCCCATGATTTCTTTTCCTTTATCTTTGAGTAAGCAGGCTTTGAATCAGAATATAAAACCAAGGAACTCAAAAAGTAAGAGCAGAAGTGACAGCATCATAAGCAAGCATATATTCTTGCTTTCACCCATATGAATATATGAATTTCCCAAGTTGACACATGAAGCTATATTTGCTCCCGAAATAAAGAAAAGTACTTTGCATGGTCCATTGAAGCGGAAGGTGAAATCATGAGCCACCACAGGCCCAACTTCACACATCTGCAACGGCAAGGAGGTTTTAGATCCTATGATGGCCACACTTACAATCATCATGAATCCAATGAAGTGCCTGTGTTTTACAGATCTAACTCTACTCAAGCCACCGTAAGTTTATTCTGTTCTTATTTTAATCTCAAGGATTCTAGAACTTGATGACTGAAGAAGGAAAAAACAAATTAAATTTATGTTGATAGATTGTACCTAATCTCGGTTCATAATATTAGCAGGATGAAAGAACTTCCGATGTATTACCTCGACAACGGGTTTGGGCATGCATACATCCTGTAGGATTCCACCACATACCTTAGTAAGGCCAAATCACAAACTAATTTGCTTGTGTTTAGACTTCACAAATATGTTCACAAATATGTTCAATGAATGATAAAGTGTTTTGATGATTGACATATATATGGATGCATGTACCACAAATTTCACCGAAGTATTAGAGTTAATGTAAACCTTGAGAAAAGGTCTTGTCAGAAATATTTCCCACAAAATCAGGGTTCTACAATTTTTTCAACTGCTAAATGAATTAACAATCAATCACAAGAATGGAAAAGGAAGACCCCAAGAGCTTATTTTTAGGTAATGAGCACTATGATTTGAATTCCATAAAGCAACCTCCCCTCCACCCATGATATGCTATTTAGTTGAATGAACTTTTCAATTTTTCTGGTTCAAGGGGTGGTAGAAAAACTTAGTTAATATTTGAATAATTTGCAGTTTTCCATCAGCAGCACCTAGAAGACAACAAATTATTCAGAATGAGCATATGGGAAGGCTGAGAGATATTTTCCTTCAGCCACCTTCAAGATATACATTCCAAACAAGCACACAAGCTGCCCCAGTGGTAGAAATTTCCAAAACAACAGTTTTGAGCAAGCTTGAGAAAGTAGTGTATGCTAGGAAGCTGAACTTATATTACAGAAACAATGCTGAAGAAAAACATTTGAAAGAGAAGAAGGAAAAGGATGAAGATGGTAAGAGGTGTGCTATTTGCTTGGAAGATTTTAAGACTGGTGAAGAGGTGATGCTCACTCCATGCAAGCACATGTTTCATGAGGATTGCATAGTGCCGTGGCTAACAACTAAGGGCCAGTGCCCAGTTTGTAGGCGTGTGATTTGTGAGATGGGATGTGGGAACCCTTCATCCTTCAGCAACAATAACTGGACCACTTTGGAATCTAGCAACCTATTTAATGGAGAGCTTTTATCAGTTTTTAGGGACATGGAAGAAGCTTTTCAGTTCGGCATATGACTTAATGTACACTTATATAAGCTTATGCTACAGTTGGAAAATTGGCTTGCCGCTCCATAATATATGGATATGTTTTCTCTTCTTTGGCACAACATATATACTATGAATTTTGATAGGTAGAACTTATGAGTTAGAGATGAGATACACGAAATCACGCAAGTTTGTTTTTCACTACTTGATCCATGTATAGTACTTTTGGTTGATTTGAACGAATTAACATTGAAAGAATTTATTGATTAAGTAATTACAGCTCAATGAAACCACATGAATTGTTTCTAGGAAGTTCTAACATTAACGAGACATAAGTCAACATCATATAAGAGATTTGACACTATATGTGGACCAAAATTTTAAGACAATAGATTTAAGGATTTTCTTTATATGTTGCTCAACATTGTTATTTCTACAACGTAGAATTCAAAATAACACTTGAATTTTTAATAGTGAAGATTGGGTCTCTTCAACTTTGGTATTTTCCTTTTCATCTTGAATTTTAAATGTACCATCCGCTTGTTTGAAACACATACCAAAAGACTTTTTATAGAAGGAATCCACAACCTAGATTCTCCATCCACTATCTAAGTTCAACAATGAACCATAAGCTTGATATAAATTGTTGGATTGAGCATTTATTATTTTAGCAAATACTACAGTTGATCGTCAAAGCGCAACTCTTTTTACTTAAGAGCATACCAAAGCCAATGTCAAGAGTTTAATTATCAAGTGAGGCAATTTTTGAGAGAGAAATTGTTGCTAGGGCATCAATTATCCTATTGCATAGACCACATGGGTCAATTCATAATTGAAGAGTTTGATTCTTAGAAGGACAAAAGGAGGGAGAGATTATTGAAAGGTGCATCGATTGTCTCATGGTAAAAGTCACTTGAGCCAAGTCATAATTGAATTCACAATATATTGTTCACAATTCAATATTTCACAATCATACCAAACATATGGAAATTGGTGTTTTCTTTGTGCAATAAAAGATTATAGCAAAACAATTGTACACTTATCATATTCCCACTATTTATGACTGACTAACAATAAAATGCTTCTCCATAAATTTAATTGATAGATTTTTTCATCTGTTAGTAATTAAGAACGAATTTATGGTCGTCAATATTGTTGAATGTTTTTCATCAGTTAAATTTGTCAATAAATATCACGATTTTGTCTTCTCGCTCTTCCTTCTCCTTTTCCTTTCTTCTTCTTCTTCTTCTTTCTTCTTCTTCTTCTTTCTTCTTCTTCTTCTTCTTTTTCTTCTTCCTCCTCCTCCTCTCCATGTTGCTATTATTAGGTTCACCACCTTTGACTTCTCCCCCTCCTCCTTTATCATTGTCGTCGTTGGTGTTTTCAACATTGTCGTTATTGCCACCTTTGTCGTTGTTATTGTCACCATCTCTTTCTTCTTCTTTTTTCTTTCTTCTCCTCTTCTCATTTTATTAACAAAAATATCTATTAGTGTAATAAAAATTACATAAAACCAACAGTCTTTACCAACAAAATATTTGTCAATAATTAAAATCCACTAATAATTTTTCTTGGTAAATTCAATTTTATTGATGAATTGTTTTTCATAGATAAATTTTTTTTACTAACATATTTTCTTTACCGATAAAATTTCGTTAATAATATAATATTTTATTGTAAGGTTATTAACCCACCTTTGTTTATTTATTTTTATTAAAAATCTTGATGAATAAAAATTGTTAGGTTTTTATTACGGTGAACTTTTACAACTTTAAGCTATTATTAACAATAACTTTTGTTGTAAACAATGCGTAAAAGTAATTTTGCAGAACAAAACAAGAGCAATAAAAAAGTTCAGATTGTTTCTCTCGTTCTTTTTCTTTAAGAATTATCGTTCTTAAACTTATTTTGTCATGTTTCTTTTAAGGTTTTATTTATTAAAATTTAAGTTCAAGGTTTTTATTAAAATATTTTATAATATTTTATTATTTGAAAAATCAAAATATATATTAGTTTATTATTGTTATTATTGATTTATTTTATAAATTTAATATATTTAAGACTAATAAAAATTAAATTTAAACTACATTTTTAATTAACTGTATCTATTTAAATTAATTTTATAAAATAAATAACCCACGGATTAAGATTTCTAAGATGTTTTTGAGTAGTGAGTAAATGCAAACTGATGTTACCTTCTATTCATTTCGTAGACATAAATGTATGATAACACAACGGAAGCAAGAGCTCACGCTTTGAAACAAACATAAAATGTCCAATTTAGTTAAAATATCAACTTTTATATATATATATATATATATATATATATATATCAGTTATTTAAAGCAAGTAAAAGTTTAATTGATAAAATAAAATACATTAATGTATATTTTATATAAAAATTTATTTATACAACTAAAAATTTATTAAGGTGCATAAATCAAAGTTTTTGTGTAGAAGACATTTTCTAAAAAAATTATGAAAAATTGGAAGATGCAAAGAATAAAAAATGAGTGTGAATAGCATGGGCGATTTGTAATTTGAATCGAAAAATTGGTTGGGCCTTTTAATTGAGTCCAAAATGGGTCCGTCTGACCCAAATTAACACTTTGCATATGGACTGAGTAACGTCGTCGTTTTCTGATTCTCCTTTTATATTCACACCTCACACAAATCCTTCTGTTTGGAGGGTTTTGTTATCTTTAATTCTTCCCTTCCATCTGCCGCCGCAACGGTGCACCCTAGTAGCCTCCAACAATGGTAAACCCTTTTTAGGTTTTCATTTCTCTTCTTTCAAAATCAAATTCACTGTTTCTCAGATTTGAATGTTATTTATCTAAAAGTCGAATGTTATTTACCTTTTTTTTTTTTACCTTTTGAATTGTAATGAACGGAACTTCAGGCTTCAGAGAAGAAACTCTCGAACCCTATGAGGGAGATAAAGGTACAGAAGCTCGTCCTCAATATTTCTGTTGGCGAGAGTGGAGATCGCCTCACCAGAGCTGCAAAGGTTCACTTCTTTCCACATTGCTTCCACTTTTTTCTTAAGGAAAAAAAATCGGTTTTTGATGTGGAATTTCTTTATTTTGGGTCTTGCAGGTGTTGGAACAACTGAGTGGACAAACCCCAGTGTTCTCCAAAGGTTAGTTCTCCATTAGTTTTTTAATGGGTCGTTTGGTAATACTGTTATTAGGCATAGATCTCAAATTTGTGTTCAGTGGAAGTCTCTGGTTTTTAGTTTATTTAATCATTTTTGGATTTTAATCGTTTTTCAAAGCATAGAATACTGGGGAAGTGGTTTTGAAGAATGCCCAAAAAAATTTCAATTTACGGAAGCCTATTCTTATGAAAACATTAAAATGTCAGATATTCTTCAGAAGTCTGTGAACCAACTGAAGATGAGGATTCTGATATCCATGAGTATATGGCTGGAAGAAGTTTGTTTGAGATCTCTTCTATTTGGAATGTAGAGAAGTTCTATTGAGATCCTTGTAGAGAAGTTCTGAAGCTCTTCTAGTTTTGTATCCAAACAGGCTCATTTAAATATTTATTTTTTTCTTACACAACAGACCAAACGTGTGAAGTTTTTTAAATTGTAATTTTGCCTTACTTCTAGTGTATAATATTAGTGGTTATTGTATGTAGGATATGTGTGTTTCTCTCAGTTTTGATTGCTGAGAAATTTTTTCCTCATGTTGGTTTTGACAGCAAGGTACACTGTTCGTTCCTTTGGGATTAGAAGAAACGAGAAGATTGCTTGTTATGTCACTGTTAGAGGTGACAAGGCAATGCAACTTTTGGAAAGTGGTTTGAAGGTGAAGGAGTATGAACTTCTCAGAAGGAACTTCAGCGATACTGGCTGCTTTGGCTTTGGCATTCAAGAGCATATTGATTTGGGAATCAAGTAAGTTGAAAAACGACTATTGGATTTTCATGCTGTTTCAACTTGACAATGAAACAACGCTAACTTACTTGGTGTGAGTTTTTAGGGCTGAAGGGATGGGAAGTTGATGATCTGGTTTTGTGTTGTGATATGAATACTCAATTTTCGATATCATACATGACTTCAAACAAATGTTAACTTGCTTAAAAGATATGGGTGTTCTATAATTATGTTTTTGTTGATTAGGTCCTTGGGTTAAAGATATTGTGTTGCTTGATGTTTGAGGTAGCAGGACTCACATTAGCTTGGTTGTTTGTTAATTAGATTTTAGATGTTATCTGAAATTAATAAACTGGTTTTGCAGTTTGTGATCTGTCTTAAAATGACATTGTCATACTATTCATTTTCTGATTCCTTCACTTGCGATTTTGTCTACTAACTTTGGTTCATTTCCCCTTATATGTCAGATTGTGTTTTCAATTTCTTTGGTGATTGTGAATATTTCGATCTACACACTAATTATTGGTTCTTGACATTTGATTCTGATTCAGGTATGATCCTTCAACCGGTATTTATGGAATGGATTTCTTTGTTGTTTTGGAGCGTCCTGGCTACCGTGTTGGCCGTCGCCGAAGGTGCAAGTCCCGTGTTGGAATTCAGCACCGAGTCACAAAGGACGATGCTATGAAGTGGTTCCAGGTGAAATATGAGGGAGTGATCCTTAACAAGTCTCAGGCAATTGTTTAGTTTGGGTTCACTTTAGGAGTGTGTTATCAGTTTTGTCAACTATAGTTCTATCTTTCTATGATAGGATCTTAATTTTTTGCCAGGTTTTGAATCCATGTTTTTCATTTAAGATTTTTCGATGAAGCACATGTATTAGCATTGTTAGATGACACTTTAATTGCGAAGTTGTGAAACCCTCGTTATGCAATTATGCTTTGTAACAATTTAGTTTCTGTATTTTGTATGCAAATGAAGCGATGTCTTTCTCCAGCATTTCCCGACAAGTGAAACCATTTAAATGAAATCACGACCTCAGCATTCAATAACTGATAGACGCTGGAAAAATTTTGTACTAAGTGACAGAACTATGTTGTTGCATTCCCAATACTTCATGTTTTCCAGAAATTGTTTTTGTTGAAAGTATTTTTATTCGAAATTATTTCGTATTTATGAACTTGCTGTTCTGAAGAATGATTTAAAACATGAATTACAAAGAAGATTGTAAGTTGTGAGTGATTCTGGGATAGGTAGTTTGAAAGGCTTTGTAACTGATATAAAAGGGACTATTTTTCTTTTTGAGAAAATAATAACTTATTTTGTTACCATACGTTTAGACTAGTTTAAAACCCAGTTGGTGTGTTCACATTTTCTTATATACTAATAAAATTAGTTGTCCAAAATAATTTTGTATGTTTGGTAGCCGGAGAACTCTATTTAATTTATATAATAAATTTGTCACCCCAAATAATAGTTCAAACCACCGAAATAAAATAAAGTATATATTCAGACAACACCTAATAACGGTGATGATTGAAAAAAAAGAGCAACAAACGCAAGAAGACATCAGAAAGGGTAAACTGATTAGAAAAAAGAAAACAAACATGAATATAACAAGGTACATATTTCATAACAAAGTCATTCATCTCAAATAGTCAAAGTAATATGAAATATATAATCAAAACTCTTACAAACTTAATTATTTGGATATATACACTAATCTCATATTCATTCAAGACATATGCATCTGGTGATCTCCATTACTCTATGCTACTCTATGGAGTCATTATCAATAATTTTTATCCTATTATACACAAGATTAATTCCTTTTGCGTTTTAGAATCCATACATTAATACAAACACGGAAAACAACACTAGGATTTTTTTTCTTCATAAAATCTCTTAAATCATAACAACTCATATCATTACTACAATTATTATAAATAACTCATATAAGTAACTAAAACCAACAAAAGCTATCAAAATTAGAATTTCACAACAAACGAAAACACTACACTAACTAGTGCTTAGTGGTACAAACCATCACTCAATGCTTTGTCATCACATGGCTCACTCTGACTTGAAATTTAAGATTGATGCTTAACGATACAAAGTCATTGCTCAACACTCTGTCACCACATGGCTATTTGACTAGGAATTTAAGACTAGCACGCAACAGTACAAAGTCATCGCTCAATGCTCTATTACCACACGACTCTCTGACTTGGGATTTAAGATTAAGGCTCAATGAGCGTATAACTCGTATTGTTATACAGGAGATGACATTGGAGCTAGTTGAAGTACCGAGAAGAGCTGAGAATCTTTAGGAATTTTGAAATTGTAATTGGAATATTTGAACTTTTTATTTAGTAATAAACTCAATCAATTGTTGATGTTATTTTTTCAGAAATAAAGTTTCTTAATCAGTTAATTTTTTAAGTTTGTTTTTTCAATGGTATCAATAAATGTTGAGTTTTTAAATTACAATTGACACCAAAATGGGATGTTACATTAGGTATAGATAAATTTGATTCAGACTATACTTTAGTTTAATTGATTATGAATAGTGTAAAAAAATTTCACTTTTAATTTTTAATTGAGATTGTACTTTGGTTATTAGTGAGAATGTCAATGAATTAATTGAGATTTCACATTGATTAATTTAAAAATCAAAGAGAATAATTAATTGAACAATAATCTTTAAATCACGAGTAGTAAATTATATTTTGAAAAAGTAGTAAAATCAATCTATTTTCTAATTATTGTTTTTTTATCTCTTTATATCTTGTTGGCAATTTCATTTTTTTCTATCATTTACTATTTTTTAATTTTTTATCTATTTTATTTATATTTTTTTTCGTTTATTCTTTTTATATTTGACTAAATATTTTGTATAAAATTTATAGAACTAACTTATTAATAATTAATTTTGTATTCTTTTGGCGAAGTTAAGTTATCTTATTTATATTAATATTGTTTTTGTTTTTATCTTAATAATAATGAAGTTGATAATTTAATATTATTATTTTGATCACGCGAACATCAATATTATCAGACAATGTTGAGTAATTTAATTTATATGTTCACAATTATTTACTTCAAGTTATTATAAATTTAAAGTTATTTTATTTTTGAAAAAATTTGAAGTTGATAATCATTTATTTATACTAATATTTTTTGTTAATATTTTAATAATACTGAAATTGAAATAGTTTAATAATATTAATTTGATTGTGTGAAGTGATATTATTAATAACAAGAAAAACTCCCTTAAATATCTAACCTCATATATAAAATGTCTTCAGTAAAACATATGCACTCTTACATAAAACAATAATTTGGCACATCAAAATGCCTTTTATTGCAAAGATATTACTTAATAGAAAGCTAAAAAATAAGCAACACTTTCAATGTGTGATTTAAGCTTGAAGCTACTCAATGCTGAAGATCTTTGTTGTGAACTCATTGATCACCTGCTCACCAGGAAGAGACTTAGCAACACTTTCTTTTTGAAGGCACCTCTTGGCCCAAGCAATCAACTTAGGACACTCAGCATCTATGTTAAGAGTGACAAAAGTTGCAAAGGATTTTATCCAAGGGTAGAATGAGACAAGTGCTATGTCCACAAAACCAAGATTTTCTCCTCCAAAATAACTTTTATCTCCCACTTCTTCCTCCAACAATTTAAGGGCTTCTATCAACCCTTTCTTTGCAACTTCTCTTTCTTCTCCTTTTCCTTTCGAAATCTTCTCTAAGGTATTAACTATCTATTTCACAAGTCATAATTGGTATTAAGGACACATTTATGTTAAATATAATCAAATTACACAAAACATATGGATTAAATATCATCAAATCCTCTTGCCAATGTTTTCAAAGCAAAATAATATAAGTTAGAAAATAAATTTTAAATGTAATTCAATCTCGTAACACTAACTTATAAAATAAAGTTTGTATTTATTTATATATTTTTAATTGACCTTATCATTAGTTAATGTAAAATACTTTTTTCTTATAGATATATATCTTAAAACAAATTAGATAACAAATGATACAATAAATCAAACAAACGATAAATCTTGTTAAAATAGATTATAACTTATGGATCTATAGTAAGTAATGGATTATAAATATATAATAATTCCAATGAATTTGTGAAATGAAATTGTTCTAGTTTGTATACTTTAAAGTGTTTTTATAACTAATTAATGTGAAATTTTTAACAATATATTTGTTTAGATAATTTCTTTACTTATCCCTCATTTAATACTAAAAAACAAATTGTTAAAAAATGAATTTTAAAATATAACTAATAAAACTTAAATTAATTATATAATATAAATTTATTTTTTTATTTATAAGATTAATAAATGGCACAAATAGTAAAATATCAAAATAAAAAATGTATTAAAAGGAATGAAAAATGTATCATGATACATTTTTATATTTATTTAACACATCATATAAGAATAAAATGATTTAAAAAATGTAAAGTCTTATATTTTTTGAAGTAAAAAATAAAAAAAAATAATATGAAATGAATATAAAAAGTTTAGATGAGTTCAATAATATTTTACTAAAGGAATTAAAAGTATGAAAGGAAAGAGAGGAAGGGTACCTTAGTGTCAACATAATCAGCCCAAAATCTTGCCTGTGCTCTCTGGTAAGGGTCAGAAGGCAGCAAGGGATTTGTGTGATTCCAAACATCCTCAATGTATTGAACAATAATGAGAGATTCACAGATGGGTTTGCCGTTGTGGATAAGAACCGGAATTTTCTTGTGAACCGGGTTCATTCGTAGGAGTAAAGAACTCTTGTTCTTCAGATCCTCTTCTTTGCGCTCATACTTTATACCTTTTTCAGCAAGTGCAACCCTCACTCTCATCCCAAAAGGACTCGCCCAGAAATCTAGCAGAACGACGTCGTCTGCCATACTGCTTCAGCTTCAAGGAAAACAAAGAATGAAGAAGAAATATGCAGTGGAAAATAAGGCTATGGACTACTTATATTTCTAACTAGTTTTGAAGTTTGATATACTAAAACAAAACTACTATCAGTCAACATAGGATTTGGATAATCAGAAAATCTGGTGGCTTAACTCCAAATAAGATTATAACACTCTCTTTTTTAGATAATAATGTTAATTTCAAAAGCATCGCTTATTCTTTTGGAATTTATTTTGTTTTTATTTTAAAATCTTGACTTTTACACAAACACGTTAATTTCAAAGTTCCACATGTTTAAATTATTGGATACCGCCGAAGCCATTCAAAATCGGACACGGGAACATACATACATATATATATACATATATATATATATATATATATATATATATATATATATATATATAGTTGCGTGTAGTATTAAAATTCATTCAGAGAAGTCGTCATGGATGATGGAATAATTTTTCCTTTATTTATCAATCTTATCTCTTTTTTAAACTCTTATTTTTTATTTGTTTAAATTTATGCTCAACAAAGTAAAATAAAATTATACTGTACTTATTTTGTTCTCAATTAATTTAACTCAAGTAAAACATAAATAGAATCTGACTAAAAAATATTAATTCAGTATAAAATTTAAATTTTTACGTTTTTAATTTTTTTAAGTATGTTTCTTTAATTATTTTCATTTTAACATTAAAATAAAAAAGTATCAATTAATGTAATTAAAATAAAAGTTAAATTAAAAAATTTTAATTACGTTTAGATGCATAATTTAATTAGTTAATGTATTTTTCTCAACTAGGTAAGATAATTGTAAATATTTTGGTTTTATACTTTATTTTAAAGTTTTTATATTATTTGTTTTAATTAAACATTACTTTTTAATAAATTGTATGTATTCGTTATTTTATACATGAAGAAGAATTAACGAGATAGTACGTTTAATATATTATGAAAGAAATATTTTAACATAAATTTTGAATGGGTGAAGAATAAAATTAATGATTATTATTTTATTGCATGTAATTTTAATATACTGTAGTTTATAATTTTAAAAATATAAGAATTTGATTTTTGTTATAAAGAAATAAAATTACTGCTTATCGATTAGTCACATTAAAACCAACTATTAGACGTGCAATTAATTTACTACTAACTTCCAGTAGTGTTCCCTTAACTAAATTTAAGCATAGAAATTTAACTATTTATAGCCAGGTAAGTATGCTAACCACACCCAGCTTATCTAAAAATAATTTAATTCATTATTTCATTTACATTTTATAACGTACCTTATAATCATAATCTATTAGTATTGTTCGATTAAAAAAATATACTAATTATAGTGATTTTTTATACCTGTTAAAATCTACCAGAAAGTGGTGCAAGTGATAGTTTTATAAATATTATAAAAAGTATAAATTACTTTTTACATATTGAATTTCTTTTTTCTTTCCGTACTTTGCAATTTCTTTTTCCTTCATCCTCCTTTTTCTTTTACAAACTGACTGCGCTTTCATTCAGATCCATGTTTCCTTATACTGTTCCTTTTAGTAGACGAGGATTTATGTTCAATTTAACCTCAATATTTCTTACAAGTTATTTCTTTATCTTTTTTCTTCCTTTCTAGATAGGCTAAACGTTTAATGTATTTCATGGCAGGGTTCAACTCATACAGGTGTAGCTTTAACTCTCGTAGAAGTGTTGGTTGCAATGCATGGAATTGTTCGGAGAAGGATGGCCTTGCACTTAAGAAGGCATGTCTTCTATTATCTACGCTTATGCTTCAATTACCCTTTCCAATTAAATGTTGTTTGTAAAAGAGTTTTTCTGTCGATTATTGATGATCTATGAACATCTGATGTATTGATGCTTTTTGAAGATGTCACATCTTATGAGTTTTTGTAATAAGTAAAATAATTTTTTTTTTGTGCCATATAATTAGGAAGTAAGCTTGATCTTTGCTATTAAAAAAATTAAGCTTATTATTTCTTAACATGATACAAATAGGAAGTAATTGATGTGTCTTTATGTAGCTAACTTTATGTTGTTTTTTCCTGATTACCCCCTCCCCCAATAAGAAATAAATAAACTATTTTGTTAAACTAACAAAATACCAAATAGCCACTGTTGTGTCTTAGTACAATGAGCAGTTCACTACTTTTTCAGATGTATTTTTTCAATACCTCGTGCCTCTTTTACCTGGCTTCAATTTGCATGGTAGTGTTGTTTAGAAATAATATATTGTTATTTGTCTTGTGCGTGAAAAGCTTGTTTAGATGCAAATCACTATTATTGTCTTGTGCATGAAAAAGTTCAAGCCTAATTGGATTGTTGTGTAATGTTGCCTTCCGTCTGGAATGTAGAAAAAGTTATCCAAATATTTTTTCCAAAGGCTATTACTAGTTACCAAGCCCAAGTCTGATTTGTATAATCTTTTTCATAGTTTAACTAATTCAGCTGTGTCAACTATTGAAAATCCTTAAAAACTTTTGAGGTGAATTCTGAATTATTCTTTTTCACCATCAGATAACAGATGCTTGCTCGGCTTGTTTTGGGCAATGTAGGAAGATTCAGTGTTTTGGCCAATAAGACTTTTTACAAATGTTCTAAATCAACAAGTATAAAAGTGTCAAACTGCATAATTATTCCAGAATCGGCAAAAAGTTTAAAACTTTCTGTACCCCAACTACACACCTACTCGAAACGGGTATAAAAAGTCTGTTTTAAACGGTATAAAAAGCCTTTTGTGATAGTGTTTGTCAAAACTGCCGGTAGTGACTGGTGTTTTGTCAAAACAGCAGATAACAATGGAGATTTTGTTAAAATCGCCAATAATAAATAATATGAATTAAAACTAAATATTATATATAAAATAAACTATATAATACAATATATTTATAGAATTAATTTTTTCTATATTAAAAAAAAAGATATTTAATACTAAATTAAAATATTAGAAATGTGATTAAAATATTCATTACATTACTAAAAACAAAACAAGATTCTGCAACATCCAATTCTTGAATATGGGCTCCTTTAAAAAACTTGGGAAGGAAATATTAATATGGGCTCCTTTAAGCTGTCTAGAATAATGTAAACACGGCCACCGCTTTGAAATTTGGTAGGCTAACGGAGTCTACATTTGATCATATGCTTCTTGCATACTTTAGTACAGCTGATTCAAGTTCATATTTTTATAGAAGGAGATTGAGGAATCACGCCGTTGGATGGAGGGATTCCAATAAGCCCACACAAAATGGTCTGGCAAACAACTTAAATTAGATTTCAACAGGAAAATATTTGCTATATGTATGTCTACACAAAAAGCCTTCATTGGATAAACCCCTTTTTTAGTACTTCTCTTTACTTTCCTGTCAGATTTTTTCTGAATCTTCACTTTGCCTATATGATTAGATGCCGTACTTACTTTGCCTATATGATTAGATGCCCTACTTGGTTGTGCAGCCTTTTCCCCGCCATTCCTCTTATCAAACAAAAGACCAAAACGTCAAATCAATGCACTCACTAAACTAGCACTACCTGTTGAAAACACAAAAAAGGGGCCAAACACAACCCTTAAGTGCAAAATCATGAATAACAAACCAACTACAGCTGCACCACCGAAGACCGTTCTTAGTAGTTTCTTCTTTTGAGGTTTTTCTTTTGGTATTTCTTCACCTCCCTCTTTTGTTCCAACTACATTTTCTAAGTGTACTCCCTCATCTTCTGGATTTATTTCATCCTGTAAGGCAAAGTTGTAATAGAGACTCAATTTACAATAAAAATGATTGATACAAGCATGCTTGAAAAGGGTCAAAATAAACTTACTTTAACATGCACCTCACAAGTATGTTCCGAACGGGAGACAGGATCAAATCCATGTTTTGGGCTTAGGTTTGCGGTGAGGGATTCAGTAAGTGATACAACCTCATCACAGTTAACAGGAACTACAACACATTTTGTAGGACAACACTCAATCTAATAAACATGTACACAAGAGTCATAAGTATGAAAAAAAACCTAAAACAATATATTTTATTAAATAACTCAATTAAAAGAAAAGTTATTGAATAATCAATACATATATCAATAATATATTGAGTACGTCAAAATTATTTAAGCTGACAAAATTATCATTATTATGACTCTAGATCAAGCATAGATGATATAAAATATATAATATATTGAGACAATTACTAGAATAATTTCTTAATACTAATATTAAAAAAAGCTCTTACTTCAATCTTTCTCAATTCAGCCTCCGTTGCAGCTTTCTTACTGTTCACCCATGCTGAAATTGATGAAATGTTTTTATAAGTCCTGGTCATCAAATTCATATAAATTAGTTAAAAGAACTCGTTAAATGACTTCAAATAACTACATGTAATGATAAGATAATACAAACATTTGGTGTTAACTAACAACCTAGTTTGGCAAAACAAATAATTAGAACTCCATATTCACAGATCTTTTTTAAACTTCACAACTATAATACTGTTTTCCAATGGCAAGTGCAGTACCAAAAACAACCAAAGATCATACCAGTTACAGTTTCTATTTGAGCTGAAAAGGAAATTAACAATATCTTATGCAAGTTCTTACTTGTTCTCTGCTTTTGAGTTTTCACTTTCTTCCCATGCTTTGATCAGTGACAACCTCTTCTCCCTTGCAACTCTCGCAAGGACAAAATCTGAATAAGAAACAAAAGGCGTAGGAATTAGGATGTAAATATGAAAAGCATAACAAGAAATAAAGTATCATAATGCAAACAAACTCACCTCAATTCACAGATCCCTCAATTGGTTTCTCTATAGCAACTTCACCAGTCTCTGACAAAAACCAAATTAAAAACACAACATAATAATTATTATTGTTTGAGCCTTTACAACAATTATAATGATCATTAAATAGACGTATATGTGTGTGTATATATATGTTATGAGCTCAAGTAAGAAAAAATAGATCTTTACTTGACGGAAAGAATCATATTATCATCCAGTTGGTAACCCATCAATTTGGTTTGGGCATATAACTCTTTCCAATAGACCTACGACAGGGAAATTCCAGCAGATGAATCGCCTCTTAAGAAAAATCGTGAGTGTGGTTTTCTATTATTTTCGAACAAAATGCAACGAATATAAGGAAGAGATAACAGAGAAGAAAGTCCTGAAATGGAAATGGTAAAATTAAATAAGGAGGTTTTGAAAGGTGGCGAAGAGGTAGAATTGAGGAATTAATAGGAAAAATGCAAACCTTCAAGAGCTTGATAGCGTCTTTGGGGGATTGCCGATTTGGAGGTTGGCGAGACCCGCCATGGCTGGCACTTGCATCTCCAAGGCAGAGATATAATCACCGGCTTCTTCTAGGAGCTTCGGGAACGATACCTTACGGCAACCAGGGATTAATCGTTCGAGAGAGCACACTTTTTTCTGCAGCAGCAACGCCGTCCTTCGAATCTTCGGCGTCCTCTTCTTCATCAATCCAGCATGGGTCTTCCTGGCCTTCCTGTGGTGCCTCCGCTTCTACCGGCCAAACAGATTTGCGAGAATCGCGTTACTCCAACGAGTTCGGCCTTTGGCCGTGGCGGCGAGGGAACGGTCGACGGTTGCGCATACATCGCTAGTAGCGGCAGGGCGTGTAAATCATTGATTCGCGTGCATAAGGATTGGTGGAAGAACGATTAGGGGAATCTGCATAGTGGAGAGAAAGGAATGTGAACCTGCGAGGAGAAGTAAGGAATGTGAACCTTCGTGGAGAAAAGGATGGAAATTTGAAAAGAGAAGAGCGCAAATGAAAAAATTAGGGATTGAAAGACAAAAGAAGAGGCGCGAGAAATGAAAAAATCATATGCTAAATATTTTGAATAAAAAAAAGCGGTTTTGTGTATCAAAGCGTCGAAAAAATTATTTGAAATATTTTAAATCAAAATTTTACTGCGGTTTGTATTGAAACCACTGGAAACTAAGAGGGGTTTTTGAAAACGCCGATGAAAAACCCCTTCTATAATCTATTATTTTTGAAAACTAAGAGGGGTTATAACCACATCAGCCTAGGTTATTTAAAAATAATTTAATTCTTTGATTTACATTTTACAACGCATCTTAGAATCATAATTTATTCGCATTAATTGTTCGGGTAAAAAAAATACTTATAGAAAATGAATAATCTAATATTACAAAAATAAATTATGTATTATTGACCATAACTATTTGTCAGTAAAAATCAATTATTTAAAAAATAGGATGATAATATTTCAGTTACAAAATACAAAGATAATATAAGATATAAATCAATTACAGTCTAGAATAATTTAATTTCAGGTCGCTTAGTGACAGATGAATCGTTAAATATGACATTTTGTGAGAAAAATGGTGTTGAGCGATATGAATCTCATTGAGCATCATCTTTTGTGGAAGGTGTAGTATTAAGCACCACTTTTCATTCCAAGTATGAAACAATTTAATTACAGGTCGTTGAGCAACGAATGTTTGTCATTGAGCGTGACATTTTGCGAGAAAAATGGTGTTGAGTGCCATCTTTTGTAAAATATCTAGGGTTTCAGTGCCATTTTTGAGCACCAGTATACATGTTTGAGTTTTTTTTATTCCATGGTTGTTTGAAATGAAATTATGATGTATTTAAGGCATGTTTAAGTGTGTATTGTTTTTATCCATGCATGAAATTGTTCTAATGGTAAATATGGTGTGTCAGCATAATTACACGAATTTCATGCGGAGATTCTATGGTGATGTTTATTTAGAGTATGTATTGATATATGGATTCAATATACGGGTTATCATGTCATTCTAATAATCATCTAATCTCAAGTAGAGAAGGGTGGAAGATATGGTAAGAGGTGCAAGAGGTTCTAGTCTAGAGGTTTTACCTAGGCCAAAGATGGTTGACAGACTAACCTTGTGTGTGGTAACCTTGTGTGTGGTAGCTTACATGGACAAGTTTTTCCACTATCACAAATGCATAATTTTAATGGCATAATGTATGTGATGAGTGCATATTTATGCCCACATTTATGTTTTAAAATTCAAAGTTTTGATGGGATAATTGTGCTTAAATGGTTGATTTTAAGTGAATTTGTGATGATTGAAATTGTTGGTTTTGGGAATTAAAAGAGATGTAAAAGGTGAAATATTGAAAGGCAATTCCGTATTCATTAGGAGACGACTCAGAGTTACTTTAACCCTATCTACTTTCTTGAATACTACTTGGCAATACTGAATTTGCCTTGAAAAGTAGTATTAATTTGATAGCTTCAACGACAATTTATCAAATTTGGCGTCGCTGCCGGGGAATACGGTTAGTATTTTAAATATTTCAATCTTATGAATGCAATGCAATGCTCAATAATAAAAGGAATGTTTAGACAATGTTTAAAGAACAAATAAGAAACTTAAAAACAATTATGATGAAATAGGCTAATTCCACTGCTTTTCTAAGATAAATTCATCATCGGTTATTCACAGATAATTGTTCAATTGATTATTATTTAAGTTTCAAATTAATTAAAGTACATTCTTAATTAATTTGAGGGTGATCATGCATTTAACCAAAGTAAATTCTCAATCAAATGCAAAACCTTTCTAGATTATTCACAATGAATTCAATCAAAGTACATTCTCAATCAAATCCTATTGTGTTTAATCATGTCTAGTCTTAAATCTCTTAACCAAATTAAAAGTTAATCAATCAAAGTAAATTCTCAATTGATTATAGTTGAAATTATTACTAGTCAATCAAAGTACATTCTCAATTGATAGTAAAACCCATTTAATCATATGAAAGTTCCTAAATTAAATCAAAGTAAATTCTTAATTAAACCTAGAAACTCTAGAACTCATATAATCAATATGCATGTAGATTCAAACACATTATGATGCAAAAATCTTTGCTTTTAATTTGATAAAGAGATGAAAGACATAGAGAGAGAACAACTTAAATCAATAATCAAAATAAACAATTGCATTAACTCAATCTAACCTCAGAATCCATAATGAAATTACAGCAGAATAGCCCTAGATGATGTCGGGGAGTACGATTAGTATTTTGAATATTTTGATTCTTATTGTTTATTTTTATTTTTTACCTTTATTTTTATCTTTATTTGTTTTTTTACGCACATACATTTAATTTAGTTTGAGTTATTTTGTAGTCTTTAGTCATTCTTATTTTAGCAAAAATCTTTGTTCTTGTTTTAATTAAGAATTTCTCTTGAGAAATACTTGAGGCTAGTTAGAATACACTCTGGCTAGGAAAGACTTGGTACTTAAGTTGTCCATTGTGACACACCTCTCTTTCCTGGGAGTGGACCCAAACAAAGTCTCTCTTATATGTTATTTGAAATCTTTCTCTAAAGCAAGAACAAAAGAAAAAGAGAAGTCAAGAACAGAGAAACAACTTCAAGCAGATTGCATAGTGCATGACCAGAGCTAACCCGCGAGAATTTTATCAAATTAACCGGGAAGTTGAAAGGAACTTGCGTAAGCTGCGAAAAAGTTTGAAATTTAGGTGTTCTATTGAGGGAACACTTCTTACATTTAAAGCCATACCACCTTCATTATCTCTTGTCACAAACATACCATTCAATCCTTTACCTGATCCTAACCCAAACAATATGGCATAAAGAACCATCAAACAGTTAGCCACCTCCCACAATACAGCTATCCGAAGTAACATTGAATACCTTAATGAGGAATGAATGGGAGTTGAGACCTGACCTGTTAAATGCTTTACCAAAGTTCAACGGGTTATCAAGGGAGAATCCACACAAGCACTTGAGACAACTTCACATGTTGTGTGAAAACTTTAGATCTCACATAATCACAATAGAGAGCCTTAAAATGAGAGTTTTTCCTTTTACTCTTCAAGGAGCAACTCAATATTGGTGATACTATCTCTTTGCACGGATCACAAACTGGGAAACTATTGAAAGACTCTTTCTTGAAAAGTATTTTCCTGCATCCAGATTATCTGCCATACGAAGAGAAATTCAAGATATAAGACAAAGGGATAAAGAGAATCTTAATGAGTATTGGGAAAGATTCAAGAAACTATGTGCCTCATGCCCGCAACTCCAAATGGAAGATTTTATTCTAAGCTTTTATGAAGGTTTAAGTCCTACTGATAGGTCATGGGCAAATGCTACAAGCGGAGGATCTTTCTTAGACAAGTCACCTGAAGATGGTATAAATCTAATAGAACGGAAGGGAGTAGACAATCAATAGTATGACACAAGAGAAAATTCAGTGACTTTGTTGAAGGGAATGCATGAAATTGAAAATGGTGCAGTTGATGGGAAGAAGATAGATGAAAGATTAAATAAGCTAGAAAGCAAACTCGATCAGATTGCAAGCTTGTTTAAAACCTCAACTCCACAAATTGCTAAGAAATGTGGAATATGCATTTCAACTGACCATTATACTAATGAATGTCATAGCTTGGTGGAAACCACTATGGAAAACCCATCTCAAGCTTTTGCTACAAACATGTTTGGAGGAAATAGACCATACCAGAATTATCATGATTCATCCTCCAATAGGTATCAACAGAACATACAACCTTATGTTCCACCTCAACAAAGGCAGCAACCTCAACCTGAAATGTCACTACAAGATTTCGTGAAAACAATACTTGAGCAAAATTCAGAAATCAAGAAATCAATTGTAGAGTTGACTCAGAGGGTGGAAAAATTAGAGGCTAAGGAGTCAAATAAACTACCTGCACAAACAGTGATCAACCCGCAAAATGTAAGTGCTATTACTTTGAGAACGGGTAAGCAAGTAGAAGGCCCTGAAGGAGCCCAAAAGGATGAAAATAAGGAGAAAGAAGGAGCGCAAATTGATGATAATGGAGGACCAAGTGAACCATCACCTAAGACTACCACTGATAAATCCAGGTTAGGATCCTCTAACTCTTCTTCTAAAAATTCTTCTTCATTTTATTCTCCACCTCCTCCATATCCAAATCGGTTAAAATCGAGAAACAAAAAAAATGGAGGAATTAGACCAAGAGATCTTAAATACTTTCAAAAAGGTGGAGATCAACATTCCCTTGCTAGATGTTGTTAAGAAAATCCCTAAATACGCCAAGTTTTTGAAAGAAATTTGCACAAATAGAAGGCGGTTTAGGGATAATGAGGTTGTGAATTTGGGAAGAAATGTGTCAAGCTTGATTAAGAAGCATATTGAAATACCGCGAAAATGCAAGGATCCAGGTATGTTTTCTGTTCCATGTGTTTGGAAATTCAAAGTTTGACAATGCCATGCTAGATTTAGGGGCTTCCATAAGTGTTTACTTCTCTATCTTTGGGACCTCTTAAGACTACTGGTGTGGTCATTCAACTGGCCAACCATAGCACAGTTAACCCTGCAGGTGTGCTTGAGGACGTCCTTGTCCGAATAGACAAGTTAATTTTTCCTGCAGATTTCTATATCTTGGACATGAAAGATGATGAAGGAATTAGTCCAACAATAATTATCTTGGGAAGACCTTTCATGATGACAACATGAACCAAGATAGATGTGCATGTAGGATCATTGACAATGGAGATAGGAGACGAGAAGGTGCGGTTCAATGTGTTGGAAGCTGGGAAGCACCCAATTAAAGATCATTCTTTGTTTTGTATTGACTTATCAAGTGATGTTGTAAATAATTATTCTTTTTCAAATATTTCATGCCTAATTTTGGACGAAAAAGGAAACTGTAAAGCAGGTGATATTGAGGACACGGTATTAATAGATGATACCTCTGTGGCGTCCGAGTGTGATGTTGAGGTGGCTCAGATTACCTTAGGTAGTAAAATTTTGCCATCTGTGGTACAACCACCCATTTTGGAGTTGAAACCTTTACCATCCCATTTGAAATATGCTTATCTTAAGAGGGATGGGAAACTCCTTGTTATTATATCTGCATTGCTTACTGATGAGCAGGAAAAACAATTATTACAGGTTATCAGAGACCACAAGAAAGCAATAAGCTGGACTTTAGCTGATATTCCTGGTATTAGCCCTTCTTTTTGCATGCATAGAATACTTTTTTAGGAGGGTGCTAAACTAGTGAGACAACCTCAAGGAAGACTGAATCCTCAACTGATAGGGGTTGTAACGAAAGAGGGCACCAAGTTGCTACAAACAGGTGTTATATATTCAAATTTTGACAACACTCACTACAAAAATTATTAATATTACCGAAAGATTTTGATCGATGAATATATATCCGTCGATATATTTTAATTTCCGACGGATTTATCGATGAATTTTTTTTATTTTTTTATCGATGGCCCAAAGCTTTCGGTAAATCCGTCGGTAAGTGAAATGCACATTACCGACGGATTTGCCAAAGGCTTTTGGTCGTCGTTAATGTGTATCTCACTTACCGACGAATTTACTGAAGGCTTTGGGCCGTTGGTAAAAAGAGCGGGAATTTAGCTGTTTTTTTTCCACTTAACGGCGTTACCGACGGATTTACCAAAGGCTTGTAGCCGTCGGTAAAAAGAACAGGAATTTTCAAGCCCGAATTTCTCCTCTAGTGCCAATATATGTGGCAAACATCACACTCTTTTCTCCTTCTCATTTCTCTCTATCTCAGTGTACAACTTCTTCCCACTGGTAGTGCCACCCTCCAATGTTTGGTCATCGGAACTTCTTGCACCACTACTCATTTCTCCTTCTAATTTTTGCTTACCGTCACATAGTCTCATCACCGTTGCTCTTCACCATCGCAAGTTCGCCACTGTTGCAACCCACCATTGTCCACGTTTCAGTCTTTCCGACAAGCTCAACTTTTCCGGCAAGCTCAACTTTTCCGGCGAGCCATTGCAAAGTTGATCTGTGCGATTAGGAACATCACCGGTCCTAATAACATCTTTCTCTTACAAATATGAGAATTGCAGATAAACTCTCTATGATTCTCTATGATTTTAACTATTGAAAATAAATTGGTTGTTTGATTGTTTGGAAATGAGTTTGTTATTGGCGTGATGCTTTTTTGGTGGCGGAGTTCGTGAAAACGAAAAAAAAATGACACGGAGGTAGGAAGGAAGACGAAGAAGATGAACCAGATCGCGGTAATTACCAACGGATTTCTCGAAGGCCACAAGTCTTCGGTAATTACCGACGGATTTACCGAAGGCCAAAAGCCTTCGGTAATTACCGACGGTTGAAAAGGTTGTCGGTAAAGGTTACCGACAACGGTTTTACCGACGACATTTTGACCATCGGTAAACGACAATTACCGACGGAGTTTATACATTACCGATGAGTTACGACTGTCGGTAATATCAATTATTCTTGTAGTGACTTGGGTGGGCCCTATACATGTGGTTCCGAAAAAATATGGAATCACAATGGTCAAGAGCGAGAAGGACAAGAGTACTCCTATTCAGGACAGAAGTGGGGCGCATAATTTAGTAGTTGACCATCTTAGTAGGAGTGAAAAGGGAAAAGATAACATTCCGATCTGGATGACTTTTCCAATGAAGTCCTACTAGCATTCCTTCCACCATGAAGGAGGTAAGTTCCCTCATACTTTTTCTTTGCATTTTATATATAAGGCATACATTGAGGACACTGCATAGTTTAAGTGTGGGGGTGTGAGGAAACAATTAATTTTGTTCCCTATTTTGTTTGTTTTTAATAAATATTTGCATTGGATTTGAGAGTTTGAATCAGTAACTGGAATGATCACGAATTCAAGAAAAAAAAATGAGTCCTGTTGATATGAGTGGATTGCTTTTATGATTTGTTGATTGAGTTGACTTAAGAATTTCTTAAGTAAATCTTTTGTGAAAGAAATTTGAACTATGTGAATTTTGAGCCTAATGATAAGGATGGACCACCATGTGCCATACCTATTTGTCTTGTGTGATTTGCCCATGTTTTGTTGATACTCTAATAGTTAGCTTAATTCTGTGTTGTGCAACTGAGGTGAATATGCATGATTTGATATGATTGAGGCATTTCTTGTTTTAGCTACATGGCCAAATAAACTTGTCCTAACATTAATCCATTGGAACCCCCTTTGAGTCTTAAGCCTATTTTTCTTGTTTCCAATCATTGTCAAATGAGAAAAGAAGAAAAGTAATAAAAGCAGAAGGACTAATGGATTCTGTTAGAAGTAAAGTGATGAATAAGTGTGTGGACGAGTACCTCACCCACAAAATAATAAAAAAAAAGGCAAAAAGGAAGATGAAAAGTTGGAGTTTTAAAAAGAAAAAAAAAGAAAAGTAAATATTCCTTAAAAAAGCAAGAAATAGATTTGTTTTTGAAGTATCATTACTCTTTCTATATCAATTTCAAAAGCTCAGAAATTCCAAGAAAATTTCCTACCTTTGCCTTGGCCTCAATACAACCTTTAAAAAACCCTCATGATCAATAATTGCATGTTTTCTGAAGTATGTGAAGGATAGAGTCTTGCTAAATACCAAGGGTGCCTACTTACATGGGTATTTTGAGTGTAAACACAAGCCAAAAACACTTGAGAGAATTGGAGAAAAATATATACATGTTGACTTGAGTGTTATCTTTCATATTTGATTTTCTTGGGAATTCAAAAAGGTCAATTTATGTGTGAAGAATAGAGTGATTTCATTTGCATGTCCATGACAAAGTAATGTCTAGATGATTGATCTATGTTTGGTTCTGTTCATTCTTTTCATCCAAATGCAAATATGGAATAAAATGACCCAGAACAAAGTCTTGGAATTAATTAATTTTGTCCAGGAGTGCAAAAGGATAAGTGTGTGGGTGTGATGAGTGCATATTTATGCCCACATTTATGTTTTAAAATTCAAATTTTTGATGGGATAATTGTGCTTAAATGGTTGATTTTAAGTGAATTTGTGATGATTGAAATTGTTGGTTTTGGGAATTAAAAGAGACGTAAAAGGTGAAATATTGAAAGACAATTTCGTATTCATGGGAGACGACTCAAGATTACTTTAATCTTATCTACTTTCTTAAATACTACTTGACAATATTGAAGTTGCCTTGAAAAGTAGTATTAATTTGATTGCTTCAACGACACCATATCATTATGTATATATTATATATGAATTATCTATTTTTTCATACTAAACGTGTGATATTTCTATATAGTAGTTGTATACTATTAAATTTAGATGTCACAATATTATTGAATTATAAATTTATAATTTATTTAAAAATCTTTATTTGAAATAGTTTTAATGGATTTAATGGATTATAATGTAATATAAATATATTATTATAATATATATAACCCTATAATAATATAAGGAAATTATAATTACTAACGAAGCTATAGAATTTAATAGATCTAATAATTAATATGTTAAAGTTTAATAAAATAATAGATTTTTAGAAATATTGTTGGTCAGATTACACTTTTATACAAGTGATATCTTAAAGAGGATTTACATAAATAAATCTATAAAGCAACGTTTTAACAAAAATCAAATTTAAAGCATTCTAAGATGTCACTTAATTTCTAATACCATAGTAATATCATATTTTATATAACTATTCAAGACAATATATAATGTTATTTCAAAATTTTACTTATATTTATTTCTATTACTTCAGTTAATATTTTATAATTAAAAAGGGTTAGTCATTGCTAACAATCAAGAATTATAAGCCATCTCCATCACATTAACATGTTTGACCACACAGAACCCAAAAAAACTAAAGCATAGAATCTTTTGTAATTTCAAACAATGACCCCTTTCGTGTACAATGTTGGTTGGTCGTTATTTTGTTTTCTAACATAACAGAGACGAAACATTGATCATCAGCTTAATAAATTTTGACCATGGAAGTAATAATAAGATGGAACAAAAACTACGTACTATTGTCAAATAATAATAATAATAATATTGCTAGTAAGAAAAATAAGAACAGCATAAACTATGAGTCTAAATAACTAAAATTGAATGTAAGTTGCCGGAACAGGAATCTTGAATCAGAAAGCGACCTTATTAATAATTGCATAACATAATTAAAGTCCATGATCTCTATATAAGCCACTATAGTCCGTCGTTCAATGCATTCCAACTCAACTTTCTTCCAAAACTCACAAATCATTTGTTGGTGATAGAAATGGCTTCCAGCAGCCAAAAACAATACGTTTTGGCTCTGTTCCTTCTCTTTGCAATTGGAATTTCCCAAGTGATGTCCCGCAAGCTGCATGAGACATCCTTGAGAGAAAGACATGAACAATGGATGCAAGATTATAACAAAGTGTATAAGGACGCGGCAGAGAAGGAAAAACGTTTCCAGATATTCAAGGACAATGTGGAGTTCATTGAATCATTCAATGCTGCTGCCAACAAACCCTACAAGCTTGGAGTTAATCACTTTGCTGACCTCACAGTTGAGGAGTTCAAGACTTTCCGTAATGGATTGAAGAGGCCACACGAGTTTAGCACCACACCATTTAAGTATGAAAACGTGACTGCTATTCCTGCAGCCATAGACTGGAGGACAAAAGGAGCTGTTACTCCAATCAAAAACCAAGGTCAATGTGGTAAGATATATAAAGAACATCTTTTTAATCAGTGCTTTATCATGTTCAATGATGATCATCATCTCATTTAAAGTTCATTGTGTCACTCTTTGGACTAATATGTAGAATAATTTTGTTTGAAAAATTGTAGGGAGCTGTTGGGCATTTTCAACTGTGGCTGCAACTGAGGGTATACACCAGATAAACACAGGAAAACTAGTGTCGCTCTCAGAGCAAGAGCTAGTGGACTGTGACACAAAAGGTGTGGACCAAGGGTGTGAAGGGGGTTACATGGAAGATGGGTTTGAATTCATTATAAAAAATGGTGGAATCACGAGTGAGGCAAACTACCCCTATAAGGCAGCTGATGGGTCTTGCAAGAAAGAAAGCACACCGGTGGCTGAAATAAAAGGGTACGAGAAGGTTCCTCCGAAGAGTGAGAAGGCACTGCAGAAAGCTGTGGCTAACCAACCAGTGTCAGTTTCTATCGATGCAGATGGTTCAGGTTTCATGTTTTACTCGAGTGGAATATACTCAGGAGAATGTGGAACTGAACTTGACCATGGTGTTACTGCAGTGGGTTATGGCATTGCTAATGGAACTGAGTATTGGTTGGTGAAGAATTCATGGGGCACAGAGTGGGGTGAGGAAGGATATGTGAGGATGCAGAGAGGTATATCTGCCAGCCATGGTTTATGTGGAATTGCCTTGGATTCCTCTTATCCAACTCTGTGAATACTTCCATTATCTATGTAAATTGTCTTTGTAGAACCTTGCTTTTTTCTTCGTAAGCTCTTAAATGCTAAGGTAAGTGTATCGAATCGTATCAAGTAATATAAAATAGTAAGACCAAATATTGTATCCCAAAAGATTCACGACACTAAAAATTACGATTTAAGAACAATTTTTGGGGTTTTTAATGCAAATGCAATAAAAATAAACATGAATACAATTTGATCAATTGAGACTAAACACTAGAATGGATGGATGAAGTTGATAATATGAGATGAATATTCTATTTCAATGAATAATTTATTTATATAATTATATTTATGTGTTACAATAATTATGTATAGTTATAAATATAATATTTAAATAAATATTAAGGCATTTGAACTAAATTTCTTCTTTATATATATATATTTATGATGGTAGGAATAGCATACTGTACAACTTAAGTTTACTAAATAATATAATAAATTGTAACTAAGTATAAAACATAATTATTTTAAGGTTTAATCCTTTACTACATCCCTATTTATGTACGAATGTCTCAATTGGGTCCTCGTTTTTTAAAGTGTATCAAAATGGTCCTTAATTTTGAAAATTGATATCAATTGAGTCCTTTCCGTTAAGTTGGCTGGACGGCGTTAAAAAAATTGATGAGTGGGATGCTGAGATAACGAACGAACGTTCGTCCACCACCGAACGAACGCTCGTCCACCAGCGAACGAACGCTCGGCGACCACTGAACGAACGGTCGTCCAGTGTGGAACGAACGGTCGTCCAGCGGTAAGAGGTCGACGAGCGTTCGTTCAGTGGTGGACGAGCGTTCGTTCCACACTGGACGAGCGTTCGTTCGTCATCTTAGCATCTCACTCATCAATTTTTTTAACGCCGTCCAGCCAACTTAACGGAAAGGACTCAATTGATATGAATTTTCAAAATTAAGGACCATTTTGATACACTTTAAAAAACGAGGACCCAATTGAGACATTCGTACATAAATAGGGATGTAGTAAAGGATTAAACCTTATTTTAAATATGCTATTTATCTTCAAAATTTAAATTTAACTTCCGTCTTAACACGCATATAGTATATTCTTTCAATCTTTTTATCTCTTTCAATATATCATTTTTAATATCTTATAGTTATAATTATCATTTTTAATATCGTATAGTTATAAATTTATACCCATATACTTTTGAAACAAGTTATCAATAATTAAAGATAAGACATAATAAAAATATATTATTTATTATTAATCTAAAATATAACTCGTATCTTTAATAATTTTTTTTAAGAACTTTTAACCTTTTGTTTCTACCATTATTGTCTAATATTATTTACCTGTTTCGGCATAAGGTTGAAGTCTCATACTCACAGCACTCTAAATTGTCTTGAAGATTGAACGAGTTACCTAGTGGTCCTCTAGTTGACACGTAGGCCGAATGGGCTCCCTGGTGGTCCTTCTTCCTCCAAGTTACGTTGTTTGTTCTCCCTCCTCCTTGTCGAAGCCATGTGGGCGGACACCTGTCAAAGGCACTCTAACGCTCAAGTTAGTAATGTAACCGAGCGGTTAGCAAAGCAAGTAATGCATATGTATATTGTGCATCGTGATCGAAAAGTCATATATGAAACCTTTATTTATACTAGTCGTGATGGTCCTTTACCTTTCTTTGGCTTAATGACAGTCCAATCATACCTTAATCTGCTTTAGAGGCTTAATGAGTCATTATCGTTTAAAATCAAACCATGTGGTCAGCCTCGGCTGTCGGCCTAAGTGGTCGGCCACTCGGTTTGGTGGTCAACCTGAATGATCGGCTGGGTGGTTGGCCTAGGTGGTCGGCCTAGTGATTGGCCTTGGGTGGTTGGCCTAAGTGGTGCCCAAGAGACCGTACGATACATAAGAACCCCAAGCCTGAGCATGATGTTGATTACGCGAAGGGGTTCTGCACATGCCACTCTGGTTGGTTTTTGTCTCTATGCCTCTTCTATGTGGCCGGCCGAGATTCCTTTGAGACCAAACAATTGAGGTTGAACACTTGGGGCCGATTTTGGCTAAATACCTAAGGCCATGGAAGGTCGAGCAGTTGAGGCCGAATGATCGAATACTTTTGAGGCCACGAATGGTCAACCAGTTAAGGCCGAATGACTGAAAAATTGAGGTCGAGTGGCCGAATAGTTGAGGTCGAATGACCAAATAGTTGAGACCGAATGACCGAGTTGAACACTTGACGCCAAATTTAACTAAGTACTTGTGAGGCCAGCAAAGGCCGAGCAGTTGAGGTCGAATGGCTGAATAGTTGAGGTCGAATGACCAAATAGCCTAAGAGATTGAATGGCCAAGTTGAACACTTGATGCCAAAATTGTCTAAGTACCTGTGAGGCCAGTGAAGGCTGAGCAGTTGAGGCCAAATGACCGAATAGTTGAGGCCGAATGACCTTATAGTTGAGGCTGAATGGCCTAATACCTTTGAGGTCGAATGGTTGAATACCTTTAATGAAGATTCATGGTCGCCAACCTTCGATGTGGCCAGCTGTGATTCATTTGGTGAAGATCCACGGACACCCTAAGCGGTAGTGGTTCATTAAGAACTCGTTGTTCACTGTTCGGCTAAGTCGACAGTGGTTCCTTTCGGAACGCTCCATTCATCAACTTGGGCGTTGTTCATACCGAACGACAGTGGTTCCTTTCGGAACTCTTAGTTCACCATCTGGCCAAGTTGACAGTGATTCCTTTCGGAACGCTCTGTTCATCAACTTGGGTTTATGCTCACTATTTGTTCCTTCGATTTCGTGTTTCTTCGTTCACAATTTTGCTGTGAGGTCGAAAGGCAGAATGGTTGACTTCCTGTGAGGCCAAATGGTTGAATACTTGTGAGGCCAAGTTTGAGAAAGTACGTGAGAGGTCAAGGTACGCCCGAATGACTGAGGCCATGGGAGGCCGGGAAGTTGAGGCCAGGGTATGGTCGAACGATTGAGGCCATGGGAGGCCGAGAAGTCGACTCTAAGGTGTGGTTGGACGACTAAGGCCAATAATTGGGGCCAAATGGTTGAACACCTGTAAGGCCACGTTTGAGAAATTACCTAAGAGGTCTAGGTATGATCGGACGACTAAGGCCATGGGAGGCTGGGAAGTTGAGGCCAGGGTTCCGAACGACTGATTATCAATACTTGGCTGAGGCTAAATGGCTGAGGCCGGATGGTTGAGGTTGGATGGCCGAGGCCCGATTGTTGAGGCTGGATAACCAAGGCCGAACGGATGGGTATGAACACTCGATGTCCTTTAAAGCACCACGCACTAGTTCCTTATGGCTACAATGAGGATACTCGTTTGGCCCCACGATGGGCACTATAATTTTTCGGGCTTAGGGTTGAAGTCCCATATTCAAAGCATTCCAGATTGTGTCGAAGGTCGGACGAGCTACCTAGTGGTCTTCCAGTTGGCACCTAGGCTGGACGAGCTCCCTGGTGGTCCTCCTTCCTCCAAGTTACATTGTTCGTTCTTCCTCCTCCTTGTTTAAGTCGTGTGGGCGGGCACCTGTCAAAGACACTCTGACGCTTAAGTTAGTAATGTAACTGAGCGGTTGACAAATTCATAATTTTCAAGAATGAAAATTTTGCACCTAATGGGTAAGATGTAAAATCTAATTTTTTTTAAAGTGATAAAATAAATTAAATAGAAGAATGTTTATATTTAAGTTATTATGTTAGTTGTATTACAAAAAAATGTGGTAACTTGGTTGCCTAGAGCTTTTCAGCAAGAGTGGTTTGGAGTTTAAGATTCACCTAGCACACTTTTTTTATTTTTTATTTTTTTGAATAAGAGTTCTCAAATGGTTAGATTGCATGTTCTGGAAGTGGAAGTTATGGTTCAACGTTTTCTTAGCGGACTTATATTATTTTTGCAATTAAATGGATTTTTGGAAGAGGTAGAAGTTTGAACGTGAATTGTAGGCTGACCTAAGGGAAAGCAACCCGGTCAACTTGGTCAAATATAGTGCATAGTGTATGTGGACAATAGACAAAGAATTAATGAGCTCATTATGAAAAACAAATTTGGATCAATCAGAAATAAATTGGATATATTCTGATTTTATTTTGAATTAATGGGTTATTATTTTAATTAATGAATGAATCTGGACATTATCTTTTAAGATTTAGTAGTCTAGCTTATTAGGGGATAAAAGAATAGTTAAGGCTGATCTGAAGTGTTTTAAGAAGTGCAACTTATTTTTCTCCGAAGGGAAGATGACTACTCTTCATGATATAGGTAAGTGTGTCTCCACCGATCAAAAAACTTTTTGTATTATGGTATTGGGTTTTGGACACATAATAAGAATATAATTTTGTTTTGAATCAAGTTTAAAAACATGGATAACAAGTGGTGATTGGAACTAAGAGACAAAGAAGAATTGATTATCGACAAAGTGACAAAGGTAAGAGAAACTAACTACTTGTAATTTTTTTATTATAAATATTTTTCCTAGTATTTGCTTAGATTAATTTATGTTGGGTTTATATTATATCATATAATACTCGATTTTAAGTATGCCGAAAACGAATAACAGGATTAAGTATATGATGTAAATTTGAAATATTCGGTGGAAGTAAAATAATGATATAATATGCGGTGGATTTTGATACAATATAAAGTTTATAAAAGTTAAAGATTTACATATACATATGTATAGGTGTGTACGTATTGTATCAGTTTTTATAATTTTAGGAAGTATACGTTTTCTGGGAATGTCATATTAAAGATGATATAATATTAAATAATCTTATTTTTATTTTACTAAATTTTAGGTTAAGATGAATAACTGATGCAGTATAAGTGTTTATCACGTTGTCTCTTTTTTCTTCAGTAATGTGGAGTTGTTGTCATTGGTGGAGTTTAGTGTAGAAGTTTCAGTTTCGTTCTTTTTTTTCTGAAACATAATTGCGGAAATTTTCAGTTTTGGGTTTTGGTAATTAGGCATTGGTGTTATTCTATATATAAAAGTATATATAATATAGGATTAAATATGTTTTTAGTCCCTAAACTATTGGTCGTTTTTGGTTTTCGTTCCTCTTTTAAAATAAAGTATAATTTGGTCCTCATTCTTTTCGAAACTATCGTTTTAGTCCTCGAAAACTAACACCGTTAAAAATTTGGTCCTCATTTAGTCAACAAAATGAGTACTAAAACCAAAGTTTTGAGGACTAAAATGAACGTTTCGTAAAGAATAAGGAACAAATTGTACCTTATTTTGACAGAGACGAAGTTTAGGGACTAAAAATATATTTAACCCTATAATATATATCAACGTTAAAAGAGATTTGGTTATTTTCAAATGTGACTTTACTTTTATATTATAAATGGAGTTTTAATGTTGTTCTTTCCGTAAATTATGGTTTGGAGGTGGAGTTGTTTTTACTATTTTTGCTTTGTATCATTATTATATTATATTATATTATATTATTATTATTATATGAAAAGTTAGTAGAATGTTTTACGGGTGAATTGTTTTTATTCTATAGCTTATATATATTGATTGTGTAAGAGCTTGAAAATAATAAGACTATTGGGTCTTATGTTGAGGCAGTCAGTCCATAAGCTAAGTGTTGGAACAATCGGTACCGTTATAGAGTCGCGCAGCGGAATAAATTAATAAAACGGAAAGCGTGTAACGATCACAACACAAGTTAAAAATTTTATTGAACAGTTGATGTGCTAAGAGTTTAGGGATCAAGAAAATCAACACAGAAAATTTATCCTGGTTCGAATCAAAAGATTCTACGTCCAGTCGTTAATCACTATAAATAGTGATTAACCTTTTTCACTAAAAATGGTTTCACAGATTACAACAAATAGTGAATAAAGCAGATAAATAAACCTTCCTTCGACGAACGAACAGGAAGAAGAACACTCTGCCAACTCGAAGAGAAACGCTCCGAATATCGACAAACGAAACGCGAGCTTCTCCTATTCACGAGACCAGGCAGAGCACCTTGCTAACTCGAAGAGAGCTTGCTCCGACTATCGACACACGACACACGAGCCTCTCCTGTTCACGAGACCAAGCAAGGGAACTTGAACTATAGCTTCTGAGAACTTCCTCTGACAAACAGTATTCTACAAGAGCTTCTGTTCAACAACGTTACCTTCTGATTTCTCCAAATCAAAATATATACCAAGTACACTAAATGCCAAAGGACAGCTCCCAACTGCCATGAATAATCGATTATTGTAAGTGATAATCGATTATTCAAGTCCGTTACAGGTTTTCAAAGATGTGATAATCGATTATAGGAAGTGATAATCGATTATTCAAGTATGACTTGTGATAATCGATTATTGCTTAATCATAATCGATTATTGCAGGTTAAAAATGCAAGTTTTACAAGGTTTACAAGAATTTCCTACTACATTTAATTTCTACAACTTGCTTTTAACTAATTCTAATATCTTCTTCAACTAAAACTTCTTGTAGCATCATCAAAACAAATTTCTTCAAGATTTACCAATACTCCTTATTGGTAACACTAAGGACCCATGATCTTAGGAAAGAGTTTTCTAAAAATCAGAATTCCTTCATTTTGCCAGCTTTCTTTCTCTCTCTAAAACCCTTGTCCTACAATTCTCTCTGCCTTCTCTCTAGACTTTCACTTTAATGAACCAATTAAATTTTGATTTGAAGGTGTTTTCGCGCTCACTGTAGGAAGGGCTTTAGTTTGAACAAAACGTTTTTCCATTCCGACCGGTAAGTGTTTTTTTTTTTTTCCTTTTCTTCAACCGTTCTTGATCCTAAGCCATGCAACTTGCTGGTTGTCTGTTACTGGTAGCTTTTCCTTTAGTTTCTCTGTCCCTTCCAACTCTAAGAATTGTGCTCTGCACCAATTTTTGGTGGCTTATATGTCATCATCTAAAATGATGCGTACTCCCTTGACCTTAGTAGATATTATCCCATCTCGATAGCGCAAGTTGAAGTAGAAGACTCTTATCAGATCAGGATAAATGCAGCCTTTTTGTTCTAACAGATGCGTTAACCCCTGCTCAGCAAAAGTGTTTGGAAATTGAAAGCCGTAGAAGCGGAAAAAGTCAAGACGAATAAACTTTACCGCCATGATCTTCCTTTCTTGCCAAGAATTAACAAAGTCTGCGTGTTTCCCTTGATCTGAAATCCATCCATCTATGTTTGCAAGACGTGGTTGAGAAGAAGAGGAGGCTCCAGCTGTTCTGCGACGGTGCCTTCTTGAGTCAGCCATGGAGGAAGAATGGGAAAATGAGATTTTGAGAAGGTGAAGGGAAATGAAGAAGATGTGAGCTCTAGATTTGATTTCAGCAGTAATTGGGTGCAAAGGAGTGTCTAATAATCGATTATGGGGGGCTTTTTATAAGAAAAATGGACAAACTAGCCGTTTATGGTCGTTTATGGCCGTTATGGGATGCTCCAACGGCTCTATTTTTGAAACTGTCAGCGTGATAATCGATTATGGCTCGAGATAATCGATTATCCGTTCAATAATTACTGCCCAGAATTGCATGATAATCGATTATGCATAATGATAATCGATTATCTGCTCAAGATTTTCCAGAATTGAATTTGATGCATGAATAATCGATTATAACTTAGTGATAATCGATTATGAAGCGTTAAGTTTACGAAAAATGCAAAAATTTGCATAGATTTTGATTCTAAGATATGTCTGACACTCCTAACTCTCTTCTAAGCTCAAAAAATCTATCTCCAGGTTTAACAAGAAAGCATTTCAGCTAGCACAATCAGTTCAAAAACTAATTTTGACAACACAAATTTCAACTTATCAAACACCAAATATGTTTCATGCACTCTCATATCCCAATTTGTTCAACTTCATATATTCAACTATGCATATCAAAACAACATATGAAAAAATTCAATCACAAGAGCTGATTTAGGTGCTGTTTTTCAACATTTTTTAAACAAAATAATTTACATCAAAATTATGCAAATTTGATAAGTTCATTTTCTGCATCCAGGCTCTCAATGTATATTATCATAGCTCATTCGTTATGCATTTGAACTTAAAAACAAATCTCCACAGAACCAACTTTGAAATAGAAATGACAATTTAATTTTCACATATCTTAATCATCAAGAATTGCTAATGAAAATCTGTCAGCCAACTCATTTAAATGACTTTTTCATATTTTTTGATGCTTGACAGAGATTACACCAAAGTAACTTCAAAGTACTCATGAAATTGAATACTAAGCCAGTTAAACACAAATTCAATAGATAAATATCAACAAAGCACTGAAATAACAATGCACATGGCTTTACATGACATGAATGAAATTCAACACATGAATATTTTAAATAAATGAATTCACTTGATCAAAATGTGTAAACAGACATGAACATACCACAGGATGAATGAAACAGCGATCAACATATCATTTTCTCAACCAGGCATGAATATAACAGTAACTAAATAATGGAAGATCAAGTAAATACAGGATGCAACATCACAGTTTAAACAACACTTAGCTCAATTACTTGGTGCTTGAATGAAGGCTTTTGGATACCACTTGATGGAGTTACATCCTGGTTTGTAGCATCACTTCAAAGAGCATAATACCATAGAGCTCTCTTATCCTTTTGAAAACTTAACCTGCAAAGTAAAAACAATAGATTTTTGGTCCCCATAATCTCATTTGGGTCCTTTGAGGTTAGAGACAATTTACTTTATAACAGGAATCCAAGCATATTTTCCATTTGGAACATCAAAATGTTTAATTTTACATTTGTTAGAAGTATGTCCCTTTTTCATACAATAAAAACAACAAACATCATGCACCTTGTTTTTCACAAAAGTCCCTTTCTCAACCCAAACTCTACGAGTTCTCTTAACTTTAGACTTTTTATGAAGATGCATGTTTCCACTTCTAGCATTGCTTCTCTCAAAGTTTGTTTTGGCATGTGACTTAGACTTAGTTGCCTTTGCAAGTAAATTCTCAAGAATGTCAATATCAAACATATGACTTTTACACGATAAACATTCAACAGGTTGTACAACAACATCAGATTCAGATAACTTAGTTTCTAGATTACTAACTTTGTTTCTCAAAACAACTTCGTCATCTAGTACTTTTTCATACTTCAATTTCAATTCATTATGCTCTTTCTTTAACTTTTTATGAGCAACATCAAGTTTTTCAGATTCATTTAACAAATCAAGAAATGCCTTTTGTAAATCAAATTCATCACTTGACTCTAAGCTAGAATCACTTACTTGGCTTCCTGCATCTTCTGAGTCTGCCATTAAGCACAAATTAGCTTCTTCATCTGAATTGCTTGAACTTGAAGAACTAGAAGCATTGTCTTCCCAAGCTATGTAAGCTTTCTTCTTCTTTGAAAATTTTCTCTCCTTCTTTTCTTCACTTTTCCTATTATTAGGACAATCAGTCTTCATATGTCCTCTTTCTCCACATCCATAACATTTAACGCTTGATGGAGATCCTTGATTTTCTTTCCTTTCTCCACGGTATTTGTCTTTTCCCTTTGCTTTCATAAATTTAGCAAACTTCTTAATCATAAGACTCATGTTTTCCTCATCGTTATCGGAATCATCATCCTCAATTCTCTTATAACTTTTTCCTTTTGAAATTTCAGATTTGAAGGCAAGTGTCTTTCTTTTGCCTTGATCCTCTTCTGTAGTTAATCTTTTCAGCTCAAGCTCATGCTCACGAAGCTTTCCAAAGAGAATCGCCGTTGACATCTGAGTGAGGTTTTGAGACTCCGAGATGGCAGTCACCTTTGGTTGCCAAGACCTGTCTAATGATTTCAAAATTTTCACATTCAATTCATCAGTGTCAAAAGTCTTACCTAAACCTGTTAGGTGGTTCACAATGTGAGTGAAACGCTTCTGGACATCAGAAATTGGTTCTCCAGGTTGCATTCTGAACATCTCATACTCCTGGATGAGTGTATTCTTCCTTGCACGTTTCACGTCGTCTGTACCCTCATGTGTGACTCTGAGGACCTCCCACATTTCCTGTGCTGTCTTACATACTGAAATTCTATAAAATTCATCAAGTACAACAGCAGATGAAATAATATTACGAGCCTTAATATCAAATTGGGCTCTTCTATTTTCCTCAGGAGTCCAGTTAAAGTATGGTTTTTCTACTTCTACACCATCAACAGTTCTTTTAGGAATATAGGGACCATTTAGTACAGCTTCCCAGATGCCTCTGTCAACAGACCCCATAAAAATTTCCATTCTGACTTTCCAGAATGCATAGTTATCACCAGTAAAGAGTGGTGGTCTGTTGATGGAAGCACCCTCGGCATATACTTGAGTTTGATGACCGGCCATTTTCGAAAGGATTTGAAAAAATATCAAAGCAAGCTCTGATACCAATTGTTGGAACAATCGGTACCGTTATAGAGTCGCGCAGCGGAATAAATTAATAAAACGGAAAGCGTGTAACGATCACAACACAAGTTAAAAATTTTATTGAACAGTTGATGTGCTAAGAGTTTAGGGATCAAGAAAATCAACACAGAAAATTTATCCTGGTTCGAATCAAAAGATTCTACGTCCAGTCGTTAATCACTATAAATAGTGATTAACCTTTTTCACTAAAAATGGTTTCACAGATTACAACAAATAGTGAATAAAGCAGATAAATAAACCTTCCTTCGACGAACGAACAGGAAGAAGAACACTCTGCCAACTCGAAGAGAAACGCTCCGAATATCGACAAACGAAACGCGAGCTTCTCCTATTCACGAGACCAGGCAGAGCACCTTGCTAACTCGAAGAGAGCTTGCTCCGACTATCGACACACGACACACGAGCCTCTCCTGTTCACGAGACCAAGCAAGGGAACTTGAACTATAGCTTCTGAGAACTTCCTCTGACAAACAGTATTCTACAAGAGCTTCTGTTCAACAACGTTACCTTCTGATTTCTCCAAATCAAAATATATACCAAGTACACTAAATGCCAAAGGACAGCTCCCAACTGCCATGAATAATCGATTATTGTAAGTGATAATCGATTATTCAAGTCCGTTACAGGTTTTCAAAGATGTGATAATCGATTATAGGAAGTGATAATCGATTATTCAAGTATGACTTGTGATAATCGATTATTGCTTAATCATAATCGATTATTGCAGGTTAAAAATGCAAGTTTTACAAGGTTTACAAGAATTTCCTACTACATTTAATTTCTACAACTTGCTTTTAACTAATTCTAATATCTTCTTCAACTAAAACTTCTTGTAGCATCATCAAAACAAATTTCTTCAAGATTTACCAATACTCCTTATTGGTAACACTAAGGACCCATGATCTTAGGAAAGAGTTTTCTAAAAATCAGAATTCCTTCATTTTGCCAGCTTTCTTTCTCTCTCTAAAACCCTTGTCCTACAATTCTCTCTGCCTTCTCTCTAGACTTTCACTTTAATGAACCAATTAAATTTTGATTTGAAGGTGTTTTCGCGCTCACTGTAGGAAGGGCTTTAGTTTGAACAAAACGTTTTTCCATTCCGACCGGTAAGTGTTTTTTTTTTTCCTTTTCTTCAACCGTTCTTGATCCTAAGCCATGCAACTTGCTGGTTGTCTGTTACTGGTAGCTTTTCCTTTAGTTTCTCTGTCCCTTCCAACTCTAAGAATTGTGCTCTGCACCAATTTTTGGTGGCTTATATGTCATCATCTAAAATGATGCGTACTCCCTTGACCTTAGTAGATATTATCCCATCTCGATAGCGCAAGTTGAAGTAGAAGACTCTTATCAGATCAGGATAAATGCAGCCTTTTTGTTCTAACAGATGCGTTAACCCCTGCTCAGCAAAAGTGTTTGGAAATTGAAAGCCGTAGAAGCGGAAAAAGTCAAGACGAATAAACTTTACCGCCATGATCTTCCTTTCTTGCCAAGAATTAACAAAGTCTGCGTGTTTCCCTTGATCTGAAATCCATCCATCTATGTTTGCAAGACGTGGTTGAGAAGAAGAGGAGGCTCCAGCTGTTCTGCGACGGTGCCTTCTTGAGTCAGCCATGGAGGAAGAATGGGAAAATGAGATTTTGAGAAGGTGAAGGGAAATGAAGAAGATGTGAGCTCTAGATTTGATTTCAGCAGTAATTGGGTGCAAAGGAGTGTCTAATAATCGATTATGGGGGGCTTTTTATAAGAAAAATGGACAAACTAGCCGTTTATGGTCGTTTATGGCCGTTATGGGATGCTCCAACGGCTCTATTTTTGAAACTGTCAGCGTGATAATCGATTATGGCTCGAGATAATCGATTATCCGTTCAATAATTACTGCCCAGAATTGCATGATAATCGATTATGCATAATGATAATCGATTATCTGCTCAAGATTTTCCAGAATTGAATTTGATGCATGAATAATCGATTATAACTTAGTGATAATCGATTATGAAGCGTTAAGTTTACGAAAAATGCAAAAATTTGCATAGATTTTGATTCTAAGATATGTCTGACACTCCTAACTCTCTTCTAAGCTCAAAAAATCTATCTCCAGGTTTAACAAGAAAGCATTTCAGCTAGCACAATCAGTTCAAAAACTAATTTTGACAACACAAATTTCAACTTATCAAACACCAAATATGTTTCATGCACTCTCATATCCCAATTTGTTCAACTTCATATATTCAACTATGCATATCAAAACAACATATGAAAAAATTCAATCACAAGAGCTGATTTAGGTGCTGTTTTTCAACATTTTTTAAACAAAATAATTTACATCAAAATTATGCAAATTTGATAAGTTCATTTTCTGCATCCAGGCTCTCAATGTATATTATCATAGCTCATTCGTTATGCATTTGAACTTAAAAACAAATCTCCACAGAACCAACTTTGAAATAGAAATGACAATTTAATTTTCACATATCTTAATCATCAAGAATTGCTAATGAAAATCTGTCAGCCAACTCATTTAAATGACTTTTTCATATTTTTTGATGCTTGACAGAGATTACACCAAAGTAACTTCAAAGTACTCATGAAATTGAATACTAAGCCAGTTAAACACAAATTCAATAGATAAATATCAACAAAGCACTGAAATAACAATGCACATGGCTTTACATGACATGAATGAAATTCAACACATGAATATTTTAAATAAATGAATTCACTTGATCAAAATGTGTAAACAGACATGAACATACCACAGGATGAATGAAACAGCGATCAACATATCATTTTCTCAACCAGGCATGAATATAACAGTAACTAAATAATGGAAGATCAAGTAAATACAGGATGCAACATCACAGTTTAAACAACACTTAGCTCAATTACTTGGTGCTTGAATGAAGGCTTTTGGATACCACTTGATGGAGTTACATCCTGGTTTGTAGCATCACTTCAAAGAGCATAATACCATAGAGCTCTCTTATCCTTTTGAAAACTTAACCTGCAAAGTAAAAACAATAGATTTTTGGTCCCCATAATCTCATTTGGGTCCTTTGAGGTTAGAGACAATTTACTTTATAACAGGAATCCAAGCATATTTTCCATTTGGAACATCAAAATGTTTAATTTTACATTTGTTAGAAGTATGTCCCTTTTTCATACAATAAAAACAACAAACATCATGCACCTTGTTTTTCACAAAAGTCCCTTTCTCAACCCAAACTCTACGAGTTCTCTTAACTTTAGACTTTTTATGAAGATGCATGTTTCCACTTCTAGCATTGCTTCTCTCAAAGTTTGTTTTGGCATGTGACTTAGACTTAGTTGCCTTTGCAAGTAAATTCTCAAGAATGTCAATATCAAACATATGACTTTTACACGATAAACATTCAACAGGTTGTACAACAACATCAGATTCAGATAACTTAGTTTCTAGATTACTAACTTTGTTTCTCAAAACAACTTCGTCATCTAGTACTTTTTCATACTTCAATTTCAATTCATTATGCTCTTTCTTTAACTTTTTATGAGCAACATCAAGTTTTTCAGATTCATTTAACAAATCAAGAAATGCCTTTTGTAAATCAAATTCATCACTTGACTCTAAGCTAGAATCACTTACTTGGCTTCCTGCATCTTCTGAGTCTGCCATTAAGCACAAATTAGCTTCTTCATCTGAATTGCTTGAACTTGAAGAACTAGAAGCATTGTCTTCCCAAGCTATGTAAGCTTTCTTCTTCTTTGAAAATTTTCTCTCCTTCTTTTCTTCACTTTTCCTATTATTAGGACAATCAGTCTTCATATGTCCTCTTTCTCCACATCCATAACATTTAACGCTTGATGGAGATCCTTGATTTTCTTTCCTTTCTCCACGGTATTTGTCTTTTCCCTTTGCTTTCATAAATTTAGCAAACTTCTTAATCATAAGACTCATGTTTTCCTCATCGTTATCGGAATCATCATCCTCAATTCTCTTATAACTTTTTCCTTTTGAAATTTCAGATTTGAAGGCAAGTGTCTTTCTTTTGCCTTGATCCTCTTCTGTAGTTAATCTTTTCAGCTCAAGCTCATGCTCACGAAGCTTTCCAAAGAGAATCGCCGTTGACATCTGAGTGAGGTTTTGAGACTCCGAGATGGCAGTCACCTTTGGTTGCCAAGACCTGTCTAATGATTTCAAAATTTTCACATTCAATTCATCAGTGTCAAAAGTCTTACCTAAACCTGTTAGGTGGTTCACAATGTGAGTGAAACGCTTCTGGACATCAGAAATTGGTTCTCCAGGTTGCATTCTGAACATCTCATACTCCTGGATGAGTGTATTCTTCCTTGCACGTTTCACGTCGTCTGTACCCTCATGTGTGACTCTGAGGACCTCCCACATTTCCTGTGCTGTCTTACATACTGAAATTCTATAAAATTCATCAAGTACAACAGCAGATGAAATAATATTACGAGCCTTAATATCAAATTGGGCTCTTCTATTTTCCTCAGGAGTCCAGTTAAAGTATGGTTTTTCTACTTCTACACCATCAACAGTTCTTTTAGGAATATAGGGACCATTTAGTACAGCTTCCCAGATGCCTCTGTCAACAGACCCCATAAAAATTTCCATTCTGACTTTCCAGAATGCATAGTTATCACCAGTAAAGAGTGGTGGTCTGTTGATGGAAGCACCCTCGGCATATACTTGAGTTTGATGACCGGCCATTTTCGAAAGGATTTGAAAAAATATCAAAGCAAGCTCTGATACCAATTGTTGGAACAATCGGTACCGTTATAGAGTCGCGCAGCGGAATAAATTAATAAAACGGAAAGCGTGTAACGATCACAACACAAGTTAAAAATTTTATTGAACAGTTGATGTGCTAAGAGTTTAGGGATCAAGAAAATCAACACAGAAAATTTATCCTGGTTCGAATCAAAAGATTCTACGTCCAGTCGTTAATCACTATAAATAGTGATTAACCTTTTTCACTAAAAATGGTTTCACAGATTACAACAAATAGTGAATAAAGCAGATAAATAAACCTTCCTTCGACGAACGAACAGGAAGAAGAACACTCTGCCAACTCGAAGAGAAACGCTCCGAATATCGACAAACGAAACGCGAGCTTCTCCTATTCACGAGACCAGGCAGAGCACCTTGCTAACTCGAAGAGAGCTTGCTCCGACTATCGACACACGACACACGAGCCTCTCCTGTTCACGAGACCAAGCAAGGGAACTTGAACTATAGCTTCTGAGAACTTCCTCTGACAAACAGTATTCTACAAGAGCTTCTGTTCAACAACGTTACCTTCTGATTTCTCCAAATCAAAATATATACCAAGTACACTAAATGCCAAAGGACAGCTCCCAACTGCCATGAATAATCGATTATTGTAAGTGATAATCGATTATTCAAGTCCGTTACAGGTTTTCAAAGATGTGATAATCGATTATAGGAAGTGATAATCGATTATTCAAGTATGACTTGTGATAATCGATTATTGCTTAATCATAATCGATTATTGCAGGTTAAAAATGCAAGTTTTACAAGGTTTACAAGAATTTCCTACTACATTTAATTTCTACAACTTGCTTTTAACTAATTCTAATATCTTCTTCAACTAAAACTTCTTGTAGCATCATCAAAACAAATTTCTTCAAGATTTACCAATACTCCTTATTGGTAACACTAAGGACCCATGATCTTAGGAAAGAGTTTTCTAAAAATCAGAATTCCTTCATTTTGCCAGCTTTCTTTCTCTCTCTAAAACCCTTGTCCTACAATTCTCTCTGCCTTCTCTCTAGACTTTCACTTTAATGAACCAATTAAATTTTGATTTGAAGGTGTTTTCGCGCTCACTGTAGGAAGGGCTTTAGTTTGAACAAAACGTTTTTCCATTCCGACCGGTAAGTGTTTTTTTTTTTTTCCTTTTCTTCAACCGTTCTTGATCCTAAGCCATGCAACTTGCTGGTTGTCTGTTACTGGTAGCTTTTCCTTTAGTTTCTCTGTCCCTTCCAACTCTAAGAATTGTGCTCTGCACCAATTTTTGGTGGCTTATAGGTGTGGTCAAACTTGCCTCTATGAGGAGGTACTACTAGAGCGTTCCTAGGAGTGGTACTCTTAAGATTTCCAGTTAAAAGGGAGCTAATTATTTTTGTATGAATTTATTTTATAAAAATATATGCATATGAATGTTGAACTTGTGTGCTCTTGTGAAACTGTTTTATGACTTTTATTATATTAGGTGTTATAACTGAAACTGTGAAATTGTGCATGTTGTGATGTGATGAATCTAATCTGTTTTGAATGAGTTTGTTGGTTGAAATTGATCTTGTTGGAAGGTCTGGAGTAAGGATATGTAATAGCATGTATATGGGTATTAAATGGAGTAAGGATTATGTAATAGCATGTATATGGGTATTAAATAGATGTACAGGTACATTTTGAGGTTGCTAGAAGTGAAAATATTAAAATTAGGCATTTCAGATTTAGAAAATAAGAGAACATGGTAGATAATTTAAATATATAATATATATTAAATATATTTAAAAATATAATATATATATATATATATATATTTATATATATATATATATATTATATTTTAAAAATATAATATATATATATTTTATAATATATATATATATATTATAGTTTTAAAATATTATATATATATATATATATATATATATATATGTACGTATATATATATATATATTATATATATGGATCTTTACTTTAAATTCCAAACACAAGTGACTAATTTCCTAAAATTTAATTGACGAGAAATTAACATATGATAACTTTTATGTATCTACAATCAACTTGTTTTATTTTATTTTCATCCTAGTAGAGATCTTTCTTTACCCCAATTGGTCACCGGAGACCCAGATGTCTGAACGCATCAAACTCACCTTCGAGGCCAGCACATATGACTAGTCACAACTGACTAGACCAGGCCAGGACTGCTCTATGATCAGGGATGTGCCAACTCAGGTTTTTAAGGTTCCTTTATCCTAACAACAAAGAAAGGCTCTCAACAATTAAAAGTTAATTTATTTAAATTATCTACTATGTTCTCTTATGCTCTAAATCTGAAATGCCTAATTTTAATATTTTCACTTCCTCTCACAGCAACCTCAAACCGTACCTGTACATTTATTTAATACCCATATACATGCTATTACAGAACCCTTACTCCAGACCTTCCAACAAGATCAATTTCAGCCAACAAACTCATTCAAAACAAATTAGATTCATCACATTACAACATGCACAATTTCACAGTTTCAGTTATAACACCCAATACAATAAAAGTCATAAAACAGTTTCACAAGAGCACACCAGTTCAACATTCATATGCATATATTTTTATAAAATAAATTCATACAAAAATAATTAGCTCCCCTTAATTGGAAAGCTTAACAGTACCACTCCTAGGAACGCTCTAGCAGTACCTCCTCACAGAGGCAAGTTTGACAGCACCTATAAGCCACCAAAAATTGGTGCAGAGCACATTTCTTAGAGTTGGAAGGGACAGAGAAACTAAAGGAAAAGCTACCAGTAACAGGCAACCAACAAGTTGCATGGCTTAGGATCAAGAACGGTTGAAGAAAAGGAAAAAAACACTTACCGGTCGGAATGGAAAAACGTTTGGTTCAAACTGAAGCCCTTGGTGCAGCGAGCGCAAAAACACCTTCAAATCAAAATTTGATCGGTTCAATGAAGAGAAAGTCTAGAGAGAAGGCAGAGAGAATTTTAGGGCAAGGGTTTTAGAGAGAGAAAGAAAGCTGGAAAAATGAAGGAATTCTGATTTTTAGAAAACCCCTTCCTAAGGTCATGGATCCTTAGCTTATAGGTTGACTGCCTCAACATAAGACCCAATAGCCTTATTATTTTCAGCTCCCCAACAAATAAAATTTTCGTCCTCGAAAATAAAACTTACCAGGAAATAGATGAGGGTAAGACTCTCGCATCTCTTCCTCCAATTCCCAGGTTGAGTCACCCGTTCTATAATCCCAAATGACCTTGACGAGTCTGGTACGCTTACCTTGAGGTCATTTGGTTTATCTTTCTTCCACTCTAATTGGTTGTACCTCCATGGACAAGTCTTCTCTAACTTGGACATCTTCTACTTCTAGGACATGAGACGGATCTGGTACATATCTCCTAAGCTGTGAGACGTGAAACACCGGGTGAAGATTAACCAGCTCAGGTGGCATGGCTATCTCATACGCAACTGGCTCTATGCGCCTCGAGACCTGATAGGGACCAAGGTATCTGGGGGACAACTTCCTAGCTCGAATAGCTCTTCCCACACCAGTGGTAGGAGTTACTCGGAGGAACACGTGATCCCCAACTGCAAACTCTAAGGGTTTCCGCCTTCGATCAACATATGATTTCTGCCTACTCTGAGACGCTCTCATCCTTTCCTGTAACAACTTCACCTTCTCTGTGGTCGATTGCACTAACTCTGGCCCAATCAATAATGATTCACCCTCCTGAAACCAACACAGAGGGGTTCTGCAGCGCCTCCCATACAAGGCCTCAAATGGCGCCATACCAATACTAGCCTGGTAGTTGTTGTTATAAGTGAATTCTACCAACGGTAACACTTCATCCTAGGCTCCCAGATGATCCAGTATACATGTTCTCAACAAATCTTCTAAGGATTGTATCGTTCTCTCAGACTGGCCATTTGTCTAAGGATGGTAAGATGAACTCATTTGTAGCCTGCTACCCATTCCACTCTGTATTGTTTGCCAGAAACGGGAGGTGAATCTTGGGCCTCTATCTGACACAATACTGGAAGGTACTCCATGAAGCTTCACAATCTCCTTAACATATAACTGTATCAGTTTTGTCATAGACATTCTCAAGTCGATTGTCAAGAAGTGGGCGTTCTTGGTCAATCTGTCCACTATAACCCATATAGCATCATGCTTCCTGAAAGTGCGTGGTAAATGGGTAACAAAGTCCATGGCTATGCTATCCCATTTCCACTCCGGAATTTCCAATGGCTGGAACAGACCTCCAGGTCTCTGATGTTCCACTTTGGCCTTCTGACAAGTTAGGCAGGAAGCAACAAACTAGGCTACGTCTTTTTTCATACCAGACCACCAGAATGACTTCTTGAGATCTTGGTACATTTTTGTCATACCTGGATGTATGCTAAAACAACTTCGGTGACTCTCCTCAAGTAATATCCTCTTTAATTCTCCATCATTGGGAACACACGTCCTTCCCTTAAACCTCAAGAGACCATTCATCCTTGTGTTGAAGTCCTTTCGCTTTTCTGTACCAATAAGAGCGGCTGATGTCCGAAGCTCGGGGTCTAACAACTGTCCTTCTTTAATACGCTCTATTAAACTACAAGATATCACAAATTTACTGCATATAATACTGTCTGGCTCAACTTCAACTTGGAGTGCCAAATCTCTGAAACTCTCTACCAATTTGAGCTCTCTGACCATTAAAGTGGACATGTGCACTGTCTTCCTGCTCAAGGCATCTGCTACTACATTCGCCTTCCTAGGATGGTATAAAAGTTCAAAATCGTAGTGTTTGAGAAATTCCATCCATCTCCTCTGTCTCATGTTCAACTCTTTTTGGCCAAAGAGGTACTTCAGACTTTTGTGGTCACTAAACACTCGGAATTGGGCACCATATAAATAATGCCTCCAAATCTTCAAAGCAAAGACAACTGCAATTAACTCCAAGTCATGAGTGGGGTAATTCTTCTTATGTACTTTGAGTTGTCTTGAGGCATAAGCAACCACTCGTTTCTCTTGCATTAGAACGCATCCCAACCCTTGATGAGAGGCGTCACAGTAAACCTTAAAAGGTCTACCCGTGTCTGGAATAACTAGCACTAGGGCGTTTGTCAACCTTTGCTTAAGCTCTTGGAACCTAGTTTCACACTTTTCAGTCCAAACAAAAGGATGATCTTTCCTGGTCAACTGAGTCAATGGGGCTACTATCCTGGCAAAGTTCAAGCGGCGATAATAGCCCGTAAAGCCTACAAAACTCCTGACCTCAGTGACTGTCTTTGGTCTTTCCCACTCCATCACAGCTTGTACCTTGGTTTGATCAACCGTAATTCCACCAGCTGAGATGACATGTCGCAAGAAATGGACCTCTTCCATCCAGAACTCGCACTTAGATAGCTTGGCATACAACTTTCTCTCCCTCAATACCCCAAGCAATATCCTCAAGTGATCTTCGTTTTCTTCTTGAGTCTTGGAATAGACGAGAATGTCGTCTATAAAGACTATGACAAACTTATCCAAGAATGGTCTAAATATCTAGTTCATGTAGTCCATGAAGATGGCTGGAGTATTAATCACACCAAAATACATAACCACATACTCATAGTGGTCATATCTAGATCTAAAAGTTGTCTTCTGTACATCGTCAACCTTCACCAAAATTTGATGGTATCTTGACCGCAAGTCTATCTTGGAGAACACTGTAGCTCCATACAATTGATCCATCAGGTCATCTATCCTTGGCAAGAGGTACTTGTTCTTAATAATGAGCTTGTTTAGCTGCTTGTAATCAACACATAACCTAGAAGTTCCATCCTTCTTCTTCACAAACAAAACAGGCGCACCCCATGGTGAGACACTGGGTCTGATAAACTGCTTCTCTAGCAGCTCTTCAATTTGCTTCTTCAGCTCTGCTAACTCTGCTGGAGCCATCCGGTAAGGGGCTATAGAAATTGGTCCTGCTCTTGAGACCAAGTCAATAGAGAACTCTATCTCTCTCGGAGGAGGTAGGCCATGAACTTCTTCGGGGAACACATATGGAAAGTCATTCACCACGAAAAGGTCTCCATCATTTGAAGGGTTCACGTCTGGAACTACGTCTATGTGTGACATGATCAAGAAACAATAAGCACCCTCTATAAGGTCTTGCCTCAACACACCAAGTGACAAGGGTAAGTTTTCCTCTTCATTAGGAAAGATTAGCTTCTTTCCACCGCAGTCCAGGAGAACATGATTGGCAGTTAACCAATCCATTTCCAAGATTACATCTAGCCCCTGCAAGGGTAACCAGATAAGGTTCACTCTAAACCTGCGCCCTTCCACCTGGATAGGACATCTAGAACACACCTTAGACGTTCTCACTAACCCTGTTGCTGGTGTAGATACCAATAAGTAACACTGAAGCTCTTTGACAACCAAACTGAACCTCTCCACACAAGCCTCGGACACAAAAGAATGTGTCGCCCCCGAATAAAATAAAGTCACACATGAAGCTCCAAATAACAAGTAGTTGCTAAATATTAGGTTACCTACACTGCCTGCCTCATCTCTAGTCAAGGCGTAAACTCTCCCTGTTGCTTGCGGCCTAACATTTGCACCTCTCTATACTGCTCTCCCCGATGTGCGTGGCGATAATCTTGTCCTCCTGACTGTAGGACAGTCTCTAGCATAATGGTCGTCCCGTCTGCAGATGTTACACCTCTTGTACCCTATAAGCTGAGGGCACACAGATTGGAGGTGTGGTCTCCCACACATGAAGCATCGGACTGGGCTGGAAAAACTGGATTGCCTCTACTGTACTGAAGGCTGAGATGATGAACCCCTGGACCCAGAAGAGGTAGGTCTAGAGAAAGGGGTCGTCTTAGAGCTGGATCCACCCCTCGATACCGTAGGTCCTCCAACCCTCAGTGGTTGGATCTGATGATTCTGTTGCCCTTCTGGTTCTCCCTTGGTCTTCTCCATATCACGGGCCATCTCCACTAAAGCGGAGAACTCTCTGATGCGCAACCGCTTCACTAGCAACTTTATATCCTTCCTCAGCCCATTTTCAAATTTCCTGCACTACCAGTCTTCATCTACCGTAATGGTGTTGAAGCGGAGAAGGTGTTTGAATCGATCCACATACTCAGAAAATGATCTGTTGCCTTGTGCTAGCTCCAGAAACTCCACTTCTTTTGCAAATCTCACACTGTTTGGAAAGTATTCAGTGTAAAATTTGGTTCTAAATAGCTCCCAGGTAATAGGAGTCTCTCTTCTAGTCAAGATCATCTTCATGTTGTTCCACCAATGGCCAACTTCTCCTGTTAGCAAATGTAGGCCAGTTTTCTCTCATCAGGACACCCTTTCGCCTCAAAGATACGTTCCATGTCTTGGAACCAGTGATCAACTTCATCAGAACTGCACTTTCCATTAAACCTGGTTGGATGGTGTTGGAGAAAACTCTCCAAGGTCCACTCCTGAATTGGTGCAACAGATGAGCTAGCACCGAGAGTGGGTACACCTCTAACCATCATCTCCATGAGTTGTCTTTGGGTGTTATCAGTCTCGATCCTTGCATTGTCAGCTGACACCCTTACATCTTCTAAACTTTCTAAAGCAATGGTGTTTTGTTGCACTAAGGCAGCATTCTGCTGCTGCAGTGCCTCAAGTATGGCCTCTAGTCGAGCATTGGACTCAGAGGACCCCGATTGAGGAGGTGGAGGAGGAGGAAGCCTAGGTGCCATCTTTTCTGCTGACATAGAGAGAAAAGACCATCAGTCCATTCAAAGAAATAAGGATGATTAACCTAACTTGATTAAGAGTACACAAGTACAAGCCATGCATACACACAACCTACGAGATGTTCCTAGGAAAGAAACTGCTCTGATACCATAAATGTGACATCCCAAATATATAGCAGATATATATGCAAAGACATTACCAATTTATAATTTTAGGAAATTAGTATAAATATGTATATTTACAAGAGATTGTACGTATCATATATATATATATATATATATATATATATTAGTTATGATTAATTTAGAATCCAGAGTAGCCTTGATTGCAGCAAAAACAGGTGCCTGAAAAGAGAGTTTGATATGCTTCTAATATAATATAAAAATATATATTTATAACGTTACATATCATATATAATGTAAATATAGATTTTTATATAATATATATAATATAAAAATCTATATTTACATTATATATGAATATAAAAATCTATATTTACATTATATATGATATGTAACGTTATAAATATATATTTTTATATTATATTAGAAGCATATCAAACTCTTTTTTCAGGCACCTGTTTTGCTGCCATCAAGGCTACTCTGGATTCTAAATTAATCATAACTAATATCCCACCCTGTAAATCATAAAGTGAAAAATGGATATTGGAGTTATTGATTGAAAATACTAACGCACCATTAAACTAATATATATATATATATATATATATATAATAATAATAATAATAATACAGTAAGGATAGTTGTTTCTTATATTAAAACGTGAGTGTTAATCAATAATCATATTACTTGTAGGTATGTATAAATTGACGCATTTTATGAGCTGTTATGGGTTAGTTGGAGCTGTTTGGTTCTTGGTATTGATTAACTTTGATTAAATTGTGGAGATGTTATTTTTATAATTTGTGAGTGGTGAGTAATGTATATTGTTGTTGAGATTGTGTATATGTTGATTGTGGCAGAAAGTATATGATTACAAAGTGATGAAAGTATGATCCAAGTTGTAAATTAAGTTCCATCTGTGTTGGATCTCTTGGTGAGATCCTTAGTGTTTTAGAATGAAAGTAGGAGCTCAGTCTTGGGGGTCATTCTGAAACTCCAATGGCTAATCATACTCAAGTAGAGGGATTAATCCATGTGGTGAGGAGTAGCAGGAGGTCTTAGTCTTGGGGGCTTCCAGTATGCCTCAAGGCCCGGAACAGGCTAACCTCGTGAGTGTGGCAGGGTGGGGAACCTAAGTTTCATAAGTTACCACGAGTGCAGGACCCGCCATAGCTCGACTATCATTCTAAAGTCCGGACGAGTCATGTATGCCTTAAACTGCTTTGATTTAAATTAACTCTTGTATGTTATGTGCTTGATATGAGGCATGCTTTTATATAATTAGCTCACCCTTGCTTGTTTATGTGCTTATTGTATGTGTTTTCTTTTGCAATAATCATTCACTTGGATGTGAGTAGAGGAAGATGAGGTTTCTTTAGAGGCAACATTGGAGACAAATGAAGATGATGCTGCAGCTTAGACTCACTAGGAATTCTTAGTTCTCTTATGTCATTTTGAAGAACCTTGTTATGTTTTAAGTTTCAGATTCTTGACATATTTTGGAATACTCTAGTGCTTGAAGTTTTAATTTCTTAGTAAATTCTGGAAGACTATAATCCTATAATACTTTAAGTACATCTCTTAACTGTTTTCTAATATTATAAATTGGTGATGTCTTTGCATATATATCTGCTATATATTTGGGATGTCATATATTGATGTAGTATAATTATAATATACGTATATAACAAATAAAAGTTTATATATGGTGAGAATAATATATGTATCTGGAAATTAATATATTATTTTTAATGCATAAAGAATTCGTGTATTTTAAAGTTTAACAAAGTTTGAAAGTTATGGTTTGGGTTTTCTATTATACGTATTTAAGGATTTGAGATTATTATACATAAAAGAAAATGGAGTAATCACACACTTTTGATTATTTCATTTTTGTAGAAAAAAATTGTATTTTGACAATTAATATTTGATAACGTCAGTAATTGGCTATTTGTATTCACTGCTTTATATTGAGTTGGTAAATTGCATAGTTTTTTTAAGTAATGGTGGCTTAGAGGTAGCATTTTGTTGTTGTGTTTTATTTAATTTTATGTATATATTGATAATAAGATGGCTTGTGAGTTTTGATTATTAAGATTTGGTCCGTAATTAAATTTTTGGGTGGTACTTGCACCGAATTAGTTTTCATTAAGTGTAGTAATTTGAATAAAACTAGTTTTGGAAAATGAATGAATTTTTAGAAAGAAAGTGATTACTTAACAAAAGGAGGTTTGAGTATTGAATAACTTTTGGTAGGTGCAGGTGAATTTTTTAAAATTTGATTAATGATTTAAGTAGTGAATTTGGTGATTAATTGTCATATGAAAATAAATTGTTTATGATAAATAAAGTTTTTGTTGATGCCTAAATTTTTTGGAAAGTTGATTTATAAGAAGTTAAGTTCTTATTGATGAGTCTATAACAAATTGTTATGTGTAGAGTTAATTTTATGTATATGATGATTATAAGATGGCTTGGGAGTTTCGATTGTTAAGATTTGGTCCGTGATTAAATTTTTGGGTTGTACTTGTAGCTAATTAATTTTCATTAGGTGTAATTTGAATAAAACTAGTTTTGGAATATGAATGGATTTTTAGAAAGAAAGTGATTACTTAACAAAAGGTGGTTTGATTGAATGACTTGGTGGGTGCAGGTGAATTTTTGAAAATTTGATTAATGGCTTAAGTAATGAAATTTTTTATTAGTTGGCATATGAAAATAAATTGTTTATGATAAATAAAGATTTTTTGAAATCTAAATTTTTTGGAAGGTTGATATAGCTAAGTTCTTATTGATGAGTCTATAACAAATTGTTATATGTGCTAGTGGTTAAATATTAGTGTAGAGGAAGATAACTTTTCTGGCGGGAATATCTTTATGGTTTTAGTAATTGTGGTAATTAAATGTTGGAAGCTAAGCTTGATGAAATTGTGAAAAGAGATGAACTAAGGTATGATTATCTATTATGAAAAAGGAGTTTATGAAAATGATGTTTAAAGCATGAATTTTAGTATTTAATCTTTGTATAATAGTTCGAGGTAATTGATTATGTTTTAATAAAAGGATTTAGTAAATATTATTGGAATATTTTTTTTACGATGGATTGTAGAGTTATTGTTGAATGAAATTATCATCGATAACATGTTAAATCAATTTTGTTAGGTGTATAGATATAAATCGTTAAGAAATAATGATGATTATTTGGTGAAGGAAATAATTAATATTGTTTTTCTCTAACGAGAAGAAGATAACGGTTTGTGTAAGTTCTAGTGTGCCTCGGACATCTATATAGACATCCGTTGTGGTCAGACCCGACGTCTATATAGACGTCTGAGGCACTTCCGATGTCCATATAGACGTCTAAGGCACACCCCCCGACGTCTATATAGACATCAGATGAAGCCACTCCCGACGTCTATATGCCTGAAACGGGTTGTTTAGGGATTAGGGGTTTGGACGTCTGTCAATGCACTAACCGACGTCTATTAGGTGTTTGTTTTTAAAAAAATAATTTATTTTTACATTAAAACCACACCTGAAAAAACAGAAAATTGTCCCATAACAATATAGTATATTATATATGCGTTTCATATAAAGAAAGTTCTACTTAATGTACAAAATAATCCAATACCAAAACTATCAAGATATAAACTTAAACTAAAACTAAGCAATGTTCAACAACAAATAAAACTGTTCCTAACTCCATCTTTGCAGAAGATAAGGTGTTCACTCCTGCCTTATCTGCCTAATTGTGTCCTCTGGTATAGGAGATGTACTCTTAAAGCGCTGCAAAATTGAAGAAAGATTCATTATGGTTTCATATATGTTTAAAGATGAATTTGATTTGTAATGTATTCAAGGTATGCATCATTGCCTCATTCCAATCATCTGTAATGACAATTCGAATGATGGTCTTAATCCAACACATGACATAGAAGCCACATTCCCATGAATCCTGCTGCTGGTTACACTAAAATGATAAACTAAATAGTCAAGAATTTAGATCATTCAATAACAAAGAAAATGAATTAGAACTATAAATGACTTACAACCTTTGGATGTAAAATTTGAACTAGTTGACCTTGAGATTTACCAATAACTCTGTACAGATTGAAAACACAAAGAAAATTATCATAACTATATTTATCATAGAAGTTTAAGTTGAAGATCAAATTCAAAGTCATTTTTAATTTTACATTATTTGGGAATGATGACCATCAGCTGCCAGTGCGACCTATCACGAAGGACAAATAGTTATTTAACTAAGTAATTAAGGAAACTTTAATAATGAACTTTTACATATAACAACACCTACCCATCAATGTATGGCACAAGGTATACGTCTCTTTTTGACTCATCCATCCATGTTTGCAAATAATGTTGTCTGTTTTCAAGTGTGTTACCAGAAGGTTGAATGGTCTGAGGTTTACCAGATCCGTACATGGAAGACCGACCTTGATCTACAACGATTGTGTCCATGTACCTAAAACAACATAGTTAAGTTGTTAGAAACTATAGGAATAAAAGAAAAAGAAATATGGAAGACAAAATTAACTATCTTACATGCACCACAATTGAATGATGGAAATATTCAACATCCTGTCTCCCCCAATCACCTCCAATGCATCAGGCAATGTGATATATACTGGCACATGAGGGGGGCAGACCAAATACTCTCAAATCACAGTATAGTTCTAATGGTGTTCTCTTTAACTTGGGTAATCTTATCATTAGCTTTGATAGAGGATCATCCTCCGCTTCAGCCATGTCATCATCTTCATGTATGACTTTATCATGAATCGGATGCTTCTGAGGACGTGTGAGTCAAATTTCAAAATTTCTCTTCTTTTCATTAAGTATAAAACAATACAATCAATGAATGAGATTAGTAATGTGACATCAACAATATGGGGTGTTATAAAATCCATAACTAAGTTTTGTGTATTGGGTAATAAGGCCCAACAATCTTTAAAATAAAAGACCCACTTCCTCAGGACCCGCGAGAGATAAAATATCTTTCATGAATAACTCTGCCAGAGAGGCAGTCTTCGTTGCACGAAAGAGAAAGAGGAAGCTCGAGGCTATTTTTGAAGCTTAGAGAGAGAAGAAATGCGTAGCTCACTAGAAGCATGCAACCATGGTTGTTTGGAGAAGAAAAAAAGAAGATCCACACAAGTGTTTCATCAAAGGTAAGAAAAACACAAACTTTCTTTATTTCTGTAATGGTGTTTTTACTACCGTATGTTACAACTAGAAGGGAAGAGGGAAACCCTATTTATAGGATTTGTGGGAAAAAAGAAAAAACATAAAACTAGAAAACCCTAACTAACTTAATTAAAAACTATTATTGTTTAAACAGTAATCTTGCCGATTATTTTAGTCCAAATACTGTGTCTATCTTGTTTCTTCTCTTATATCTTAGAAATCTAAGAAGCATGTCATAGTTTCGTAAATTCTTTTAGACTGAACATTGTGCTATTCATAGTATAACTTATGAAAATTAATGGCTAATATATTTTCTTCACGACTTTGATGTTTCTCTTGAAGCGGTCTTGGTGTTATTTGAATAAATTTAGTTCCTAAGATTTTACCTATTAATTCAGCACAAGAACTTGTTGATGTCTCGTAAAAATCTTTGCTTAATTTTAACTTAAGGATGAACGACAGTCATTCCCAAACTTAAAAAGATATTGGTTTGATATCTGTTGGTAGATAATAATTATTATAAATAAAATAATATTAATCTTATCTCAAAGTAGTATAAACTTTAAATCTACTGTTAGTTAATAAATCATTATAAGGGGTATTATATTGATCTCTCTTGTTAATCTTGCTATAAGATAGAAAGTTTACTATAACTAATTTCTATATATAACATGTACCTAGGGTTAGGGTGTGAGTGAAAAATAATATTTGAAACAATATTTATTATTTTATATATCTTTATTTCTTTTCTGGTATTTGAATAGAATTTGTCATAAATTTTACACCACTAATTAATTAGGTTATAGTTACATAAACAAAAGTGAATTATATTAACATATTAAAATACTAATGATTAACTTTTTTTTCTTCTAACAATTATGATTACATACTGTTTGCATTAGAAAAGTCAAATTCGTGTCAGTTGCGAAACCAAAAACGCACGTTTTCAAAACAGTAATTAATTTATTACTTCATTTATTAGCCTCAAATTTTAGGCCAACAAATAATGAAAGATTAAATGTTTTCATGAGTTGAATTTCTGTTTAGTATTCGATTTTAAAAATAAAGATATTGGACTCTTATGTTATAAAAAATATATGAATAAGGTTAAGAAAGAAATAACAAATTCAATAAATTATCGAAAAAAAACTAAATAAGAAAAAGAAAAAGTTGGACAGTAAAAAAAAAATAAAAGAAAAAAAGTATTGTCACGTTAGCATGAACTTAATGTTGTTGTTGAAATTCATTTTTTAACATGATAATGAAGTAAACATTTAAGCCAAAAAATTAAAAGTGAAGTCTCTAGTCATTAATATATATTGCATATATATAACTTTAGGGGCCTCTATTTGAAAACGTTGTTTAACTTTTTTCTTTTATTTCTTAAGTATTTGTTGTACTGTTTTTCAACTAAAATTTCAAAAAACAACTAAAATTTCAATTTTGCAGATAATTAAGACTCAATCTCGTAACTTTCAAGTAAAAAATATAAAGATATCAACGATATTATTCTTTAGCTTTGTTAACAATTTTTTTTTAAGTTGGAATATTTAAAAATTTATCTATTACTAATATTTTTCAAAAATCTAAGTTAGTCAACTTATAAAATCAAGGGTAGTTAATTAAAATGATAAAAGAAAAAATGGGCTAAGTAGTAGGAACTCTTTAATTTGTATACATGATTTTGATATTTTTCTATAATTTTAATTTTCAATCCCTCGGCACTTCTATTATATAAAAATGACATAATTTAAAATTATAAACAATTAATAAATTTTGAAAAATAAAAGTTGAGAGCTTATAACCCTATTTTTAAATTTAGGAATTATGCATTTAGTTCTAGAAGGAAAGACTATACAATTACATATTTTATCAAATGAAAAGGTTATTAATTTGAGGCAAGGTAAATTTTGTAATTAAAAAATGGCGCCAAAAAAAGTATAGTTTAGTATCTCTTTTGTATTTCATTTAGATTTAGATTAGATTTTCATAAAAAAATTAATTAATTAAATATAAAAATATAAAAAGTGTATGGACCAAAATTACAGAGATTTTTTAAAACTTAGAAACTAAAAGCACGAGAAAAAAAAATGGAATGATCAGAGTTAGAAATTAAGAATTAAAGGACTAGAATTTTAAATAGTTAAAAGTATTATATACCAAATATAAAAATATTCCCATTTTCTAAACGCTCTTTTTAGTTACTAACTAATAACTAATAAAAGATATAAAAGCATTCTTTAAATAGTTAACTAATTGATCAAAAATGTCTATATCTTGAACCAGGTAGTGAAAAGATACAAAACAAATTCTTTAAATAGCAACATGTGCATTTAATGATAAATGTAAATGAAAATAATTCATTAATTAATAAATGTCTATATCTAATGGTTGGGTATGTAACCAACTTAGTACTCGCACCCAATTTTTCATAAAATCGTGCAAATTAGTCATTTCCACAGGTGGGAGTTGTGACACACACAACTTTGGAAGTTAAAGACCCTCATGCCCCACCACCCAAATGTAAACACAATGAAATAAATATAATAAACATAATAAACCTAAAAAAAAAGCCTTTAAAAATAAAAAACGCATATTATGTACCTTTTTTTTCAATTTTCTTCTCACAACTATTATCTTATATTTTTTAATTCTGAGTTTATATATATATATATATATGTGTGTGTGTGTGCATGTTCACAGACATAGTTCAGTAAACCTGCATAAGGTGCTGAGGCATACTAAGCTTGTGATCAAAATCATCATCAGTGATCACTGAGAGAAAAAGAGAAATATGAGAAGCGAGTGTCATCCACAGTTAAGGGGAGGAAGAGGAGGTAGCAAGTATAAACATGAATTTTCTGCAGCTGAAATGGAATCACTGGCAAGCATTTGTGAGGTTGTGTTGCCTCCTTTGCCTATGAATGCTTTGAAGAGCAGAAAACAAGGCCAACCTGGTGATGATGACAACAAGGTTCTGCAGAATTTCTGTGACATTTCTGGTTCTCGCTATCCAATCCCTCATGAGGTACATATATACTTGATAAAATATGCTTTTGTTTTCGTAATTTTCTGTCAAAATTTGATGAAAAGATGCTTTTTGTTGTTGAGTTTTTGATAATAACAGAAGTTTTGGGGTGTGTTTAAAGAGCTTGGGATATCATATGCAAGTATAGTATTGAACTAAGTTTCTTCATCACTTGTTTTCCTTCTCTGATTTACAAGAAATTGCTGTTGACAAGAAACAGCTTGAGTGTATAAGTGGGCCCCACATGATTACCATATGTTCATTTCAAAATCCTTGCAGTTCTGCATGCCCTTAATGTGTGTGTACCAACACGAACTCATAACAAGGGAAAGAAAGTAATTTCAAAAATGCAGATTGAAATTCACCTCTGGTATGAGATGGAAGAAGTGTAAGGATTGATACACGTAACTGGATATGAAAATCATTAATGAGTTGGCGATATCATTTGACCTTATACCTTAAAAAAGTAACTCATAATAACTGAGATTGTCTATTGCAGCATGGCAGCTACTAATTACTGTCTCTGTCTGTCCCTGTCATGCACTTGAAAGAACACTTTTTCCTATCACTTTTACTTTCTTCATGTGGCATTCACATTCTTGTGCAGTATAACAGAAAAAAAAGTTAGAATGAATTTGTATCCTAATTACTACTTTATACCCTTTGATTCAATTTAACATATTCCAATAATAATCTACTAAGGATGAACATTTGGTCTATCTTCTGCACTTTTAATAAGTCATTTCATACTAGTAACAAAAGCTTAAATATTTTCCTACATCTTTTCTGGTGCACAGATCAGAAATTCCTTGTTTTAGTATGTCGTCGAAGTACGGATTGAACCATATCCACGGATTCGTTTGGTTCGGTATACTGTTCATTAACTCTACTTTTTTTAATTCAAAATCACTATCTGTCATAATGAATTCATAATGATGCATCAGAAGTTTAGAGTCTCGTGGTGATACTGGGACCAGGGTAATTAATATAGTCTAGGATAGGCCCTATACTTCTGAAATTTTAATAAATCCATTTATTACAATTTAATGTAAGTGGAACTCTTAGAGAAAAATTAGATTGTGATTTTTCTCCTACCATATTGGTAGAAACCGTTTCTGTGATGGCATTTTCTCTTAAAACATAATATGATGAGACATTTTACATTTATGTATTGTGAAGATATTTTGAAATTCATGTTGACCAACTATTCATTAAGTTATCGACAGTTATATTATATGATAGGGAAAATATTTCTTTTAAGCACTCTTTAAACGGATTGGCACAGTAATGTTTGTTAGATTAGTTGAGTAATTTTTTGTTAACATTCTTCATATCTCTCATAATCATATCTTATTTTGAATGAAAACAGGTTGCTGAGTTGCTCACAAAGAGGAGCTTAATAGAAGCGCTGATACTGGTAAGAGTGGTCTTATGGCTGCTGGCTACAAGGTTGGGAACCTTGTTGCTTTGTGGTTTCCTCTGTCTTGGTGAGAAATGGCCTTATATCAACAACTTTTCAAACATGTCTTTGGAGAAGAGAGAAAAGGTTATGCAGCATTGGTTGAAGCATAGGTTCCTCACGCCTATTAGACTGGCATTTGGTTATGTCAAAGTCCTGGGCCTTTATGCATTTTTCTCTTGGGTATTGTTCAGTCTCTGCGCAAAGTTCTCTTATTAATTTTTACTAGTCATCTGCACCTAATGATTTCTAATAACATTATATAACACGCTAAAATTTCACTAAGAAATACTTAGTCCCTCATTTGTCTTATTTAGTGTCCTAAATTGAGTAAGTTTTCTTTATACTTGTTAGTGCTTTTTAAACTAAGTTATTACGTCAATATTTTTCTTATTGAGAGTACTTACTTTTATTGATATGTTTCAGAGTTTTTCATGTTACCTTACTCTGACTAGATTAGTATAAAAACTAGTAGCAGATGAATAGAACACTGATGGACTAAAGTTAAACATTTTAAACTTGTGGGGTTAAAACTAAGAAGAAGGAAGAATGTTGTAGCCTGAAAGTTTCTTAAAAGAGATTAAAGCTATAGAAAATTTCTTGAAATTTTTGCAGGTTGATGAAAATGGTGATAACCCGGCATGGAAAGCCATTGGATATGAGGTATCAAACGAGAAACTGGACAGTGTCTCCAATAATAGGCCCCTTGAAAAGGGGACTATAGAAACCATGCATGAATCTGACACAACTCTTCAACAATCTCTTTCCAAGAAAGGCCTCAATGTTGAACTGGACTTCGACAGCAACATCCTCAAAGTCAAATGTGATGCAGTAGTTGTTGGGTCTGGTTGTGGCGGAGGTGTTGCAGCTGCCGTTCTTTCAAGGGCTGGCCACAAGGTGGTTGTTCTTGAGAAAGGAAACTATTTTACTCCTAAGGATTATTCATCTCTAGAAGGTCCCTCAATGAATCAACTATATGAAACTGGGGGGATGCTTGCTTCTGCAGACTCCAGAATACTGGTTTTGGCAGGATCAACAGTGGGAGGTGGCTCTGCTGTTAATTGGTCTGCCTGCATTAAAACACCACACAAGGTGCTGAAAGAGTGGTCTGAGGATCACAAGCTTCCCTTCTTTTCAAGCCAAGAATATCTCTCTGCAGTGGAGTCTGTATGTGAAAGGATTGGAGTCAAAGAAAACTGTACACAAGAGGGATTCCAAAATCAAGTGCTGAGAAAAGGGTGTCAGAATCTTGGCCTCAAAGTTGACTATGTGCCAAGAAACTCTTCAGGGAATCATTACTGTGGCTCATGTGGTTATGGCTGTCCAAAAGGAGAGAAACAAGGGACTCAAGCAACTTGGCTTGTAGATGCAGTTGACAAAGGTGCAGTAATAATAACAGGATGCAAAGCTGAGAGGTTCTTGTTGGAAAGCAACAGGAGTGGAAATGGCAGAAAGAAGAAATGCTTGGGAGTGCTGGCAAAAGCATTAAACAACCAAGTCACAATGAAGCTACAAATTGAGGCTAAAGTGACAATTTCCTCTGGTGGGGCACTTTTGACACCCCCTTTACTAATATCTAGTGGACTAAAAAATAAGAACATTGGAAGGAACCTCCATCTCCACCCTGTCCTAATGGCATGGGGATACTTCCCAGAATCAAATAATTCAGAATTTAAGGGGAAAACCTATGAGGGAGGTATAATCACATCAGTCCATAAAGTGCCATCAACAGACTCCAAATCTGATTCAAGAGCCATAATTGAAACCCCTTCACTAGGACCAGCATCCTTTGCTGCACTGTTTCCTTGGCAGTCAGGACTAGACTTCAAAGAAAGAATGTTGAATTACCCCAGAACTGCACATTTAATCACAATTATAAGAGACATGGCTAGTGGACGGGTGACTTCAGAAGGAAGGATCAACTACAAGTTGAATGAAATTGACAGAGAAAACATGAGGGCTGGCTTGCAACAAGCACTGAGGATTCTAATAGCTGCAGGAGCAGTTGAGGTAGGCACACACAGAAGTGATGGTCAGAGTCTCAGGTGTAGTGGCGTTAGTGAAAATGAGGTGCAGGAGTTCTTGGACAGTGTGTGTCCAATGGAAGGAGCACTTTCACCAGGTGAGAAATGGAACATATATACTTCTGCTCATCAAATGGGGAGCTGCAGAATGGGGGTCAATGAAAAAGAAGGTGCAGTTGATGAGAATGGAGAGACATGGGAGGCTGAAGGGTTGTTTGTTTGTGATGCCAGTGTGCTTCCAACTGCAGTTGGAGTCAATCCCATGATCACAATCCAATCAACTGCATACTGTATCTCTAGTAGAATAGTAGACTACCTTGGAAAGAGTCAAATCTCAGAAGTTCCTTGAATTTTCTTCATCACTCGAGGCATGTAATTCGAGTTGGATCATCAAATTGGGTGCCTTTTACCATAAAAATAAGTTTACAATAGAAAATTTTTCATCTTCAGGCACCTTTTACTAAAGAAAGGACACACCCTTTTGGTGGGATTTATAATCTCCATCTCCTGTTAAGAAAGGAATTATGAGAACTGAATCTAAGTCTTGAATAGAAAATCTGGGTATGTGTTAATATTTACTGGTATATGGTATATGGAGATGTGTAATTCGAGTTTTCAATTATCTTTGTTCAGCAAAGGTACTCTTCTATATGGAAACAAGAAAATCAATCACATAAAAAAAACTCATGTCTTCTTATAAAGAAATACGTAATTGTCATTTTTCTTTTATACTGTAATGAAATCAATCATCCATTTGATCTTAAAAACATCATTACAATTTTCTCTTTAAAACACACATTAGAAAGTTAGCGAAGGATGGTGTAATTAAATTACTTATATGACACTAAAACAGATTAACATGTTACATGTCAGACCTCGGAAATTTAACCCAAACCCCACCTGTTTAATCTCATTTAATGCGCCCAAAACCCTGTTCAGATTCATTTAAAACGCACCCAAAACTCTGCACACTGACGCCAGGTGTCAAGAATGGAAGATTCGAAAATCAGTAAGTGGAGGACAGGTGTCCATAGGAGAGTGCACGTCCGTTGGACGTGGGGTAGACAAAAATGATTTTTTGAACAACCCTGTTCACTCTCCTCTGCATGCACTTCTTCTTCCCAACTCTGACTTTCCATTTCCTCCTCCTTCTCTCTAGAAATTCCCCTTCTCTCTCTACTGTAGCTCACTCTTCTCTGCTCCGATCACCGTTCAGGCACCGTAGAAGGATTCCCGGCGTCGTGAGCTTCATTCTGGACCGAACAGTTCCAGATTCTGAAATTGGTAAGTTTCTCTTCTTCGTCGAGCATTCTTTTGTTACAAGCAAAGCCAAATTCTGGTTGCATGAAGGGGTATAGTCTAAGTTATTCTTGATTTTATATGGTTAGATTTAGTTGGAAGAATTAAGTGATCTTTGAGGGTAGAAAGCTGTAGACGGGCGAACCCAAAATCTTACGTTTAGAACGTTTCACTCACTGATCCAGGTAAGGGAAACTTATTTAATTTAATTGACATTTGTATGTTGTCTTACTGTATGAACGTCCGTTGTTTGAAGGAATGAATATGATGCATGCTGCTTGATATGTATGATGATGGTTGATATGTATGAATGTGAATATGAGTAATCATTTTGGAGTATGAATTATTAATGTGGAATTCTATAAAGTATGTAAATTGATATTTGATATGAATTTATAAGGTATGAACTGATATGTTGAAAACTTGAGTTGAAAATAGATGAAATTCTGAATATGAAATTCTCATTATGATAATGTACGTTCGTTATCGAACGGTCCTCTACCGTTCGGTTTGTTCTAGTAAACTGTTTTAAAATGGAACTCTTTCATTTGGAGAGAATTCTAGTCGAGAACGAGCGTCCTCATGTGGAAATACTATGTTTGAGCGTTCGGCTCAGTATAGTTGTACCCTGATATCTGAAATAAAGTAATACATATATATATACCCTCTTACTTTAAGATTAGTAGCGCTCGGTCTTACACCTAGTGTTCGTAATAAGTAGAGCTCGGTCTTACACCTAGCGTCCGTACTAAGTAGTGCTCGGTCTTATACCTAGCGCTCGTATTGAGTAGTGCTCGGTCTTATACCAAGAGCTCGTACTATTGTATAATCAATCTTGATAAAATAGCGTTCGTCCAACTGTAGTAATACTTTCTTTTACCATGTTCGGTCATTTACTGACATTGGATTTCCGTATGTGAACTATTCTAAATATGGTCCTTAACATCTTGAATATTCTTCTTGCATTGGATCCGGCCTAAGGCCTCCATACTTGATTTATTTCTTAAGTATTGGTTTGAACACAAGAGAGTCAGTTCATTCCACTGACTCACGTGGTAAATACCGTTCGTCACATATTGCACTATTTTACTCGGTTCATTTCGTAAATCCAAAAGTAACTCTCTTCGTCTTATTCTGTTCTGAACGGGAGAATCATCGATCTCTTTCTTATCATTCGTCCTCGTTCTGAAGAGGGCTGAACGTTCGTTATTTTATGTCATTGTAACTGATGATGAAATTGATAATAAAGTGGAAGATTATAAAGGATGAACAGTATATGAGATGAATAAACGGTTGTGGTTTTTGAACGAGCGTTCCAGGGAGGAACGACTCATGTATTGAATATTGGGATTGGTAAAGTATGACTGTGGTTATGCTAATGCTGGCAGTTCATCCTGATGTTCCGTGAGTACTTGTCCTCACGTAGAGGGGGCAGGTCATGTGTGGGAACGACAGGAGGTCCTAGTCCTTAGGGGTACTTTGGATAGGGCTAACCTCGGGTGGCAGTTGTTGAGTATATCCCAGTTACTACATCACCCGGGTGCAAGAACGCCTGTAGCTACACAGATTCATACAGTCCGGACGGTCCGTCTAGTGATAGTTTTCGTATCGTTATATATATGTTGAACTATACTTGTGTTGTTGGAATGTTTAATTTATATGTTGATGTGTGAATTAAATTACATAAGCTTACCCTGTGTTTTCCTTGTGTTGTCTCGTCCTTGTACGAACGTCTTGTCATTGTAATGATCATCCGTGTGGATGCGAGCAGAAGGAGAAGCATTGTTGGAAGATGTGATTGAAGAGGAGAATCTGGTGGACGTTGAAGTTAAGGCCGAACCTTAGGTCGTTCGGTAGTATTAGATGTTAGTTGTTTTGTAAGCGATCGTTCGGTAATTGGTTTTGTAAAACCGTTCGATCCTGACTCTTTCTTATTTCTGTAATATTGTAAATTAACTCTGTACTTAACGTCGTTCGGTTTTTGAACGTTGGTATTAGTGTAAGACTGCACTGTTTGATTATGAAATGTAATTAATTCTATTATATGGTTATTACTGTATTTTTGGGATGTTACATTACATATGACATGTAGGTAATAGATATGAAAAATGCATATTGACATTTTTGTTTATGCAGCGGAAATTAAATCGATTGAGTACAGTAAGAAGTCGACTAAATAAAAGAGTGTAGGGATAGAAAGATAAAACAATGAGTTTTTATACAGGTTCGGCCAAGCCTACATCCAGTGTCAATTTGAAATCCATGCATAAAGTTATGGATTGGTCATATGTATATTGCCACATAGTGATCTTCCTGAATTGCATGTACATCGTCAACTAGAGGTCCTCATCCAAATTTATTGTAATTTTAAATATATGGTTGTTAGGAATATGAAGATTAATCAGATTTTCTTCATTAATATCAATTTATTTTTTTCCTTGAAGAGCAACACACAAATGATCAGATCTAGGATCTTTGACATAAAAAACCTGATAAGCTTGATCAATTGCTGCATGGGATGAGCATAAGTGATGTGGTGCGTTTTTGGAATGCTGCTGCAGTCTTTAGGGGTAAGGTTTGACCACATCGATTTGAGAAAGCAGAGAGCTCGTAAAGAGGGGTTTTCCCCAATTCTATCAACCCTCAAGCTAGGGTTCTTCCAGCAGAGAGAAGAAGTGTTGCAGAAATTCAAGATGCGAGCTCCATGGCCCAAAAGGAAGAAGCCCAAAAGGATGATCAAACCATAGGAGGCCAACCCCTAGTGTTGATCAGTCAGAATGAAGGTTCAAGGTCGACGGTTGGAGAACGAGTCTGAGTTAGTTGTAGTTGACTCTCAAAGCTTCAAAGTTTGTTTTCAGTTCTTCTATTCATTGTTACTGTTTAGAATTTTTCTTAGGTTCTCTTTCTTTTAAATATGAGACTGTTATGCTTTAGTCTCTATTAGAAATTGCTTAGGATACCAAGGATCGGCAATCTCAACGAATTTCTTCAGCCCTTGGCATTTTAGCCAACCTTGAAATTGGAAACCTTCATTCCTGAAGAAGCTAAGTTTCAGGAATTTATGCGTAGTTAATTTTCTCATTTTCCAGCAATCAACAAACTTGGATTAAGCTCCATCATGACTGATCCATCCTTCCAGTTGTGATGGTCGCCTCAAGTATTTAGTGCCCAATGTCTTTACTCTTTTCCTCTGAGATGAACTGGACGCCACTTTTGTTTAGAGATTGTAGAATATCAGAAGGAAGGATTCAAATGTCTGCTTAGAAGATTAGTGACACTCTTTTGTGTTTTAGGGTTTTAATAAAAAAAAATTTAGATTTAGAGGGAACACAAAAATTCACTTTAGTGCCAAAAACCGAATTCATCAAATTCAAAAGTTTAAAACAGAGACTAATAATCGGTTTTAATAAAGATAAAGTGGATTTAATGTTTTGACAGTGTTACCAAAACAGAGAAACACATACACGCAAAATATTCGACTCGACACTTAATACAATTGATTAAAAGTCGCATAGTAGTATTTTCATAGAAAATAAACAATTCAATCAGCATATATCAACCATGCATATAACAATCAATCATACCAATGCTTATGATGCATGATGCATGAAAAAAGTTTAGATACAGTTACTGCATCCATTGACTCAAGAACTTGTTTATTTCACCATGGTAGTTCATCCTTGAGTTGAATACTGCTTCACCAACTACTGCTCCTTTCCTGCACAATAGTTAAAAGGTTTTGACGCTGGTACCCATTTGAATTTGGGTCCTGTCTTCTTAGTAGCAGGAAGCTGTTCCTTCGGAACCATTTGTATTTTCCCTTTGGAACACCAACATTTCTAAAATAACAGTTTCTAACTGTGTGACCAAGTGTATTGCAGTAAAAGCATGCATTAGTAGTAGGTTTTTACTCAGATCAATAAATTTCTTTGAGTTTATCCTATTACTTTTAGCCTTATAACCAATACCTTGTCTGTGATGAAAACAAGACTTACAGTGATGGTGATGCACTTGAGAGGAAAACCTAAGATGAGGTTTCTTGGAAGTGGAAAATGTGAGAAATGAAGATGCTCTCTGATGCGTGAGAGAGAAAATGACGAGGCAATGGCCTCTGACGCGTGGTGAATGAAGATTGGTTGAATGATGTGCGCGAGAAGCTGGCTTGGAGGAATGAACAGTGCGTCATGGAGTAGAGCATTAATGGAAGCACAATGGAGTAAAATGGAAGAATGAAAAATAGGAAGTGTGCTTGGAAGGTGGCTAGAGGGAGTCTTTGGACTCTCTAGCCTTGACTATCAAGGGAGAAATGTTTTTGGTTTCAGAAAAATCATTTCTCATTAATCTCAAAAGTCCCATTACAAGAGAGGAGCTAGGTATTTATAGTAACCCATGCTCCTTGCAAGCTAAGCTACGTTTACAATGAAATGTAAAAATACAAAAAAAGAACACTAAGAAAGGTACGTTAGGGAGGATTCCACCGTACCCTCCCTCTTAACAAAATATTTATCCTCAAATCTGGCAATCGCCTTATGAATAAAAAACTCCACACAGTCTTCGGAGCATGGCCATCTTAAAGTGGCCTTATTCTTGTAGGTCTACTTTTCTTCCTCTTGGATCAAACACAAATCTGCAATACACATCAAATATATCTTCAATTAATATTGATCCAAGAAAGAAATTTTCTATAAAAACAAGGAAATAAGGACTTATAATATATTTTTTTGTAGTCTTTTGAATTTTTAGAAGTCCAAATTCATTTTTGTCTTGAGTTATTTGTTTTCTTAAAGATAACAATAACTCAAGATTTGAATTGCCATTCGAAATGGTATGCATAGAATACATAATGACACTTGGTTTTAAAGAGAAATTAAAATTAGAAGAGTTAAAAATGATTGGAAAAGATTTAAGAGATTGGAAACCTTCCCTTTTAAATTTAGGTTCCATGATTGGAGTCAAAGTTGCCATCAGTAGCAATTTCTCCTTTTCTTTCTTTTCTCTTTCTTCTCTCTTCTTTTCTTCTTCTCTTCTCTCTCTTTCTCTTCTCTCTTCTTCTTTTCTCCGTTCCTCTTCTCTTCTTCTCTCTTCTTTTCTCTCTTCTTCTCTATTTCTTTCTTCTTCTTGTCTTCTCTCTTCTTTTTCTCTTCTCTTTTTTTTTCTTTTTCTCTCTTCTCTTCTTCTCTCCTTTCTTCCTCTTCTTTTCTCTCAATCTCTCTTTCTCTTTTCTTATCCTTGATCTCTTCAAGTCTTGCCCCAAATTCTAGTTCTCTACGAAGAAAATCATGATCATTTAAACTCTCAAGAAATAATTATCCATCTTCAATGCAATCTCTAACTGATTCTAGGTTTCTTTTAATGCTTGAAGGCACAAACTTTCTTCTCATTCAAGCTTTTAATTCATACCAATCACGAATGGAGTACTTTCTACCTTTCCTAACATGATATTGTCTTTCATCCCATCACTCACTTGCATGCTCTTCTAACTTAGAGAGATATATGCTAAGAACATAAGATTCACTCTCTCTATAAAACCAAGGATTTATTTTATCAATTTCTTTTTCCCAAGCTAGGTATGTTAATGCACGTATGTCTTTACCAAAGAATGGAAGATTCCTAGCTTGATTAAACATTTCATCACAATTTTCTATCCAAGATGACCTAGACGACCTCTATGAACTATAACAAGACATCTTTGTTTTTAAAAGTGTTCTTAATCAAAAGGGTTAAAAGCTTCCACTTAGACTGGTTCCAGGTAAGAGAGGTGAGCTAAAGAGCTGCTTAAGTACCAAGTCTTGCCTTGCCAGAAATGTCTTAGGCTAGTAATTAATTACCCCTTAAACTAAAATCACCTTTAGAAACAAAGTATATAACTAAAAAACAAACACAATCAAAGACAATTAAGAGACTAGCGGACTCTAAAACAAACACAATCAAAGACAATTAAGAGACTAGCAGACTCTAATGTGAGAAGGCTTAGAGTTTAGTCTCTTTTAGCCTAAATCACTCCTAACACGTAAAGTCAAAATTCAAGTCAAACAAATAATGTTGCCAATGGTTGAAAGAGCACCAACGACTCTTCCAAAGCACTTGGACTTTTTAAAGGCCTTTTACAAATTAAGAACAAAACTAAAACTACCAGTAGGCTAACACAAACCTATTACAAATTAAATGGATCAAACAAATACAAAAGAATTATCAAAGCTAAGCTGGGCTGCTACGATCTTGGTCGACCTCTGCATTCTGGACAACTTAGTCTTGGTTCAACTTTGTTGCTTCTGAAATCAATGCTTTTGAATCTCCTGATCAGTTTCCTACAAAGGCAAATGCACAGATCTTCAATCAAAATTTCCTTAGCTAAAACAGATTGCATAAGGTGATGTGTATATATATGGCAATAAGAACTTCCATTTTCTCGATCTTGTGCCCTTGATGCAGTTACAAAGAAAATGTCTTTTCCTCTCTAGGAATAAACTGCAAGAAAATCACACCCAATTCAACAAATCACAACATCCAACAAATTGCAAGCTATAACACAAACAGTTTAAACAAACAGAACCAAGATAGCTAAGCAACTTCCGCGTAGGTTCTTCCGCGTGCTCAACTAATCAGCAGATCCATTCTTCACTTGTAGACATCCTACACTGCATTCTTGTAAACTGATGCACTAGCTATATGACACCAATTAAATCAGACCTGCACAACTGATAACAGTTGAAAAACTATTATTTTTATACTTAAAATTGACTTCAATTACAACCTTTATGACTTAGAAATTAGCTTGAACTCATGATTTTGTTGGAAATAAGAGAGTTGGATAGGTTTTATGCTTGATTTCCTTATTTTTGCAGGTTTTGAGATGAATTTGATGAAAGAAGTGAAGTGGAACATAATGGAATCAGAAAAGGACACAAAAAGTGCAACAGAAGAGAAACTGCAAGTACCGCTCAGCGCCAATTACCACTGAGTGGCACTCTCAAAGACCCATTGACACCGCTTAGGAGAGAAATACCGCTGAGGGGAAGAATTGATCACATGCTACTACCACTGAGTGATATTTACTGTTGAGCGGCACTTTTCTGGGCTTGGGCCTACTTTTATCTATTTTTTAGAATATTATATAAGGTTTTAGTTAACCTAGGTCAGTAATCTTTGGCTGGGACGAAGCAAAAACGCACTCTTTCACCCCTTGGAGGAGGATTTTGGATGCTAAGGCTCCTTTCTCAACTTTCTAGGGTTCTATCCTTCATTTTTCCATTGTATTTCATCTAGTTTCACCATGAATATGGTGAACTAAACTTATTTTGTTGTTTGGGAATCAATGTAAATCCTTAGAAACTCTCTTGTATAGAATTTGTTCTTCAAGATCATTTTTATGATACATGCTTTCTTTCATTAACAGTTAGGGTTTTCCCTCTTTGCTCAAAGCATGCATTGTTTAACTCATTCGATGTCATGATTATTGGTTTTGTCGATATGGACACATACGGGGAAATCTAGATCTGGGGAATCTCTCCCAACAGTATATTACAAACCTAGACATAGGAGTATGATGGTTGGTTGCCTTTAAGCTTCTGTTCACTATAATGCATGATTAATTACTAGGGAGACAAGACATTGTAAACTAGTGATTATGATTAGGCTTTCTTTGCCGAGACATCGGGTTTAAAGCAATTTAGAAAGTGGCATTAACATTAATGAAAAGAATGATGAATTCTTAAATACAAGAGAGTGGATAGGATGAAATTGATAAACCCCAACAACATATTCATCCATATATTTCAATTCACGTGTTTTCTTTCTTCTTGCCCATTGATCATCACATGCATACATATTTACTTTTCAGTCTTTTGCATTTGAAACTTACAACAATTTGTTCACAAGTCTTAATTAATCAATAAATCACATAACTGTCTAGGCCGTGAGTCCTTTGGGAGAACGATACTTGGTCTTACCAGGATTATTACTTGATACGATTCGGTTACACTTGCCTAGGGGTAAACAAGTTTTTGACGCCATTGCCGGGGACTCGTGGTTTAACTAGTCTATTTGTGTGATTTTTGATTACTTTTGACTTGATTTTTGAATTTTGTATTTTCTGTTTTATTTTCTGTTATTTTTTTTTCGATTTTTATTTTTATTTCCTATCTTCTTATCTTTTCAATTATATCCTTTAATTATTTCTTCTCTTTTCTATCTTTTTGTGCTAACAAAATTTTTCTAGGGTTTTGTTTACTTGTTTATGCAGGAAGCAATTCGCACTAGAAGCAAGAAAACCTCAAAACCTCTTCTTGAAGGCTTGGACGAAAGTAGAAGGAGGAGGAGAGTTCGAACTTCAAGAGAACTATTCCCTTCTCTTGAGATACTCTTACAACCTTCGCCACCAAGGTCTTACCATAACACTGAAAATATGAATGAGGAGAATAATGGTAGACGGACTCTTGCAGATTACACCACTGTGGTTGGCCCTCAACGTTTTAACAGTATATCAAGGCCGAGGGTCAATGCTGCAAACATGGAGGTGAAACCGGCATTGATTCAATTGGTGAAAAGCAATCAGTTTAATGGGCTATCACATGAAAGCCTGTATGAACATCTCACCACCTTCAATGAAATCTGTAACACCGTGAAGATAAATGGAGTGTCAGATGAAGCAATCAAGCTAAGCTTGTTTCCTTTCTCATTGGGAGGCAATGATAAGTTATAGTTAAATTCTTTTCCAGAAGGTAGTTTTACAGAATGGGATGTTGTGGTTGCAAAGTTTTTGAACAAATACTTCCCACAATCTAAAGTCAACAAAGGGAAGCAAGAGATCTCTTCTTTCAGACAAGGCATGGAGGAGACATTAGGTCAAGCATGGGACAGGTACAAAAGCTTATTGAGAAAGACGCTCATGCATGGTTTGAAGAAGAAGTAGTAGTTTTAATTTTCCTTGGAGGTCTTGGTTCACAAACCAAGTTGATGTTAGATGCCTCAGCTGGAGGTAATATTAAATGTAAGACTCTAGAGGAAGCAACAGAATTGATAGAGAACATGGCTGCTAATGACAATGAAATGCATAGTGAAAGAAGAGTTCCTATTCAACAGAAAGGGGTTCTACAATTGCAATCAAATGATTCCTTGCTCGCTCAGAATAAGATTATAACTCAACAGTTGGAGAATTTAACAAAGACACTTGCTCAATTGCCAAAGGAATTAAAAATTGTTGCTCAAGTTCAACAACAGATGTGTAAACTATATGGTGGTGACCATATCAATGGTTAATGAGCTTTTCCAGTGGAGGCCCTAGAAGATGTAAATTTCATGAACAATCAATTTCCATACCGCTAAGGTAATTTCAACCAAGGGTGGAAACCTCACCCAAGCATGGGTCAAGGTCAGGGACAATCTGGACAAGCTGGGCAATCAGGACAATTTAATAGGCCACAACAACAACCATCATTATGGAAACATATATCTACACTCACTGAAAAACATACAAAGTTGGAAGAAACTCTTCACCAGTTTATGCAGGTAACCATCTCCAATTATAACAGCACTCAAGCATCCATTAGAAATATGGAGATGCAAATCGGACAAATAACTAAGAAGTTGGAAGAAAGGCCTGATAAGAGTTTTGGGGCTAATATTGAGGTTAACCCTAAAGAAGAGTTTAGAGTTTTAGTGAGTGTAGATGTTGAAAGAGTTAAGTTAGAGAGAAAAGAAGAAAAAGAAGAGAAAGTAGAGGAAAAAAGAAAAGAGAGTAGAGACAAAAGAGAAAGAAAAGAGAGAAGAGATAAAAATTGAAGATATTCTTCCTTTTACCACAAATTATGAGAGATTAGAGAAAGAGAGACAATTTGGGCATTTTATAGAAATATTCAAACAATTGGAGGGTGATTTACCTTTGAAGGAGACATTGCAACAAATTGCAAATTATACAAAACCCATGGAACAAGTCTCCACAAAGAAAAAGACAAAGAGAAGAGGAGACAAATGATTACAAAGCGGTCAAGAAGAAACTACTTCCTCCAAAAGTGAAAGATCCAGGAAGTTTCACCATTCCATGTGTCATAGAAAAGAATAAGGTAAATAAAGCCTTACTTGATTTAGGGTCAAGCGTTAATTTAATGCCTTATTCTTTACTTGAACAAATGGGTGATCTTGAAGTCAAGCCTATAAAGATGAATTTGTTAATGGCAGATGGCTCTTCAAAGAATCCGTATGGTATAGCAGAGGATGTTATGGTTTGTGTTGGAGAACTAAAATTCTTGGTGGACTTTGTGGTGATGGTGATGAAGGATGAAAGGGTCCCTATTATTCTTGGAAGACCGATTATGAAAACTGCTAAAGTCATCATTGATGTAGATGAAGGAGTAGTGGTGTTTCAAGACCGAGGAAAAAATGTGGTTATTGATGTCTTCAAAGAGGAATAGTAGACAAAGACTAGTTATAAAGCTACATATCAAGATGTACTCATGACTAATCCTTAAGATGCAAAGCCAAGATTCAAAGGTAACAATTGTTTCTTATTTCAGGATAGGGAAGAAGAACAAGATAGCAAAGGAAGGATGGTTCATGATGATTCAATGCAAGCACAACCCAAACCTAGTAAACATGTGAGATTCAAAAACAGGTTGTGGATTGTAAAAGATTATAAGGAAGATGGAGTGATAGAAATTGAGTCTCCACATTCAAGAAGAATCAAAGAGGTAGACCGAAAGCAGCTGATGAGTTGGTGTGATAATAGAAAGACAGACACCAACATTGAAGATGGAACGTGAGCTTTACTAGGTCAAGCTAGTGACGTTAAAAGAGCGCTTTTCTGGGAGGCACCCTAGTAATTTAAGAACATTATTTTATTTTGATATTGGTTGTAATTTTTTTTAAAACTTTGGACATTACTTTTGTGTTGAAACTTTTTGGGTTAGCATCTACTAATGGATGCCAGGTGGTTAAGTATCTACTGAAGGATACTAGGTTTATTAACAGGTTTGATACACCTACTGATGGGTGTTGGTAAGGTAAAATTGCACCTATTGATGGGTGTTGGTGGATTTTGGGTCAGGCTCGTGACGTTAAACAAGCGCTACCTGGGATACAACCTAGTTGATTTACTTTGTCTTTATTGTTTATTTTGATTTTGCTTTAGTTGAATGGTAGGGACTGAATGTATGATTTATCTGAGAACTTAAATGCATGGAGTGAGTGAGAGGCATGAGTGGAAGACACGTAGGGTAAGCTAGGAAGAAAGAAAGCATCTCACGCAAGTGCCACTCAGCGAAAATTTCCGCTGAGCGGCGATTTTGCAAAATGTTTTTTTCGGGTTGCCCTTAGCGGGACCTGAGCCCATTAGGGTATTTTTATACCCTAGGGTGCGATTTTGGTCTCATTTTCAAATTTCTTTCCTCTCACACACTTCTAAACACTTTTCTAAGAGTTCTCTACATCTTTCCCTTCATTCCCCTTTACAAAATCTCTCTTCCGCTAACTTTCTCACTAGTTTTCCATCTAAGTTTGGGGTTTGGAGAGAGCATTGTTGTTGGGGCTGAGTTCTTCACTTTCTTAGTTCATTTTCTACTCATCTAGCATCTCCACCCAAGTAAGTCAAGCATTTTTCATTCTAGGGTTCTTGAAAGCATGAATTGGTATGAATATGGATGTCCAAAGCATGATTCTTTAGGGATTTTGATTTCTATGCATGATGTGATGAATTAATTGATATTTGAACCGATTAAAATGCTTGATTTTGGTCTGGAAGTATGAAAATTGCATGTGTGTGGAGTTAGGAAGTGTTAAAAATAAATTTTTCAAAATCTGCAGAATCGCCGCTCAGTGGAAATTTCCCCTGAGCACGATTCTGACAGACTTGGTTTTTGGCTTCTTTTTCTTGCTGGATTGGTGCACTAGTTGCATTGAGGGGTTCTTGTGACCCTCAACGGTGGTTTAACATGGATTTGAGGTGTTGTTTGTTGTTTGTGTTTGATGTAGGGATGACATCCTCTTCAGGCAAAAGATTAAAGACTATAGCGTCCAAGAGGAAAGACAAGGAAGCAGAACAACCCCATTCTAGTAGGTTCTTATCTCGCAAACATGAGACCGAAAAAAAACGATGACCCACTTAAGATTGACCAACAATGATGACCAAATGAAGGTTTAAATTTTTTTATTGTTATTATACGCTTAAATACACTAATTTAAATAAATATAAATATTACAAAAGAAAAATAAGATTAGCATTTATTCAATCGACACTAATTTTATTTATTTTCAATATTTATTTTATTTAGTATCACTAAATCAATACTAATAAAATTATTTATCTAATCAAAGAATTTAAAAATGATTTTACATTTTTTTAACTTTTTTTGTTTTAAAAAATTATAACTTGGAATAAGTTAAGACGATATTAATTTAACACTAACAAATATTTATCTATCAAAAAAGTTAAAAATAATTTCACTCTTTAGTTTTTTAAAACAAAATAATGGTTTGCGTCCTATTATAATCAACTAAGCCAGCGCTGCTAGTATCACAACACTAATATAAGAAAATTAAATTTATGTTTTTTTAGGGATTCCAAATTCAATAACTATATATTAATTATTACTAATATTTAAAAATGTCAAAGGAATAATTTATTTAAACATAAATAATAATCTGGCAAAGAAGTTCTTAGGTTTTGATTGGGAAGTTCAATGGATGCGGCAACATATTACGACAATTACTAAACTTGCAGGAATAGGCATCATACCTATTTTATTTATTATTTTTTTCACCAATAATAAAGATACAACTTTTTAAAAATATATAAAATAGTTACTTTTTTTTATATCTATAAAATTGTTTCAAATTTTATGATTTTATATTTGTGTTCTTCTAAAATTCTAATTAAAGAATTTAATTATAGAAGTACTTTATACAAAAATAAAAAATTATTACACTTTTACAAAGAAAATGATTTCTTTTTAATGTAAAGATGATGAAATAAATGTTTGGGAGCCCACACCTTTTGCCTTGCATTTGCTTACGTAATGTTGTTTCGCCTTTGTGAGATGTGTCTGGTGCTGGTTCACATGTAGAAATATATATTATCAGTCACTTGTATACTATGCTATTTATTAATTAATATAAATTATTTATCATTTTTTTTATTATTGTTTCAAATGATAAATTAATTGTTTGTGTATACGTGTGTTTAATAAATAATATACCAATGAGTCTGAATAATAAATGACAATGAAATTACTATTCTACTTTCACACATTGGTAATCAAGTGATTCATATTTGAAATTACTATTCTACTTTCACAAGTTTTATATCCCTATCAGGGGAATTTATGTGTTTGAAATTTCATAATTGTATCGAAATAATATTCACTTTAATCAAACAAGCTAGAGTAGTGCCAACATACATTAAAATGATTTTCATTTATAGCATATATACTTCAAATGTATAAATAACTATTTTAAGTTAAACACATATTTGGGGTAATGGCCTTCGGAAATGCTCCTCATAAAGACTTTAAATAAAATAAAATAAGCTTCTAAAAAAATTAAAATATAATTATAAATAAGTTATTATGACTTCTCTAAATATTAAATTTTAAACCTCGTACAAGTTAATTTTAATTTATTAAAAAAAATTGAAATATTCTTTTATAGAATTGATTTTGCAAAGATGGTGACATTGTACAATTATTCGATATTAATACGATAATGAAATATACCAACTAAACTATTAGCTGAATCTGTGGTTCTTGGAGGAAGCATCACTGTGTGGTTAGTAATTTTTAACTATTATCTAATTATTAAGTGCATGCAAAAATAGATATCTTTCCATATCCTTGAAGGCCCTTCCAATTATAACGAGATAGTTAAGGTGGTTGTTGGGAAAACTAAGCCTTCAATGATGTAAACGGCGTGTCGATAATAACATATATATTTATTATATGAATATGTTGAAAATCTAATTAATTTCACATTCGGTACAAATAAGAAACTTTAACATATTATAAAGACTGTAACTTCGTTGTTTCAATATTTTGATTGAAAATGATATTAATTACTTATTTAAAATAAATACATATTTTATTGGTATTACGTCTTCTTAAAAAATCATCCATATATTGTATCAAAATAAATTATTTATCTAGATATCCACTCAAATAAAAATAAATAGGTCTGATTGTGATAAAATTGACCTTAAAGTAGTTAAGTTCAACAATTTAGATAAAACCTACACTAAAACCTATCAAGTCTGTTCTGTAGATAATTCATACTTCAGATAAGATAAATCTTCTCGGTTTATCCTAATAAAAAATTTCAACATAATAAAGTAGAAAAAAAAATCGTGAACAATTTTTTTCTAAATGAAATACTAAACATAAACAAAAAGTATGATAAAATTTAATATAAAAGATTTATTTTATATTTATGTTTTGGATTTATCACTAGTACAGTTAAGGAAAATGACAGCGGTTATTTTTGCTGATAGGCACCGGTTCTTGAACTGAGGCATATTCAGACGAGGTAAAAAGTGGTAGACTTTATACCTTGGTTTTGAAACGAGACATAAAATGGTACAATTAGGTCTCGGTTATTAGAACCGAAATTGTTTCTCTCCCTCTACTGCCTCGGTTGGAGGCTGAACCGAGGTAGTAGGGTCCTTTTTTTATTTTTTTTCCTTCTTCTTTAGCTAGTCATATAATTTTGGTGCCTCGGGGTCGGTCTTATGCCTGTGCTCAAGCTCTTTGACAAAGTTAATAGCACCTCCAATGAACTTGATCATGCGTGAATGGCTAACCAGACCAAACAAACAAATTTTTTAGTACAAAGGAAGCAAGTAAAACAAATCAAAACAAAATCTCAGATTCAAAAGATCATTCTCAGATTCAATTCAACAAATCAAAACAAAATCTCAAAAACCAAATGCAAAACTCTACTGAAACCTGAAGCAGCTACGGTCAAAAGCTCTTCAGCGACGGTCACAACTGCCTGAAACCCGAAGCAGCTACCCGAAGCGGCGCTCATGAGCATCGTTCCTCCGCCCTCCGCATTTGCCTCGATCGCTTCTCCTCCTCCTCCGCCGTCATCAAACCCTAATTCGCACCACCACCATCAACATCAGAAAAACCCTAATCTGACCACCACCACTATCATCGCCGCCACTATTGACGCACCACCATCGCTTGCTCTTCCCTCCAAAGGCGACGCACCCGCAGGAGATTTTGGAGCAGTAGTCTTCAGAGCGAGACCGAGAGAGCGACGGAGCAAGAGAGCAAGCCAGCGAGAGAGCGAGGGGAGGCGAGAGCGAGGGGAGAGAGGCGAGAGCGAGAGCGAGGGGAGGGAGGCAAGAGCGAGAGCGAGATCGAGGGGAGGGAGGCGAGAGCGAGGGAGCTAGGTTTTCATTCAATTTGGGGAAAAATTTTGGGGAAACAAGAGGCTTATATGCCTCGGTCCTTCTTGGGCCTGAGGTAGTAGAGGCTTATATGCCTCGGTCCTTCCTACCAACCGATGCAGTATACCCCTTCCACCTCGGGCCTTCACAACCGAAGTGGTAGCTCTTTTAGGCACCGATCTAGTCTGAATTGAGGCCTATAAGGTCTCGTTAATAACAAAACTGCCACCGTGTCTGAATAGACAGCAGTTTGGTGTAAAAGGAGGTCTATTGTGCGAGTTTAAAAGCACATTTTGTACTAGTGTATGGTTTATATATATATATATATATATATATATATATATATATATATATATATATATATATTTTGTACTACTTAAATTTATACGATATAAATGTATATATATGTATTTCTTTTTATTATTGAAAGACTTAAATTTAAAATTAAATTCTACCAATTATTTATTTCTCTTAAATATATATATATATATATATATATATATATATATTATAATAAATATATATATATAACAAATATATATAATAAATATATATTTACTAATTATAAAAAAAATTTAATTTGAATTTTATTAGAATTAATCCAAAATTCTCATATTTTGGCTAGATTTCATGTTTCTTTTGTCGTGTTGGAGACTTTATCACAATGTACTACGTATTGTTTTGTTAAATATTTTAAATTTTCTTCTATATTGATAAAATTAATAAATAAATTATAGTCAATAATTGTATTAAACTATATATATTTTATTTAATAGCATAATAATAAGCATGATATAAAAATATTAATTTAAATATAATAAAATTAAACATATTAGACTATCTACTTAAATATATAATAAAATAATATTGTTTCTAAGAGTTAATTAAAGTCTTGTAGTAGGACCAATGTAAGATCCGAGAAGATAGGAGTTTAAAAAATAAGGTAGTCTTGAGACTTTGGTGTTATTTTTAGGTAATTAGAGTTCTTGAGTGTACATTTTTATTAGAACATAATTCTTATGTTATTTTATTTATATTTTGGCTCAGGAGAAAAAAAAGTCTTTTACCTTTTATTAATTAGGTGCAGAAATTAAAATAGGAGGGTGAAGAAAAGAAACTGTAAAAACTGAGAAAAAGTCAACTTCTGGAGTGGATAAGTGGCAGTAGATAATGGGATTAAGTCATTAGTAATAAAATAATGGTAATATAAAGCTTGGACTAAGGACCATTTTCATTATCTGAGAAAAGCTTTGTCACTCTTCAGAGCCCTAGTTCATCTTCTCTACCTTCTCTCTACCAAATCTCTTCTTTGAACCATTCGATTTCCGATCAAGTGGTGCCCAAGCATCCACAACGTAGAAACCTTCAAAACCAACCGATCAATTTCGGGTCTTAATCGGGTAAGCGGATCTATCCAGTTCTTCTCTGTTCTTGAACTGGAACATGCAACCTTTGCTGGTTGCATGCGTCTTGTGTTTCCCTTTTCTGTTCTCTGTAAATTTTGAGCTCTAAGAGTTGTTTCCATCACCATTTCGGTGGTTGTACGACATTGTTTATGTTATTCACCGAGTAGGGTATTGTGGAAGCGGTGTTGTGAGCTGGGCTATTCAACTCCAAGGTAAGGGAGCTAGAATATTTCTTTATAATTAGTTGTATGTATGTGTATATACTGAGTTTTTGTACTGTTATGCTGTTGGTATTGTGTTTTGGTTTGGGAAGATTTAGTTGCATGTGTTGGACTGTATGACTGTGGAATTGGAGTGTAATGGTTGTAAATTGTTTTGGATATATCTAATAGTTGTAATTAATCATGTTGAAGTGCTTGGGGTGAGGAATCGGTTTTAACATTGATTAGGTAGAAACTTAGTGTTCTAGTAGGGTTTTAGGTCATTTTGAGATGAAGTGAGGTAATGATTTTGGGCATTGGAGGTCTTGAGTGCAATTGGGTGTTTTGGGTAGCTTAAAGAGGTCAATTTTGACTTGTTAGGAACCTCAAACTGGTCTAAAACGAGTTACAAGTATTAGAATTGGATTTAGGTCCCTAAGTTGTTGATTTTGGTGTTCTAGAGTAGAAATTGAGTCTAAATCACTTTAGAATTGTAGTAGGAACGTTTATAATCATCTAGACAAGTCTAATTACACTAGTGCAGTCAAGGGAAATGACAACGGTTGTTTTTGCCCTTTGCCAGCGGTTCCTGAACTGAGGCATATACAGGCGAGGCAAAAAGTCTAGACTTTTATGCCTCGGTTATGAACCGAGGCAAAAAGGTGGATGATTTCGCCTCGGTTCATAATGAACCGATGCAATATGTCTTTTTTTAAAAAATTTTTTTTGTAGGACTTTATGCCTTGGTTCAATACTTGTAAATTATTGTTACCATCTCCTCTCTTTTCATTTGGAAAAGGTACATTTGTTCAAAAAAATCTGGAGATAGTAAATAATTTTTGTATTGAATCTCAAACGGGAAACTAAGGCTAACTCACAACAACAATATATATTCAAGCAAACAAATAATTACATATGCAATATGCAATATATTCAAGCAAACAATATATTCAAGCAAACAAGTTCATATTAAAAGGAAAATTTTAAGAATAGGAACCTAGGAGCGTGAAAGTCGGTCAACTATCGAGAATGTCCTCCAACTATTGAGAATGTTTGTGTGTAAAACCTCACCACAACAGTACAATATTTAGACAAAAACAAACAACACATTAATTAGTTTCATAATTTCTAACCTTAAAGTTTATTTCATCACCAAATCAAGATTATGTTCCTATATCCCGAATTCAAATTTATACACTAATTTAGATTATCAACAAATTCAATAAAAATAATTCAAAATTATATAATACCTAATTCAAGTATTATATAAAACCTAATTTGAAATTTATATAAAACCTAATTCAAGCAATTAAAACAAACCTAATTCAAAATTTACATACACAAATTATATAAAATCTTATTCAACCAATTATAATACAAACACAATTAATACAAAAAAACACATGTAGATACACAAATTTTCCCATCACCATGCCTATCATCATCATCAGTACATACACAAATTTTCCCATCACCACGCATATCATCATCATCAGTACATACACAAATTTACATATCCTATCATCATCATCAAAAAACTTACCACTAAGAACCAAGACAGCTCGGACAAGAAATGAAGAGCCAAGATAGCACGAAGTCCAGCGGCGCAAGGGCAAAGGACGACCGTGGCAGTGAGAACAAGGCAAGGACGTCTTGACAGCACGGAGGCGAGGCAGCGGCGCAAGGCGGCGACGGCGACGCAGCAGCGGCAAGGCAACTATTTGAGTTTTTCTACGAGAAGAGGCACCATGAACAGACTGTAGTGGGGGCAACGGAGCGGCGACCCTGTAGTGGCAAAGGCGGACCGGCGACCCTAAGCGGTGGTGCTAGCGAAGGAAGAGTGGCAGCGGCGACAGTATAGGGAGTAAAAACAACAAAGGAAGAAAAGAGTGTGCGTAGGGTACTTTTGTTTGGGGTGAAAATATAAAGGAATTATGCCTCAGTTTTAATCTGAACCGATGTCATAAAATGCTACTACCTCGGGTGTTCCAATAAACCAATGCCTAAACCCACAGTATACGCCTCGGGTCTCAGCAAGACCGATGCCTAAAAGCATCACCAGGTTCACGTGGAAAATTACAGGCGAAACAGGTAGAGTGGCAGGGTGGCAGGTGAAAGGTGTAGAGCATTATGCTTCGGTTGCTGAAAATAATCGATGCCTAAACCCAATTTCAGAATGCTAACAACAAAATTTTAGTTGGAGGTGGGAAATTGCAAAACCATAGGCATCAGTTTTTTACTTTAACCGAGGTAATTGGTCCTTTATGTTTCAGTTCCTGACGAACCGATGCCTATAAGTTGGCTGAAATTGCAAATATGCGATTACGTTTGCATATACTTCGATTTTCGGGGAACCGAAACGTAATTCCCGACTTCTTATCCCCATATTCTACTAGTTTTAGGTGTAAAACAAGAATTAGGGGTGTTAGAAATTGGAGAAAAGGCCTAGAAATGGTAAGGGCTGGTGTGAGTGCATGATTCTGTAGAATTTGCGTTTTGCAGATGATGCAGAGTCGCTATGCGAGTTGTCTCGCATAACGAGTCCCTATAGAGAGTGCTCATTGTCTGGGTCATTCGATGTGCGAGCTGGTGAACTGTGCAAATGATTGGAGAGTGTTGCTCTTTGTTTGGTGATTCGCATAGCGAATCTAGTCGCTGTGCGACTAGTGGTGGCCTGGAGTCACTGCCATTTTAATTCGAAAGGCAAGAGGGGCACAAAGCGAAGAGGTTTGGGGGTGTGCTCTCTGTTTAAGCCCTCGCATAGCGACTTGGGTGTGCTATGCGAGAAGACCTGAGGCATGTAGCCTCAGTGAGTTAATTCGCATAGCGAAGGAAATGGGTGCGCTATGTGAGAGAGATGAGGTCTGGCACCTCAACAAGTTAATTCGCCTTGGGAGTGAGGGTGCGCTGTGCGAGAACATCCTGTCTCGCCTTCCGAATGGTGTGTGCTGAGCGAATCCTTTGAGTCCAAATTTCTCTTTTACTCTTGCTTTGGTTGAATTAAGTGTGTGGAATGATTGGAATGCGTAGTATGATGGTGGTAATGTAATTATATTGAAAGTATGTGAATGTATGAGACATGTTTGGTGGTTGAAAGTAACAAGTATGGTTGATGGACGTAATTCCATGGATCTCAAAGGGAGGTTACATGGTGGTGCCCTATGTATTGGACGTAATTCCATGGATCTCAAAGGGAGGTTACATGGTGGTGCCCTATGTATTGGACGTAATTCCATGATCCTTAAGGAGGGGATCCATGGTGGTGCCCTTAGTATGTTTTAGAATGATTTGCATGGTAGCTCAGTCTTGGGGGTTATCCTGAAACTACAATGGTCAATCATTCTCAAGTAGAGAGGATTGAACCATGTCGTGAGTAGTAGGTCCTAGTCTTGGGTGCTTCTAGGATGACCCAAGGTGAGTGATAACGGACTAACCTCGTGAGTGTGGTAGGGTGAAACCCATTGGTAATGACTTTGCAAAGTAATAGAGGTCACCACGAGTGCATGACCCGCCATAGCTCGGCATCATTCTAAGTCCGGACGAGTCAAGTTTAAAGTGTAACAAGTTGTGTTAAGTGACCCAGGATATGTGAATTAAACTTGCATGTTATGTGTGATTGTTATAACATGATTTTTGTATATCTAGCTCACCCTTCTGCTTGTGTTTTCTTTTGTTTGTGTTGTGTTTTCATTTGCAATGATCATCCATTTGGATATGAGCAGCGGTAGATGAGGTGCTTCTGGAGCAGGCCTTGGAGGGAGATGACACCGCTGCTTCGCCTAGTTAGGATCCATAAGCGTTTTGTGTATTTGAAAATACTCTTCTGTGTTAAAAGTTTTAATTTATAGCCATTTTGGGATGATTGTAACCTCGAGACTTTATTTGCAAGTCTTTTTTCTAACTGTTCTATTATATTAAAATGTGGATTACTATATTATATAGTGCTATATAATCTGGAATGTTACACAAACAAATTAAATAATGTGGGAATTTAATAAAAAGATATTATATAAATCTTTTTTGAAGATTTAGTTGTTGTTATTTTAAAAAGTAGTGGAAAGAAAATGAGGGATATAATCTTGAGATTAAAAGAGATATTATTTGTTTCGGTAGGGTAGTAGAGGCCGAGATATAAACCTGATAAATCATGTCCTTTCCTCCTAGGATGTCGTTCTCTTCCTTCTCAGCACGTCTCAAGAAGAATGGGATGGGTACCTGTGAAAGCACTCCGACGCTCAAGTCAGAAAATAGGCTATGATAGAACTCTTCTCAGTTCGATAACATAAGAAAAATGATAATTTTCTCCTCAGGAAAAACGTACCTTTTCCTCTCCCTGCTTTTCATATTTAAAACGATAAAATAAACCGTTTACCTAAAAATCCGGTTGGTTAAAGAAGTTGACCATTTGGAAAACACAACCGTTAGGTCGTGCTTGATACTGGGTCAGTTAATCCCGTGATTTGTGACACTATGCAGATATTTCTAACTGTTTATTCTTTAGTTTATTAAGATTTAATATGTTCATATTGACTAAAATTGACCGGACGTCTTTCCTCTGGCATTATTTGACTGGATTGTCGTGACTTCGTTGGCTAATCGCCAACCGTTTAGTGCCATTGACATATACATACGATCGCTATAATACGATCGTTTAATGATTGTTGCCAAGAGGGTGAATCGCGGGTCCATCGCCAACCGTTTAGTGTAATCGATACACACATACGATCGCTATACTACGATCGTAAGATGGTTCGGCATTGTGTGTTTTATTTTTTCCTTAATGGTCGTCTGGGTTACCAGTCGACTGTCGATTAACTCAGGTATCCTACTATACATAATGCCCCCCAAGTCCGAGTAAACGAGCGCGGTTTTCGCTTGCGAGTTTACTGTAGGACGTTGAGTGTACAGTTATTGGGCAAGTGCGACGCACCGTTTTGGCGAAAAGACTTTAGGGTTTCCCACTTTTTGGGGAAGCGTAAAGACATGAAAATGGAGCCGTTGGATTAAGTTGATCCTACGGCGCATGATGCTCTGGCACCCTTGGCTTCTTTAATACGAAAGGGAAGGTGGAAAGGTGTGTTACTTTTACCAAAATCAAAAAGCATCCTCTTCCTTCCGGTGACGGTTCTCTTGCTTTGCTACAAGTTGATTCTGCTTCCATACAAACCCGCCAGGTAAATCCTTAATCCTTTCTTCGTTCTAGTGTGCTTATTGCCGATAATGGAAGAAAAGGGGCCGAATGCCCGGGTTGACACACTGGGATCGTCATCGATGGCGGAGCTTCACGAAATCACCACCATTCTGAGCGGTGAAAGTGCTTTCTTGTACGGAGGCGTGTTGAGTGAAGGTCCTGAAGATTGTGCTGAGCCCACGACTAGTGGTGGTTGCTATGACTAGGCTTCGCGAGAAGTAAGTGAATTCCGTAGCTTGTTTAGAAGTAGAGTAGTGCTAGCGGATTGGGTAGAAAACAGTTGTATCTTGAGAACCCTAGATTATAGGTCTTGCGTTAAGTTGGTGGCCTGTCGTGAGGATGAGAGAGTTTTTCATGGAAGAGAAAACGCCACCAACAATTTTTTCTACTGCTATTCCCCGCCGTTTTATGATCTGTATTTGAGATTGCCATTGACAAATTTTCAAATGGAAGTATTAAGAACCCTAAACGTGGTACCTACCCAACTGCATCCCAATAGTTGGGGGTATACGCAGGCGTTCGCTGTCATCTGTCAAGCCTTGGCTATTAGGCCTACTATGGCACTATTTTTGCATTTCTTTAGATGTCGCCCGGTTGCTAAGAAGGGTTGGGTATCCTTAATTTCTGAGCCGGGTGATGCCCTCCTGGATCTTTATTTGCAGTCGTACAAGGGTTTTAAGGAAATTTTTTTTGAAGTGTCGATTCTCGACTCAAGACGATCGTACTTTTTTGATGAAGATGGAAGTCCGAAGTTTCCTCTATACTGGACACAGGATCCATTGAGGTTCACCTCGTGGGCCGAGGATAAGATGACGATCGAAGAATTAGAGGCTTTGAATGTGTTGACGGCATTGCCACGCCCCTTTTCTTCCCGTCGGCTCATAAATTGTCTCGAGCATGATGATTTCGGCTCGAGGGTATTCGATATGTTTCTCTTATTGTTATTTTTGTATGTTACTGGATTGTTGTTGACTGTTTTGGAGGGACTTTGTGTTTGGCAAAGGTAATGGGGAGAAAAGGATCAGTCCGCAATTGGTTCCAAGCCATCGACACTGGCAAGGCGGATGCTGGACGTCCAGGCCCCTCTTCCAAACCCACTCAAGCCCTTCCGTCATCCCCGAGCGTGCGGGTGGCTTCTCCTGATGAAGTAGTGGTCATTGAGGAGCAGCCATTAGTAAGGAAACGGAGAGGCAAAGTGGTCGACGCCACTAGCGCAGCGTCAAAGAAAATGAAGGAGACTGTAGAGGAGATAGATCGTCCTTTTCCGAACGGCGTATGGGATCCCTCCTTCAACCTGAGCCATAAAATCGATTTTAATTTGGATAACGCTGAAAGGAAAGTGGTGGAGAGTATGACGGAGCAACAAATGGCCGACGCCCTGCTAGAGATGGCGAGTCAGACAGCTATGGCGGCTTGGCATATGGCGTACGCTTCCGATAGAGGCGTCTTGAGGGCTGAGTTGGAGAAGGCGCGGACGCAACTGAAAGAGCTAGCAGACGTACGTGCTGCCTGTGAACAGAAGCAAAGGCAATCGGAACAACTGTTATGTGAGGGGCAGGTATTATTGAATTCCACTCGAGCAGCTGGCCTTGCCTTGAAGAAAGAAAGGGATGAGCTTCGGCTAGCAAAGGATCAGATGGCATCCAAGTTGGCATAGTTAAAAAAGACTGTGGTTGCTGTGACTTAAGAAAGAGATGACGTGATTAAGGAGAGGGATGATTTGCTTGCCACGACCGCCGAGGATCGAGAAGAAAGAGAAGAAATGCGTGAAGCCATAGTTGTGGAGCATACTAGAGGCTTCAAGAAAGCGCTGAGGTAGGTCGCACATCTTCTCCAAGTGTCGATCGAGGGGGTGGCGTTCGACGTGCGAAAGGACGTATATGAAGGACAAATGCTGCCTCTAGCGGAGATTCCAGAAGATGCTTTCTTGGAGGCTGAAGACGGTGTTGATGATGAAACGGTCGCTGTTGAAGAACCCCATGAAGTGGCCGCTGCGGAGGAGCCAATTGTTGGAGCTGCTGGAGAATCTGGTGTCGGATCTCCAAACATTGTAATAGATTAGATTTTTGAATTTGGATGTGACGATGAACTTGGGTTTTGCTTGGCTGGAACTTTTGTGACTTGAATATTGGTCATTCATGAAATATTTGTCATGAAGTCGTTAGTATTGTTGTGTAAATGATTAAATTGCCTCGTTGTGGTGTGAGGTAGGCGTTGATAGGGTCTATGAACGATCATCTAGATCGAACGTGCTGGGTGTTCTAGGATGAACATCTACTAAGGGAGTAATGTCCCGATTTTAACTAGGTGTTCGAGGGAGAACATCTACTAGAGGGAGTGTATCCCGAATGTAACTGGGTGTTCGAGAGAGAACATCTACCAGAGGGAGTGTATCCCGAATATAACTGGGTGTTCCGATTCATCAAGGTGCGGATGCTCTCTGGTGAATTTACATCCGGCTGAGTACTTGCTTTTATTTGGCAGCTTGAGGCGACCATGTAACATGCCGAGCAAATTCGGATAAATTTGACCCTGGGACTCGACATTTGAGAACCATATAAATGAAGAATATAAAAGATATTATTGGAAGCGAGAAAAATGATGTGTCATGAACATAAATGAACTTCAACTAAAATAATATTTGAGGTGAGTAGCATTCCACGTGTTGGGGACGGGTTGTCCATTGAGGAGTTGGAGGCGGTATGCCCCATTCATTAGGTCCTCAACGACGCGAAACTGTCCTTCCCAGTTGGCCGCTAACTTGCCGTGTGCTCTATTCTTCCTGGCTTCTCCTCGTTTCCGCCACACAAGGTCGCCATTTTTGAATGCTCGGGGCTTGACCTTGGTGTTATAACGACGGGAGAGCATTCTTTTTTGAGCTTCTGCACGGACGGTGGCGACCTCTCGACGTTCGGGTAGGGTGTCGAGATTCATCTACAATTGTTCGTTGTTAAGGGTCATATTGATGATGTTGTGTCTTAGGGACGGCTCCCCAACCTCAACTGGGAGCATGGCGTCGATGCCGTACGTTAAATTGAATGGAGTGTCCCCGGTGGATCCGTGTGGGGTGCATCTGTATGCCCACAGGACTTCGGGTAGTTCCTCCACCCATAAACCTTTAGCCTCGCCGAGTCGCTTTTTCAATTCTGTGAGCAGGGCCTTATTCGCGGCTTCGGCTTGTCCATTAGTTTGCGGATGTTCGACCGAGCTGGTCACATGCTTGATCCCCAAGCTTATGAGGAAATCGTCTAATTTCTTCTCGATGAACTGTCGGCCATTGTCAGTGATTATCTTCTGTGGCAGACCGAACCGGCATATTAACTGCCAGATGAATTTCTGTACTCGTTGGGCACTGATTATAGAAAGTGGTTCGGCTTCTATCCACTTAGTAAAGTAATCGACTGCCACCAGGAGAAATTTGTTTTGGGCCTTTGCGAGCGGTTGCGGGCCGACGATGTCGATTCCCCATTGGGCGAACGGCCATGGGGATATGATGCCATGCAATTCTTCAGGAGGGACGTGGAAGTCATGACCGTGTGCCTGACATGAGAGACATTTCTTAACAAACGCCTCGCAATCTTGGTCGAGCTTCGGCCAGTAATATCCTGCTCGAAGTACGTGCGCTCGGAGTGTAGGTTTGCCCGAATGAAAACCGCAAATCCCAGTGTTGAGCTCACGCATGACGTAGTCAGCCTCATCCGCCGATATGCATTTCAACAAAGGTGTGCTGTGACCGCGCCTGTATAGGTCGTCGCCTATGTATAGAAAACGCGCGATACGTTTTGAGTCATTCGCGGTGACTTTTTCCCCTTACTCCTGTTTCCTCATCAAGTATCGTATAAGCTGTCTCCAATCTATCTCATGCAGTGGAACTTCAGTGGCGAAAGTTTCCACGACTGGGTGGTCGAGTGTCATCTTGATGATTGAAGACAATTGTGCTCTCTCTTTGGAGTGAGTTAATTTGGATAGGAGATCTGCTCTGGAGTTTTGCTCCCCGGGTACATGGATAATGCTGACCTCGACAAAATCCTAGAGGAGGGTGCTAGCTTTGTGGAAGTAGCGCAGCAATTAATTATCCTTGACCTGATATGTCCCGTTCATATACCCGACCACCAATTGTGAATCCATCCTGCATTCTAATCGAGCGACCGTGAGTACTTTGGCCAAGGCTAGATCGGCAATCAAAGCTTCGTACTCCGCTTGGTTGTTGCTGGGCGGAAACCGGAACGTGATGGCTTGCTCCACGATTATACCATCTGGACCTTCCAGAACAATACCAGCTACCCCCTCTCTTGTCTGAGGATCCATCTACGTTAAGAAGCCACCTTGGTTCCGAGCTGTCGGACGTGGGCATCAATTCAGCTGCAAAATCTGCCAGGTGTTGACCCTTAATGGACCCCCAGGGTTCATAACGGAGTCCAAACTCAGAAAGTTCCACTGACCATGAGACCATCCTTCCTGCCAGGTCGGGCTTCCGGAGGATCTTGGCGATCAGGCGATTAGTTCGGACAACCACCTGATAGCTCTGGAAATAGGGTCAAAGCCGACGTGAGGCGGTGAGCAGGGCCAATGCTATCTTCTCGATTTGGGAATACCGCTCCTCTGCTCCCTACAACGTGCGGCTGACGAAATATATCAGCTTAAGAGCGGGGGTCTCTTGTACCAAAGCAGCACTTACAGCATGATGGGATGCTGCGATGTATAGTTGTAAGTCGGACACCGCGATCGGTCTCGCCATGATTGGAGGGCTGGTGAGAATGTGTTTAACAGCACAAACAACTGTTTCACAAGCATCGTCCCAGTGTTGTGTGGTGCCCTTCTTCATGTTTTTCAGGCCCTTCTTCATGTTTTTCAAGATGGGCCTGATGTGCTCGTCTAATTTCGGGATGAAACGGGATAACGCTGTGAGTCGGCCGACAAGACGTTGTATCTCTTTTAGTGGTTTTGGGCTCGACATTTCGAGCACGACATTACATTTGTCTGGGTTGGCTTCGATACCTCTGCATGTGAGCATGAACCCCAAGAATTTACCAGTTGGGACTCTGAAGGTACACTTGGAGGGGTTAAGTCGCATGTTGTATCGTCGAATTTGGTGGAAAACTTCTGCCAAATCCTTGAGATGCTGCTCCACCAATTGGCTTCGGATTGTTAGCAAAATGATGAAGATGAAGTTTTGATGATGTCCAAATCAAGTCAAGAGAAATCAAGATTCAAAATGTTATGAAGACTTGTATTGCTATGGAAAGCTTTTGTAATAATTATAGTATCTAGGACTTAGATTATGAGTGATTTTATGTTTGCATTCAAAAGAGATGTAAAAATAAGCCAAACAGCAAAATCTGTGCAGTGCTAATCGATTAACAGGTGGTGTTAATCGATTGTTCCAGAGAAAAATGAAAAACACAGCATTGCAGTGTTAATCGATTAACAAGGGGTGTTAATCGATTAACGTTAATCGATTAACAAGGGCTGTTAATCGATTAACACAGGACGTTTGAAAAACTAGCCGTTTTTTAGAGCCGTTGGACTATCCGTTGGGGTGCTAATCGATTAAGCACTGTAGCTAATCGATTAACACAGTCAGAAAGGCTGAAAACGAAAAATGGAAGAGCCTTTGGATGAGTCTATAAATAGACTCTCATTTCCTCTCAAGAGAGAATCCAAAGACACATAAACTCTTCCCTTGTGCTCAAATACTCAGAAATTCTTGAGACTTGTGTGTTCTTGTTCGGCTTGTGAAACTCTTGTCTGTGGAGCTGGTGAAGTGCTGCTACGGTGACAGAGGAAATAGCCGGTTCATCCTTGGTGTGTCTAAGGAGGTGTTCGGAAGAGAATCATCCTTCGTGAAGTATTCGGAGGAGGTGTTCATCCTTCGTGAAGTATTCGGAGGAGGTGTTCATCCTTTGTGAAGACTCAAAGGAGGTGTAGTTTCATCTCTTGTGGTATCAAGAGAGGTGTTTTCTAAACTCTTACAAATTGTATCTTTGTGATTGTAGTTTGTAATTGTTTTGTGTTAGTGAAACTGTTTATCTTGTTTTGAGATAAGCGACTGGACGTAGGATTGGTAAGATCCGAACCAGGATAAAATCATCTGTAAATTTCTCTCAACCTTACTCTTGCTTTATTTGTCTTTATTAATTGCTAAGTAAGTTTAATTGAGTAGAAATTAAAAGGCACACGTTAGTATTAAAAACCCCTCTTGGTTTGTTATTCCGCGCTAACCCATCCGCTGCAGCCGCTCCTGACACGGATAACCATGTCGTCTACATGGTAGGTAGCGCCTGCATTCTTCAGGCCGAACGACATTACCTCATAGCAATAATTAGCTCGGTCGGTAATGAAAGTTGTTTTGTTCTGATCGGGCTCGTACATGGGGATTTGATTATATCCCGAGTATGCATCGAGAAAACTGAGCACAATATGCCCTGAAGCTCCATCTACCAACCGATCGATGCTCGGTAGAGGATATGAATCCTTAGGACATGCTTTGTTGAGGTCAGTGAAATCCACGCACATTCTCCATTGGCCGTTAGACTTCTTGACCATGACTACGTTTGACAACCACGTGGTGTAAGTTACCTCCCTGATAAACTGAGCATTCGTCAGTTTGGTGACCTCTGCCTGGATGGCTTCACGTTTTTTCTCCCCAAACCGTCGTTTCTTCTGCGCAACCGGGCGCGCCTCCCTGAAGATTGGCATATCGGCGGCCACCCACGCAAATAGGTCAGCGTTGGTTTGTAGTATCTGCGTCAGATCACGCTCGTCATATAGCGCCAAGCTCCCACCGATGGTTGTGGTTTTGGACGTATCCGCCCCTAGTTAGAATGTTTTGACGTCTCCTTGTGGACGGAGAAGTTCGTCGATATTGGTTTTAGGATCCAAGTCGATTGCCGCAGTTTCGGCTCCTCTTGCCCTCCTAGATGGCATGAAAGGGGTGACCTTTAAACCGGCGACATAGCACTGTCGGGCCGTTCGCTGATCAGCCTTTACGGTGCATATGGTCCCTTGTTCCGTGGGGAATTTCATGGCCAGATGAGGGGTGGATACGACGGCGCCGAAAGCGTTCAAGCAAGGTCGGCCTAGCAAAGCATTATACGAGGTGTTTGCCTCTACCAACAGGAACCAGACCCTAAGCTCTGGTGCATCCCTGCCTGTTCCGAGTCGAGTCCGTAGGTCGAGGTATCCCCGAGTGTCGACTCGTTCCCCTGCGAAGCCTACAATCTGCTCATTGAAAGGGGCTATCAGGTCCTCGGACAAGTCCATTTTCTTGAAGGTCGTCTAGTACAAAATGTTGAACGAACTGCCTTGGTCAACGAGGACCTTGCTTACGTCGTAACGAGCTATTTTGGTTGTGATGACCATGGGATCATCATGATCGGGGTCGGGAGCGTGGAAATCGGCGTCAGTAAATGTGATGTCGGGTATGGATCGAGGTTGTCTATCTACCATGTGTACCGACTTCAAGTGTCTCAAATGTCGCTTCCGGGCGAATGCTGACGATCCTCCCCCTGCGAAGCCGCCGGATATGGTATCGATTCACCCCCGGACCGATCTCTCCCTTTCGGAACATCGGGGTTGGCTTCGGGACCGCCGTCTTCACTGGTCGTCCCTGGGAAGTGATCGTTCCAGGCTGCATCGGGAGGATTCCTTCCGGTTGGGAGTTGCTGGTCTGGTGGATGTCCTCTCCTTTACATAATTTTGGAGGTAGCCCGCGCGGATGAGTCTTTCCAACTCATCTTTCACTATGTTGCATTCTTCTGTATCATGACCGTGGTTCATATGAAGTCGACAGGCTTTTCTGCCGTCAACGTTTTTTGGAGTGGCCTTTTGCTGGACGGTCAGGAGTTCAGCATGCAAAGCCTCTTCGAGCACCTTTGCCCTGGGTGCGTTGAGGGAGGTATAACGCTCGTACTTGGGTGTCCACCCCGACTCTTTTCGAGGGGGTCGATCATTTTTGTGGTCGTTAGACGACCGTTTCATGTCCTTCCTAATATTATTCGGGCTTTCCTGTTGTTGCTTTTTCCTTGAGTTCCTGAGGTCCTCTATGCGGATGAATTTTGCGATCGTTGCCTGGAGCTCCTCCATGGACTTGGGAGGACCTGCGTATAGCTGTTCAGCGAAATACCCTGGCCGTAAGCAGGAAGGTAGATTGCTGATTATAAACGTGTGGTTTACATCCTTCACACGCCGGGCCGTCTCGTTGTACCTCTGCATGAAGGCCTTCAGGGTCTCATCTTTCTCCTGCTTGGTGTTTACAAGCACAGCAGGAGTCATTTCTGGTCTCCGGTTGGTAGCATACTGTTTACGAAACAGAGCTTCTACGGTGGCGAAGCAATCAACCGAATTTTGAGGCAGAGTGTGATACCACTCGAGTGCCTCATCTTTTAGGGATAACGAAAAAGCTCGGCATATGACGGGATCGTTATCTGTGTAGAACGCCATGGCATCGATGAAGTTGCGGAGGTGATTGTCGGGGTCCGTTGAATCGTCGTATCTTTCTAATGCCGGAGGGGGCTTTTCTGGCATATGGGCTTGCATGATGGCTTCCGTAAAGGGAAGTAAGTTAGTAAGCCGTAGAGAGGTGGGTCCCCTCCTCCCCCCCCCCGACTGGTTCAGAGGGTCCTCCATGGTGGCTGCCTTCATTATCGTCCTGGTGGTTTGATGGACAAATTTATGATCACCAAAATATGATGTCACAAACTTGTTTTACAATCGGCAAGTATGACCGAATCGTTCAAGTAATAAACTTGGTAAGACCAAGTATCGTTCTCCCAAAGGACTCACGACCTAGTTTAGTTGTGTGGTTTGTTGATTAGCTAAGACTTAAGAACGAAATAATTGAGGTTTAATATGCAAAACAGAAAATAAACATGTATGCATGAGGTTTTGATCAATGGCTAAAGCAAAATACAAACACTTTCAATGGAATATATGAATGAGTATGTTGTTGGGGTTTATCAAATTCATCTTATCCACTCTCATATATTTTAGGAATTCAACATTCAATTCATCATTGTTAATGCCACTCTCTAAATTACCTTTCAAGAAGGCTTCTCCCTAATTACGAGTTCATACGATTCCTAGCATTCCTAATAATTAGTTTATTTAGCACAGGAGCTTAAGGCAACCAATATACTTATTGGGAGAAATTCCCCGGATCTAGACTTCCCCGTACGTTCCCGTATCGACAAAATCAATAATCATGCATTGAATGAGTTAAACAAAGCAAGCATTAAGCAAAGAGGAAAAACCCTAACTAATGATGAAAGAAAGCATAAATCTTAGATTAAGATGCAATCACAAATTCCATATATGAGAGCTTCAAAAGATTACATTGATTCCCCAACAAACATACAAGGTTTAGTTCACCATATTCATGGTGAACCTAGATGAACAATAATGAAAGAATGAAGGATAAAACCCTAGAAAGGTGAAGAGGAGGCCTGAGCATCCAAGATCCTCTTTCAAAGGGGTGGAAGAGAGAGTGTTTGCTTCGTCTTTGCCAAAGATACAAACCCTAGGACGTCCTAAAGCTTATATACTATTCTAAAATTACAAAAAATCTAGGTCCAAGCCCATAAGTGTGCCGCTCAGCGGTAAGTGCGTGAGTCGTTTCTTCCCCTCAGCGGCCATTTTGCCCCTCAACGGTCCTTCCGTGAGCTCCTGAGTGCCGCTCAGCGGTAAACTGCCGCTGAGCGGTACTTGCGGCTTCTCCTTTTGCACTTTTTGATGTCTTTTCTGATTCCATCTCTCTCCTTCTTCACTTCTTTCACTAAATTCACCTTAAAACCTGCACAAAAACACTGAAATCAAGCATAAACCTGTCCAGCTCTCTTATTTCTGAAAATATGAATAAAAGCATGATTTCAAGCTGGTTTCTAAGTGTTAAAGGTTGCTTTTAGTATCAATTTAAGCATGAAAATAACAGTTTTTCAACTGTTATCATGGTTCGAGGCCGATATTTCTGGCGGGGGACGCGGCGCTCTCAGTGCCGCAATTTCTTCTGTTTGTTTACGTTGAATCTCCTCCTGCTCCCGTATGGTTCGAGCCTGCGCTTCGATTTGTGCCTGTAGGTTCTTGATCAAATATATTGTGTTGTTGTCTCCCATAGCTCTTGTGGTCTTCTTTGGGGATATCAAATCTCGGCCCCACGGTGGGCGCCAAAATGTTTCGGTAGGGTAGTAGAGGCCGAGATATAAACCTGATAAATCACGTCCTTTCCTCCTAGGATGTCGTTCTCTTCACGTTCTCTTCCTTCTCAGCACGTCTCAAGAAGAATGGGATGGGTACCTGTGAAAGCACTCCGACGCTCAAGTCAAAAATAGGGTATGATAGAACTCTTCTCAGTTCGATAACATAAGAAAAATGATAATTTTCTCCTTAGGAAAAACGTACCTTTTCCTCTCCCTGCTTTTCATATTTAAAACGATAACCGTTTACCTAAAAATCCGGTTGGTTGAAGAAGTTGACCATTTGGAAAACACAACCGTTAGGTCGTGCTTGATACTGGGTCAGTTAATCCCGTGATTTGTGATACTATGCAGATATTTCTAACTATTTATTCTTTAGTTTATTAAGATTTAATATGTTCATATTGACTAAAATTGATCGGACGTCTTTCCTTTGGCATTTGACTGGATTGTCGTGACTTTGCTGGCTAATCACCAACCGTTTAGTGCCATTGACATATTGATGCACGGGTCGCACCGCACACAAAAGTTCATTGCAGATAAGAATGCAGTATATTTTACTAGGAAGTGACTCCTAGGTCGTCTCTCAAGGACCAATTTATGCGCGGTTCAGTTTTAGATCTTTTTACGAAAAGGGGGGTTGATTGTTTTTGAACAGAAAAGTAAATTGCAATAAAAATAAATTAAAATAGTGAAAACGTGCAAACAGTAAAATCACAAAACGGTAAAAACGTAAATTAACCCAGTGCAGTAAAATAAAGCTGAAAAAGCATGACCGAATAGTAAAAGTTCAGAACACTTAAATTCAGAAAACAATTTGCAGAAACGGTAAGTTCCGAGAGCAGTAAATTTCAAAACAGTTAAAAACAGGAGCAGAATCATTTCACCAGAATGCAGAAAACGAAATTTAAATGCATCATTGAAAACCAAATGTTGAACAGCAGTAAAAACAGAAACTAACGTAAATTTAAAGTGCATCAGGAAAAATTAAATGATCATCAGGAGAGTGAAAACAGAGAGTGAAAACATCAGCATAATCTTAAAATTACAGAAAGCATACAACAACAGAATTTTAAATGGCGGCAAAAATTGAAATGAAACTGTAAAGCAGACCTGGAATTTCAGAAGTGGAATTGAAATGCAACTGGAAATTAAACTGGAGTTTGTTTACAGATGCAGAAAATTACAACATCACCGAAAATAAAACACAGTAAACAAAGAACAACAAAACCCCAAACCTCCCCAAAGGGGGAGGGGGAAAAATTACACAGAACTGGAAAACGGGAAACTCTACCCTACTCCTACTCCTACTTACTGCCTACTCTCTGGTTCATGACTCCTTTTATTTTCCGTAAGAGCTGTCTCTTTCCTTCCCCTTATTGTGCACAACATTTCTTTAAGCCAATGCTTTCCAAGGTGGCTGCAGGACTCTTCAGTAAATGGAGAATTTTGTTTTGGTGGATTTAGCACTCAAGGTTTGAATGATGATTGTTCTCCTGGTGGTCTGAAGCACTCAAGATTAATGGTTGGAGCACTCAAGATTAATGGCTGGAGCACTCAAGATTAATGGCCGGAGCACTCAAAATTAATGGTCCTACCACCCATCAGCTCTCTCATGTTACTTCTCCTTTCTCAGACCTTTGAAGCTTCTGGATGTAGCAGCTCTGTGGTGCTAGCCGTGAGTTCAACTTCTCCCACTCAATCATCAAATAAAATAAGCACTCCACCTAATTTCCATGGGCCCTTGTTTCCAACGTGTTTCTTCTCCAAGATGCGGGTTGAAAGCTTCTCCTTTGGACACCACCTGTTGCTACTGGTCGTAGCTGGGCATTGGAATTTTACTGCATATCCATTCTTCATCCTTGCTGGATGCTGAATCGTGTGAGCTCTTGGACTTGCTGTGTGCTTCTTCAAAATGGAAGGTCTATGTGTTCAAAAGTGGTCAGACAAGGGGCCGTGAACTCTTCAGACCATCCAGCATTTTTGTGCGTGAACTATGTGCTCTCCACTTTCTTCCTTCGTTTGTCCTTCGTGTGGGTGGCTTCCTTGTCATCATGTGCTTTATTTCAGCCAAGAAAAGAGGTCATTTCCTTTCCATTAATTCCACACGGCCCCTTCTTCTTTCACGTATCAAGTCTCTCATTTCTCCAATAATATAGTGCTTTCCATGTCACAAGGGGTCCTCCACTTCTTGCTTTCAGCCGTGTGCTTTTTGTCTCCTCCCATGTGCACTTTTGAATTTCAAGAAAAACAAATGAATGCCCATCATTCACGTGCTGCACCTCCACTTATATATATATATATATATATATATATATATATATATATATATATATATATATATATATATATATATATATTAAAGTGTAATGCAAATTCTAGAAGAATGTAGAAGCTCCTTAGATAGAAGAATTGAAATGTAATACAAGTTCTAGAATATTCTAGAAAAACCTAAGATAGGAAGAAAAATCAAGAATATTCTACATAGGTAAAAATCTAGAACATTCCACATAAGTTGTGGCTAGTATGTTCTAGAATAATCTATGGGTCTATAAATACCCATGAACTCTACCATTTGATGTAAGAAGTAGACAACATCTACCATTTGAAAGAAGACAACATCTACTACAACTAAAGACAACTACAACACTTCTTTCAACTACTACTTCTACATTCTACTATCTCTACATTTTCTCTACCACATCAACTACTACTATAACTCATTCTACTACTCCCAAATATATTCTCAACAATGGCTACTACTAATCAAACATCATCAATTCCAGTACCTATTTTCAAAGGAGAAAATTATGATTTTTGGAGTGTCAAAATGAAGACATTCTTCCGCTCTCAAGATTTATGGGATATCATAGAAGAGAGATTCACTATTCCAGAAGACACCTCTACTCTTACTGCAGCTCAAAAGAAGGAGTTGAAGGAAAACAAGTAGAAGGATTCAAGGGCTTTATTTGTTCTTCAACAAGCAGTTGATGACACAATTTTTCCAAGGATAATTGGTGCCACAAGTGCAAAACAAGCTTGGAACACAATACAAGAGGAGTTTCAAGGAAGTGACGAGGTACGCAATATTAAACTTCATTCTCTAAGACGAGAGTTTGAATTATTAAGAATGAAAGAATCTGAGACCATTAAAGACTACTATTCTAGAATAAAAGAAATAGTTAGTCAGATGAGAGCCTATGGGGAAAATATTCTTGACAAAAAGATCGTTGAGAAAATTTTAATTTCTATTCCCCAAAAGTATGATGCAATCGCAACCGCGATTGAACAAACAAAAGATTTGGCTACATTGTCAGTCACACAACTAATGGGCTCTCTTGAAGCTTATGAACAAAGATTGAAAAGGCATGAAGAAGACTCGGTTGAAAATGCCTTTCAATCAAAACTAAAATTACGGTCTCAGAATAAAGAATATGAAGGAAATAAAAGTAGAGAAGAAATTTCTAGAAATAAAGAAAATCCTAGAAGCTTCTCTATGACTCGTCAAGAAAAATATCCTCCATGTGGCATATGTAAAAAGACAAGTCACTTGGAAAAAGATTGTTGGCATCATGGAAAACCTCAATGCCACTATTGCAAGAAATTTGGTCACGTAGAAAAGTATTGTCGTAATAAAAATAAGCATCAAGCAAACTTTGCGGAAGAAGATAATCAAGAGAAACTCTTATTCTACGCCAATCAAGAATCTTCTGGTAGAGAAGGAAGTTGGTACTTGGATAGTGGATGCAACAATCACATGGCGAAAGATCAAAGCATCTTCAAAGACATTGATAAATCTGTCAATGTCAAAGTTCGGCTAGGAAATGGCACCATAGTGGAGTCTCGAGGCAAAGGAACTGTCATGGTGGAGACAAAGAAAGGTACGAAATTCATCAAGGATGTTTTATTAGTTCCAAATCTTAAAGAAAATCTTCTAAGTATTGGCCAAATGATGGAGAATGGATATTCTCTTCATTTTGAGAAAGATACATGCAAAATTTATGACAGTAAAATGATAGAAATTGGCCAAGTAAAAATGGAGAAGAGAAATAGAAGCTTTCCTATAAGCTTCAAACCTAGAACTAATATTGCCATGAAGGTAGAAGTTGATGACTCATGGCTTTGGCATAGGAGATTTGGCCACTTCAACACACATGCCTTAAAGCTTCTATATACGAAAAACATGATGAGAGATCTTCCATGCTTGAAGGAGAATAATGAATCATGTGAAGGATGTCTCCTCGGAAAACAACATCGATTACCATTCTCGACAGACAAAGAATGGAGAGCAAAAGACTTATTGGAGTTGATTCATACCGATGTTTGCGGACCGATGAGAACACCTTCACATCATAACAACAGGTATTTCATCCTCTTCATTGATGACTTCTCTAGAATGACATGGGTCTATTTCTTAAAGGCAAAGTCAGAAGTTTTTGGAGTATTCAAGAAATTCAAGGCCCTTGTTGAGAAGCAAAGTGGAAAACAGCTAAAAATACTTAGAAGTGATCATGGCAAGGAGTACACATCTCGCGAGTTTGACAAATTCTGTGAAGATGAAGGCATAGAGCGACAACTTACAGTCGCATATACTCCACAAAAAAATGGCGTGTCAGAGAGAAAGAATCGCACAGTTATGGAGATGGCAAGATCAATGCTGAAAGAGAAAAGTATGCCTAACACTTTTTGGGCTGAAGCAGTCTACACTGCAGTTTATATTCTAAACAGATGTCCAACTAAAGCAGTCCAAGACAAGACTCCTATTGAAGCTTGGAGTGGGAGAAAGCCATCAGCTAAACACCTACGAGTATTTGGGTCTATTTGCTACATACATGTTCCTGATCAAAGGAGGCACAAGCTTGAAGACAAAACTATACGAGGAATATTCTTGGGATATAGCACACAATCAAAAGGCTATCGAGTCTACAACCTACAAACGAAAAAGCTCATCATCAGTCGAGATGTTGAAGTTGATGAAAATGCTTCTTGGAATTGGGAAGAAGAAAAAGTTGTTAAAAGCAACATTCTACTTCCAGTGCAACAATCTTAAGAAGAAACTCAAGAAGAGGAAGAAAATTCAGGTACGCTTTCTCCACCTCCACAACAAGATTCTTCACCTGAATCTAGTCCAAGAAGAGTAAAATCTTTGGTAGACATATATGAAACTTGCAATATGGCCATGATTGAGCCTAACTGTTATGAAGAAGCATCAAAGTAAGAAGTATGGGTTAAGGCTATGGAAGAAGAGATTAAAATGATTGAGAAGAATAACACTTGGGAACTCGTAAATTGCCCTCATGGAAAAGACATCATTGGAGTCAAATGGATATATAAAACAAAGCTCAATCCTGATGGAACTATACAAAAGCATAAAGCAAGATTGGTTGCCAAAGGCTACTCACAGCAACCAGGAATAGACTACAATGAGACATTTGCTCCAGTTGCTCGCTTAGATACAATTAGAGTTTTAATAGCTCTTGCAGCACAAAAAGGATGGAACATCTATCAACTGGATGTCAAGTCAGCCTTTCTAAATGGGGTGCTCGAAGAAGAGATTTATGTTGAACAACCACAGGGCTTCATCAACAAAGGCAATGAAGGCAAAGTACTAAGACTTAAAAAAGCATTATATGGCCTGAAGCAAGCTCCTCGAGCATGGTATAACAAGATTGATAAATACTTCATCAATCAAGGATTCAGGAGGAGCAAGAGTGAGCCAACACTATATATTAAGGCACAAGGTCAGTACCATCTCATTGTCTCTATATATGTCGATGATCTTATCTATACAGGAAACAATATAGAGATGATGATAGAATTTAAAGAAGACATGATGAAGACATTTGAAATGACCGACCTTGGCTTGATGAACTATTTCCTCGGTATAGAGGTGAAACAAGAAAAGGAAGGTATATTTATCTCTCAAAAGAAATATATTGAAGCTCTATTAAAGAAGTTCAAGATGAATGGTTGTAAACCTGTCACTACTCCACTGGTGGTAAACGAGAAGCTACAGAAAGATGATGGAGCACAAGAGGCAGATGCATCACGCTACAGGAGTTTAATTGGAAGTCTCCTGTATCTCACAGCCACACGACCAGACATTATGTATGCTACAAGTCTTCTATCAAGATTCATGCAAAACCCAAGTCAGATTCAATATGGGGTAGGAAAAAGAATTTTAAGATATCTACAAGGCACAAAGGAGTTTGGTATATGGTACAAAATCGTGACTAACTCAAGGATGATTGGCTACACAGATAGTGATTGGGCAGGATCAGTGGACGACATGAAGAGTACGTCAGGATATGCTTTCTCACTAGGATCGGGTATTTTATCTTGGGCATCAAGGAAGCAAGCAACCGTGGCACAATCAACAGCAGAAGCAGAGTATGTAGCAGCTGCTGAAACCACAAGTCAAGCAATATGGCTAAGAAGAATACTTGAAGAAATGGGTGAACCACAAGATGGACCGACTATTATCTATTGCGATAACAAATCGGCAATAGCAATAGCAAAAAATCCAGTCCATCATCAAAGAACAAAACATATAGCCATTAAATATCACTTCATTCGAGATGAAGAGACAACTAAACAAATTCGACTCGAGTACTGTCCAACAGAAGACCAAATTGCAGATATATTTACGAAGGCATTACCAAGACCAAGATTTGAACTACTACGCACAATGCTTGGAGTTACCGAATTTGCATTAAGGAGGAGTATTAAAGTGTAATGCAAATTCTAGAAGAATGTAGAAGCTCCTTAGATAGAAGAATTGAAATGTAATACAAGTTCTAGAATATTCTAGAAAAACCTAAGATAGGAAGAAAAATCAAGAATATTCTACATAGGTAAAAATCTAGAACATTCCACATAAGTTGTGGCTAGTATGTTCTAGAATAATCTATGGGTCTATAAATACCCATGAACTCTACCATTTGATGTAAGAAGTAGACAACATCTACCATTTGAAAGAAGACAACATCTACTACAACTAAAGACAACTACAACACTTCTTTCAACTACTACTTCTACATTCTACTATCTCTACATTTTCTCTACCACATCAACTACTCCTTTCACAACCTTAAAATACTAACAATATATATATATATATATATATATATATATATATATATATATATATATTTTATTGAGTCATGTGTTGGTGGTGGCCGTGTGTGTTAGAAAATGTGGCAACTGCATTCCATTTCCAAATTAAAATTCGAACATGCATTCTCCATGCCCCACATCTCCACTTTCACGTAAGAAGCTTCTTATTTCTTCATTCTTTATTCTTTACATCATCCTTTCTCCATGCTGGATGCTTCCCATTTGTGCAAGCTGGACGGCGGAGCTGCTGGTGTTTCCAGCCATGGCCATTGATTTTTCTTCCAGCCACCACCGTGAGCTTCTAATGGCTGGACATGTTGGAGCTGGAGCTGCTGCTGGTTGATGGCATGGTGTTGTTGTACGTGGCACCCTTTCTTTTGATGTACACATAATGCCAAAATGAAGTCAATTGTTGTCATGGCCGTGGCTTCCAAGCTCACTCCAAACTAAAATTGAAATGCAAGCTTCTCTGTAAAATAAAATAAAATTAATGTCCAAAACTATCATCCAATAATTTCCAACAATTAATAATTCAAATAATTATCTTTAGTTAATTCAAATTAATTAAAATTTAAATTACTGGTCAAATTAAGCATAATTATGAAGAATGGACAAATATTGGACGTTTAAGCACAATTCCCCGATGAAATCCGGTACAATAACCTAAGTGTAGTGAATAAAATATCGACTCATCACATATACATACGATCGCTATAATACGATCGTTTAATGATTGATGCCAAGAGGGTGAATCGCGGGTCCATCGCCAGCCGTTTAGTGCAATCGACACACACATACGATCACTATACTACGATCGTAAGATGGTTCGACATTGTGTGTTTTATTTTTTCCTTAATGGTCTCCTGGGTTACCAGTCGACTATCGATTAACTCAGGTATCCTACTATACATTATTATTAGAAAAGGATATTATTAGATATTGTTAGATATTCTTAAATATTATTACATAGTTAACTAAAAGCTATATTGAGATATTATTATATACTATTAGATATTATGGCTAGATAACAATAATATATATTATTAATAGAATTGTCATAATTAATTATAATAAAAAATAATAAGATGGAATATATTATTTTTGAACTTATCAGGATTAATTGAGTTAAAGATAAATTTATTTTATCTTATGTATATCTTTTATTTTAACCTGTTGTTATTACTCTTTATGGGCTTTTATTATAAATAGAGTACCTTATGTATATTTTGCACATAGTTGTAACTATATTAGACACCTCCTATAGAAACTCTAACCATTAGGAAAATAAGACAGAAACTTTGAAAGTGAGAGGAAAGGATAGACGAGAAAGTGTAACTATGTTGGAGAAGATCTTTGGGCATAGAAAAAGCCTTAGGATTGGCCAAGGTATGGGGAAGCTCACCTTTGTTTGTTTATTGTTGTATGTTATATGTGTTCTTGGTTATTTTGATTAATAATCCTTGTTTGATATATGTTTATATGATTATGATTATGGTTGAATGTTGCTATTGTTAGGTAAGGGTTTGTGTATGCATGAGCATAAGGTTTATATAATATTTGTGTTGGATTTTTCCTATGAATATATTATGTATGTTTTGTTGGGTTATCCCAACAAAATTTTTGATGTTAAGGGAGAACAAAATTATGATGTTTGGGAGTTTTCATGCATATATATGTTGTAAGAGTGTGAAAATAATCATATGCAATATAATTGGGTTTTATTATAACATGTCAATGATTGGATTGGATATATCAAGTGATGTATTATATGTGTTTGAGTATGTTTACATGGGTATGTGATGCTTGAGTGCATGTATGATGTGTTAGGTATGTTTTCAAATGATCTAGGGTTATTGTATGTATGTTTGGAATGCTTGAATTATGTCCATGATGTGTTTCGTTGTGACAATAATCGATTATCATTAGTTATAGTCGATTATCTACACGTCGATGTGAAGTATTGTTGGGAGAATAATTGATTATCTGAGATGATAATCGATTATCCTTTCATGTGTGATGTATTTGGGAATTTTATTTAAGATAATCGATTATTAGAAGTGATAATCGATTATCATAGTGTGTTTTTGTGTAATATGAATCGTTTAGGGAACAATCGATTACAACTTGTGATAATCGATTATCTTAGTATATTTTTGTTGGAAAAAGAGCGTTTTGATGAAGAATGAACGTGGACAAAGCCTGAGGAGTTGTGGAATGAGATGATGGTCTGAGAATGAGATTAGTGGTTATGTTTAGGGTCCAGTTTGACTTGTGGTTATGGTTAGAGAATGAGTGAGTGTTCGGGTGTACTTGAGTATGTGATTGATGAGCATGAGAGTGGAAGAGAAGTCTACTTGTTGTACCTAATAAATCTCATTGCTTTTTGCGGATAGGTGATTCCTTTTGCCTTGTGTGCATTGGAAGGGTAGTTGGGGTATTGAACCTTTCTTGTGTGGAGGTGAAGGTGTCTTCCTTGTCCTTGTGTGGCAGGATTACATGTTTCTCAGCTGGATTGCGGGACTACTCAACCATATCTATATGGGGAATCTACAAATTGGGTTGTAGGAGTGACTAGAGTTGGTGAGGTAGGGTATTGTAGTGTGACTGATTCTTTTCACTATGGTGTTTATGGTACGATGATGTTCATGATGTTGTTCATGATTAGAGTAATCATGTTGGTGGTGTATCTATGATGATCATTGCAAAACCCAGATAAAATTAAAATATTTTTTATTTTTATTTCTATATTTATAATATTAAATAATTATTTATGACATGAAATTGGGAAATAAAAGTATTTAAGAGTAAAATGAAAATTTAATTATTAAAATTAGTTATTTTAGTTTAAACTTTTTACAGGAACAAGTTTATATATTATATTAACATATATATATATATATATATATATATATATATATAAATAAAAGAAAGTTAGATTTATGTTTATATATATTAGTATAATATAGATTTTTATATATATGGATTAAAAGAGATGGGCCAGGCATTTTTTTATTATTTGAGTTTGGTTGTTTTTCTTTCTATACTGGATACGTAGCATAATCTAGGTATTTATAGTATTTATACACATATTTTCTATGTTACAGAAGATTTAAATTATATTTGGGAAGTGAGAGTAAAGGCTTTAAATGTGGATGGAAATGTAAGGTTTGGTTGTTAAGATTTGCTTAGTATTATTATTATTATTTTTGGTTTTCTTAACTATAAGAGAGGAGAGAGAAACGTCACTAGTAAAAAAACTAGATTTCAAATCGTACAATAGGTTTCGGTTAAGACATAAACGAAATCTATAAAAAAACGGTGATATTTTTGTAGTTTAAATTAACTTTTTTGATCCGATTTAAAAACACACATAAATAATATGACATCGGTTCAAACTCCACCCGATGTCTAACACCCTGATAATGTCTCTGTCCACTGGGACCCGAGGCAATATACCTATCTTTCCATTACCCCTTGCGCATTTCACCGTCACATAACCCTCATCCAACAGCGCCCCCACCCTTCTCCTCCTCCCTAAACCCTAACGACTCCCACCCTTGGCCGTCGCGTCAAGTCCACGGCAATGGTGTCTCTTCCACCGCCTCCTCCAGATCCCTCAAAACCTCCTCATCATTCGCCCACAACTACCGGATCGCCATCGCCCTAATTCCATCCGCCTTATTCCTCGTCGTCCTCGGTGGCACCCCGGTCGTCACCATCCTCGACGCCCTCAGCCGCAAGCCCGCCGCCTTCTTTGCCGTGTGGTTCTCCCTTATCTTCGCCCAGGTCGCCTTCTTCCTCTCCGCCTCGTCCTCCCTCTTCGTCGCCTTCAACTCCTCCGTCGTCGTGGCTGCCATCGCCTCTTTCACCTTTCTCCTTGGCGTCTGGTCCTCTCTCCAGTTCAAGTGGCTCTTGCTCGAAAACCCTTCCATCGCCGTTGCCCTCGAGTGCCTGCTCTTCGCTTGCCTCCCCGTCTCCGCCGTGGTAGAGGGTTTTGTTTGGGGATTTTTGGCCAATTTTCTGCAAGACATTGCTCTGTGCCCATCCCCAATTTTCTGGCCCCTCCATGCTGCCCCATCTCTCACTCCAAGACATTGCTTTGTGCCACACCGACGGTGGCTTCAGCTGCTCTAGATGCGATGGAGGCGTCGAGGTTGGAGCTTGAAGTGGAGAAGAGAGATGGGTACTGGTTTTGAAGGAAGAGTACAAGGGGGCATCGGCCCTCAAGAAAAGTTGAAGCTTGAGAGAGATCCCATGAAGACCTTCATGGAAGGTGGGATTGAGGATCTAGCTAAGATGTCCCTTGAGGAAATTGAGAGCTCCAAGCACATTAAGGATGATATTGATGTTAGGCTCAAGTGGCTTTGCCTTTTTCGTAGGAGAAAGCATCACTGTAAGTTTGACCTTTTCAACTTCCTTTTGCTTTGATTAGTGGAAACAAAGGGTGTCATTGGTTTTGCAATTAATTTCAAACTCTGGTGAATTAATTTCTGTTTGTGTCATTCTCTTTGCTCACTATAAATTAGGAGAAAGCATCACTGTAAATTAATTTCATTTCAAACTTTCTTGAAGAACAAAATTTATTATTTTGTACATTTTGTTTGTGTCATTGGTTTTGCATCAGAGATGAAATTTCCTTTTCCAGTCTCAGTTAGCTCAACACTATCAATAATAGGCTCTTCAATTTGTCAGAAGAAACATAATTGAAGAATCAATCACTCAATATAATATGATGATTTTTTAACCTTATAATATGAAGATTGGGAGGAAATAGAGGAAGAGAAACAAAATATTCATAGCAAATTAGAAAATCAGAACTTATATTATTGTGTGGTTCTGACTGTACTAATTATATGATATTTATATATCAGTCATATTGGATGGTTGTAATACTAACAAGTTACAGCTGGAGCTAACTTTCGTAATTGACATTCTGGGCTAGTGTAGTTGTCTTGATAAACAACCATTAACTACTGCAAACGATAGCATAGCAACTACATATTAACTATATTATTCTGACATATATTACCTCTTCAAATTTTCATTTAAAGAGTGGTTAACATGTCAGTATGTTTGAAAGCTTACAAGCATGTCATGTCCAATCTTGCATTTACTCAGAAAGCTACTGCAATATGTCTTATCTTGGTCTTTGTTGGTGCAGTTGGGTATTTTGAATGTCATTCAAGCTATGGAGTTTGCTCCTGAGCTTGTTTATCCCTTGTATATTGCTGCTTCTGTAGATTGGTACATTGTAGTTCCCATATTACTGAATTTATTTATAACACTTTCTTGTAACTTACTGACTTTATAGCTTTTGGTGTTTCATTTGTGGATGATCACAATCACATCTATTTCTTGATCAATTAACTCAAGTGAAGAGCCTGTTATTAAGAGAGGCGAGGAAAATTTAGAGTTGATTTTTTTCTAGTATTTCTGCTCTGTACGGTATTAGAGGGAAATACTTTTTCTGCTTTTAGTTAAATTCATCTCAACGAGAGAAATTACAACATTACTGAATAAACTTTGTATTAAATCCACTTCAAGCAAATATACTTTTTTCTGTTATATGGCAGAAAAGTATGCAAAGTTATAGTGTTGAAATATTACGTTGCTCAGAGCCTACTGGACTAGGTGGCCATGAAGTGACAAAGTAGAAAACTGGTTTGCTGTGTAAACATTTTCTTGATGTATAAATTGACTGTTCTCTTCCAGGTCAGCTTTTGAGCTTTGGGTTGCATCTTAATCAGGCAAGATTTAACATATGCATGTTTCTATGGTTATTGATGTTAGTCTCATTAGTTGCAGTCTCATTGCCTATGTATGATATGCATGTTTTTCTGTGTTTTTTTAGGGAGAATCAGAATCTGGGAAGGCACCATGGCAAGGGTATGTTATATTATACCCGTTTCATACAATTTTATCTCTCTTTCTCACATCTATATAATGTTTTGCTTGCATAGTTGTTGAACATTATACTTGTTATATTATTCAAATACTTCGATTACTAAATAGTAATATACATGTTGATGAATCATGTCCATGGTGTTGGTGGCAGGTGAGGGAGAGGTGTAAAAAGAAATGGAAAATGTTCCAGAGTCGGTTGGCAAATGTAGAAGATGCATATTACAAGGCCATTAGAGTAAATATGTTCAATTCAACTACTCCTTAACGACAGAACCTGACTTGTACACAACCATCACCATTGTTGAGTTCGATTTTGCATAATATATAGCTTTTTCTTTGAGTTTGTAAGTTACTTGCACTTGTAACTTAGAGTCCTAAACAACAGTTCAATGTGGGATTCCAGTGTTGAAAGTTAGAGAATTAGATAATATAGGTAAATGAAACTTACTGTAAGTAGTGTATTTGATTATATAATATTCTTTGTTTTAGGAATCTTTGCTTGCAGGGAATAAGAAGGCAATACCGTTGGCTAGGTTTTTTTATTAGAAATTTTCAAGATACTGCCTCGGTTCAAAAGAGAACCAAGGCCAAAAGTCCTTAAGAGAAAAATGGGGGCAAAATCTTACTGCCTCGGTTACTTTTGAACCGAGGTTAAATCTTACTCTTTTGCCTCGGTCCACAACTGAGGTAAAAAGGGTAGACTTTTTGTCTCGCCTGTATATGCCTCGGTTCCAAAACTGCTATCTAAAGGCGAAAATAACCGTTGTCTTTTCCCTTGACTGTACTAGTGTGTAATTCATATATTTTCTTTTTCGCTAAACAGAGGGAGAATTCCTTGGTTTATTATGGTACAGAAGTAAGGGCTTGGCCTAGGCAAATAATTAAATAAATAAATTAGGTGATAATAGAAAATAAAAAGGGTTTTTTTGATAGAGATATTTAAACAAGTTTTAGGAAAAACAAGAAAAAGAGAAACGGAAGGGGAGATACTCACTACAAACGTGAGAGTATTGAAAGAAAACCCTATAACTCTTTTGGTGAGTGATAATAAAACGATTGATCGAGTAAGAGAGAAAGAGTTGTTTGTCATACTACGTCGCCGGGAAGGAATGAAGACTTAGCAACTTTTTTTAATCCTGGTAAGGGAACTGACTTTGCTTTGGTTGTGATTTGTGAATGATGGGAAGAAATATAGATTTTAATGGATGTTAAACCTTTGTTTTTTTTACCAAAGTTTTCTGTTGATTTCATGAGCATGAGTTGTGTCATATATGTTTTTTTTGTGTGTTGTAAATAAAGTTGAGCGTGATCATGTGTGTTTTTGGTATGTGATATCATTGTTTTATGGTGCCTAATTTAATTATAAGAGTAGTATTACCAATATGTGATTTATTCATTCCTTTAGGAAATTTTGATTTCTTTTGGTGCTGAAGAATTTTACTAGGGAAATGTTATTATTTTAATACAGTATAAGGATATTATAAGATTTAAATTTATGAATAAATTTTGAAAACTAATGTTGGATATATTCATGGTGCAGCGGTAAATGTTTTGGTTAAGGAAAATGATGTAGTATATGCATGATTAAATATTTTACGTGTATAGAAAAGAAAAAAAAAGACTATGTTTAAGTGTTATGATAAGTTTGAAATAGAAAATTATTATCCTTTAATTTATAAACATGCCCGGTGAAGCTCCTGGAAGAGTGGTGAGAGTAGCACTAGTACTTGTCCAGTGAATCTCTCTGAGAGTAGAGTGGTGGGGGTGTATACTTGTCCGGTGAAGCTCCAAGAGGGTGGTGAAAAGTGTATACTTGCCCGGTGAAGTTCTAAGAGAGTGGTGGGAAGTAGTGTATTTGCTGGTGAAGCCTTCCAAAGAGTGTTGGGAAATGTATCGGGCCGGTGAAGCTCTTTAAAGAGAGTGGTGGGAGGTGACACTCAACCTTATGTTCTAGGTGAGTGACTCGGTGGTGATTCAATATATAGTGAATGGTTTCAAACAAATTGGGGAAGAGTTAGTGAATGACCAAGTGAGTTTGTGTGTGAATTGGTTACTCTGACGAAATGATTGCATGGTTATATGCTGGTGATTCTGAATTCTGATAGTGTAAATGATTTGATGTGAGATCACGTGAAGATGTGGGTAGGTGTATGATGATGTGTATTGTTCGAAAATTTTATTCTAAGTTGATGTTTAATCGTTAAGTATGTTTATATGACCTGATTCTGTTAGCTCACCCTTGCATGTTGTGGTTCTTTTTTTCACCTACGATGATCGTACTTGTACGGGAGTAGATTGTTTGTAGATAAAAATCAGATCTGAGTAGTTGACGAGAGTTGAAATGTTATGTTTGAGAATTTATTATTTATTTTCTATTATTTAGAAGTTTTCCGATTTGTTATTCTTTTATGTAAAAGTGATATTTTAAGATTTACAAATGATGTTTATAGATATGATTTGATTTCGTATTTGAATTGAATGTGTTATAATCAAGAAATCAGGATGTTACAATCATGGTATTGAAGATGCTCCAAGTTATGCTATGTTGATAGTGATGTTATTATAGTGGTTATAGTAAGTAGTTAGCATAGATGCTAATGAGTGGATAGACCAACGGTCTATGTGTGAGATGTTAGTGAACACATTAAAGGTTAGAGATCGAGGATCGAGGATCGAGGATGGATGACCGAGGCTCGGGGAGCGAGTAATTGGATATGATTGATTTGTTATGTTTAGAGGATTAAATTTCCTATTGTTGATATAATCAATATGTATGTATCTTGTTTTTATGATTGCATTATTGGTAGCTTACCCCATACATATGTGTTTGTGAAAATAAAATTGTCGACGATGATCGTATAATGTGTTATACGTGAGCAGATGATATTACAGATGTTGTAGAATCATGATAGATGTAAGAGATGACAGGGAAATATTTGGGTTTTTTTTAAAATTCTTTTGGTATGGACTTTTGAGACAATGTAATTTGAAGTTATTTCTATTCCTTCATTATTTTCATTATTTTTTAATAATGAAATTGAACAAGGCTTTTGGAATAATCCAAATTGATTTGTTTATGCAAGTTTAAATATTGAGGTTTTATAAAAATACATTTCCGCCCTGTAAAAAATTTTAAAGTATACGATTTTTGAAATAACCCATGACACTTTGAATTTGGGGCGTTACATAAACTCACTTTAACTCTCACCCAAACTTACTTGAGAGGAAACTTTAAGGGCTGAGACTTCTTTTTTGGCCCCACTCGAAGAGGCCTCCTAAAAGGGAGTTTTTTTCAAGGGTGAAGTATGATTGACCCATGGGCCATGGGTCAAGTTTACAAATCTAAGCTTATAATATTTTTAAGTAAATTGTCAAAAGATGTTTCATTATAATTAAGTAAATAAGGAAATTATTTATTATAATATTAAGGAAAAAGAAGATAAAATCATATATATATATATATATATATATATATATATATATTTTGATAGGAAGTTATACAATAAAATTGTACAATCCGTACAAAACAAATAAACTAGTTATGATTTTTAAAAAATCTAACCAAAGGTGTAAGGCCATAGAGTTAAGCAGTGTTTAGATTGGAGTGAGGATTTAAGGAAGTGTGAAGGAATGAATTTAAGAGAATAGAGAGTGGATTGTGCAAGTATTTGAATTAAAATATTTGAAGAGTTAATGAAAGGATTTGAAGAGAAAATTTATCTATAATATAATGTGTATGATAGATTAATTTTACTTAATAGATATGTTAAGACAATATTGTCTATAAAATAGACCGTCTAAAGAAGAAATATTTTGTAACATCTATTTCAAATGAAATTAAGCTTGTGAACAATGTTTTCTAGACCAAGTTATCTAATGAATTATAAAATCATAAACAACGTCTAAGAAAAGAAAGTGTCTTTGTTTTGAAATCATCTAATAAACTATATAAGTAAGCAAAACATCTTATGATGATGAAAGTCTACTTCTTATAACACTAAGGCTAAAAGAATTTTTCTTTTTTTTATCAAGAAAAGTGTTTTAAAGAAAATATCATCTAATGAATGACCGCTAAATGGTATAGCCTTTGAAAAAGTATCTTATGTTCATACCATGTGATGATTGTACATGTTGTATGTTTTACCGAACGATGCATTTATGAATGACATGAAAAATGATAAAATGTCTTGAACACATAATACAGTCTAACGCTTATCAATGTTCAAAACATTTAGTGCACGTACAATAAAGCATCTTGATGCTTGTAGACTTTGCTCTTGATATTTTTGCAAATCACTAAAGCAAAAAGATATGATTAGAAACACTACATCCAAGAAAAAGTCATTGTGAGAGAAGAGAAACATTTTGGGAATGTTTCCCTTGAAGCCTTCTACTCACTCTGTCACATCGTACAAGCTTAGTTTTGCTAAAGGCTATGATAAAACTCTGCCCCCTCCAAAGAAGACTAAAGTTTGACTTCCCATCTAAAGGCTACATGCTCTCTTGAAGTCAACTTTCTTGTCTAATGATCATATTTCAAGAAAAACTATATATAGAAGAAATCTTGAAGAGAAGATAATAACAATAACAACGTAAAAAGGGTAATATAGAAAGAATAGAATAATGAACTCAATCTTGTTGCGCTGATATATCATCTGAAGTTTAATATCTTTTGAGAGAAAAGTTCTTAGCAAATCACATAACTCCTTATATTGTTTGTATCCTCTCTTTGAGATTTACCATCCATACCTTTGCCCTTAACACTATTTGTGTTGTAAATTCTGAAGAGAATTAAAACACTTATCTAGACGTGTTATCTAGGTTTGAAACAGGAAGCGGTTAGAATACTTAAGACTAGATGTGGTTAGAATACTTGTAAATCGAGAGCAGTAAAAATCGGACTAGTTGTGTTGACTGAGAGAACTAGGAGTGATAAGAATACTTGTTGTAAACTTGGATGTTAAGACAAGATCGTCTATAAGACTGAACTGTCTAAACTTCCTCATGTGTTTTGAAGTTTAATAAACAACAATAAATGAAATGGGCAAATGATAGAATGTCATTTTTGGAAAAGTAATATAGCTGAAAAATAGGCAGTTTATGAAAAACCTTTATGATGTGCTTCATTTCTCACAGCAAGAGGGGAGGGGGGGGGGGAGTGAATTGGTGTTGTATAAAAATGATTGCTTTTGAAATCCTTTTCGCAAAACTACAAGTCTTTAAACTTTTCTTGAATCGCAAGTAAAAATGTATGCAATGTGACAGTATGCGTATTCGAATGCAACTAATATTCAATCGATTAAATGTAGAGAGTTAGGGAGAAGAAGATTCAAACTCTGAGTTTTTATATTGCTACGGTCAAGCCTACATCCAGTGTCCTTCTGATCAACCTTAGACCGAAAGCCAATTGCACTATAAGATCTGAGTTTTTACAACAAGGTTTTTATAGCGACCTCACTCGTCAAAATGTAAACAACCTCTCTAACTCACTAATCTAAAATAGCCAATTACAACAGACTAGCAGCAAGAACAATCCTCTCCTGCACTCAACCCCTTTGAGATCCCCCTCAAAGTCAAGAACCACACGTTCTTCTTTATTGTATACACCATAGGGAAGCAACAACACTAAAGCGTTTGCAAGAGCATCCTGATCCAGCAGTATGCACCTCTATTGTGTAGAATGATCAGACATTTTGAATCAATCAATCCAGCTTCTCAAGAAACCATCCAGACTTGTTCACCACGATAATTCTTGTTTCTTGGAGTGTTTTCCTCTTTTGTAAAAGTTTAAAGCATTTATCTGAAACATATATGAAAGTGTTAAAATCAATTATCTTACAGAATTTCAAATCATGCGTCTATATATAGTATAAGTCAAATCAGACGCAGTTAAATCGATTATGCTATTAATCTAATCGATTTCATCTCACATTTATAACAGATTAACAACAGTCAAAGTCATTAATTGAATGCACAATTAATGTAATTGATTTGCAATTAATGTTTGGTCAACATATTTAAAAATATGACCGTTGCGACCGTTATTGATTGCTTTTGAATTGGTGTTGTATAAAAATGATTGCTTTTGAAATCCTTTTCGCAAAACATTAATTGCAAATGTCTTGTATAAAAATGTGAATCAGTTTATGAAAAACCTTTATGATGTGCTTCATTTCTCACAGCAAGAGGGGAGGGGGGGGGGAGTGAATTGGTGTTGTATAAAAATGATTGCTTTTGAAATCCTTTTCGCAAAACTACAAGTCTTTAAACTTTTCTTGAATCGCAAGTAAAAATGTATGCAATGTGACAGTATGCGTATTCGAATGCAACTAATATTCAATCGATTAAATGTAGAGAGTTAGGGAGAAGAAGATTCAAACTCTGAGTTTTTATATGGCTACGGTCAAGCCTACATCCAGTGTCCTTCTGATCAACCTTAGACCGAAAGCCAATTGCACTATAAGATCTGAGTTTTTACAACAAGGTTTTTATAGCGACCTCACTCGTCAAAATGTAAACAACCTCTCTAACTCACTAATCTAAAATAGCCAATTACAACAGACTAGCAGCAAGAACAATCCTCTCCTGCAGTCAACCCCTTTGAGATCCCCCTCAAAGTCAAGAACCACACGTTCTTCTTTATTGTATACACCATAGGGAAGCAACAACACTAAAGCGTTTGCAAGAGCATCCTGATCCAACAGTATGCACCTCTATTGTGTAGAATGATCAGACATTTTGAATCAATCAATCCAGCTTCTCAAGAAACCATCCAGACTTGTTCACCACGATAATTCTTGTTTCTTGGAGTGTTTTCCTCTTTTGTAAAAGTTTAAAGCATTTATCTGAAACATATATGAAAGTGTTAAAATCAATTATCTTACAGAATTTCAAATCATGCGTCTATATATAGTATAAGTCAAATCAGACGCAGTTAAATCGATTATGCTATTAATCTAATCGATTTCATCTCACATTTATAACAGATTAACAACAGTCAAAGTCATTAATTGAATGCACAATTAATGTAATTGATTTGCAATTAATGTTTGGTCAACATATTTAAAAATATGACCGTTGCGACCGTTATTGATTGCTTTTGAATTGGTGTTGTATAAAAATGATTGCTTTTGAAATCCTTTTCGCAAAACATTAATTGCAAATGTCTTGTATAAAAATGTGAATCAGTTTATGAAAAACCTTTATGATGTGCTTCATTTCTCACAGCAAGAGGGGAGGGGGGGGGGAGTGAATTGGTGTTGTATAAAAATGATTGCTTTTGAAATCCTTTTCGCAAAACTACAAGTCTTTAAACTTTTCTTGAATCGCAAGTAAAAATGTATGCAATGTGACAGTATGCGTATTCGAATGCAACTAATATTCAATCGATTAAATGTAGAGAGTTAGGGAGAAGAAGATTCAAACTCTGAGTTTTTATATGGCTACGGTCAAGCCTACATCCAGTGTCCTTCTGATCAACCTTAGACCGAAAGCCAATTGCACTATAAGATCTGAGTTTTTACAACAAGGTTTTTATAGCGACCTCACTCGTCAAAATGTAAACAACCTCTCTAACTCACTAATCTAAAATAGCCAATTACAACAGACTAGCAGCAAGAACAATCCTCTCCTGCACTCAACCCCTTTGAGATCCCCCTCAAAGTCAAGAACCACACGTTCTTCTTTATTGTATACACCATAGGGAAGCAACAACACTAAAGCGTTTGCAAGAGCATCCTGATCCAGCAGTATGCACCTCTATTGTGTAGAATGATCAGACATTTTGAATCAATCAATCCAGCTTCTCAAGAAACCATCCAGACTTGTTCACCACGATAATTCTTGTTTCTTGGAGTGTTTTCCTCTTTTGTAAAAGTTTAAAGCATTTATCTGAAACATATATGAAAGTGTTAAAATCAATTATCTTACAGAATTTCAAATCATGCGTCTATATATAGTATAAGTCAAATCAGACGCAGTTAAATCGATTATGCTATTAATCTAATCGATTTCATCTCACATTTATAACAGATTAACAACAGTCAAAGTCATTAATTGAATGCACAATTAATGTAATTGATTTGCAATTAATGTTTGGTCAACATATTTAAAAATATGACCGTTGCGACCGTTAGGTCAAGTAATGAAATAATTTTCAAATCTTTAACAAACTTAATTGAATACAAGATGCATGTAATCGATTAAGTTTTAACACTTAGTATATTTTTGAAAACTTCTCTTCTCAAAATCCATCACAGCACACTTGAAAAAGATTTGTGCAAACCCACGAGTTTTAATCGATTTAACCACTAACGTAATCGATTTAAAACCTGTTATTTTGCCACAGTTTAAAGCTTAAGCTGTCTGATGACTTTAATTGATTATCACATCATTGTAATCGATTTAGTCATACAAATATGCTTGGTGCATGTGGTTTTTCCATTTCAAAACTCATATTATGCATACATAGCTATAATCACATTTCCAACACAGTAGTTGTTAACTAAATGGAAGGTGAACAAAATCGTATCAAGTAATATAAAATGATAAGACCAAGTATCGTTTCCCAAGAGACTCGTGACACCAAACAATCGTATAATAAATTAACTAGTTAAGACTAAAGAACGATTCCATTGAATGAAATTTAATGCAATAAAAGTAAACATAATAACTTGAATGTAAAATTTATCTTTTGAAGCTAAAACAAGAATGAATGAATTGTATTGATATGATATGATTTGAGATGATGATGTTGTTATGGTTAGTTTCACCTACTTCACTTTCATGCATATTAGAACTCATCTTCTTCATTGGAATGCTAATGTCACTTACAAAATTACTTAGAACCCAATCTCTTGGCGTAAAAAGCCCAATCTTGATTATTAGACAACAATCCCTTGAAAACCCTAATAACCAATTCCGCATTAAGAAAAGAAGCTTAAGACAACTAAACGTCATATTTCTATCCCTAGATAATATTTCCTTTAGGTGAAATCCTCCAGATCATGGTTCCTAAGTATTTTCCAATAACAAAGAAATCCAATGATCAAGCTATGAATGGCCAAACACATAACAAGCATTAAGAATAGGAGAAAATCACTAACATTCAATGAAAGAAGCATAAAATATTCAAAACAAGTTCAACTACATGAAATTCAGAGGTTACATCTTTCCCCCACAAAAAAATGAATTTAGCTCTCCATTGTCATGGAGAACCTTGGCTTACAATGGAAGAATGTAAATGAGATGGAAACCCTAGAAAGAGAAAAGGAAATCTCCCGCATGCCTAATCTTCCTCTAATGGGTCGAAAATAACGTTTTTGTGCTTTAGCCGTCAAAAGATGTGAACCCTAGTGCGTAAAAGCCTTTAAATAGATCAAAAGTGCCACATAGGAAAACGTCGCTGGCGCTCAGCGCCCCTGATAAGCTGTCGTTGAAGCTATCAAATTAATACTACTTTTCAAGGCAACTTCAGTATTGCCAAGTAGTATTTAAGAAAGTAGATAGGGTTAACGTAACCCTGAGTCGTCTCCCAACGAACACGAAATTGCTTTCGAATATTTGACTCTTATGAATGTTATGCAATGCTTATGAATAAAAGTATTGGTTTAAGAATGTTTAAAGAATAAATAAGAAACTTAAAAACAGTTATGATGAAATAGGCTAATTTCACTGCTTTTCCAAGATAGATTCATCATCGGTTATTCACAGATAATTGTTCAATTGATTATTATTCAAGTTTCAAATTAATTAAAGTACATTCTTAATTAATTTGAGGGCGATCATGCATTTAACAAAAGTAAATTCTCAATCAAATGCAAAACCTTTCTAGATTATTCACAATAAATTCAACCAAAGTACATTCTCAATCAAATTTTATTGTGTTTAATCATGTCTATTCTTAAATCTCCTAACCAAATTAAAAGTTAATCAATCAAAGTAAATTTTCAGTTGATTATAGTTGAAATTATTACTAATCAACCAAAGTACATTCTCAATTGATAGTAAAAACCATTTAATCATATGAAAGTTCCTAAATTAAATCAAAGTAAATTCTCAATTAAACCTAGAAACCCTAGAACTCATATAATCAATATGCATGTAGATTCAAACACATTATGATGCAAAAATCTTTACTTTTAACAAGATAGAGAGATGAAAGACATAGAGAAAGAACAACTTAAATCAATAATCAAAATAAACAATCGTATTACATCAATCTAACCTCAGAATCCATAATGGAATTACAGCAGAATAGCCCTAGATGCTTAGCTCTCCATGAATGGAGTTGAATACAAGATGAAAGAAAAGTGAGAGGAGTATGAGAGAATGAATATATGAAGTTCCCTGGGTCTCTTTAAATAGGCTTGATTGGGCTTGGACTCTGAATATTCAGTTGATAGAATCTTTTATCTTATATCTTCCAAATAACTAAAAGATTTAAATAATTGTAACATTATTTGGAAGATATTTTCTGTTGATATTCCCAATTTAAATTAATTCAACAACTGAATTTTATTTTTTTATCTTTTCTGATTTTCTAAAATTACACAAATGCCCTGAAATTGTCTCTATCTGCACTTTAGTCCCTTCTGAGTTTCTGAAATTGCAAGAAAGCCCCTCAGTTGACCAGACTTTGACCAGAGATGGCTTATTGACCAGCTTTGACCAGAGGAGGACGCACCCAATGGGAGATCGACACGTGTCAGGCTCCTCCCTACCCAAAATTAGGGTTCAGAATTGGGGAAAGGGCCTGTGCCGCCGCGAGAACGTGTTCTTCTCTACGCTTTCGCTGCGGTGGTGATGATGCTCCTGTCTCTGGGTTTTCTGAATGCAGGTCTGGTTTTTATGCAGGTTCGAGAATGAGGCACGGCGTTCACGGAGTTTGGATGAGAAGATGAAGATGGTTGTACAAAGCTTGCGTCAATGGAGGAAAGGCGCGATGAAGGTGGATGATGCGGCGAGGAAGAAAAGAGCGTGTGCTTTTGGGTTTACCGTGGTAGTCCGGTTGCGGATGGCACGACGGAACTCGTGGTAGAGCGCCGGCTAGGGATCCGCGATTTCTGTGGAGATGCGAAGACGAACTCGCGATTCTGGTAGAGCGAGGAAGATGGTGATGTGCGTTGTCGCGACGAGGATGAGGATGGTGGCCTCTCGCAGATGGCGGCTTCACGATGAAGAAGGAGATGACGGCGAGGAAGAAACTACCATGGTTGAGGCGTTGTGGTGGTCGGATTAAAGGGTTTCGAATGCGGCGGCCATTTCGCGAATGAAGGAGGAGCTCGCGAGTTTGATGGCAGCGACCTTGGTGGTTGACGGTGGTTGCTGTGCGACGGCGTTGGCGATAAGGTGGTCGTGGTGGCTGTCCGGTGACGGAGCGGCGTTGGGGCTTGCGGCGACAGAGTGGCGCCGCGGCAGTTGACGGCATAGGCGGCTAGGGTTTCTGTGGAGAAGGTGGAAGATGATGCTCATGGGTTAGGGATGAGGTGGCGGCACATGGTTGGCTAGATCTGTGTGGGGAGGATTTGGACACGTGGCATGATCTGGTGGAGTCTAGCTTAGGAGGGGTATGGGTAGGGAAATTTAGGAGGTGTATTTAGAATAGGGTTACTGTTTGGCTTAATATTGGGCCTGTTTAAGAGAAGAGGGGTGTATGTAAGGAAATTGGGAGGTGTAAGGGTAAAAGTTGCCTGTTTGGCCCATCTGTACATTATTTTCCAAATAAAATCTGATTTTGGGCCTTGAATTGCCATTTGGACCAATTAAACTTATATTCTCAGCTGCACAAATAAACATTAGAACATCCAAGAATAATTTATGCGCTAAAACTCACTTTTTATGTCTCTTTATTTCCCAAACCCAACAATTCCAATCATCACAAATTCATTTAAAATCAACCATTTAAACATAATTATCCCATCAAAATTTTAATTTTCAAACGTAAATGTGGGCATAAATATGCACTCATCAGCCCCAACTAGGGGAAACCAGGCGAGACCGTGCAAAGAGTGGCGCTCAGCGCCCCTTGAATGGGCAAACAAGCGTGCTACGGTGTAACTAGCGCTCAACACCCCAAAGAAGGGCAACCAAGCCTGGTTGAATGGCCTTCACCGCTACGCACCCCAGAAGAGGGCAAGCAGGCCTCCTTGCACGACCACTAGCATTGAGGACCGCTAAAGAGGGCAACTAGGCGTGATTGCGTGGCAACCAACATTCAGGGCTCCAGAAAAGGGCAACTAGGCGTCCTTGAGCCTTCTGCAACCTTTTATTATGGTGCTTCTGTTGTCCTTCCTAGGTTTCGACTCCATGATACTTTGCTCCTCTTCCAAAACATACCAATAACCTACAAAATTGAGGGAATTAGTGATAAAAATCATTAAGTATAACCTCAACTAACTTATTCACAAAATTCAACTAAAAACAAGAGTTTAAGCAAGCTTCACAATCAAATATAGTTGATTTAGTATCAAAATTGCATCACAGATAACGGTAAAATCAACCGTTATCACAACTCCAAACTTGAAACTTTGTTTGTCCTCAACCAAAATGTAACCTGGTTTAAACAACATAGCCATACTACAATGGTCTAGCACACCAAAAAACATTTTCTTCTAAGACAAGTAATCACTCATGTCTGCCCATCATAGAAAGATCAGTGAAGATATAATGATGTCTTAGCCAATCAAGCTTCAACTATGGTGCTCACATAACAAAGAATACACAACAGATGCAAAGGCCTTATGAGTAATCAATAACCAAGCAAAATGTTATCCTATAGTGCATGGAATCATTCCTCACCAGAGAAAGTGTTTTACTCAAGCTCAAAGGTGTATAGTGAGGTGTCTCTTTCACTCTACCATCACAATGTCACACAAATCAACTTTGCTTTTCATTTAAACAACATCAAACACATTCACAAGCAAGTTATCATTACAAAGACTTTTTAAGGCTTGTATTGTGGTTGGACTAAGAAGAAAACTAGTTTTTCTGGACAACAAAGTTCCTTGAGTTAAGAGAGTGAACAATTTACTTCATAATTTAACATTAATCTCTGTTTCTACTTTTCACTTGAGAAACCATTTCTCAACTTAATCCCAACTTTTATTCATTAAATTCATCCTATTCTTCTTCTTTCTTTCTTCTCTTGCTTTTCTTGCTTTACTCAATGCTCTTTTTCTTTTTTCTTTTTATTTTTTTCAATTCCTAACAACCCCAAACTTGAACCATTCTCCTCATACATGCATACTCTACTCAACTCAAGGCAAGGATTTCAAAGGTGGTTTTCATATTCAGCTCAAGGTTCAAAGGAAAAATTTTGAGGTTAAAATTTTGGTATTAGCTTACAAGGGAGAAGAACAAATGGCCTTGATCATTTGTAACAAGCAAGCAAATAGTTCAACAGAGAAACTCAAGAAAAATCAATTATGAATCCAAAGCAATAGTATTCAACAATAAACTCTGGAGCCCAACCTCTTACAGGTTAATTCAAGTTCCACAATTTTATACGCATCCTGCCAAGCACATTAATCACAAATGAAACCATGCATCTGTCTTAAACAACTATGAGCAACCACCATATGTGCTTAAAAGCTAAACCAATCAATATCTCAACATGAATCTCAAAACAATAAAGCAACCACAAAATAATCACTTCTCACAATCAAACCATCACTTAAACCAAACCATTGCAGCAAACTATCCATTTAACCAAGTACATAACTCAAACTAAAATTAAAAGCAGAAACACAAGAAAAATCCTGATCTAGTAGCATCGAGAGATGCTATCATCACTCCCTCAAAGGAATCTGAATCTTCCTCATCATCATATTCATCCTTTGCCATAGCTTCGGCTCCGAACGTGTCACCTCCACTAGGTTGGGCCTGGTTTCCAAGCCAAGACATGCGAGTGCTGAACTCATCAAGTGACATGCACTAAAGTCTGGGAGAAAAAGCATATAACCTAAAAACACTCAAACACTCAAATAATAACATATCAAAACCAAACAACTAACTCAATTAAAAAGAAAAGTTTAGAAAAGTTGGGTTGCTTCCTAGTAAGCGCTTGTTTAACATCATTAGCTTGACACCACTATGCTCAAGGGTCAACCAACTCAATGATTTGGCAAGGCGTTCAACCTCACCACCAAAGTAATGCTTGAGGCGTTGCCCATTAACCACCCAACTTCTTTGTGGATCGTCAGAAGATGGATCCATCAACTCAATTTCACCATGAAGTTTGACATCCTTAACTATGAAAGGCACAAACCACTTGGATTTCAATTTCCCAAGGAAGAGCTTGAGGAGAGAGTTGCAATAACACCTGTTGACCTGGATGAAAGACCTTCTTCACCAACTTCCTATCATGATAGAACTTACTTTTTCTTTGTAATTCTTAAAAGAGTCATAAGCATGCAAGTGCATCTCTTCAATCTCCAGAAGTTGTCTTCTCTTTCAATGGTCTCAAACGGGTCAAAATTCAAGAACCTTAAAGTCCAATAAGCCTGATTCTCCATCTCTACTGGCAGATAATATGCTTTCCCATAGACTAACTGGAAAGGAGATAACCCTATAGTCATCTTCATTGCAGTCCTGTATGCCCAAAGAGCATCATCTAGCTTTTGAGACCAATCCTTCCTTGATGAAGCAATTGCCTTCTCAAGAATCTTCTTTATCTCCCTATTAGAAACTTCAGCTTGCCCATTTGTCTGTGGATGATAAGGTGAAGCCACCTTATGCCTCACTCCATAATGATTGAGCACTTTTGCAAGCTGAGCATTACAAAAATGAGATCCTCCATCACTAATAAGAACTCTAGGAACTCCAAACTAGGCAAAGATTTGTCTTTTCAGAAATTTAATAATCGTATTAGCATCATTTTTGGGACAGGAAACTACTTCTACCCATTTACTCACATACTCCACCGCCACCAGAATATACTCATTGTTAAAAGAAGGTGGAAAAGGACCAACAAAGTCTATACCCCAACAATCAAAGACTTCAACTTCTAGAATGGCCTGCAATGGCATTTCATGTCTTCTTGAGATGCTCCCAGTTCTCTAACACTTATCACAGTTTCTAGCATGATTTTGATCATCCTTAAACAAGGTAGGCCAATAAAATCCAGACTGAAGAACTTTTGCAGCTGTTCTTTCTCCATTAAAATGGCCCCCACAAGGTGAATTATGACAATGCCAAAGAATTTATGCTGCTTCTTCATTAGTAACATAACGCCTCAAGAGGTTGTCAGCTCCAATCTTGAACAAGAAGGGATCATCCCAGAAAAATTGTTTTGCATCATGCAAAAACTTCTTCTTTTGACATTTAAAATCTTTTGGGATTACTCGTACAACTTTAAAATTAGTCATGTAAGAAAACCATGGCCTCTGCTGAATATGCAAAAGTGTTTCATCTGAAAAGGATTCCCGGATCTCTTTTTCCTTGCTTGTGACTTCATCTTTGATGAGCCGTGATAAATGATCAACAATTAAGTTTTCATTGCCCTTCTTGTCACGGATTTCCACATCGAACTATTGCAACAAAAGTACCCATCTAATCAAGAACGGTTTAGAATCAGGCTTGGTAAACAAATACTTGATGGCTGCATGATCCGTGTATATGATCACCTTAGACCCAATGAGATAGGGCCTAAACTTCTCTTAGGCGTACACTATGGCAAGGAATTCCTTTTCTATGGTGGCATAGTTCAATTGGGCCACATTCAAAACTTTGCTTGCATAGAAGATAGTATGGAAAACCTTCTCTCTTCTTTGGCAAGTACAACACCTATAGCATAATCACTTGCATCACACATCAACTCAAAGTCCTTATTCCAGTTTGGCGCTATAATTACCGAGGTAGAAATCATTTTATTCTTCAAGATGTCAAAGGCCTTAAGACATTCATCATTCATCTCAAAAGGTGTGTCTTTGACAAGGAGATTGCTTAAAGGTTTGGCAATCTTGGAGAAATCTTTGATGAATCTTCTATAAAAACCGGCAGGCCCCAAAAAGCTTTTGATTCCTTTCACATTTGTTGGTGGTAAAAGTTTTTCAATAACTTCCACTTTAGCTTTGTCAACCTCAATTCCCTTTGAAGAGACCTTGTGACCCAGAACAAGACCTTTAGTTACCATGAAGTGGCATTTTTCCTAGTTGAGAATAAGGTTTGTCTGAATGCATCTTTTGAGAACAAGGTCTGTCTGAACTCAAGGAATGGTGCCGAGAAGGAGTTATTGATGAAGTTGAGGGTTATGAGGTCGCGAATAATCAGTTTCAAAGAGTAAGGTAGGAATGTTGGAGATCCACGAGGAGAGAGCCTCTTACACGAAGACAATAGGGAGAGAGAGATTTTACATGCTTCAAAAAAAGAAAAAGTGACGTCGCACACCGTTAGCCACATAAGAAAACAATTTAACTTCATTGCCCATGGAGGACTAAATTCGAAAGTTTTAAAAAGAGAAGGACCAAAATGAATCAAAGTTTTGAAGAGGGACGAGAACCAAAAATCGCATAATAGTTTAAGAAATAAAAGGATATTTAACCCACAAAATATATCTAATAATTTTTATTTCAAATATAGTTCAGAATAAAATATACATACAATTTTTTTTATTTATAGAGAAGTACTTTTTTTTTATAATTATAGTAATAAATATAATCGTACTTTATTAATTTTGTTAAAATAAAATATACATGATTCATATAATTTTTTCTGTTATAATTATTTTGATGTCTGAACAACATAAATCAATAAAAAAAAGAAATTTATTTTTACATAACTAATAAAATTTTACAAAATTAAAAATAAAATATATAATTAATCTATGTGATCCAATTGTTAAAAACAATAGATCTTCTAAAACTTTTAATATAGAAGGAAATACATTCTTGATTGAAATGATAAAACTAGTGAATTTATTTTACAGTTCAATTTATAAAATGTTGTCACATTAAATTAACATGATTTATATATGTATGAGACATAGACAAAAAAATGTTACAATATAAAAAAATTCTTTTTCATCACATACATGAAAATAAGACACTCAGCAATTTATGTAAGAAGATATGAAAGTAGGACATTCAAAAATTTAAGAATTTAAACCAAATTTTGTTGTTATATATACAAGGAAGCATTACATCCATGTATTTGTGTGAAAACTAAAAACAATTGACATTACAAATTCTTAAAGTTAACATATTAACATCTATACAACATGATTATTATTGTTCCAAAACCATAAAATAAATGAAATCGACAATGTTAATAATGAAATACGTGTTTCATATTCGAATTTCCACTCATGATCTAATATTTCTGATTTGCATTGAATTTATGTTGGCATTGCAGAATTCCTATCTCCTCATTCTTTTTAAATTCATCCTTGTGAAATAATTCATAAGTAATCCAATTAATAGGCCAAAAAGAAAAATTAACATGCTTTTTGAAATATACCATACCCAAATGAAGAATCACATCAAGTAAATTAAAAAGATAAATGAATATTACCAAAAACAATAAGACACGTTTAATCGATCATAAAGTATTGAATTATTCATGGTGCTAAAATTCAAACCTGGCATATTACGCAAAGATCAGTTTCATGTTCCTCTGAAGTTACTCCCTCCAAGTTATTAGGTAAGAAATAAATTTTTGTCTTCACCACTCTTGTAATAATTTAGTTTGACAAACCCATGCTTACGTTACCAATTCTTTGAAAACACTCAACAAGCTCCTATTTTCCAATTTTAAAGAGTTAGAAAATTCAAATTTTTCATAATTGCTTAGTTTTTACTATCCTATACCTCATAAAACATTCATAAACCATAATATACACAATATACTTGCCTCATATGACATGTTGTCAACGTCTAACTCACTATGATCTTCACCAAATAAAGTAATATCCTGAACAAGAAAAGATATGTGAAAAGAAGGCTAGAATTTTCTTTATATCAAATCCAACAAAAATAAAGAGAACGAGATGTTATAGTTTCATGAAAGGCCACAAAAGAAACATTTATCCGATGTCCAAGAGGTGGAGGTTGGTGAATACGTGTACTCGTGAATGATGCATTTTGTAAGGGTATTGAAAAAGTTCTTGGAGGATTTGTTGGAATTCCAAATGATGGAGCAATTACTGGAGCATCAAAGTTCATTGAGTCACTTCTGACCTCCTGCACGAGGTGTGTTTGATAATAAAAGGGATGGTACTTTAGATGGTCTAACCAGATAGGTGAAACGGGTTGATAGTATTGATCACCAAAATAATTTCCTAGAATCAAACTGTTAGTGTCATGTGTCATCATATATCCCTCGACACAATAGGATGGGAAAAGGGATTGTTAATGTAATTGCAAAATTAGCAGCCGAAGCATTGAAATGTGGATTCAAAGATTCAACCAAGCTAGATGAAACTGGAACATCTATGTTAAGATTAGGTTGATGTCCATCGTATTCTGTCATTCTGTGCATTATCTCATTTTCATAAGCATCTAGAATGTAATGAGAATCTAGATTAGTTAATCTCACGGACACTGTCACATCCACAGACATATTTGATGATGCCATTTAATCTTATTATAATACCACATATTGTGAATAAAATTAGTTACCTTGAAAATAATAATTAAAAATTTAAAATAATAAGAGAAATTAACCATTTGAAAGAACAAGATGAGAAATGAGAACTAGATATTCACGTACATAGGAGTACTAAGTGCTTGTGAATATTAGGATAAACCAATTTTTTGATAATAAAAAAAGATTATAAAAAATTGTTGATCCAAAACTCAGAGTAAAAACAAAAATTTAAGCCAAAAAATGTCATCTCACCCACACGTAACCTAGAAGTACAAAAAGAAAACTGTTAAATTCGAAAGCAAACAACAATAATCCGTTGATGGAAAACCGAAAATTAAAAGAAATAAGACTAAACAATGGAGCCAAGATCATTTCACTAATAAATTAAAACATGAAATAAAAATAATAGAGACTTACTTGGTGATCAAATCACAATTTGTGTAGATTTCTGAAAGAGATTTCTGTTTTTGAAGAAATAACAGATGAATATAAGAAACTAAAAAATACTAGAGGATGAGTAAGTCAGAGAAAGGAATATTAATAGTGTGTCATTTATAAATGTAACATGAATATGAACTATATTATATTAAAAGAAAATCTTATTGTTAAAGATGAATTCAATTTTTAAAATTCAATTCTAAATATCTACTATATTTGATATTGGTGGCATTAGGATTTACCACATAATTGAAAAAAAAAGAAGATATAATGATTATTCTCCATAAAATAAAACTATGTATATGCATTTATAATTTAAGAGTAAAAGCAAATAAATATATATGAAAAAATATAAATGTGTATCTATATAATAATGGAAAGATTAGCCGCTTTGATATCTATATATTTTGGGTTATTGTTTAATTTAGTCATTATATTTTAATTAAATTCTAACAAACAAAACATACATATAACTAAAAGTGCACTGTATCTCTTTATACAAAATATAAATTTTATTTTCTTAATTACATATGGATAAAATATTACAATTCAAACTTGTTTAAGTGGAAAGTTTATGAGATCGAGACACTAACCTTTCTGATGTGGCTTTCCTTCTTTTGACCTCTGAATCTCGCGCTCCAAATACTTCAAGTCCGAGCCAAAAGGCGGGAGGTACCTGCAAAGGCATTCCGACGCCCAAGTTAGGCATCTGTTGAAAGAGCTGTTGTGCACAAATGACTATTTCAATCATCCAGTGGACACTTGGCTCAATAAGCGCTAGCCCAATAATGATCCAGCTTTAATAAAACTGATCGTCCTTGTTGGCTATAGTGGTGACCGAACGGTGCTGAGTGTATGACTGTTCGGTATCTACTAGGTATAATACTAAATTGACGAGCGCTGACGTGGTTTAACCTGGTTGACGAGCGTTGTTGGGGCGACAAACGCCGTTACAAAAGATAGACCCATCGATCTTCGATGCTAACCATTCGGCCTAGATATGATACTATACATAATGCCCCCCAAGTACGAGTGAACCGTTTGGCTTTAGCCAAGGTTAACTATAGGACTTATATGAGGTTGGGGAAGACTGTCCTTGTTCTATTGGGGAGTTTTCTCTCATTGTAATTTGAATTGTTGCTCGTCTCTGACCGATTGATGGACTTTAGGGGTTACCTTTTGAACGTTTTACTTGGCCGATCGGCTTGTGATGGGAGTTCCTTTTAGAACTTTTTCCCTATGCTGACTGGCGACTTTGATAGCATTTTGTTTTACTTGCAATACGACGTCGATTGGCTGAATACCTTTTGGGCCAAATAGCCGAATGTTTGTGAAGCCGAACGACCAAGCACTTGTGGGGCTGCATGGCTTATCACTTTTTGAGGCCGAATGGCCGAATCACTTGTGAATGTATGTGAGTGAGCGTTCGTCAAGGAAATGCCTTTATCGTTCAGATGATAGTCCATGAGGGACTGTTTTCACCGCTTGGTTTATACAGTCGAGGGAGGATAGTCGTTACCACTCGGTTTATAGTCCATGGGAGACTATCTTTGATTTATAGTCTATGGGGGACTGTTTTTGATTTATAGTCCATGGGGAACTGTCTTTGATTTATAGTCCATGGGGGACTGTCTTTAATTTATAGTCCATGGGGGACTGTCTTTGATTTATAGTCCATGGGAGACTATCTTTGATTTATAGTCCATGGGGGACGATCTTTGTCGTTCGGTTTTGAACATTCCCTGAGTCTTAGGGATGGCCCTGTAAGGCCAATTGGTCGAGTACCTGTGAGGCTGAAGGGGCTGAGCACTTGTGTGGCTTGATGGTCGAGCGTCTGTGGGGTCGGATAGCCGAGCGTTTGTGAGGCTTGATAACCAAGCACTTGTGAGGCCTGATGGCTGAGCGTCTGTGAGGCTTGATGACCGAGCACCTAGGAGGCCTAATGGTCGAGCATTTTTTAGGCTTGATGATCGAGCGCCTGTGAGGCTTGATGGCCGAGCGTCTTTGAGGCTTGTTGACCGAGCGCCTGTGAGGCCTGATGGCCGAGCGTCTTTGAGGCTTGATGACCGAGCGCCTGTGAGGCCTGATGGCCGAGCGTCTTTGAGGCTTGATGACTGAGCGCCTGTGAGGCTTGATGGTCGAGCGTCTTTGAGGCTTGATGATCGAGCGCCTGTGAGGCCTGATGGCCGAGCGTCTTTGAGGCTTGATGACCGAGCGCCTGTGAGGCCTGATGGTCGAGCGTCTTTGAGGCTTGATGATCGAGCGCTTGTGAGGCCTTATGGCCGAGCGTCTTTGGGGCCAAAAATGGAATCGAATGCATGGGATGCCGAATGGTCGAATACATGTAAAGTCGAACGGTCAAATGCATTTGATAAAACTTGATGGTAGTGCCATAAACGTTTATTCCAACAGAAGAATTTAAACAACAAAAGTCTATGTATTAAGAAATTGAAATAAGCATGATAACAATGTTCAAAGAAATTTTAAGATTCGTTGCACTCCACATGTTAGAAAGAAATGTTTATCATATCTTTTAGTCGATGCGGCCATCAACTGAGCGGTAAGGGCTCCGACTGCGGCTATGACTTCGCCTGTGTCTTCGTTCGGCCCTTTGATATGACCGTTCGGTTTCTCTATGTTGAGAATTTTCTCTGATAGGACTTTTTGTTCGGTTTCTTTCTCCTACAAATTTCTGCAGATGGCCTCCTCGGATGAGCCTTTCTATCTCATCTTTTAATGCATCACATTCATCTGTAGTATGTCCTCGGTTTAGATGAAACCGGTAGTTTTTCCTTTCGTCAGCGTCTTTTGGAGAAGACTTTTTCCGAATTGTAAGAAGTTCAGTATTTAGAGCTTCCTTAAGAACTTTTACCCTCGGTGCGTTGAGGGGAGTGTAATGATTATACCTGGGTGTTCGGACAAAATCCTAATGAAACGTACCTCCGTTCCTGTCACTATTGTTTAATGACTACCTACTTTCTTTCTTGTTTCCACCTGTAGAGACTTCTTGTTGTTTATTTCTTTGTGAGATTCGCATATCCTCCATACGGATGAATTCAACCACTCTTTCTTGGAGCTCTTCCATAGTTTTTGGTGGTCGCGCATACAATTTCTCAGCAAAATATCCCGGCCTTAGGCATGAAGGCATGAAGGTAGGTTGCTGATGATAAAAGTGTGATTAACATCTTTAAGTCGGCGTGCGGCTTTATTATACCTTTTCATAAAGACTTTCAAAGTTTCGTCCTTTTCTTGCTTGGTGTTTACCAATTCCGTCGGTGTTATCTCTTGTTTCCGATTAGAGGCGTATTTCCTTCTGAAGAGAGTTTCAACAGTGACGAAGCAATCCACTGTATTTGGGGGAAGAGTGTTATACCACTCTAATGCCTCGTCCTTTAGTGACAAGGAGAATGTTCTGCATATAATCGGGTCACTGTCCGTGTAAAACGCCATTGCATTGGTAAAGATCTTGAGATGATTGTCTGGATCTGCCGAGCCATCATACTTATCTTATACAGGAGGATTCTTTTCCGGCATTGGAGTTTGCATGATGGCCGAAGTAAAAGGGAGTAAGCTAGATAGCCGACCGGTTTGCAGGGGAGACGATTCTCTCCTTCCCCGACCGTTCGGGTTGGTGTGCTGGGATGGCTGCCGATTATGGCTTCTCTCGTTTTCATTCTCTTGGTTCGAGGCAGACCGTTCGGTATGGACTCGTTCCAGCCTAAACATCGCAATCTCTTCTGCATTCTTTCACTGCAACTCCTATTGTGCTTCCACCTGGGCCTGTATTGTTCTCGCCTGGGCTTGTATTTGTGCCTGCATCTGTGCTATCAAATCTTTGGTCTGCTGTTCGTCCATGCTCCTCGTGGTCACCATTTGGGCTTCTTCTTCTTGTTCTCGGCCTCACGGTGGGCGCCAAAATGTTTCGGTGGAAAGTTTTTGAGACCGGGACACTAACCTTTCTGACGTGGCTTTCCATCTTCTGACCTCTGAATCTTGCGCTCCAAATTCTTCAAGTCCGAGCCAAAATGGGGGAGGTACCTGCAAAGGCACTCCGACGCTCAAGTTAAGCGTCTGTTGAAAGAGTTGTTGCTCACAAATGAATATTATGGTAATTGATTAGTATGAACTAAGTGAAGTGTGAGTAGAATGTTTTGGAGTGTGAATTTTGCCTAACTGGTTGATATCCCTGACCTTGTATTTATAAGTTGTAACAAGCAAAACAGACTTACCTTGAAATCCGGGCGGTTGAATACAGACTTCCCTTAAAATTCGGGCGGTTGCTCATAATCAGCTTTATGAATATCTTTGACTATTTCAATCATCCAGTGGACACTTGGCCCAATAAGCGCTAGCCCAATAATGGTCCAACTTTAATAAAACAGACCGCCCTTGTTGGCTATAGTAGTGACCGAACGGTGCTAAGTGTATGATTGTTCGGTATCTACTAGGTATAATACATAATTGACGAGCGCTAACGTGGTTTAACCTGGTTGACGAGCGTTGTTGGCGCGACGAGCACTGTTACAAAAGATAGACCGATCGATCTTGGATGCTAACCGTTCGACCTAGATATGATACTATAAAAAACTTTTATTTGATTTCTACATATATTTTTTAGATAATTCACCATGATATGCTTAGCATTTTGATAATATGATATAAGGATAGTTTTGTGAAATAGATAATATTGATACAATTACATTAATAATTTTATTTAAGGTACGTCTTTTTAAAATAATTAAGGGATATTATTTTATTTAATTATTAAAGAGAGAATGTAATACATACATGATAAATTTAATTTCTATTAGATAAATTAAATTGAATACTACAATACATACATATATATATATATATATATATATATATATATATAGTATTGGAGTGGAAGATTTTTATTTATACTTTTTTATGTATAATTAACTCTTTAGATTTGTAGACTTAATTATATATTTCATAAGTGAGATCTTATTTTATTCGAAGAGAAAATTGATATCAAAACCAATAATAATATTTCTTAATAGGTAAAATCTCAATTTTTTACATGGACAAGATTGTATTAATATGATCTTACTTTTATATATAACTATATATCTAATAATTTTTATTTTAATATTAATGAAGTTTTAATTTTAAGATAATATTTTTATTATCAAGTATAGTTCATAATAAAATATGTATACAATTTTTTTATTTATTAGAGAAGTTTTTATTTTTTTATTTTTTATAATCATAGTAATGAATAGAATCGTACTCTATTAATTTTGTTAAAATAGAATATACAACATTCATATAATTTTTTCTGTTATAATTATCATTACAAAAAAACCCAATTTTTCGAGGGTTTTTTGTATGTTACCAGGGTTTTAACCCCCTAAATACGTTTTCCGCAGTTACAAAATCCATTGGAAAAAATGGTGTCACAGTTACCAGCACAATTACGGGCGGTTTTCAAAAACCACTACAATTTTTGGGATTTTCAAAATTGTCGGTACTAGTCGGGGTTTTCGCCAAAACCACCGGTAATTACCGGGGGTTTTTCAAAATCGCCGGAAAATTAGTTTTTTTTTAAAATAAAATTATTGTCATGATCAATGAAGATTAGGCTTTTGTAAGTGTTCTAAAGAAAAATTATGATAAAATAGCAAATATTATAATTAAAAAAAATGGAGGGGCACACTTCTAAATGGAAAATTGAAAATTTATTTATGCTTTTCAGAAGAATTTCAGTTTCCATTTCTTAAATACATAATGTATTTAGAAACAAACAATTATTAGTATAACATGGTACCAATAACATGATCTAGAGAAAGAAGTGTACTTCAAAACAACTTCTGACTTGACATCTTCATCTCTTTGCAGTAGCATTGAAAGTATTAAGTGAAACTGCCTGGAAATTTATAACATAAATTCAGAAACAATAAGCATTTCAACCTATTACATTTTGGTGTCTGATATATTTGTAGGCATAAGCCCAGTTGCATTCGTCGTTCATATTTCAAATCAGAATCATAAGCACATACGAAACATACAAGTATTCTGCCAAACAAACACTTGTAGGCATCAACTTGTAAGTTTACCATAGTATGTAAAATAATGCAATACAATTTGGTATATGCATAAAGGCAATTCTTCATATCTTTCAAATTTAAGTCAAATATTAACATTTCATACATTAATGTCATAAAATAATTAGAAACAGCACTAACATTTATGAATTACCAAAAGTAAACCAAAGTTCCTCTATCCCTTCTTTTCTAGATCTCTCTTTTGAATCTTTTCACAACCATTTTTAGTAAACAACGAAGTTATTAAGAGGAAGACACAAATGTAAGAGGGTAATAAAAGCACAAGAATGAAAGAAATCACAGAAGAGAAGAACAAAGAAAGAAATATGCACAACACATAAATCTCTCCATAGATATGCAAAAGACAAACTACTAAAAGGACCATTAGCCAAACACCAAAAGGAAGCTAGAAGAACTGCTCAATCCCAATAAAGTACAAAGAGGACTGTTGCTGTTCCAAAGAAGATTCTATTATCTCCTTCCACACACTATTAAATGAGTATTCAAATACTGCATCCAGCAAGCCATGTCTTGTGTGGATAAGAACTCATACCGGTATATATCATCATATGCTCCAAACTCCTTGCCCTCGTCACCATCCCGACATGAATATTGAGCAAGTGTATGAACTAGGTATGGAAGAATGTACTCAGGATAAGTGACCAAGGAATTTGCATTTGATTGTGAAGAAAGTTGTCGTGCCTTCAACTGGTGGTGCATTTGAATAATGTCGGCCAAGTTCTGTTTATCCTGAATTAACACAAAGAGGTTATAAAAGAAACACAAAATTGAAGTTAAAGCAAAGAAAATTTTCAATTTTGAAAAAGACTATGAATCAGCAACTTACCTCTGCAAAGTTGTTTGGTTTGGATCAAAATAAGTTCAATAAGAAAGCGCGTGCATATTTGGCATCCAAAACGCGGTCTTTGATATATTGGTGAATTTTACTCAATACAATCTTCCTAGCTTGAGGGAAATTAACCTACAAAATTCAAAAAGAAGACCATGATAAGTAGTTGTTCCCACATTTAATTCAAAATTTTAACAGATTAATAACCCCCTTTAAATATGAACAGAAGTAGCCTTTTGATCTTGATAATAACGCAATGAAAACCAATTAATACTCTAGAAGAAATTTGGTAAACAGAAGTACCTCGGACACCCTTAAATTTAAGTGGAAAAGATCAACGGGTATCTTCTGATCCCAAAGTCTTGACAACCGAAGAACTGCTTTAGTTGAAGCTAGCTTCAAATGGGCCTTATCAACTGAACTGCAAGTAAGCATAAATGAGTGCATAGTATTTAAACCCATTGTCTAATTTAAAAATTTATTTAATCTATAAAAAGTATAACTCTGAAGCTGATATATATACCTTGATTTTAGATCCTTTGATACTTCACCATATAGTAAAATATTCTTGAGTATATCCAGAATATTGTCAATATCTGGACGAACATGAGCATCTTTGACTGACAAGTAGCTCTTTACAAATGTTTTAATGCCATATATCTCTAGTGAAGAAAGAAAAATAAGAGAACAAGATTTCAAAAATGAAGCCAGCTTATAAGCATATTCTTGTGTATCAAATCACAGAACAAAAATAATAACCTAAAGTATCTTAAACAGAGTTGACAGTTTACCATCATACTAACCTTCAGCTTACAAAGATCACTTTCACCATCCCAAGATGTTTTCGGGTTATCTTCTTGCTGAAACGGAAAAATACATTTAGATGAAAATCAACAATCATGCTTATTTCATAAACAAGCACACCATAAAGAGATTTGAAACACTTACACTATCACTTTTCAGAATCTTGTTTATTATAAATTCTTCAATTTCCTTCTCTCTGGTTACATAGACAGGCATTGTTGTCTGTGCAATACACCCCAGAGACTGAAGTATTGCAAGCAGATCTGTTTTATCTTCCAGCATATCGACAAGTTTTTGCACATAAGGCAAGCATAATAATCAGAGTGAAGGCAACAAATTGCACAAGGCTTCTATAGAATTGTATTTGTTCTGAATGTAATGTGTGTCTAATGTCGACCACACTGTATGTATTTATACTATTTTACAAAATCAATTATAATAACAACACCTAATAATTAGGAATCAATTATCCTAATTTCCTAGATTATGTAACGGTTAATTTCCTACAAATATGTAATAACTTGTTATATTCTAACAGCTTCCATCTTGTGGGGATGGATAGGGTAGATCTATCAGTCTTATCAGTCTTATCACTGAAAGCAGAGAGGATGTCTCCAATATTTGAACTTGAGGCCATACAACTGCTTCGTAGCAGAGTTAAATACCAATAAATTATTGCATATGATATTCAAAAATGAAAACCATCGTAACTCATGTGGCACTTATGAAAACCATTCACGGGCTCTCTTTTATCAGCTCAAAAAATTAGGATGAATCGATTGATTGAATCATACCAATGCCTCTCCAAGGCCAATAGTTCAATTCATAACACCTCCACTGAAGATGCAGATTTGAGTTTTTTTCACTTGAAATTTTTTCACAATTCCTCGGCATTCCCAAACAACTTAAGCTCGTAGAATAAGTTGGCACTTGACAAACACAATATCTTAACTCACTAATTAAAATCAACCAGCATGGGAGCACCTGTACTGTTGGTAAAGAAGAAGGATGGAAGCTCTAGATTGTGTATCGACTACAGACAGTTGAACAAGCTAACCATCAAGAACAAATATCCTCTACCTAGAATTGATGATCTGCTGGACCAGTTGCATGGAGCTCAGGTGTTTTCAAAGATAGATCTCAGGTCTGGATATCATCAAATTTTGGTGAAGCCAGAAGATGTATAGAAGACCGCTTTTAGATCCAGATACGGACACTACGAGTATGTAGTTATGTCGTTCGGTGTAACTAATGCTCTAGCTCTATTCATGGATTTCATGAACAGAATCTTTCGACCATTCCTAGATAAGTTTGTCGTAGTCTTTATAGATGACATACTTATCTATTCTAAGACTCAAGCAGAACATGTTGAACACTTAAGGACCATCCTTGGGATCTTGAGGGAGAAGAAATTGTATGCAAAGATGTCAAAATGCGAGTTTTGGATGCAAGAAGTGAAATTCTTAGGACATGTTATATCATCTCAAGGCATAGCGGTGGATCCAACAAAAGTTGAAGTAGTGTTGCAGTGGGAAAGACCGAAGACTATAACAGAAATAAAGAGTTTTGTGGGATTAGCTGGCTACTGTAGAAGGTTTATAGAGAGTTTCTCTAGAATAGTAGCGCCTTTAACACAACTAACTCGTAAAGATCAACCTTTTGTCTGGACGGATAAGTGTGAGCAGAGTTTTTTGGAGCTGAAGCAGAAGTTGACTAGTGCACCGGTTTTGGTAATCCCTGAACCAAGTAAAAAGTTTGAAGTTTATTGTGATGTTTCTCATTAGCGATTAGGTTGTGTGCTCATGCAAGAAAGAAGAGTGGTGGCATACGCTTCAAGACAATTAAATACTCATGAGAAGAACTATCCTACTCATGATTTGGAATTAGCAGTGGTGGTATTTTCCTTGAAGATTTGGTGGCACTATCTCTATGGAGCTCAATTTCAAGTATTCAGCGATCACAAAAGCTTGAAGTACTTATTCGACCAAAAGGAGCTGAATATGAGGCAAAGACGGTGGATGGAATTCTTGAAGGATTATGATTTCGAACTCCTATATCATCCAGGAAAAGCAAACGTGGTAGCCGATGCTTTGAGTAGAAAGGCAATTCATGTTTCTCATATGATGATCAAAGAACAGGAGTTGGTGGAGAAGTTCAGAGATCTGAAGTTACAGATGGAGTTTGGAGAAGATTTCATTAGATGTAGTAGTCTGACTATATCTAGTGATTTTCTTATTTTAATTAAAGAGAAGCAATTGTCGGATCTTGGCTTGAAAAAGATAGCAAAAATGATCGGTACAGATAAGGCTAAAGAATTTAGGCTAGGATCGGATGATGTATTAAGATTTAGAAGTAGAATATGTGTACCAGACAATGCAGATATAAAAAGACTAATCTTTGAAGAAGGACACAAAAGTCGTTTTAGCATACATCCCGGTATGACTAAAATGTATCAAGATCTCAAGGAGTCCTTTTGGTGGCCAAGAATGAAGAAGGAAGTAGCATAATTTGTAGCGGCTTGTTTAATTTGTTAGAAGGCAAAAGTGGAACATCAGAGACCTGGAGGATTGCTACAACAATTAGACATACCAGAATGGAAATGGGATAGCATTGCTATGGATTTCGTTACTCATTTACCACGGACAGTAAGAGGTAATGATTCTAACTGGGTTATCATTGACCGATTGACAAAAACTGCTCACTTTTTAGCAATAAATCTGAGAATGTCAATGGCTAAGTTGGCACAACTGTAAATAAAAGAGATAGTAAGATTGCACGGCGTCCCTTCAAGCATTGTGTCAGATCGAGACCCAAGATTCACTTCTAGATTCTGGCAAACTCTACAGGAAGCTATGGGCAGCAAGTTACGAATGAGTTCTGCGTATCATCCTCAAACCGATGGACAATCTGAAAGAACCATCCAATCATTAGAAGACCTACTGAGAACTTGTGTATTGGATCATCTGGATAGTTGGGATGAAGTACTTCCTTTAGTGGAATTCACCTACAACAATAGCTTTCATGCTAGTATTGGAATGGCACCTTACGAGGCTCTGTATGGAAGACGATGTCGAACTCCTTTATGTTGGTACCAGGGCAGTGAAAAAGCTTTGATAGGACCTGAATTACTACAACAGACCACGGACAAAGTAAAGTCGATACGAGAAAGATTGAAGGCTTCGCAGGGAAGACAAAAGTCATATGCTGATCAAAGGAGGAGACCATTGGAGTTTGCAGTCGAAGATCATGTCTTTTTGCGGGTGACTTCAACTACAGGAGTAGGAAGGGCTCTTCGTTCGAAGAAACTTTCTCCTAAGTTCATTGGTCCATATCAAATTTTGAGAAGAATTGGACCAGTCGCTTACGAGATGACGTTACCTCCTCAGTTAGCCAAACTCCATCCAGTTTTTCACGTTTCTCAACTAAGAAAATATGTTCATGATCCTTCTCACATTTTAGAAGTAGAAGATATTCAAATTAGAGAGGATCTATCCGTAGAAGTGCAACCTGTTAGTATAGAAGACACTAAAACAAAGGAGCTTAGAGGGAAGACTATCAACTTAGTTAGGGTAGTTTGGGATAGGAAAACAGGTGACTCTACATGGGAATTAGAAGATGATGTAAAACATTCTTATCCCCATCTTTTTTTGTGAAGTGTCGAATTTTCGAGGTCGAAAATTTTTGTTGTTGGGGAGAATGTAAAGTCCAAAAAAAAATGTTATTTATTGTAATAAATCATATCAATTATTTTTTTTGTAGTAATAATTTTAAAGGTAGAAAATATGATTAATAATAAAACTTATGATAAGAAAAATTAACAATTTAAGATAAAGGATTGGAGTAATTTTAGAGGGTTTAAAAAAAATGAATAGTAAAAAGTGAATAGTTAAAAAAAAATTTAAATTAAATTGTGGAAGAAATAAACACTCCACGTAGAATTGAATCATCAGAGATAAGAATTTAGCAAATGGTGATTAAAATAATATTTTTGTAATAGTAAATGAATAGTAAAAATAAGGTTTAATTGCTTCCTTTGTCCCCAGTTTGGTTGAATTGTGTCAAATTCATCCTCATTTTTAAAAAAGTTTCACTGTCGTCCTCACGTGGTGTAAAAGTGTCAATTGAATCCAAACATTGAAAAAATTTGTGTCAATGTAGTCATCTCCGTTAAATACACACTAACTGCGTTAAGTGGTTGATTATTTGGCACTAGAGAAGTAAAACGTGGCAAATGAGTCACAGTAGTGGTAATGACGTGTCAATTAAAATCAGAATTCATTTAGGGTATTTGTATTTGTGAACGAAAACTAATTAGGGCATTCGAAGGTTGAAAAATCGCAATTGGGGCTTTTGAAAGCAGAACGCGTTTGGTGATTTGGAAGCGTTTGGTGATTTGGAAGTGCAAAGTGGGTTCCATTCGAAGGTCCATTCGAAGGTACGTGTACATTGCTTTCGTTGGGTTTATGGTTGCTTTGGTGTGTGTGTTTGCTTCGTGTGTGTGTTTGCTTTTGTTGTGGTCCCCCATAAGCTTGGTGAGTTTATTTTTCTTCCTCCCTCTACTTCTTCCTCCCTCTTTGGGTGTTTGTTGAGAAATGACTGTTCTTCGGTTTGGAGTTGGTTGAAGAAGTGTTGGTACTGTGTGGATTGGGGTTGGGTGAGAAAGCTTGGTTGTGAGGTTGTGTCGTTTTTTCATTGGCTTAGGAAGTGGCAATGTCATTGAATCATCAGTGTTGTTCGTCTTGCTCATGGGGGAGCTGTCGTGCCGTTTCATCCAGAGGATTGGTTCAAACTAACATATGTCATTGTGGGGAAGTTGCTGTGTTGAGAGTGGCGAAAACTGTGAAGAACGAAGGCAAACAATTTTGGGGATGCCCTAATTACAAGGTTTGTTCAATGGCTGTAGTTTCATTTTAGTGATTAGTTTATTTTTTGAGTAATGAAATGTTTGTGGTTGGATGTTTTGAACAGCGGACTCGAAACGAAGAACTTCAAAGATGCAATTATTTTAAATGGTGCAATGAAGCTAATTTGGATGAAAGGGATACTATTATTGCTAGGCAAAGGAGGAAAATTATTAGTCTAGAGAAATCTGCTATGGTTTCTCAGAAATGGGAGAAGCAATTAACATGGATGCTATGTTTTATGGGGTTTATTAATGTCATCCTTGTTTGTATCTTGTTTAAAATTCCATGACTATTTTGTATTAGACAATGTGTTGTATTAGACAGTTGTTGAAAATGAATGAAAAATCTCAATTTCTGCTTTCAATAGCTAATTGGCAGTGATATTATTGAAGAAGGTGGATGTTCTTTCAATAGTTAAGTTGTAGTGATATGGTTGAGACAGGAACAATTTGATGACAGCTAAGTAAACTCTCCAAATATAACAGAGGCTTGGACAGTAGAAATCAGTAAAAAACAGAGGCTTAATCACCATTTCAACAGTAAATTTTTTTCCAATGCGAGTAATGAACTTGGAATGAGCTATAGGTAGGCCTAATTTTGACACACATGAACTCCACAGGAACGAAACTCAAGGGAGAGAATCATCAAAGAATCCTAATTGAGCAAAGATTATATAATCCAAAAGCATAGAATATGTGAACTGTAACAAATTTTGAACCACATACATAACAAGATACAACTCTCAAAACAATAAATTTGGATTTGCTTCTCATCTGCCAGTTTTGTGCATTGAATATAACATCAGAAATGCACAGACAATACTTTGCATTGAATATAACATCAGAAATTGTGCTTCAAACGGCACATTGAATATAACATCAGAAACTGTGCATCAAACTGGACATCATATTCATTGAACAGACAATACTTTGCTTCATCAAATAATACATCAGCACACAATACATATTGAAGTTTGTATCCAAAAAAAGGTGCTAGCCGAAACAAAGTACCAAAATACATATTAATAATAGCTAATGACTTTCTAAATCAGTTTTAAGGTGCTGTGGCAGTTGGGTCAGCTGGTGTTGAAGTTGTCTGAGGTGTTGTTGTTGATGGGTGACTTTGTTGGGGTTGTTCAACCTCGCATTGAGTAATTTGACTGGATTGAGTTGCATTTGGAGTTGTTGGAGCAGCTTGGGCAGCTTGTGGACAATTATTTCTTTTATGTCCAAGCTCTCTACATATGCCACATCTCTTACGTGTTCCACCTTGTCTTAGTTGAGTGTCATCTTTCTTAAGCTCCCAAGGCTCTAATGTTCTTTTCTTTTTCGGTCTACCAGGCAAAATTCTCTTAGGTGGAGGCAACACATCAGGCATTGAAGTCATTTCCCACATATGAGCACCGTGGACTGGATATATCATTGGAAAGTATGTTTCTTCATAGGTTGACTTTGTAAACCAATGTGAGATGTAGTCTTCTCCATTGATGTTTAAAAATGTCATGGCAGTGAGGGCATGACAGCATGGGATTCATGTTATACTCCATTTTCTGCAACTACAGTCCACTTTATCTATGTCAACAACAAACTTGTCACCAATGTTGGAAGTGTGTCTCACTTCAAATAATTTCAATCCTGACCAGTTGGAAAATGAAATTTGGATTCAAGTGAGTAAGTAAAGTAAAGAAATTAAAACAAATAAAACTTCATATTATGAAATCATACCTAGGTATCCTATATTTTGTGTTGTTTAATTCCTTTTGAAATCGTTTATTAATTTTGGGGCAAAAGGAACCTTCATATGACCTTATCTTCTCTCTATTTCTTGCCCATCTCTTCATTAGATACATACGAATGTCTTCCATCATTGTTATGATGGGCTTAGCCCTTGCATCCAAGATCACACTATTAAAAGCTTCAGAGATATTGTTTACTAGGGTGTCACAAGCAGTTGTAGGTGTAAACCTTGACCTTGACCAAAATCTATATAAAGAAAAACACACACATTTATAACACAACCAAACAGTTCTAAATAATTGACATGGCTAACACTCTTGAAAACATACCTTGGTGGAATAGCTATCAAGTGCTTAAAGGCCTCTACATTGACATCTTTTATTTCTCTCATGACTGCCTCCCATGCTTGAGGATGGGTTGATGATGCTGCCTTCCATAATAGACGTTTCAGATTTTTTCCAGGATATTTTTTCCTAAAATTTGCATATATGTGGCGGACACAAAACCTTTGATCAACACGAGGTAGAAGTTCTTGTATTACTGGCAGAAGTCCCTATCAAAAGATAAAAGTAAATTTACTGAACATGAACATGGAAGACTAAGGTCTCATAATAAAAAACAATGAAATATAACTTACTTTTTGTTGATCAGAGATAAATGTATACGTTGAACAATTTTCAACACCACCAAGATCATCAATCAAGAATTCCAAAAACCAAGTCCAGGTTTCCTTATTCTCCACCTCCACAACAGCATATGCCAAAGGTAACATTTGGTCATTACCATCTCTTCCAACTGCTGTTAACAATTCACCGCCATATTTCCCTTTCAAGAAACACCCATCCAAACCTACAATGGGCCTACATGATATGAAACTCACCTTACATGCCTTCAAACAAACATAAAGTCTCTTGAATACTTGGTTCCCCTCATTAGGTTCTACACTAACTTTGACAGTTGATCCAGGATTTGACCTAAGCAGCTCATTGGCATAGTCATATACCCTTTTATATTGTTCTTCAAAATCACCTTCAATTTTCTTGTGTGCCATTTTCTTTGCCCTAAAGGTTGTTGACCGAGACACATTAATATTCCATTTCTTACAAACTTTGTTTTGGAGGTTAGTCAAATTAATATTTGGATTTTCTTTTATGGTCTTCTCTAACCTCCCACTTAACCATTTTGTTGTCACTAAACGCACATTAAATTCTCTACTGCAGGTATGCTTGTTTATAATCTTCCTTAACTGCCATGTATTTTGGGCAGCCTTATATGCACAATATGCGTACCATGGGCACTTCCCTTTGGCCCCACAACATTTAATTGAAACTCTTCTTTTATCATTTTTAAAAACCTTCAATTTCCTACCATTCTCTACACCGTAGCTTCTTATTGCTTCTGTGAAATCTTTTTTTCACTGAAAAATGTCCCCACTTCCTAGTTATAGTGTTCCATACTTTTGGGCAATGAAAAAATGCCAAAATTTCCATAACGGTCTCTATCATCATTTGATGAATCACTTAATACAAGGCTGTCTAAACTTTCAGATTCCCAAGAATTGTCAGATAAACCTCTGTCATGTACATGCTGTAATGGAGGACACTTCCCACTTGGTCCACCCACTTCAACTTCCTCACTACGGTTACAGAAATCATCTTCACTCAACACATCCTCTTCATCTCCATTCCAACTTCTAACATCGTAGTCATCATGTCCCCCATCCTCTCTCTCAGCCTCTGCCTCCACAAAATTATCACTGTCAGCCTCTACACCCTCTCCTAAAACAGCCCCAACATCCTCTCCCTCAGCCTCTGCATCCACAAAGTTATCACTGTCAGCCTCTACACCCTCCCCCAAAACAGCCCCAACATCCTCTCCCTCAGCCTCTGCCTCCACAAAGTTATCATTAACAGCCTCTACACCCTCCCCCAAACCAGCCCCAACATCCTCTCCCACAACCTCTGCCTCCACAATGTTATCATTGTCAGCCTCTACATCCTCCCCCAAAACAACCCCATCAGTGTCTCCCTCAGCCTCTGCCTCCACACAATTATCATTGTCAGCCTGTACACCCTCCCCCAAAACAGCCTTCTCACACTCTTCCTCACACTCTACCTCTACACGATTATCACTGTCACCCTCCCCCAACATATGAACGTACTCAGGATCTGACACCATGTGTACAACATACAGGTGAGATTGACCATTCAAAATGGCAAGGTTGACCAGATGACATGCACCCTTGTCATCAGATAATAATTCTAACCTTCCTTCTAACACAGTACCACCACCCACTGAATACCACAACTCTTTAACAATAATATAGCCCATCTCCTTCAAAATGGACATAATTTCAAAGTAGCTCCATCTATCTGGGTCAATTTTTAAAGTAGATGTTTGACCAAACTCATATTTAAATGACCCATCATTCACAAATTTGCCCCCATGGTGAAAGACCACTTTGACATCACAGTTAGGCATCCTAAACTAATATAAAAAATCATGTCAGTCTAACTTTACCCAAATAACACTACATTTAATTGACCAAAATAACACTACATTTACATATCAGGATACGACTGTCAACCCATCAGGGTACAACACTTCCACAAAGCACTTTAAACAGACCATAAACAATTAAAACAAATTTGTACTGAACCCTAAACACAGCATAAAGATTGACTTTAACCTACAATGGGGGACCACACACAACACCCATAATGGGGGACAACAACAAACAAAGATAATAGTTTATGGGGGACCACAACAAAAGCAAACACACACACGAAGCAAACACACACACCAAAGCAACCATAAACCCAACGAAAGCAATGTACACGTACCTTCGAATGGACCTTCGAATGGAACACACTTCGCACTTCCAAATCACCAAACGCTTCCAAATCACCAAACGCGTTCTGCTTTCAAAAGCCCCAATTGCGATTTTTCAACCTTCGAATGCCCTAATTAGTTTTCGTTCACAAATACAAATACCCTAAATGAATTCTGATTTTAATTGACACGTCATTACCACTACTGTGACTCATTTGCCACGTTTTACTTCTCTAGTGCCAAATAATCAACCACTTAACGCAGTTAGTGTGTATTTAACGGAGATGACTACATTGACACAAATTTTTTCAATGTTTGGATTCAATTGACACTTTTACACCACGTGAGGACGACAATGAAACTTTTTTAAAAATGAGGATGAATTTGACACAATTCAACCAAATTGGGGACAAAGGAAGCAATTAAACCTAAAAATAAATAAAAAAAATGAATAGTAAAATTTTTGGCTATAAATAGCAAGGGAGGGAAGGCTGAAACTTACACCAAAATTCTAGAAAAATTTGTGAGAGAAGAGAGTTGGAGGAAATTCTAGTTGTAGAGGGGAAATTCTGGAAGTTTTCAGAGAACGGTTTCAGAGGAGGAGATTAAGTCTAGAATAGAGGTAAGGGGAGTTACGTTTAAGTTTTTGTTTTGTATTATCTTGAGTCTTGCATATGTTGCTTTTGTTTGATCTTAAATCTTGAATATGAAGTATTTTGTTTCTGTATGATCTTGAATTTTGAATGAGAACATGCTTCTGTGTTTAGATCCAAGTGTGATAGTTGTAAAATGTGATGTGTTTATGTTATGCCATTTGTATGATTAGTTGTTTATTTTTGTATTTTTGGATGGATTAGAAGTTGTCTAACCGGCTCTGCCAGATTCAACTTCTTGTTTCCCCAAACTTTTTATTTCTTTCCTTATTTATTTTTATTACATTTTTGGAAGGATTAGAAGTTGTCTAACTGGCTCTGCCAGATTCAACTTCTTGTTTCCCCATACTTTTTATTGTTTTCCTTATTCGTTTTTATTTTTGGAAGGATTAGAAGTTGTCTAACCGGCTCTGCCAGATTCAACTTCTTATTTCCCCAGACCTGTTATTGTTCTTATTATTTAATTACATTGTATTCATGGAAGGATGAGAAGTTGTCTAACCGGCTCTGCCAGATTCAACTTCTTGTTTCCCCAAGAATTTTTATTAAGATTATTTTAATGATTGTCAAACATTTGATTCTTCTCCGGTGACCATTTATAGTAATATTTTATTATTGTTAATTTGTTTGTAATATATTTATCTTGTATGTGATGAATGTATTTTATGATGTTGATATGAAATTATGCATCTGAACATGATATGACTATTATGGGGAGATTTTGTAATGGTATGATATGAGTTGAGGAATATGAGCATGATATGAGTCTCATGGAGAGATTCTATATTGGTATGGTATTAGTGTATATGTTGATGTTGAGGGTCCTGTCGTTGGTGGTTATCCTAAAACTCTAATAATTGTCCAGTCTCAATTAGAGAAGGATGTGTTATATGGTGAGAGTAGTAGGAGGTCCTAGTCTATGTTCATAGACGTTAATGGACTAACCTTGTGGGTGATGTGATATATTATTTTTCGCCATAACTGTGTTGTAGATGTCACCACAAGTGCATGACCACCCGAGACTTCCATCAACATTATATCCGGATAATAGAGTCTAGTATGATAATTGCATCTTGCAGGAATTTATGGTGAATGTATTACGTATAATAATAGTGTAATGCTTTTCTTTGAATTTTGCATGGTAGCTCACCCTTACTTGTTTGTTTGTGTCGGAAAATCTTATTTTTGCGATGATCGTATAACGTTTATGTTATACGGGAGCAGATGCCGGAACGACGTCCGAACCAATACAAATGAAGGAGGAAGCAGCAGAAAAATGAAGAGTAGTTTAAAGAAATAAATAAATAAATTTAGGAGTTTTGAAATGATGTTTAAAAAAATATATAATGTATTTCCAGTGTGAACTATGCTACTCATAAATGGATGATTGTAATACTGTACGATGTTTTTATTATTAATGAAATAATTTGTGTGTGAGATGTTTAGAAAAAAAATTTTTTTTTTGGGTGTTACACACTGTATTTCTATATACAAAAGATAAATTTTATTTTCTTAATTACATATGGATAAAATATTACAATTCAAACTTTTATTTGATTTGTACATATATTATTTAGACAATTCACCATTATATACTTAGCATTTTGATAATATAATATAACGATAGTTTTTTGGAATAGATAATTATGATACAATTACATTAATAATTTTATTTAAGGTACGTCTTTTTAAAATAATTAAGGGATATTATTTTATTTAATTATTAAAGAGAGAATGTATTTGAATACATAAATGATAAATTTAATTTCTTTTAGATAAATTAAATTATATACTACAATAAATATATATATATATATATATATATATATATATATATATATATATATATATATATGTATATATATTATGGGAGTGGAAGATTTTTATTTATACTTTTTTATGTATAAATAACTCTTCAGATTTGTAGACTTAATTATATGTTTCATAAATGAGATCTTATTTTATTCGAAGAGAAAATTGATATCAAAACCAATAATAATATTTCTTAATAGGTAAAATCTTAATTTTTTACGTGGACAAGATTGTATTAATATGATCTTACTTTTATATATAAATATATATCTAATAATTTTTATTTTAATATATATAAAGTTTTAATTTTAAGATAATATTTTTATTTCAAGTATAGTTCATAATAAAATATGTATACAATTTTGTTTATTCGTTAGAGAAGTCCGTTTTTTATTTTTTTTATAATCATAGTATTGAATATATCTGTAAGGGCCTGGAAAATATATAGGCTATTGGGCCCTATGTTGAGGCAGCCAGGCCTGCAAAGCTTAGGACATCATAACCTTAGAAGGGGTTTCATTTTTCCAACTCTGAGTTCATTAGGCAACTTCTCTTACTCTCTCTAAACTTAGTCTTCTTCTTCTTGCTCTGCCTTCTCTCTACCTATTCACACATTTCAACCACTGCATTGTCAAATAGGTGGTATCCTTTTGCTCACGGAATTGAGAGCTTCCCATCCATTCGATTAGTTTCCGTTTCGGACGGGTAAGTTAGTTTCTCCATTTCTCTTGAACCTATGGCATGCAACCTTACTGGTTGCATGCAACTGGATAGTGTTTCCCTTTTTATTCTCTGCCTAGTGTAGCTCTAAGAGCTGTTCTGTCTCCACTTTAGTGGATTGTAGGGTCTTACTGTGTGCTGGCTGTGTAAGACACTGTCAGGGTTTTGCTACTGTTCTCAGTAGTACTGTGCTTATAACCACCAAGGTAAGGGGAGCTGATTATATGTTTTAAATTCATTGTGTGATTCACATGTATGTTGAATTTTGATGCAAGCATGGTCTTCTGCTTGAACTTTAATTCTAGTGGCCTAAGTTGGATGTATTACACTACAAAGCCTGTGTATGTTGTGATGTGATGATTTGAATTTGTTTTGATTTAGTTTGATCTCTGGAATTGGTGTGTGCTGAGGTGTTTGGAGTTGAAAACCGGTTGTTGAGTTGTTTAGATGAGAACTTTAGGGTTCGGGTACTGTTCCAAATCAGTTTGAGGGAAGTGGAGTAGTGATTTTGGGCAATTGGAGTCTTAAGAGAAACTGGATTGTTTGGGTGGCTTAAATAGGCCTAATGTGACCTCTTAGGATCATAAAATTGGACCAAAGCAAGTTAGAAATGATAAATTTGATTTGAGCCAGTAAGTCATAGGATTTGATGTTTTAGAATTGAGTTCAAGCCTAAATCACCTTAGAATCATTGTATAATTGTTAGAATTCATCTATACGAGTTTAGCTAGGTTCATATAATGAATTAGAGGTCTGAGAAGTTGGGAAAGGGGGTTGAAATAGGTTGGAGGGGTGTGAGTTGCATGATTTTGTAGAATTTACGTTCTACAGATTATACAGACTCGCTATGCGAGCTGTCTCGCATAGTGAGACCCTATAGAGGGTGCTCACTGTCTGAGTCATTCGTTGTGCGAGCTGGTGCACTGTGCAAATGACTAGAGGGTGTTTCTCTCTGCCTGTGGATGCGCCTGGCAGACCCTGTCGCTATGCGACTGGTGGTGGTCTGGAACCACTGGCCATTTAATTCGAAAGGCGAATGGGGCGCATAGCGAGAGTTTTAGGGGGGTTGGTCTTTATCTGGAGTCTCGTATAGCGACCTGGGTTCACTACACGAAAGACCCAAAGTCTGATACTTATTCAGACTTAATTCGCAAGGCGAGCTGGGTGGGTGCGCTATGCGAATAGCGTCAGTCTCGCCATGCGAGGGTGGTGCACGGTGCGACGAGTACTAGGTCTGGTTCTCTAATTACATCTTGTGCTGCGTTTGATTAGTGTGCTCTTTGGTTGTTGGTGAAACATTCCTTTGCATCTATAGTATTGTATTGTGATATTCAAACAAGTTTGTGGATGGTAGCAAAAAGTGTATGGTTATAAGTGGTGGTAAGATGATACAAGTTGTAAACCAAGTTCCATTTGTGTAGGATCTCTTCGTGAGATTCTTAGTGTTTAGAATGAGAGTAGGAGCTCAATCTTGGGGGTCATCCTGAAACTCCAATGGTCTTTCTTCTCACGTAGAGAGGATTGAACCATGTGGTGAGGAGTAGTAGGAGGTCTTAGTCTTGGGGGCTTCTAGTATGCCTCAAGGCCCGGAACAGGCTAACCTCGTGAGTGTGGTACGGTGGGGGAACCCAAGTTTCATAAACCACCACGAGCGCAAGACCCGTCATAGCTCGACTATCATTCTAAATTCTGGACGAGTCAAGTCTAGTACTTAACATTATAGGATGCATGTTTATCTTGCTTGATTGAAGTTAACTCTTGCATGCACATATTGTCATAACGTATGCTTTTTATATAATTAGCTCACCCTTGCTTGTTTGTGTTCGTGTTATGTTGGTGTGTTTTCTTTTGTGATGATCATCCACTTGGATGGTAGCAGATGTCGAGGACGTGCCCCTGGAGAAAGCCTTGGAGGAAGAGAATGTTGAATCCTAGTATCATTACGATATTTGAGCTTTAAAGTATGCATTTTGAAAAACTGTTATATGTAGAACTTATGGCATTTTGCAAGACTCTACTACCTCAGGTTTAGCTTCATAGCATTTTAAGGATGACTGTAATTCCCAATATTCATTTATATGTTTCCAACTGCTTTCTATTATTATAACTCAATGACGTCTTTATTATATATGCATGCCGTATATTTTAGGGATGTCACATACTCTATTAATTTTGTTAAAATAGAATATACAACATTCATATAATTTTTTCTGTTATAATTATTTTGATGTTTGAATAACATAAATCAATATGTAATTAATCTATATGATCCAATTGTTAAAAAAAATTAGATCTTCTAAAACTTTTAATATAGAAGGAAATATATTCTTGATTAAAATGATAAAACAATGACTAGTGAATTTATTTCACAGTTCAATTTATAAAATGTTGTCATGTTAAATTAACACAATTTATGTATGTACACGACACAAACAGTGGACAAAAAAATGTTACAATATAAAAAAATTCTTTTTCATCACATACTTGAAAATAAGACATTCAACAATCTATATAAGAAGATATGAAAGTAGGACATTCAAAAATTTATGAATGTAAACCAAATTTTGTTGTTACATACAAGGAAGCATTACATCCAATTATTTGTGTAAAAACTAAAAACAATTGACACTACAAATTCCTAAAGGTAACATATTAACATCTATACAACATGATTATTATTGTTCCAAAATCATAAAATAAATGAAATCGGCAATGTTAATAATGAAATATGTGTTTTCTATTCTAATTTCCACTCATGATCTAATATTTCTGATTTGTAGCTGTGAAATAATTGATAAGTAATCCAATTAATAGGCCAAAAAGAAAAATTAACATGCTTTTTGAAATATACCATACCCAAATGAAGAATCACATCAAGTAAATTAAAAAGATGAATGAATATTACCAAAAAAATAAGACACGTTTAATAGATCACAAAGTATTGAATTATTCATGGTGCTAAAATTCAAACCTGGCATATTACGCAAAGATCAGTATCATGTTCCTCTGAAGTTACTCCCTCCAAGTTATTAGGTAAGAAATAATTTTTTGTCTTCACCACTCTTGCAATAATTTTGTTTGACAAACCCATGCTTACGTTACCAATCCTTTGAAAATACTCAACAAGCTCCTATTGTCCAATTTTAAAGAGTTAGCAAATTAAAAGTTTTCATAATCACTTAGTTTTCACTATCCTAGACCTCATAAAACACTCATAAACCATAATATACACAATATACTTGCCTCATATGACATGTTGTCAAAGTCTAACTCACTATGATCTTCACCAAATAAAGTAATATCCTGAACAAGAAAAGATGTATGAAAAGATTGCTAGAATTTTCTTTATGAGCATCAAAGTTCATTGAGTCACTTCTGACCTCCTGCACGAGGTGTGTTTGATAATAAAAGGGATGGTACTGTAGATGGTTTGACTAGATAGGTGAAACGGGTTGATAGTGTTGATCACCAAAATAATTTCCTAGAATCAAACCGTTAGACTCATGTGTCGTGTGTTGGGATAAACTTAAATTTTAGGGTTTTATTAATAATTTTGTTTAAATCTTATGATATTAGTTTTTGGGTATAGTAATATTTAGTTTGATTTGATAGAGATAAAATAGGAACATGTAGTTATGATTTTCGGTTTATCAAGGTACAATATTATTTTATGATAGATTAAGCAGATTTTATTTTTAAGATAGTTGATGTTTTATTTTTATTCTCTGTAATATTGTAAGTGTTATGACTATTTAAAGCCCTTCAATTTTCAATGAATAGTAAGACTCAATTTCAGGAAAATATCAGAGTGCGTATATTGTGGGATTTACCCATCAGTGGTATCAGAGCTTTATGCTCTGAGTACCGAGAGAGAGAAAAATAGAGAAAGGAGAGAGTCAAACACCGTGAGAGAAAAAGTGAGTGCTTGATTTTTTTGTGAGAGAGATGACAAAGGTATTCAATGGGATGAGTGTGCCACAATTGTCGGAAAATACCAATTACGAGAATTGGTCTTTGTAGATGAAGGTTCTTCTTGGATCCCAAGTTGTATGGGACATAGTGGAGGACGTGTACAATGAACCCGTAGATGATTAGCATCAGACAGAGAACCAGATTGCTGCATTGAAAAAGACACGAGTGAAAGACAAATCGACTTTGTACTTTCTGTATAATGCAGTTGATGAATCTGGATTCGAGAAAATAGCTAATGCATAGTAAGCAAAAGAAGCATGGGAAATTCTGAAGGTGGCATACAAAGGAGATACCCGCGTGAAGCAAGTTCGAGTACAAGCTCTCAGAAGAAAAGGAAAAAGAGGGAACTCATGAATTAAAAGCCCATGAATTGAGGAAGAAAAAGAAAAAGAGGGAACCCAACGATCAATTACTACAGGTACAGTTTGGCTCAAATAAATCTTATATTAGTCAGAGCCGAGGTCCTAGCGGTAGATGGCGAGGAGGACGAGGACGAGCTGGACTTGGCCGAGGTAATTTTGAGAATGATAGTGAAGAGCAAACCGGTCAGCTGAATTGGCGTGACTGAGGACAAGGAAAATGTCGAGGTGATCGGTCAAGAGTTGAGTGTTTTAAGTGTGGCAAGTATGGTCACTATGCAAATGAGTTGTAGATCAAGCAAGTGCTACAATTGTGGTAAGGTAGGCCATATTGCAAAGTATTGCAAGTCCGAGACAAAAGGGGAGACGAATATCGTTACTGAAGATGTTGAAGAAGAGTATGGAATCCTGTTGATGGCAAAGAGCTCAGATGCAATGGACATGGAGAGCCCAATCCCAACAATGGATGAAGTGATCTTAGTAAAGGATGCAACAATTGTGGAGAAGGAAAACCTGGAGAAATAAATTATGAATAAACAGAGGGTTGATCTTGAGGAGTTGAAGAAGGTGACTCTTGAAAAGGAAGAGGAAGTATCTAGTGTTCTTGAACCAGACGAAGAGGAAGATGAAGATGTTGAGAAGAACCAGATGAACAAGTCGGTAGAGATGGTTGAGAAATCGCCTAAGGTCAGAAACGAGTTGGTTAAGGTTATTGAGAAGTCGGACATAACAAAGTCAGTCAAAGTATTAAAGAGGTCAACAAAGGTAAAAGGCAAGAGGGCAATAAGGAAAAAGAAGAACTCAAATTTGATTGAAAGAAACAAACCCGGTGTGGGATGATGCACATGGAAAGCCGAATGAAGGAAGGAAGAATTTAAGTTTATGGGGGAGTTTGTTGGGATAAACATAAATTTTAGGGTTTTATTAAGAATTTTGTTTAAATCTTATTTTATTCGTTTTTGGGTATAGTAATATTTAGTTTGATTTGATAGAGATAAAATAGGAACACGTAGTTATGATTTTCGGTTTATCAAGATACAATACTATTTTATGATAGATTAAGCAAATTTTATTTTTAAGATAGTTGATATTTTATTTTTATTCTCCGTAATATTGTAAGTGTTATGGCTATTTAAAGCCCTGCAATTATCAATGAATAGTAAGACTCAATTTCAGGAAAATATCAGAGTGTGTATATTGTGAGATTTTCTCATCAGTGTAATCATATATCCCTCGACACAATAGGATGGGAACTAGGGATTGCTAATGTAAGTGCGCCTTGCATCATGGGGAGCAATTGCAAAATTAAAAATTAGAAGCCGAAGCATTGAAATGTGGATTCAAATATTCAACCAAGCTAGATGAAACTGGAATATCTATGTTAAGATTAGGTTGGTGTCCATCGTATTTTGTCATTATGTGCATTATCTCATTTTCATAAGCATCTAGAAAGTAATGAGAATCTAGATTAGTTGTTCTCACGGACATTGTCAACTCTTAAAGATTACAGAAAAGTGGCCCAAGGCCCATTAAAATGTCAGTCAGCGGCAATTGTCGCTCAGCGGTAACTGTGATTCTTTTGTTTGACGCACATCTACAGTTTTGCCCTTCAGCGGTGACTGCGGGTCTTCAGAGTGCCGCTCATCGGTAATTTCTGCTGAGAGGTACTTGCGACTCTTCTTTTATGCACTTTTTCTTCCTTTTTTGACTCCAACTTATGGCTACTTCACTTCACTAGTGCAGAAAGGGCTTTAGACGTCTGTTCTTTTGGCTTTTTGACATCCGACCGGCACCCGACGTCTTTGTGGGTGACGTTAGTCAGACGTCCGTTGTGTCAGGCCGGATGTCTATATAGACGTCTGTTCTGACACAAACGGACGTCTATATAGATGTCTATTCTGGCACAACCAGACGTCTATATAGACGTCTGGTTGTGCCAAAACAGACGTCTATATGGTTGAACGGGTTGTTTAGGGGTTACGGGTTTGGACGTCGATTTGTGCACTACTAGACGTCTATAGACGTCCGTTTGTGCACTAACCGACGTCTACTGGGCATTTTTTTTTTTAAAAATGAATTTATTTTTGCATTAAAACCACACCTGAAAAGCAGAAAATTGTCCCAGAACAATATATAGTATAGTATATTTGCGTTTCATATAAAGAAAGTTCTACTTAATGTACAAAATAATCCAATACCAAAACTATCAATATATAAACTTATAAAACTAAAATTAATCAATGTTCAACAACAAATAAAACTGTTCCTAACTCCATTTTTGCAGAAGATAAGCTGTCCACTCCTGCCTTATTTTCCTAATCGTTTCCTCTGGTATAGGATTTGTACTCTTGAAGCGCTGCAAATTTGAAGAAAGATTCATTATGGTTTCATATATGGCTGAATTTGATTTGTAATGTCTTCAAGGTATGCATCATTACCTCATTCCAGTCATCTGTAATGGCAGCTCAAATGACGGTCTTAATCCAACACATGACATAGAAGCCACATTCCCATGAATCCTACTGCTGGTTACACTAAAATGATGCACTAAATCGTCAATAATTTAGATCATTCAATAACATACAAAATGAATTATAACTATAAATGACAATCAACCTTTGGATATAAAATTTGAACTAGTTGACCTCGAGATTTACCAATAACTATGTACAGATTAAAAACACAAAGTAAAATTATCATAACTATATTGATCATAAAAGTTTAAGGTGAACATCAAATTCAAAGTCATTTTTTGAGAAACACTTACCCTTGAAGCATGGTCCTCAAGTCATTTCTCATCTTCCTGTGCAATGAACAAAACCATATAATTTTACATTGTTTAGGAATGATGACCATCAACTGCCAGTGCGACCTATCACGAAGGACAAATAGTTATTTAACTAAGTAATTAAGGAAACTTTAATAATGAACTTTTACATATAACAACACCTACCCATCAATGTATGGCACAAGGTATACGTCTCTTTTTGACTCATCCATCCATGTTTGCAAATAATGTTGTTTGTTTGCAAGTGTGTTACCACAAGGTTGAATGGTCTGAGGTTCAACAAATCCGTACATGGAAGACCGACCTTGGTCTACAACGATTGTGTCCATGTACCTAAATGATCAAAGTTAAGTTGTTAGAAAGTATAGGAATCAAACAAAAAGACATATGGAAGACAAAATTAACTATCTTACATGCACCACAGTTGAATGATGGAAATATTCAACATCCTGTCTCCCCCAATCACCTCCAATGCATCAGACAATGTGATATATACTGGCACATGGGGGCAGACCAAATACTCTCAAATCTCAATATAGTTCTAATGATGCTCTCTTCAAACTAGGTAATCTTGTCATTAGCTTTGATAGAGGATCATCCTTCACTTCAGCCATGTCATCATCTTAATGTATGACTTTGTCATGAATCGGCTGCTTCTGAGGATGTGTGAACTAAAGATAACAATTTCATGAAAGAGTTATCAACAAATATTTTTAAACTTAACATAGAAATACTAATAACAAAGACATTATACCTGTGGAGTAGCGATGAGTGACATGATCAATGCTCGAGGCCAGGCTATAAATGAGCCTATGGCCTCCCCCCACAAAATTAATTTCAGGAGTGGGTACAGGCACCTGAGCCTGGGGATCCCGAATCTCGTCAATCGTCACACGCACGTGGTGGGGTAATATGGGAACACCATGAATAGTGACCCCTCCCTCAAGCACTCGTCCGACAGCCACAATGCGTGGGGGATCCCCATCAACCAACAACTCATATTGATCGTTGTACTCAGACGGTTCAACAGCAGAGCATGATACTCTAGTGCTGACACGAGGTGGCGTGGGAGTTTCATCGGGCCCCGTGTTGCCCTCCGTCATGGAATGCAGCTTCTGTTCAAGCACTCTTTGTATTTCTTTTTGTTCTTGTAGCTGCTCCATGAATCGTTGCACCATTGATCTCATGCTTTGGTTGAGTCTTTCCTCCCACTGAAGATCCATCTGCCTTAGTGCCTCCTGACTCATTGATTGAGTGGTTTTTTGTGTGGGGCCAAAGTAGTCACGAAGACCAATCGCCCCAGGAACTCCACATACACGTCCTGGGTGCTCGGGTCTTCCGATGGCCGTTGTTAGAATGTCGTCCCTACCTTGGCCAACAAATGTTCCCTGAGTCTGCTGCTCAACCAACTCATCTTGCACATACAAAAACGAAGATACTTAGAAGATATGCCGTGATAGATACACAATCAAACAATGTTTAGAATTTGAACTTACAATTCTTTGTGAGATCAAGGCTGCTGAGGAAGATGTCATGTTCCCATCTGATTTAGTTCGAGCAGTCTTCCACAGCTCGTACCTAGCAGGTGCAGGTGCTAGGTCCGGCGACTCAAGTCCCAAGGCATCCGCTCTAGACTTTCTAAGTTTTTTTTCCAGTTTTGCATAACCACCTCTGTGAAGGTATACTGCTGACATGGATTTTGATCTTGTCTGTCGCCAAAGACATATAGTCATGTCAGCCTTGTCTTGAAATCCCTCCATCTAATCGCTATATGCGATAACACTTTCTTTCTAATTTGTATCGTGTTTGGAATATCATAATGTTGCTGTTTAAAACAGAACACATGTTATTGATTTTAAAAGATGAAAGAAATAAGTATATCAACAGTGTTGTAAGTAAACATACCTGAATATCTTGTCATAAGAGGTTCTTGTCGACCTCTAGGACGTCATCCCAAGTTGCATGAAGGATAGAGACATGGCCTTTTGCTAACTTACCCAGATAACTCCTAAACCTATCAGCATTTGGCCCTGATGCCTGACCTGATCTGGGGTCAATCTCAACATGTCTCCTCTGCCCATCAACGCGTCCAGCTGTCACATTTGCCAATCGTGTGACGCCTCGACCACTTCTGGTCTGTCCCGATCCTGAGTCTGAGGCTGACATACCTGAAAAATTATACAAGGTTAGTAATAATTCAATTTTGATGAACATAAATATAAAGTCAATAATTAACTATCACAACCTATTAAGATATTGTTTTCTCCCAAATCCCTTCATTGTGATCACTACGAATTGCTTGGATGACATCGGCAACGTCATCAACTTGGTCTTCAATGGGTCTAGATGCAACAAATGTTGTCTCAAGTATATCAAGAGAATCGTCATCATCATGTCCATGCATGTTTTTTCCTTCTAAAACCACTGACAATTTTTTATTCGCTGGATCATTTACGTAAAATATTTGTCTTGCTTGACTAGGCATGATAAATGGTTCATTAGTGTAATTCATCTTGTTCAATTCTACCAATGTGAAACCAAAGTCATCTGTCATGACACCAGAATTTATATCAACCCATTTACACTTGAAAACCGGGACTCTAAAAGTGACATAATCAACTTCCCATATTTCTTGTATTATTCCAAAATAACTCATGGATGCTGTGATTGGATTTTTGTCTTTAGAACTAGCAAAGTGGACAGCCTCAGCTTGTAGTGTGACGCCACTATTTTGAACTCTACTTTTGTCATCTTCTACCTTTGTCTGAAAAGAAATATTGTTTATATAGTACCCACCATATGTAATGACATCTGCGTTCGATCCACGAGATAACCTCAATTAACTTTCAGAAACATCTGGAGTCGCATAAATCTTTTTCTTAAACCATTGTAAGAAAGTTTTGACATGTTCACTAAGATGCCATTTTTCACTCATTCTTGGGTTTGCTGCCTTTATTTCATTAACGTGGTCAGAAATGTAAGGAATCACATCAACAGTGTTGTTTAAGATGTACAAATGAGCTTGGTCAACTTCTTTTCTGCTGACTCTTTGAATTGTCACACCTCGAACACCCTTACCTTAACATTTTCCTTCATGTCTACTCTTGGGAAGGCCTATTGGTTCACAAGATGGCATATAACTTGAACAAAATTTAATGGCTTCCTCTGCAACGTATCGCTCTATGATTGAAGCTTCTGGTCTATACTGATTCTTGACATATCCCTTTAAGATCTTCATGTATCTCTCAACTGGGTACATCCACCTTAAGAAGACCGACCCACATATTCTAATTTCTCTGACTAGATGAACAATCAAATGTACCATGATATCAAAAAAAGAAGGTGGAAAATACATCTCCAATTGACACAGTAGTCTTATTCCTTCATTTTCCAATTCATCTAAACCTCGAGGGTCAACAACTTTCTTGCAAATGGCATTAAAGAAAAAACTCACGCGTGTCAGAATACCCCTAACAGAATGAGGTAATATGCCTCGAATAACAAAAGGTAACAATTGTTGCATCAATACATGACAATCATGGGACTTTAAACCAACTAACTTTAACTCTTGCATAGAAACAAGGTTACTAATATTTGAAGAATAACCTTGTGGAACCTTCACACTTCTTAAACAGTTACAAAAACTTTGTTTTTCTTTTTTAGAAAGTGTGTGACAGGTTGGTGGCAGATAGGTGCGTCTTCCTATTATTTGTGGATGTAACTCGGATCGGATTCCCATGTCAGCCAAATCTTGTCGTGCCTTTATTCCGTCTTTGCTCTTTCCTTTGACGTTTAATAAAGTTCCGATGACACTGTCACAAACATTTTTTTCAACGTGCATCACATCAATACAATGTCTAACATCAAGGTGACACCAATATGGAAGCGTAAAAAATATTGATCGTTTCTTCTAAATGTTCTTTGCAAGGGTACTTTTATGATGTTTTCCAAACACAATGTCAATGTTTTTGACTTCGTTGTACACCTCTTCACCATTCCGGGGTCTGCAGACAACCTCATCCTCAACACTTCCATTAAATGCTTTTTTCAATCTACGATAAGGGTGATTACGATGAAGGAATTTTTGATGTTTTGTATATATCGTCTTCTGTCCATGCTTCAATTGAAGGTAACTAGTGTTTTCTTCACATATGGGACATGCAAAATGACCTTTAACACTATAACCGCTCAAGTTTCCATACGCTGGGAAATCATTTATAGTGCAAAACAACATTACACGCAAACGAAACTATTCCTGAACATGTGAATCAAACACGTCCACCCCTTCTTCCCACAACAATTTCAAATCATCAATTAAAGGTTTTAAGTAAACATCAATGTCATTTCCAGGTTATCTAGGACCCGATATCATCATGGACAACATCACATATTTTCTCTTCATGCACAACATAGGAGAAAGATTGTAAATCATCAACATAACTGGCCATGAACTGTGTTTGCTACTTAAGTTTCCATACGGATTCATACCATCAGTTGCAAGTGCAAGTCTTAAGTTTCTTGGATCTGCACCAAACTCTGGAAATCTTTCATCAATCTTTTTCCATTGGGGTGAATCAGCAGGGTGTTGAAGAAGATTATCGCACTTTCTTTCGTCAAACTGCCATTTAAGGTTCTTTGCATCTTCTTTAACAGAGAACATACGTTTGAACCTAGGTATTATAGGCAAATACCACATCACCTTAGCAGGTGCACCATCATTACCTTTATCGGCAGTGTTTCTGTCATATTTCTTTTTAAAACGGGATAAACCACATGTTGGACAATACTTTAGCGAAGCAAACTCCTTTATGTACAAAACACAATCATTAGGACAAGCATGTATCTTTTGATATTCAAGACCCATTAGACATAAATTTTTTTTGCCTCGTAATTACGAATAGGCAGAGTATTATTTTCTGGAAGCATCTCCTTCAACAACTCCAACAACTCGGTGAAACTTTTATCGGTCCATCCATTCCTTGCTTTTAAACTAAACAACTTTAAAGTTGAAGACAGACGTGTAACGTTCGAGCATCCGGGGAACAACATTTGCTCTGAATCATTTTTTAGAGAATCATACAAATTAGCTCTTCCAAAATTATCTTCACCGACATCACGTATCATGTCCTTTAAATGATCACTCGTCCATTCTTCCACATAATCCGTTCCTCGTGACGTGGTAGGCTGGTCCAATACTTCTCCATGCCAAGTCCAAACGGTATAAGTCCTCATGATGCCGAACATGAATAGATGGTCACGCACATTGCCTAAGTCTTGTCGTATTTGATTAAGACAACGCACACAAGGACAAAAATATGTCCCGTTCACAGACTTAGCATTTTGTTCAACGTATTGCAAGAACTCCGAAACACCCTTATCATATTCTTCACTGATGCGACGTTCATTCATCCAGCTTCGATCCATTCTATGTTCGTGAAATCATCAGTTTAAGTTTTTAACTCTCAAAAGGTTAGGCCCTACCCATTCAAAAAAATTAATTTTCATAATTTGCTAAGACACGTGCATTGAAGTCTACATGATAAATTTGATAAAATTTCGGTAGCATTTCGCATTGGTCTCCGAAATACACGAAATTAGAGTAGTCAACGATGACCACAATAGAATATGCATCCGGAGAACAACACAAATACTGAATCGAAAGTTTATCAATCTTATCCATAGACTCCAACTTACATGTTATTGCAAATTATGAAAATTAATTTTCTCAAACTGTCTAATCGGACAATTCAAAATTTAACACAAACGATTAAAAGATTAATCGTTTGTGTTAAATTTCAAACAGGAACTAAGGGTCACTCAACGATTTGATACTTATAATCTAACATGAAAATTATAATAACACAACTAATACATGCATATTCAAAAGCCAATAACACATGCAGACCTTAAAGTAAAAAACATGCATACACAAAACCCTATAAAAAAATTATTAACGAAGAAACTAACCTGAAGAGCAGATTCGAAATGAAAATGGAGGGAAATGGAGGAGTGCACGACCTAAAACGTAGGCCAAAAAACGCCGCCCAAGAACATGCAACAAACTGCACCAAAACGCACCGAAAACGATTTTTAATCGGTCCAAATGAAAGATATTTCATCACTGAACAATTTAATCGGAATAAAAGTAAGATTAAATGGTTCAAAACAGATAAAAACCAACCTAGAAATGCAAGGTGCAGAGGGAAAACGCGGGGAAGAAGATGAACAGTGAGCGTAACTCCTCGCGGGTTCGCGTTTTGGTATATATGCCCTTAAACGTCCGTTATTGGGAGGCCCCGACATCTATAGTAGTATAGACGTCGGGGCAGTCACTAATATGACGTCTTCTGGTTTTAAAAATTGATATTCGCGGGGGGATTTTAAACGTCCATTACAGGGGCCCCGACGTCTATAATATTATTGACGTCCTGCCCCCCCAGAACGGACATCTAAGAGGCTGACAGGGTAGTTGAAGAGTTAATTGCGTTCAGCCTTTTAGATGTTTGTCCTTGAGGGGGCCGAACGTCTATAATATTATAAACGTCAGGGCCCCTCTAACGGACGTTTAAAAGGCTGAAGCAATGAACTCTTCAACTTCCCCGTCAGGCTTTTAGACGTCTGTTAGCGGGGGCCGGACGTCGATAATATTGTAGACGTCCGGCCCCCTCCAGGACGGACGTCTAAGTTACTGACAGGGTAGTGGAAGAGTTACTGCGTTCAACTACCCCATCAGCCTCGTAGACGTTCGTCCTAGCGGGGGCCGGACGTCTTATAGACGTCCGGCCCCCTCTAGGACGGACGTCTACAGTCCCACTTATTTACATTTATGCCACCGGTCAATTATTTACGTTGGTGTTTTTATGGACGGACGTCTATTGGGTGACGTTAAAGGCCAATTCTGCACTAGTGCTTCTTCCATTCAATTCATTTTAAAACTTGCAAAACCAAGGGAAACCAAGCATAAAACCCATCCAACTCTCTTATTTCCAAAACATAAGCAAAAGTATGATTCCAAGCTAGTTTCTAAGTCATAAAGGTTGTTTTTGATGTCAAATTTAAGTATAAAAATAACAGTTTTTCAACTGTTATCACAACCCCAAACTTAGAACTTTGCTTGTCCTCAAGCGAACAAGATGTAACTCAATCTTCCACCAATCCATAGAATGGTTCACCACATTCAAAACTCCTTCTCTCGAGACAAATAATTACTCAAATCAACTCAACACAAAGACTTCAATCAAGATGCACACATGCTTCAGTATTCACATAATCACATAATATCCAACAAATGCTATTCTCATGAATGATCAATCAACTAAGCATAGATGTAATTATGTGCTTATGGAATTTTTCCTCACTAGAAAAAGTGTTTCACTCAAACACACAAGTTTATAAGAGGTCACTCATTCACTCTACTATCACAATATCACATGAATTAACTGTGCCTTTCATTTAACCATAATCAAACACAATTACAAGTATCATCACAAGGGCTTTTCTATGGCTTATAATGTGGCTGGGCTAACAACAAAATTGGTTTTTCTAGATCACAAAATCCTTGAGTTAAGTGAATCATCTAATCACAACCATTCTTCCTTCTTCCCAACTTTCTTTTGCATTGAGCCTTCCTTTTTTCTTTCTATTCTTTTCCTTTTTCTTTTACTTTTCACATGCTTAGCTTAATGCTTTTCATATTTCCCTTTACTTAAACCACCCAACAACCTCAAACTTGAACATTTATCAATACCACAAGATATCTTCAACTCAACTCAAGGTAAAACTTTTCAAAAAGGGTTTTCTATCATGTTCAAAGCTAAGGGTTCAAAGGTTAGAACACATTGTGCTCTCTTTTATTGGCTAAATTCATGCATTTGGCTAATAAAGGGTAACAACAGATGGCTTTGATCATGTGATACATACAACCAAGTGATTCAGTCATAGAAACCTGGGCAAAGTCATTCATGCTTTTAAAGTAATAACATTCATTTACCAAAAACTCTGGAGTTCAAAACCTCACATATAGGCTCATTCAACATTACACATACACATCCTACTTAGCATCATAATCACAATCACAACATCATGCATTTGTTCACATAGCTCGTGAACCATCACCTGTATATAAGCATATAGTGCACACTCTCAACATCAATCAATATCCAAGCATCATCAAGCATTAATCATCATGCATAAGTCACGAGCAAACCATCATAGCAGATAAAGTTTCAAACTGAGTACATCAAACCCTATTCTAAAAACAGAAGAAAATAAGTTCAACAGTACAAAACAAAAGATAAAAATCCTGTTGTAGAGGTGATCACATCCATTAGTAGATGTTATCTCAGCTCCTCAAACTATGGAGCCAAGTCAGGTATCAATCCAGCCTTCCTTTCCATTAAAAGCCTCCTATCTTGGACAACTTTGAAGTGGCGCTCATGCTTGCGGGAAAGGAACTTGTTGGCATAAGAGCGTTCTGGTTCCTTATCCTTCCTCTTGGAACCAACAGTCTTGATCCTCTTGCCCGATGCGGAGGCCATCCCTACATCAAACACAATTCACAAAACCACAAGACATATTGTTAAGCATTAGTGAACCACAAACAATACCCTAAGATCAGTCCTATCATCGTTGAGGGCAATCAAAATCCCTCAGCGCAACCTGTGCATCAAACCAGCAAGCCACAAAGCATAAAAAACCACTCTGCCAGAATCGCGCTCAGGGGTAATTTCCGCTAAGCGGCGATTCTGCAAATTTTTCAAAATCTTTTAAAACATCTTAATCTCCACCCACTTGCAATCTTCCTAGTTCCAGACCCAAATCAAGCATTTTAATCAGTTCAATCAACAATTAATTCATCTAATCATGCATAGAAATCAAAATCCCTAAAGAATCATGCTTAAACAACCATGTTCATATCAATTCATGCTTTTAAGAACCCTAGAATGAACATGCTTGAACTTACTTGGGTGGAGATGCTAGATGAGTGAAAAATGCTCTAAGAATGTGAACAAATCAGCCCCCAACAACAATGCTCTCACCAAACCCCAAACTTGGATGGAAACTTAGTTCAAAAGTGAGTGGAAGAGAGGTTTTATGAAGAGGGAAGAAGGAAAAGTGAGGAGAATTCTTTGGAGAGTGCTTGAGAGTGTGTGGGAAGAGGGAGATCTGAAAATAAAAGCCTAACCGCGCCCTAGGGTATAAAAATACCCAAATAGGCCTAATCTCGCTGAGCCCAAATGAACCAAACCAGTCCACCCAACTCTGCCGTGTTGGCGCTCAGTGGAAATTTCTGCTGAGTGGCATTTGTGCCACCTCTTCTCCTTCTTCCTAGCTTGCCCTAGGTATATTATAATCATGCCTCTCACTCACCTTATGCATTTATGTTCTCACATCACTCATACATTTTATCCCTATCATGCATCTAAAGCAGAATCAAAACAAACAAACACAAATAAAGTAAATCAACTGGGTTGCCTCCCAGGTAGCGCTTATTTAACGTCAAGAGCCTGACCCAATATCCTTCAACACCCTTCAGTAAGTGCAAACCTATCTTACCAACACCCATCAATAGGTGTAAACAAACCTAGTATCCTTCAGTAGATACTCAACCACTTAGCATCCATCAATAGATGTTATACCATAAAATCTCAAACAACAAAAATCAATGTCCACAGTTAATAAAATTACATAACCAAAATCAAAAATCAATGTTCTGAAGTCACTGGGGTGCCTCCCAGTAAGCGCTCTTTTAACGTCATTAGCTTAACCCAACAAAGCTCAAGTTCCATCTTCAATGTTGGAGTTCCTTTTTGTTTCATCACACCAACTCATCAACTCCTTCCGATCCACCTTTTTTACTCTCCTTGAATATGGAGCTTCAATTTCTATCACTTCATTCTCTTTATAGTCTTTCACAACCCAGAACTTATTTTTGAATCTTACAAGTGTACCAAGTTTGAGTTGTGCTTGGATAGAGTCATCATGAACCTTCCTTCCTTTTCCATCTTTTTCTTCTTCCCTAACTTGTGACAAGAAACAATTTTTACCTTTGAAGCCCGACTTTGCAGCTTTTGAACTAATCAAGGGTGCATCTTTACATGCAGCTTTATGACTATCCTCCTTCTCTTGAATATACTGCTCCTCTTTGAAGACATTAAAGATCACCTTCTCTCCTCGGTCTTGAAGCACTATCATCCCCTCATCCACATTGATGATGATCTTTGTCGTTTTCATAAACGGTCTTCCAAGAATGATTGGGACCTTCTCATCCACCTTCATCTCCATCACCACAAAGTCCACCAGGAATTTTAATGTGTCAATGCACACCACAACATCTTCCACCACACCATAGGGCTTCTTTAAAGATCCATCTTCCATTAGCAAGGTTACCTTTGTTGGCTTGACTTCAAGATCACCAATTCTTTCAAGCAGAGATAAAGGCATTGATAAGAGTTGAAAAACTGTTATTTTCATGCTTAAAATTGATACTAAAAGCAACCTTTATACTTAGAAACTAGCTTGAAATCATGCTTTTCTTCATATTTTCAGAAATAAGAGAGCTGGACAGGTTTATGCTTGATTTCAGTGTTTTTGTGCAGGTTTTAAGGTGAATTTGGTGCAAGAAGTGAAGAAGGAGAGATATGGAATCATAAAAGACATCAAAAAGTGCAAAAGGAGAAGCCGAAGTCACCGCTCAGCGGCAGTTTACCGTTGAGCGGCATTCAGGAGCTCACGGGAGGACCGCTGAGGGGCAAAATGGCCGCTGAGGGGAAGAAACGTGACACGCACTTACCGCTGAGCGGTATTTTACCGCTGAGCGGCACTTTAATGGGCTTGGACCTAATATTCTGTAATTTACGAATAATATATAAGCTTTAGGGTTTCCTAGGGTTAGGGATCTTTGGCAGAAACGAAGCAAACACTCTCTTTTCCACCCCTTGGGGGTAGATTGAGAGATAGTGACAGCTCTCCTCTTCACCTTTCTAGGGTTTTATCTTTCATTCTTTCATTGTTGTTCATCTAGGTTCACCATGAATATGGTGAACTAAACCTTGTATGTTTGTTGGGGAATCAATGTAATCTTTTGAAGCTCTCATATATGGAATCTGTTTTTACATCTTTTATTTAAGATCTATGCTTTCTTTCATCATTAGTTAGGGTTTTTCCTCTTTGCTTAATGCTTGCATTGTTTAACTCATTCGATGCATGATTATTGGTTTTGTCGATACGGGCGCGTACGGGGAAGTCTAGATCCGGGGAATTTCTCCCAATATCATATTGGTTGTCGTTAAGCTCCTACACTTATGAACTGATCATTAGGAATGCTAGGAATTGTATGAACTCGTGATTAGGGAGAAGCCTTCTTGAAAGGTACTTTAGAGAGTGGCATTAACAATGATGATTTGAATGTTGAATTCCTAAAATATATGAGAGTGGATAAGATGAAATTGACCCCCAACAAGATATTTATACATATATTCCATTGAAAGTGTTTATCTTTTGCTTTTTTCCATTGATCAAAACTTCATGCATACATATTTAATTTTCGTCTTTTGCATATAAAATCCAAATATTTCGTCTTTAAGTTTTAGCTAATCAAGAAACCACACAACTAAACTAGGCCGTGAGTCCTTTGGGAAGAACGATACTTGGTCTTACGAAGTTTATTACTTGAACGATTCGGTCATACTTGCCGATTGAAAAACAAGTTTGTGACATCATATTTTGGTGTTCATCAATTTGTCCATCAAGTTTTTGGCGCCGTTGCCGGGGACTCGTGGTTTAACTGGTTAATTTGTGTGATTATTGATTATCTTTGACTTGTTTTTGAATTTTTAATTTAAATTTCGAATTTTTATTTTAAATTTCAGTTTGTATTTTATTTTATTTTATTTTATTTTTTGGTTATTATTTTTATTTTATTTTATTTTATTTTATTTTTCTATTTTTATTTTTTTGTTTTCTATTTTTATTTCATCTTCTTATCTCTGATCTTATATCTTCTTTTATATCTTTTTGTGCTAACAATTGTTTTTAGGGTTTTGTGCCTAATGTCTGCAGAATGCAATTTGGTCAAGAATTTAACTATATGGGCACTCAATTCTACCAAAGTAATCTCAACCACTGGTGGGAACCTCACTCAAGCATGGATCAAAGCCAATTTTGGCAAGCTGCTGGACAATTTGAGAACCAACCACAACAACAATGGCAGCAACAACCCTTTCTATCAGGAAGTTTGGATAGGTTGGAGGACACCCTTCAACGATTTTTGAAAAATTCCGACTCTACTCAGAAAAGCATTGAAGAATCATGTAAAAGAATGGAGATGCAACTTCGTTACATCAGTCAGAGATTGAATGATGATGTTAATACTGAAGTTAACCTTAAGGAGGAAGGGCAAGTCATTATCACTGAAAGTGACAAGATTCTTGATGAGGAAAAATTAGAGGGAGATGAGGAAAGGGTAGAGAGAAAAGAGAAAGAAGAGTTGAGTGAGAAAGATAAAGATGAAGAAAAAGAAAAAGAAGTGGTTGAGAGAGAAGAGAGAAAGAAAATTTGTGTAAAAATAAAGAAGTTCAGGAGAAAAAGAGAAGGGAAGAAAAAAATAAAAGAAAAGAAAAAGAGAAAATATGGGGACAGAAAGCGTAAGAAAAAGAAGATGAGAGGAAAGAAGAAGGAATCATATGAAAAATCTCATCCTCATCTAAAGAAGAATCATAGGAAGGAAAAGAAATTTAAGTGCTTTATGGAAATCTTCAAGAAATTGGAGATTAAAGTTCCTATGATTGAGACACTGCAACAGGTTCCTGGTTTGATTAAATTTCTAAAGAAGTTCAGTAGAAAGAAGAAGAAAAAGAAGATGGAACTTGAACTTTACTGGGTCAAGCTAATGACGTTAAAAGAGCGCTTGCTGGGAGGCAACCCAGTGATTTAAAAACTTTTGATTTTGATTTTGGTTTTGTAACTTTTAATCTGTGGACATTATTTTTGTAAATATTTTGTTGGATATAGCATCTACTGAAGGATGCTAGGTGGTTAAGTATCTACTGAAGGATACTCAGTTTGTAACACCTACTGATGGGTGTTGGTAAGAAAATTTTGCACCTACTGATGGGTGTTGGTGGATTTTGGGTCAGGCTCGTGACGTTAAACAAGAGCTACCTGGGAGGCAACCCAGTTGATTGAATATTTCTGTTTGTTTTAGTTAGGGTTTGCATAAGCATTTTAAACATTGACTTGTAGGGAACCAATGAGAGGCATGTATGGGAGGCACGTAGGTTAAGAAAAGAAGGAGAAGAGCACATCACGAAAGTGCCGCTGAGCGGTAATTTACCACTGAGCGGTACTCTCGCAGAATGGGCTTTAGTTCCCCTTAGCGGGACCCGAGCCCAGTAGGGTATTTTTATACCTCAAGCTGCGTTTTAGGTTTTCTTTCCAGGCTCTTCTCTGCACAAACACTCCCACATACCTTTTCCAAGATTTTCCACATCTTTTCATTCTTTCCTCTTGAAAATTTCTCTTCCACTCACTTGCTCACTAGTGTTCCATTCAAGTTTGGGGTTGGAAGAGAGTATTCTAGCTTGGAAGCATTTTCATTGCATCTAGTATCTCCACCCAAGTAAGTAAAATGCATTTTGTTCATTCTAGGGTTCTTGAATTTGAATGTGATTGTTAAACCATGAATATTTAGGGGTTTTGATTTCTATGCATGATTTGATGATATATTTGATGTTTGAACCGATTAAACTGCATGATTATGAACTGGAAAACTGAAAATTGCATTTGGGTGGAGTTAGGATAGCTTTAAAACAAGATTTTCAAAAATCTGCAGAGTTACCGCTGAGGGGTAAACTGCCGCTGAGCGGCACTCTGCCAGATTTGGCTTTTCTGATTTTTTGTGATCTGGAATGTGGCACTGGTGGCGCTGAGGGGAAATTCTGGCCCTCAACGGTGGTTTAGCTTCGAAAGGAATTATGTTCTATGTTTTACTAATGATTAACATCATGTTCTGTGGTTTTGTATTTGTGTTTGAATGTAGGAATGGCATCCTCTTCAGGAAAAAGATTGAAAACCATGACAACCAAGAGAAAGGAAAAGGAACCAGAGCAACCCCACTCTAGCAGGTTCCTCTCTAGAAAACATGAGAAGCACTTTAGGGTGGTTCAGGACAGGAGACCTCTAATGGAGAGAAAGGTTGGAATGATACCTAACTTTGCTCCTCAATTTGGAGAGCAAGTGTTAGGGAATGACTGGGGAAAGCTAGCTACTTATCCTGCACCTGCCAACATAGCTGTGGTAAAGGAATTTTACACCAATGCTAAGAAGATTGGTGAGTATCCAGTTGAGAATTATTTGGGCTATGTCAGAGGCCATGCTATCAGGTATGATCCTGATTCTATTAATAACTTCCTGGACACTGTATGGGCTGGTGAGCAGTGCCAGTTTGCTCTTTGCATGGAGGAAGGTGCTGATTATGAGGATGTGGAGAGAGTACTGTGTATACCTGGAGGACACTTCCAAAGGAATCGATCTGGCTCAGTGGTTAACATTAGGAGGACGGATTTGACTCCTCTTGCAAAGTATTGGATGGCGTTTTCTCATGCCAACATTCAGCCATGTTCACATGTGTCAGATATTACTCTCAGCAGGGCACTATTCATCTACTGTGCTATCAGAAACTTGAATGTTAATATTGGGCATGTGATAGCTGATGAGATTAGTGTGTGCGCCAATACCTCAAACAACAAAGCACCACTAGGACATCCCTCTTTGATCACTCACCTTTGCAAGATAGCTGGGGTGGACACTTCTGCTCCACCATTTGAGAGGCCAAGAAAAGATATTGATGAGGCTTATTACAGGCAGTACTGTGGAGGTGAGGAAGCAGCTCAGCCAGTTCCACCACGCCGTGCTCGTAGAGAGAGAGGACCAGCACAAAGCCAGACATCTGCTAAGACACATGAAGCAGAACCATTCCAGATGAGGGACATGTATATGTCTCTTATAGGGGCTCAGTTGCAGTCCATTCACAGAGGGCAGGTGGCCACTGCTGAGATGATTGTGGGGATGTATGATACACCTCCAGCCTACAGGTGGACTACGGATGAATTCCATAATGTGGTAGCTTGGCCAGAGGAACCAGTGCATGGAGGAGGAGCTGGAGCAGCTGAAGCTTCAGCTAGAGAGATGGAAGAAGATGAAGCTGATGATGATGATGCATTTGAAGATGATGAAGATGAGAAAGAAGAGGAAGATACAGAGGACAGCTCAGACTGATGAGGAGCTGAGATAGCATTTACTGATAAATGCTATCATATGATTATGCTTTTGTGGTTTAAGTTTTCTGAACTTATTTGTTTTTGTTTTTAGATTAGGGTTTGATGTACTCTATTGAACACCTGGTTTTTTGTGATGGTTTGCTCTTAACTGTGATTGTGTGATAAGTAATGCTGAATGATGCTTGTGATTAATTAATGTTGAGATGATGTGCACATTAAAATGCTTATACAGGTGATTCACAAGCTTTGTGAACAAATGCAGGATATCATGATTGTGATTGTGAAATTAAGCAGGATGTGTATGTCAAATGTGAATGAGCTTATATGTGAGGTTTTGAGCTCCAGAGTTGTTATTGTTGAATGCTATTACTTTGAAAGCATGAATGATTTTGCCCAGGTTTTCTATGATTGAATCTATTGCTTGTTTTGCATCATATGATCAAGGCCGTTTGTTGGAACCCTTTTTATTGGCCTAATTCATAAAGTTAGCCCACTAAAAGAGAACACTTATTGTTCTATCCTTTGAACCCTTAGCCTTGAACATACACTGAAGCCCTTGATTGAAAATCTTTACCTTGAGTTAAGTAGAAAATATTTTGTGGTATTGTTAAATGTTCAAGTTTGGGGTTATTGGGAAAACATGAAAAAGGAAAAGCATTGAGCTAAGAGCCAAAAAGGAAGTATAGGCAAAGAAAAAGAAAAGAAAAGAAAAAGAAGTAAAGCTCAATGCAAATGCAAAGGCAAGTTGGAAAAAATAAGAATAATTGTGTGTTATGATTCTCTTAACTCAAGGATTTTGCGATTCAGAAAAACCAGTTTTCTTGTTAGACCAGCCACATTATAAGCCATTGAAAAGTCCTTGTGATGATGCATGCTTGTGAATATTTTTGATTGTGGTAAAATGAAAGGCAAAGTTGATTCATGTGACATTGTGATAGTAGAGTGCATGAGTGATTACCTATTATACACTTATGTGTGAGTGAAACACTTTACCTAGTGAGGAAATATTCTATAAACACATGAACATCCATGCTTAATTGATTGATCATTCATGAAAAATAGCATTTGTTGGAATTTCAATGACTTTGTGAACACTAAAGCATGTGCACATCTTGATTGAAATCTTGGTCATAAGTTTGATTGAAGTTCTTACTTATCATTGAAAAGAATATTTTGAATGAAGTGAAACATCATATGAATTGGTTGAAGATGGAGTTACATCTTGTTTGCTTGAGGACAAGCAAAGTTCTAAGTTTGGGGTTGTGATAACAGTTGAAAAACTGTTATTTTCATGCTTAAAATTGATACTAAAAGCAACCTTTATACTTAGAAACTAGCTTGAAATCATGCTTTTCTTCATATTTTCAGAAATAAGAGAGCTGGACAGGTTTATGCTTGATTTCAGTGTTTTTGTGCAGGTTTTAAGGTGAATTTGGTGAAAGAAGTGAAGAAGGAGAGATATGGAATCAGAAAAGACATCAAAAAGTGCAAAGGGAGAAGCCGAAGTCACCGCTCAGTGGCAGTTTACCGCTGAGCGGCATTCAGGAGCTCACGGGAGGACCGCTGAGGGGCAAAATGGCCGCTGAGGGGAAGAAACGTGACACGCACTTACCGCTGAGCAGTATTTTACCGCTGAGCGGCACTTTAATGGGCTTGGACCTAATTTTCTGTAATTTACGAATAATATATAAGCTTTAGGGTTTCCTAGGGTTAGGGATCTTTGGCAGAAACGAAGCAAACACTCTCTTTTCCACCCCTTGGGGGTAGATTGGGAGATGGTGACAGCTCTCCTCTTCACCTTCTAGGGTTTTATCTTTCATTCTTTCATTGTTGTTCATCTAGGTTCACCATGAATATGGTGAACTAAACCTTGTATGTTTGTTGGGGAATCAATGTAATCTTTTGAAGCTCTCATATATGGAATCTGTTTTTACATCTTTTATTTAAGATCTATGCTTTCTTTCATCATTAGTTAGGGTTTTTCCTCTTTTCTTAATTGTTAGGATATTTATCCTATTTTATCATCATTATAGTGTGTCAAGGGTTACCCTATTTATCATGATTATATTATGTCTAGGATTACCCTATTTATCATGATTATATTGTGTCTAGGGTTACCCTATTTATCATGTATTTATTTTTATAAATAGAAGATTGTGAGAGGGATCAATCAAGCCCTCTAGAATTATTTTACAGTTTCAATCTTAAGTTGGTATCAGAGCGGGTCGATCCCGCTCTGGTTTTTGTCTCGTAATATATATCTGTCCGGCGCCACAGTTCTTTGTCGCCGGCCACTGTCCGCCGCCGGCCACCGTCCCCGCCGGCCACCGTCGTCCATCACTGTCACAGTTCCCTTCGTCTAAACCCTTAGGGTTTTCTTGTTCCTCATTAGTATTATTCGTCTTCTTCAGAAATGGCGTATGGCAGTACTCGTTCCTTCTCTGGAAGTCCATCAATTACCTCCGAGAAGCTAAATGGAAAAAATTATCTATCATGGTCTGCTGCCGTTGAAATGTGGTTCCTTGGCCAAGGGCATTATGACCACCTTGAGCGAGATGGAAGCCATGTGCCTACTGAAAAAGCTGATCAGTGGAAACAAGCAGATTTCCAGTTGTGTGCCCTGTTATGGCAATTAGTGGAACCCAAACTTCTTGTATCTTTGAGGGCTTTCAAAACTTGTCACTCCTTTTGGAAGAAAGCCCAAAGCATTTATGCCAACGATATTCAACGTCTCTATGACACTACTAACAAGCTTGCATCTCTTAAAATGGCAAACCATGATATGGTGTCCTTCATGGCTGAAGCCCAATCTGCGGTTGAAGAACTTAGGATGTTTTTGGAAGTAGATCCATTAGAGGATATCAAAAAGAAACTAGACAAATTTTACATGGTGTTGATCCTTCGTGCCCTACATCCCGATTTTGATCATCTCAGAGATCAACTTCTAACTAGTCATGAGGTTCCCTCTATGGAAACATTGACCACTCGCCTTCTGCGTGTCCCAGTATCTCAAACTCATGAAGCGCATGAACTAGTGGAACCATCTGTCATGGTTGCCACACGAGGACGAGGAGGACGTGGCACTAGAGGAGGAGGACGAGGAGGTCGGGGACGTACTCAATGCACATATTGTAAAAGGATGGGTCATACTCAAGAGAATTGCCACTCCTTACATGGTTTTCCTTCCAAATCTGCCAATATTTCGAAGACTGAAACTTCCACTTCGAAATCTGAAACCTCCACTTCTATGTTTTCTGAGGATGAATATCAAGAGTATTTAAGGTTAAAGTCTAACAACTTGGCACAACCATCTCAATCTCCCAATACATCAACAGCCTGCGTTTCTCAATCTATGGAATGTCAAAATTCATGGGTAATTGACTCAGGTGCTTCTGATCACATTTCTGGTAATACCTCTTTGTTCTCATCTATTTCCTTTCGAGAAAAACCTCATTTCATAACCCTTGCAAATGGATCTAAAACTTCTTCCAAAGGAGTCGGTCATGTTTCTTTGTCTCCCTCCCTCAATCTCAACTCAGTCCTTTTTGTCCCTAATTGTCCTTTTAATTTAATTTCTTTAAGCCAGTTGACTAAAATGTTAAATTGTTCAATAACCTTTGATCATAAATCTTTTGTTATATAGGAGCGTGGTTCGGGGAGACAGATTGGAGAAGGATATGAAGCTGGCGGATTATACCATTTTGGATCTCGTCCAAGGGTGTCTTGTGTTGCTACTCCTAATCCTAAAGTGCTACATGATCGACTTGGCCATCCTCATTTGTCCAAATTAAAAAAGATGTGTCCTGAACTTAGTGGTCTCCAAACCTTAGAATGTGAGTCATGTCAATTAGGAAAACATGTTAGATCTTCCTTTCCTAAAAGGTCTCAATCAATAGGTAATTCTAGTTTTTCCATCATCCATTCTGATATATGGGGACCTAGTCGTATCTCTTCTTTTGGTTTTAGATATTTTGTTACCTTTATTGATGAATATTCAAGATGTACTTGGGTTTATCTTATGAAAAATCGTTCTGAATTGTTAGCTATCTTTACATCCTTTTTGAATGAAATCAAGAATCAATTTGGTCAAGTAATCAAAATATTAAGAAGTAATAATGCAAAAGAATATTTCTCATCCTCCTTTTCTGCCATCTTGAGTTTCCATGGTATCTTACATCAGTCTACTTGTCCTCATACACCACAACAAAATGGTATAGCAGAACGAAAAAATAGACACTTGGTTGAAACTGCTCATACCCTTTTGCTTGGTGCCCATATCCCTGTCCATCACTGGGGGGATGCCATCTTAACTGCATGTTATCTTATTAATAGGATGCCCTCCTCCTCTCTTGATAATAAAGTCCTTTTCTCCATTTTTTTTCCTAATGATCCTCTCTTTCATACATCTCCCCGAGTGTTTGGCTGTGTATGTTTTGTTCATGACATGTCTGCAGGTCTAGACAAACTCTCCGCTCACGCTCTCAAATGTGTCTTTTTAGGTTATTCTCGACTTCAAAAAGGATATCGGTGTTACTCTCCTGAAACTAAGAAGTATTACATGTATGCCAATGTCACATTCTTTGAACAGACTCCTTACTTCTCTCCATCTGTTCAAGATGTTTCTATCCTCCAGCAGGTCCTTCCTATTCCAATGGTTGAGTCAAATAGCTCCACTGTCTCTGTCATTCCAAGTCTTGATCACAATCCTTCTACACCTGTTTCTCCACATACTGAGATCATCCCACACAGGGCCCCAATGGATAGTCCACCTCCCCAAGACAATGGTGAATCTCCTACTTCAGATTCTTCTCCCTCGTCACCTCCTCCCACGCCTCCTGGTGCAAATGATTCAGCATGGCCTATTGCCCTCAGAAAAGGTACTCGTTCCACTCGGAACCCTCATCCCATTTATAATTTTCTAAGCTATCATCGATTGTCGCCCTCCTATTTTTCTCTTTTATCCTCAGTGTCCTCTGTTGTTATACCCAAGAATGTGAAAGAAGCACTTGATCATCCTGGATGGCGACAAGCTATGATTACAGAAATGCAGGCTCTTGACCACAGTAATACTTGGGAGCTGGTGCCCCTTCCCCCAGGCAAAAAGGCGGTTGGTTGTCGATGGGTGTATGCAGTTAAAGTTGGCCCTGATGGTGAAATTGATCGGCTCAAAGCCCGGCTTGTTGCAAAAGGTTACACTCAGGTTTATGGTCTTGATTATTGTGACACTTTCTCTCCTATAGCCAAGATGACTACTATTCGTCTCTTCTTTGCCATGGCAGCCATTCGTCACTGACCACTTCATCAATTGGATATCAAGAATGCCTTCCTACATGGTGATCTTGAGGAAGAAGTTTATATGGAGCAACCTCCTGGGTTTGTTGCTCAGGGGGAGTCTGGTATGGTATGCAAATTGCATCGATCTCTATATGGCCTCAAGCAATCCCCACGTGCTTGGTTTGGAAAGTTTAGCTCCATTGTTCAAAAATTTGGGCTAAAACGCAGTGAAGCAGACCATTCAGTTTTTTATTGTCATTCTTCTCTCGGGAAATGTGTTTACTTAATAGTATATGTTGATGATATTGTCATTACAGGAAATGATGCTGTTGGAATATCTCAACTAAAAGAGTACTTGTGTAGACATTTTCAAACCAAGGATCTTGGAAGTCTCAAATACTTCTTAGGCATTGAAGTAGCGCAATCAAAAGATGGAGTTGTAATCTCCCAAAGGAAGTATGCTCTTGATATATTACAAGAAACAGGCATGATTGATTGTAGACCGGTAGACAGTCCCATGGACCCAAACCAGAAATTAAGGACAGAAGAAGGTGAATTATTCTCCGATCCAGAGAGGTATAGGAGGCTGGTTGGCAAACTGATTTATCTCACTATTACAAGGCCAGATCTATCCTTTGCAGTTGGAGTGGTTAGTCAGTTCATGCAGGCTCCATGTGTTGACCATTGGAATGCTCTCATTCGCATTCTAAGGTATGTAAAGAAGGCTCCCGGGCAAGGATTGTTATATGAAGATAAAGGAAGCATTCATGTCTCTGGGTATTGTGATGTAGATTGGGCAGGTTCACCTATTGATAGACGGTCTACAACAGGATATTGTGTTTTTCTGGGAGGAAACATTATTTCATGGAAAAGTAAGAAATAGAATGTAGTAACTCGATCAACCGCGGAAGCCGAGTATAGGGCAATGGCATCACTAACATGTGAACTTATATGGGTGAAACAATTCCTTCAAGAGATTAAATTTTGTGACATCCATACTATGAAGATGTATTGCGACAATCAAGCTGCTCTCCACATTGCATCAAATCCAGTGTTTCACGAGAGGACTAAACATATAGAAATTGATTGTCATTTTGTTCGTGAAAAGTTGTTGACCAAAGAAATATGTACTGAGTTTATTGGGTCAAACGATCAACTCGCAGATGTATTGACCAAGTCATTAAGGGGTCCTCGGATTGAGTTTATTTGTTCCAAGCTTGGTACATATAATTTGTATGCTCCAGCTTGAGGGGGAGTGTTAGGATATTTATCCTATTTTATCATCGTTATAGTGTGTCAAGGGTTACCCTATTTATCATGATTATATTATGTCTAGGATTACCCTATTTATCATGATTATATTGTGTCTAGGGTTACCCTATTTATCATGTATTTATTTTTATAAATAGAAGATTGTGAGAGGGATCAATCAAGCCCTCTAGAATTATTTTACAGTTTCAATCTTAAGTTGCTTGCATTGTTTAACTCATTCGATGCATGATTATTGGTTTTGTCGATACGGACGCGTACGGGGAAGTCTAGATCCGGGAAATTTCTCCCAATATCATATTGGTTGTCGTTAAGCTCCTACACTTATGAACTGATCATTAGGAATGCTAGGAATTGTATGAACTCGTGATTAGGGAGAAGCCTTCTTGAAAGGTACTTTAGAGAGTGGCATTAACAATGATGATTTGAATGTTGAATTCCTAAAATATATGAGAGTGGATAAGATGAAATTGACCCCCAACAACATATTCATACATATATTCCATTGAAAGTGTTTATCTTTTGCTTTTTTCCATTGATCAAAACTTCATGCATACATATTTAATTTTCGTCGTTTGCATATAAAATCCAAATATTTCGTCTTTAAGTCTTAGCTAATCCAGAAACCACACAACTAAACTAGGCCGTGAGTCCTTTGGGAAGAACGATACTTGGTCTTACCAAGTTTATTACTTGAATGATTCGGTCATACTTGCCAATTGAAAAACAAGTTTGTGACATCATATTTTGGTGTTCATAAATTTGTCCATCAGGCATCAAATTAATACTTGACCTTAAATCAATTAAGGCTTTCCTTATTTTCTCCTTCCTTATGACGCAAGGAATAGTAAAGCTTCCTGGATCTTTCACTTTTGGAGGAAGTGGCTTCTTCTCAATAACACTGCAATCCCCCTTTTCATCTAGAAATTTCTTCTTTATGGAGACTTGCTTCGTGTGCTTTGCATAAGCTGGAATTTGCTACAATGCTTCATTCAAGGGTATTGAAATCTCCAATTGCCTGAAGATATCTTTAAAGCGTCCATATTGTCTCTCTTTTTCAATCTTTTCACTCCCCTTAGGGTAAGGAAGAATTTTATCAATTTTCTCTATCTTTTTCTCTCCCCTCTTCTTGTCTTTCTCTTTTCTCTCATCCTCACCTATTATCTCTTCTTTTCTCTCAACTCTCTCTTTTCTCTCGTCTTTTTCTTCTTTTTCTTCTTTTTCTTCTTTTATTACTAACTCAACTCTTTTTTTTTTCGTCATCCACCCTCTTATCATCTGCACTTACAATAACTTTGCACTCTTCCTTAGGGTTAACCTCAGTATTAGCCCCAAAAATCTTCTCAGGATTCTCCTTTAAATCCTTAGCCATTTGGACAATCTGGATCTCCATATTTCTAATTGCAACTTCACTACTGTTATGGTTGGAGATGGTCACCTGAATAAATTATTGAAGAGTTTCTTCAAGCTTTGTTGATTTCTCATTTAATGCAGATATTTGTAACTAAATTGATGGTTGTTGTTGTGGTCTATTGAATTGTCCTGCTTGTCTAGTTTGTCCATTCTGACCTTGACCCATCTTGGGTGTGATTTCCACCCTTGGTTGTAATTGATTAGCCATGAAATTGACATCTTCTAAAGCCTCCACTGGAAAAGCGCATTGACCATTGATATGGTCACCACCACACAGTTCACAAAGTTGTTGTTGAACCTATGCAACACTCTTTAGCTCCTTTAGCAACTGAGCAAGTGTCTTTGTCAAATTCTCCAACTGTTGAGTTATGATTTTGTTCTGTGCAAGCAAGGCATCATTTGATTGCAATTGTAGAACTCCCTTCTGTTGAATTGGAGCTCCTCTCTCATTATGCATCTCATTGTCATTAGCAGCCATGTTATCAATTAATAGAGTGGCTTCCTCCGGGGTTTTGCATTTGATATTGCCTCCAGCTGAGGCATCTAGCATCAACTTGGTTTGTGAACCAAGACCTCCAAGGAAAAGAATGACTATTGTTGCTTTGTCAAAGCCATGAGTGGGCGTCTTTCTCAACAAGCTCTTGTATCTATCCCATGCTTGACCTAGTGTCTCCTCCATGCCTTGTCTAAAAGAAGAGATCTCTTGCTTCCCTTTGTTGATTTTAGATTGTGGGAAGTACTTGTTTAAGAACTTTGCAAAACCACATCTTCCCATTCAGTAAAGCATTCCTCTGGAAAGGATTCAACCATAACTTAGCATTGCCTCCCAATGAGAAAGGAAACAAACTAACCTTTATTGCTTCATCCGGTACACCATTGATCTTTACAGTGTTGCAAATCTCATTGAATGTGGTGAGATGCTCATATGGACTTTCATGTGATAGCTGATAATGACCAATTTTACGTCATTATCCAACATCAAATTGATGGAAATTGTCAACTCTTCCTTTACTTCTAGTCTTGTTTAACTCAATTTCTTGTTATTTGTAAGTGATTACATCATAAGTTGTAATTAGCCCATTTGATGGCTAATCCCCATTCAAAGAATCTGGGAGAAGCTACTCACCAAAAGAACATTGCCAAAACCCAAGAAAAGAGAGAAGAGTAGCTGAAAAGATGAAGAACCAGGGCTGCTGCAGAGAGTCACGCCGGGCGCCTACTGACCTAGGCGGCGCCGGGCGTGACAATGCTGACCGAGGGTGCGCCTGGCGCCTGTCTGTCGGGCCGCCGGGCGCGACTTTTGTTGATGTGGCAGAAACGGCTTATTTAGCTCTGGAACGCGAAGGGGTTGGGATCTTTGGCATCCCAGACACGATTTCTCTCATTTGGAGCGTCCAGAGGCGAGCTAGGAGCTGTGGGAACAGCCCTCCTTCATCCTTGGGTCTTCATCCTTCTTCCATTTCCACCTTTGTTGTAAGATCAAGCTCTCCATTCATGGAGAGCTAGTTTCATTCTTGTTGGGGGATTGATGTAACCACGGATCTCTTATGTAAATTACAGTTGTTTTGAATGATTATATGCCTCTTTGATTGATTGTTAGTGTTTAATTCCTTTGCTTAAAGCTTGTATGATTGATTCAACCATATCATGATTTTACGGTTTGCTTGATATTGGGAAATATTGGGTGAATCTAGAATTGGATTAAACACCTAAAGGAAATTGTATCTAGGGATAGAACTAGGACCTTTGGTTGTCTTGAATCTCAAGTCTTAAAGCGGATGAACTTGTTAGGTTTTCCAAGGGATTGGAGTTTAAGAAGTAAATCTAGGCTCTTTCTACCAAGGGATTGGGTTTGAGTAATTTAGTAGATTGACATTGGCATATTGATAAAGAGGAAGTGTTTTTCTATGCATAAGAGTGAAGTAGGTGAAATCATAACCCCAACAATACCATTCCATATCATTTCTAATCTTTCAATTGCTAAGTGTTTGCATTATCAAAGATCACTTTTATCCTTTATGTTTAATCTTTAATTTAATTGCATGAAAACCCCAAAAACATGGAATCATTCTTTAGTCTAAATTAGTTAGATATTATACGATTGTCTAGGACACGAGTCTCTTGGGAAACGATATCCGGTCTTACCGGTTTTATTACTTGAACGATTTGGTACACTTGCCAAAGTCTCAACAATAGCCCATTAAATTGGTTGCTCTTGACCGATTGTATCAACGCCGGTTTCACCTCCATGTTTGCAGCATTGACCCTCGGCCTAGCAATGCTATTAAAGTGATGAGGGCCAACAACATTGGTGTAATCCGCCAGAGTACGTCTACCATTGTTCTCTCCGACCATATCCTCAGTGCTTTGGTTGGACCTTTATGGTGAGGATTGTAGAAGTGTTTCCAAGAAGGAAATAATTCTCTAGAAGTTCGAATTCTCCTCCTCCTTCTACTTTTGTCCAATCCTTCAAGAAGAGGTTCCGAAGTTTTCTTGCTTCTAGTCCGAATTGTACCCTGCATACATAAGGAAAGAAGTCCCTAGAAAAAATTGTTAGCACAAAAAGATAGAAAAGATAAACTAAAAAGATAGAAAGATAAAGATTAAGAACAAAAGATAAGAATATAAAAAAAAACTAAAAAGATCAAAAGATAAACTAAAAAGACAAAAAGATAAAGATAAAAAAACAAAAAGATAGAAATATAAAAAGATAAAAAAATCAAGTCAAAGTTAAGGGATGTCTTTTTAAAATAATTAAGGGATATTATTTTATTTAATTATTAAAGAGAGAATGTATTTGAATACATACATGATAAATTTAATTTCTTTTAGATAAATTGAATTATATACTACAATAAAAAATATATATATATATATATTTATAATATGGGAGTGGAAGATTTTTATTTATACTTTTTCATGTATAATTAACTCTTCAGCTTTGTAGACTTAATTATATGTTTCATAAATGAGATCTTATTTTATTCGAAGAGAAAATTGATATCAAAACCAATAATAATATTTCTTAATAGGTAAAATCTTACATGGACAAGATTGTATTAATATGATCTTACTTTTATATATAAATATATATCTAATAATTTTTATTTTAGTATATATAAAGTTTTAATTTTAAGATAATATTTTTATTTCAAGTATAGTTCATAATAAAATATGTATACAATTATTTTTATTCATTAGAGAAGTGCTTTTTTTATTTTTTTATATAATCATAGTAATGAATATAATCGTACTCTGTTAATTTTGTTAAAATAGAATATACAACATTCATATAATTTTTTCTGTTATAATTATTTTGATGTTTGAACAATGTAAGAGCCTGGAAAATGTAGGGTTATGGGGCCTTATGTTGGGGCAGTCAGGCCTGTAAAAAATAAGGACACCATGACCTTAGAAGGGACCTTTCAAAATCTGAGTTCATAAGCCAACCTTTCTTTCTCTCTCTAACTTCCGTTCTTCTTCTTCTTGCTCTGCCTTCTCTCTACCCTTACACAAATTTCAACCGTTGCATTGTCAAATAGGTGGTGTTCTTTCGTTCATAGAGTTGAGAGCTTCCCATCCATCCGATTAGTTTCTGTCTTGGGCAGGTAAGTCACATCTTTTCTGTTTCTCCATCTCTCTTGAACCTAGGGCATGCAACTTTGCTAGTTGCATGTAGCTAGTAGTTTTCCCTTTTGATTCTCTGCCTATTTTAGCTCTAAGAGTTGTTTCTGTCTCCACTTTAGTGGGTTGTAGGGTCTTGCTGCGTGCTGGCTGTGTAAGGCACTATTAAGGCCTTGTTACTGTGCTTATAACCACCAATGTAAAGGGAGCTAGTTGTTTGTTTTAAATCTGTTTTATAAATGTGTATGCATGTGAATGCTGAACTGGTATGTTGTTTGTAGTTGTATGTTTCGTTTTGAGCATTTTGTATTATATGTATTGATATGTGAATACTATGCATTGTGTTGTGATGTTATGAATTGAGGGGATCAGTTTAATTTACTGTAATTGATCAGGTTGGGAGTGATTCGGGGTGTGAAGTTTGTTACAACATTTTTTAGAAAGAAAGCATAGTGAATTGGTAGTGGTTTAACTTATTTTGGAGGAAGTGGGATAGTGAATTTAAGGGTTAAGGGTCTAGGGCTCTTGTAGTCTGTTGGGACAACATAGGGAGGTTATTTGTGACTTGTTAGAGTCATCAAACTGGTCAAAACAGGTGAAAAAGGGTTGAATTGAAATTAGGTCCGTAAGTTATAGGAATTGATGTTTTAAAAGATAAAACTTAATCTTAATCACTATAGATTAGTAATGGGGAGGGTTAGAATCATCAGGGCAGGTGTAATTAAGCTTAATACACGAATTGGAGGTCTTAGAAGTTGGCCAAGAGGCCTAGACATGGTAAGGGCTGGTGTGAGTGTGTGATTTTGAAGAATTTTCGTTCTGTAGATGATGCAGAGTTGTTGTGCGAGATGTCTCGCATAACAAGACCTTGTAAAGGGTGCTCACTGTCTGAGTCATTTGTTGTGCGAGCTGGTGCTCTGTGCGAATGACCAGAGGGTGTTGCTCTTTGTCTGTGGATTCGCCTAGCGAATCCTGTCGCTATGCGACTGGTGGTGGTCTGGAACCACTGCCCATTTAATTTGAAAGGCGAGTGGGGCGCATAGCGAGAGTTTTAGGGGGTTTAGTCTCTGTTTGGGCTCTCGCATAGCGACCTGGGTGCCCTATGTGAGAGACCCAAAGTCTAATACTTATTCAGACTTAATTCGCAAGGCGAGCTAGGTGGGTGCGCTATGCGAATGGCGCCAATCTCGCCATGCGAGGGTGGTGCGCTGTGCGACGAGTGTTGGGCCTAGTTCTCTGAATTTTCTCTTATGTTGTGTTTGATTGGTGGACTCTTTCGTTTGTTGGTGAAGCATTCTTTAGCATCTTTATTATTGTATTGTGATGTTCAAACAAGTATGTGGATAGTAGCAAAAAGTGTATGATTATAAAGGGGTTGGAAAGATGATCCAAGTTGTAAACCAAGTTCCATCTGTGTAGAATCTCTTGGTGAGATTCTTAGTGTTTAGAATGAGAGTAGGAGCTCAGTCTTAGGGATCATCCTGAAACTCCAATGGTCTTTCTTCTCACGTAGAGAGGATTGAACCATGTAGTGAGAAGTAGCAGGAGGTCTTAGTTTTGGGGGCTTCTAGTATGCCTTAAGGCTCGGAATAGGCTAACCTCGTGAGTGTGGTAGGGTGGGGGAACCCAAGTTTCATAAGCCAGCACGAGTGCAAGACCTGCCATAGCTCGACTATCATTCTAAAGTCCGAACGAGTCAAGTCTAGTATTCAACATGTTAGGATGCGTGTTTATCTTGCTTGATTGAAGTTAACTCTTGCATGCACATATTGTCATATTGTATGCTTTTTATATAATTAGCTCACCCTTGCTTGTTTGTGTTCGTGCTATGTTTGTTTGTGTTTCCTCTTGCGATGATCATCCACTTGGATGGGAGTAGATGTCGAGGAGGTCCCCCTAGAGCAAGCATTGGAGGAAGAGGACGTTGAATCCTAGTTTCATTAGGATCTCCTTAATTTAAGTTATGTATTTTGAACCAAAAACTATAATATGTAGAACCCATGGTATGTTGGCAGACTTTAGTACTTCACGCTTTGACTTCTTAGCATTTTAAGGATGAGTCTAATCCTAATATTCGGATATATGTTTCTAACTGCTTTCTATTATTATAATTTGACGATGTCTTTATTATATATGCACGCCGTATATTTTGGGGATGTCACAAAAAACATAAATCAATAAAAAAAAACTAAATTTATTTCTACATAACTAATAAAATTTTACAAAATTAAAAATAAAATATGTAATTAATCTATATGATCCAATTGTTAAAAAAAATTAGATATTCTAAAACTTTTAATATAGAACAATGATAAAACAATGACTAGTGAATTTATTTTACAGTTCAATTTATAAAATGTTGTCACATTAAATTAACACGATTTATGTATGTACGCGACACAGACAGTGGACAAAAAAATGTTACAATATAAAAAAATTCTTTTCCATCACATACTTGAAAATAAGACATTCAACAATCTATGTAAGAAGATATGAAAGTAGGACATTCAAAAATTTGTGAATGTAAACCAAATTTTGTTGTTACATACAAGGAAGCATTACGTCCAATTATTTGTGTGAAAACTAAAAACAATTGACATTACAAATGCCTAAAGTTAACATATTAACATCTATACAACATGATTATTATTGTTCCAAAACCATAAAATAAATGAAATCGACACTGTTAATAATGAAATACGTGTTTTCTATTCTAATTTTCACTCATGACCTAATACTTCTGATTTACAGATGGGACAAAAAGCTTTTTCGTATAACCATCTCTTTATACAATCTCCATGGATATTAAGTTGGCATTGTAGAATTCCTATCTCCTCATTATTTTTAAATTCATCCTGTGAAATAATTAATAAGTAATCAATTTAATAAGCCAAAAAGAAAAATTAACATGCTTATTGAAATATACCATACCCAAATGAAGAATCGCATCAAGTAAATTAAAAAGATGAATGAATATTACCAAAAAAATAAGACACGTTTAATAGATCACAAAGTATTGAATTATTCATGGTGCTAAAATTCAAACCTGGCATATTACGTAAAGATCAGTTTCATGTTCCTCTCGAGTTCTTCCCTCCAAGTTATTAGGTAAGAAATAATTTTTTGTCCTCACCACTCTTGCAATAATTTCGTTTGACAAACCCATGCTTACGTTACCAATCCTTTGAAAATTTTCATAATCACTTAGTTTTTACTATCCTAGACCTCATAAAACATTCATAAACCATAATATACACAATATACTTGCCTCATATGACATGGTGTCAAAGTCTAACTCACTATGATCTTCACCAAATAATGTAATATCCTGAACAAGAAAAGATGTGTGAAAAGAAGTCTAGAATTTTCTTTATATGAAATCCAAGAAAAATAAAGACAACGAGATGTTACGGTTTCATGAAAGGCCACAGAAGAAACATTTATCCGATGTCCAAGAGGTGAAGGTTGGTGAATATGTGTACTCGTGAATGGTGTATTTTGTAAGGGTATTGAAAAACCTCTTTGAGGATTTGTTGGAATTCCAAATGATAGAGCAATTACTAGAGCATCAAAGTTCATTGACTCACTTCTGACCTCCTGCACGAGGTGTGTTTGATAATAAAAGGGATGGTATTGTAGATGGTTTGACGAGATAGGTGAAACAGGTTGATAGTGTTGATCACATATATAATTTCCTAGAATCAAACCGTTAGAGTCATGTGTCATCATATATCCCTCGACACAATAGGATAGGAACAAGGGATTGCTAATGTAAGTGTGCCTTGCAATGTGGGAAGCAATTGCAAAATTAGCAGCCGAAGCATTGAAATGTGGATTCAAAGATTTAACCAAGCTCGATGAAACTGGAACATCTATGTTAAGATTAGGTTGGTGTCCGTCGTATTTTGTCATTCACTAGTGCAAAACGGGGTTAAGAACGCGGGTCATATGTCTCGGTTTTCAGAAAACCGAAGCATATATTAAGGCGGTGGCATTTTTGCAATTTCAACGAACTTATAAGCCTCGGTTGTAGGTGAACCGAAGCATAAAAGTGGAATTACCTCAGTTAGTAACAAAACCGAGTCGTAATGTTCGGACTATTGCCCTACTGCGTCTATCCAACCGAGGCCGAAAGGTTCTCAGATTTCAAAATGAAAACCCTTGGCCTTAGGTATTACTTTCACGCGAGCCTTGGTATCTCCATTTCTTTTTTCTCTTCTTTCTCTTCATCATGCGAAATCAGAAGCTTGAAGCTTCTACACTTTTTCTTCATCGCGGCAGACTCAACATTGGTGGCGAGCGCGGTGAGGCACGACGAGCGCGGCGAGGCACGACGAGCGCAACGAGGCACGGTGAGGTCGTGGCGAGGCACGGTGAGGTCGCGACGAGGGCGTCCTGCAGCGGTGGTGTTTCTATGAGGGTTCAAACTCCAACTTCTTTCTTCTCTCTTCTTATATTGGATCCAGGCCATTGTCGATGGCCGTCCCTTGCGCGATCTACCGGTAGTGAAGGAAAACCTCACAACAAGCAAGGGGAAGCCACCGTTGATGCAGATGCTGATGCGAAGGGGAGTTCAGCAGACATACGGAGCAGGTCAATCGGCGACGAACAAGGAAAGCTTCTTCGCGAGGAAGATGGCGGAGAACGATTCGCAGCGTGAGGGGCTTCCGCCGTCGTAGGGATGGAAGTACGTAGGGTTCAAAGGTTATCACCATTAATGGCCAGAGAAGTGTTATTCTCAAATGTGCTTCAGGGTCCTCATATCTTCTTATTTTTCTCAAATGGGTAGCTTAAAGTTTCTCCCTGTTTTTCGTTTTTAACAGATGTGTGGTTCCTTTGTTTTCAGATGTGGCCAAATCTTATTCAGAAGGCCAAGGAGGGAGGGTTAGATGTGATTCAGACTTATGTTTTTTGGAATAGGCACGAGCCTTCACCTGACAAGGTAACTCAAAGTACTAAATAGTGGTTTCTTCAACAAAGAAGGGTCTTTCTCCATTGCGGCATATTGTTCTTTCCAAATTAGGAGCCTCTCAAAATCGTTGTATGATGTCAGAAGGTACTTCTAGTGCTCGTAATGGAGACATTTCAATGGATCTTGGTGACGCCTGTGAGCTTCCAGCGATCACTATATTTGATAATCCACTGATGATGCATCACGTTCTACAAGTGTTGAGATAAGAAGGCAGAAGAGAGGTGATATTTTCTTCCTAAAAGGTGAAGAAAATGATAAGAACTATGTATCCATTTCGTTTTCTACCTTGATAGTGACATTGATGTCTCAGTTTCAAGCGAAATGGTTGAGCAACTTGAGCTTGATGATCAGAATGTTAAATTCATAGCTAAGTTAATAGATTTGTTATTGATGAATCTGATTGCTAATTGGAAACCCTGTGTAGCAATTGATCACTTGGTTTCTCCTAGTAATAAACAAACTCATGTGAGCCAACAGGGAGAATTGGAGTTAGCAAAATGCATAGGCAGCTCAAAAAATTCGACTGAAGATTTAGGTCCCTCTACCTCCTCTACAATATTAGCTACAAAAGGAAACCTTGATAATATGGATATCGATGGGGCTTTATCTGACGAGTGCAGTGGTCTTTAGAAAGCGACCAAGGCAGATGATCATAGCTCTAAGAAGTCGTATGCATCTGCAACAATTGACTTCAATGATAATAAGTTTTCCATGGTTTCATTTATGTCTGCTAAATCATAATTTGATGGAGGGAGTAAATCTTCACCTGCATTTGAAAATTGGGGCATCGTATGATCGTAAGAGCAAATAACAGTTAAGGTTTCTCTGATTTAGATGATCATTGGGATGTAATATTCGTGGTGACATTTAGGGCGTTTGCAGAGTATGTTTTCATAATTTTTTTCTTTCTTTTGCTTTTCTTTCTTCTATTATATATCACATATATTTTTTGGGAGAATCCCATCATTATTTTCTTTTTCAATTTTAGTGCTATTTAGAAAATTTTAATAAAAATTAACTTGAACTTCTATTGTAAGAAATATTATGCTAAGGGATTTTCTTAGTAACATGATGCTCTAAAACTCAATTTCAACCTTTTACGGCAAGGTAAAGAAGTATGACAGAACTTTGACTAACATTAAATTCCTGGGAATATTGGTGCAGGGAGATTCGTCAAAAGAATTTTGAACAACCTAAATTCGGTGGCAGCATTTAATTGTGTATCCACTTTAACAATTTGTAGGAATATATCATAGGAAGATGAAGGACATACTGCCTCGGTTCAGAGGGAACCGAGGCACAAACTTCTGGCAAAAAAAATGAAAAAACATACTGCAACAGTTCCTTTTGAACCGAGACGAAATCCCTCATCTTTTTGCCTCGGTTCACAACCGAGGCATAAAAGGGTAGACTTTTTGCCTCGCCTGAATATGCCTCGGTTCAAGAACTGCTGTCTATGGGTGAAAATAACCAGTACCGTTTCCCCTGACTGCACTAGTGATTCTACGCATTATCTCATTTTCATAAGCATCTAGAATGTAATGAGAATCTAGATTAGTTGTTCTCACGGACATTGTCACCTCCACAGACATATTTTGATGGAAACTTATCCATGCTTGAATGACCTGGCCTTGCAGACAAAGCGGATGCAGCGGATGAAAAACAGTATTGGTGCAGTGGATGAAAAACAGCAGAGTGGATGCAGTGGCAATTGAGTGAGATTGATTGAGGGTTGGTGTATTTGAGTGGAATGGGTATGTGTGGGAACCTCACAGCTCAGAAGGCCTTCCTACAATGGAAGGAAGCTAGAGGAAAGGGAAGAGAAAGTAGAGAGAATTAGTGACTCAAGAGCAATAGGGCTGGCAGTGAATTTCAGCAGCAATTTACTAAGCTCAAAAGTAACCCAATACAAAGAAAAGGCCCTCTTATTTATAGGTGAAGAGGAGCCTAAATTCTGTTTTTAATTCCCTCCTAAAATTCAAATTATTCAGATTTTGATCAAGCAAAATCCATGCCTCATTCCAGCTCATCCAGCAAGGTGTGTGCTTCCTTCCAAATCAGCCAACATTCACGTGGAAAATGCTGGTGCATGCCGTAAGCACCTCCTTTGCTTTTTGGCTCCTTTGCTTGGTTCTTTCTTGGATGGCTCAATCATAGTCTCCAAGATTTATTAATTCCTACAAAACAAATATAAGTGCTTTAGTTAAGAGAAGAAGGATTTTTATAAGTAACCTTCCATAGAAGTAAAATGTTAGATGATCCTTCTTCTTCTTGAATCTTCCTAGCCATTGCTCTAGTAAGAGGTCCAATGTGATTTCTTGATGGTTTTCCATCAGACCCTCCCTCTTGAAAAAGATCTGTCCTCAGATCTGCTTCATCCTGTTGATCATCTTCTGTGAAAGGAATTAAATCGCAGATGTTAAAAGTAGGACTGACACCATAACTTTCAGGAAGGTCTAATATGTATGCATTATCATTTATCTTTTTGAGCACCTTGAATGGACCATCTCCTCTTGGACTAAGTTTGGACTTCCTTTGAGAGGGAAATCTTTCCTTTCTCAAATGAAGCCAAACTAGGTCTCCTTTTTCAAAAACTATTTTCTTTCTCCCTTTGTTGTTGTATTCTGCATATTTTTGAGTTTGTTTTTCAATCTGGATTTTAACTTTCTCATGTAACTTCTTGATAAACTCCGCTTTAGAAGCACCTTCTTTATGAAGAAAAGAAGATGATTCTGGAAGAGGTAGTAAATCAAGAGGTGTGATAGGGTTAAAACCATAAACAACCTCAAAAGGAGAAAGATTAGTAGTCTTGTGGACTACTCTATTATAAGCAAATTCAATATGAGGTAGATGTTCATCCCAAGATTTGTTATTTCCTCTTAATATTACCCTTAATAATGTAGATAAAGATCTATTTACTACTTCAGTTTGCCCATCAGTTTGTGGGTGACATGTAGTAGAAAATAGAAGTTTAGTTCCAAGCTTTTCCCATAAAGTTTTCCAAAAATGGCTTAGAAACTTCACATCTCTATCAGACACTATAGTTTTGGGTAAGCCATGCAATCTCACTATTTCTTTAAAGAAGAGTCTAGAGATATAGCTAGCATCATCTACTTTGTGGCAGGGTATAAAATGAGCCATTTTACTAAAACGATCTACTACCACAAATATAGAATCATACCCCCTTTGAGTTCTTGGCAATCCTAAGACAAAGTCCATGCTTATGTCCTCCCAAGGGGTATTAGCTATAGGAAGAGGTGTATAGAGTCCATGAGGCATAATTTTGGACTTAGCTTGTAAACAAGCTATACATTTAGAACAATGCCTTTGAACATCTATTCTCATGTGTGGCCAATAAAATTTACTTTTCAAAATGTTTAGAGTTTTATCAACTCCATGATGGCCCATGAGTCCTCCTCCATGACTCTCTTTGATAAGAAGTTTTCTAATGGATCCTTGGGGTATACAAAGTTTTCCTTTATTAAAAAGATACCCCTCAGAAAGATAGAATCCATCAAAAGGCTTCTTAAGACATGATGAATAAGTGGATGCAAATGTTTCATCATTTTCATATAACTCTTTTATGTCATCAAATCCTAATATTTGAGATCCTAGGGTTACTAATAATGCATGTCTTCTAGATAAAGCATCCGCAACAACATTAGTACTCCCCTTTTTGTGTTTGATGACATAGGGAAATTGCTCAAGATATTCCACCCACTTTGCATGTCTTTTGTTTAGCTTTGCTTGCCCTTTAATGTACTTGAGAGATTCATGGTCAGTGTGTATGATGAATTCTCTAGTTACCAAGTAATGCTCCCAAGTTTTCAAAGCTCTAATGAGGGCATACAACTCTTTGTCATAGGTAGGATAGTTTAAGGTAGGCCCCCTAAGTTTTTCACTAAAGTAAGCTACGGGATGTCCTCCTTGTATTAAAACAGCTCCTATTCCTACCCCAGATGCATCACATTCTAGTTCAAAGGCTTTGGAAAAATCAGGCAAAACTAGAATAGGTGCATGTGTTAACTTGTGTTTCAAAGTCTCAAAAGACAACTCTTGCTTATCACCCCAAATAAAAGGCATATCTTTCTTGACTAGCTCATTTAAAGGAGCAGCTATGGTGGAGAAATCTTTCACAAATCTCCTATAAAAACTTGCTAGCCCATGAAAACTTCTCACCTCTCCTACATTTTTAGGGGTTGGCCATTCTTGTATAGCCTTGATCTTCTCTGGATCAACATGTACACCTTCTTTTCCCACTTTGAATCCAAGGAAAATCACACTTTCTTGACAAAAAGTACATTTGTCAAAGTTGGCAAAGAGATGATGTTCTCTAAGAAGAAGCAAGACTGTTCTGACATGGTTAAGATGTTCTTGAAGGCCTTGACTATAGATTAAGATATCATCAAAGTAGACCACTACAAATCTGCCTATGCATTCCCTAAGCACATGATTCATTAATCTCATGAATGTACTTGGAGCATTGGTCAAGCCAAAGGGCATGACTAACCATTCATACAAACCAAACTTGGTCTTGAAAGCAGTTTTCCATTCATCTCCTTCATGAATTCTTATTTGATGGTATCCACTTTTAAGATCAATTTTGGTGAAGAGATTTGCTCCATGTAATTCATCCAACATGTCATCTAGCCTAGGAATGGGATGCCTATACTTGACAGTTATGTTGTTGATGGCCCTACAATCTGTACACATTCTCCAAGACCCATCCTTTTTAGGGACCAACAACACAGGCACAGCACAGGGACTTAAACTCTTTTGGATCCACCCTTTGTTCAACAAGTCATTAACTTGTTTCTCTATTTCTTTTGTTTCCATAGGGTTGGTTCTATAGGCTGGCCTATTGGGTAGGCTTGCCCCAGGCACCAAATCTATTTGATGTTCTATTCCCCTCAAAGGTGGTAATCCACTTGGTACCTCTTTGGGAAATATATCATCAAATTCCTTTAAAAGTTTTTGCAACCCCTTTGGTAGAGAACCAAGTTCATGAGTGATTGAAACAAATGCCTCTTTGCAATAAAGAAGGAAATGAGGTTGTCCAAGAAAAAGATTTTTGGAAATATTCAAGGTTTGAGGTTGGACAACTTCATGGGCTGAGGCATGGGTTACCAAATTCTTTCTTTCTTTCTTATTTTCTTTTTTTTTTCTCCATCCAACTTCTTTTTAAGAATTATTTGGTCCTCTCTTACTTGTGAAGGTGTAAGAGGACACAAAATAATTTTCTTTCCCTTGTGTTGAATGGTGATTTTGTTGGTGACTCCATCATGTAAGGCTTGTTTATCATATTGCCAAGGTCTTCCAAGTAATATGTGCCCAGCTTCCATTGGTACTATATCACAAACAATTTGATCTTCATATTTGCCAATGGAAATAGGTACACTTACTTGTTCTTTAACTACTATTCCATCATCCTCTTTGATCCATTGAAGTTTGTAAGGTTTAGGATGAGGAGTAGTGGTTAAACCAAGCTTCTCTACCATTCTAGAACTACAACAGTTGCAACAAGAGCCACTATCCACTATCATTGAACATGTCTTTTCTAAAACTTTGCATCTTGTGTGGAATAGGTTCTCTCTTTGTGACTGTTCTAATTCTACATGTTTACTTTCTAGGAGTCTCCTTACCATAAGTAAGTCACCATCACAAGGTAAAGCTTCTTCTTCTTCAGAAGTGGATGTTTCAGACTCACTATATGAAGAACCCTCACTTTCACTCTCATGTTCAAGGATGTAAGTTGACCTTCTATTGCGGCACTCAGATACATAGTGCCCTTTTTCCCCACATCTAAAACACTTAGTCTCCTTACTCTTATGATCTCTTGAAGGTTCTTTGACTTTTTCTTTTCCTCTCTCTCTCTCTCTATCTTCATATCTTGGCTTGGTTTGACTACCCTCCCTCTTATACTCTTTCTTATGGTAAGAACTATGAGGGTAATCTTTCTTGGTGGAGCTTTTCCTCTTTAGTTGTTGCTCAACCCTCACACAAAGTTGGACTAACTCATTGAGATCATTGTAGGGTATAAGTTCAACCCTATCTCTTATGTCATAGTTGAGTCCACTTTGAAACCTAGCTATTGTTATCCTAGGTTCTTCTCTTATCCCAACTCTCAACATGAGTAACTCCATTTTTTGTCTATATTCCTCAACACTCATGTTCCTTTGTTGGAGTTTATGGAGTTTATCCATTATCTCCCTATCATAGTAGGCTGGTACATGCCTCCTCCTCAAGGCAGCTCTCATTTCATTCCAATACCTAATGGGAGGTAAGTGTCTTAGCCTATAGTCCTTGACTAAGGCTGTCCACCAAATTAAGGCATAACCTTGAAAGCTTAGAGAAGCCATGGTGACTCTCCTTTCATCATCTATTTGGTGGCACTCAAACAATTGCTCAACTTTCATTTCCCACTCTAGGTATTCTTCTACATCATCTTTTCCATGGAAGGAAGGAAGATCAATCTTAGGCTCTCTTGGGTAATGCTCTCTAACTCTATGTTGTCTTCTAGGAGGCATTTGGTAGTGGTCATCATTGTGATGACTACTATTTTGCTCAATTTCACTTGGAGAAGATGATGATTCTTCTCTTCTCCTATGGGAAGACCTCTCTTTCTTTTTATCTTGATTAATCAAAAGTTGACTAATCATATCTTTGAGCTCACTAATCTCTTTATCCCTTTGTTCAAATCTTTGCTCAAATTCTTCCCTTAAAGACATTTCACTATTGGGTTTCAAACTTCCTTGCACACTTGATTGACTCATTCTTGTCAAAGGAAAAAGTTTTCACAAAGTTTTCAAAATATTTGACAAGTAATGAGTGAAAAGATTTTCACAAGCTTTCTTTGTTTTTGGTGAAAATTTTCTAAAGAGATTCTAGAGGCAAAAGATGTTTCTAAGTAGCTCCCAGGAAGAAGAGGTGAGTCACAAATGGACAAGCTTAGAAACCAAGTTCTTCCTTAGCCAGAGTTTCCTTAGAGTTATCCTTTACCTTAGTTTCTAAGTAGAAAATCTTCAAATTCTTTTCAAATGTTATGAAATGAACCTAAACCAAAGAAAGGTTGACTAAATGCTATGCAATCCTATATACCACGGAGACTTAAAAACAAACAAAAAGATTAAGCAAGAAATTAAAGAAAGCAATAAAGATGCAAGAATGTAAATGTTAGACGGCCCTAAGTGAAAGTGCAAGTGACACTTGGAGCCCCTTGACACACTTCCACACTAAGAAACGAAATTGGACTATTACAATGTTCAATTGTGAACTTGGAATTGCTTCAAGAGCATTTTTCGAAGTCACTTGGCTCAAAAACAGCAAAGAAAAAAAATACAATTTCAAACAGCAAATTCCGTGATATTTGGTGTAAATAAACTTGAAATGAGGCCTAGAAGTAATGTGAGCTTTGTCTTCTTGCTGCTGCAGAAAGCTACTCAAAATGAAGGTGTGAGTTGCTCTTTTTCCAGGGTTGAAATGCTGCTGTAACAGAATTTTCCAGCTGCTGGACAGTGGTGTTTGGGCTGCTGTTGAGTCTTCTTTCTTGCTCCACTTTCAATGCTCAAACCACTTCCTAGGAGGCTACCAAAGTAGGAGAAGGATTCTGGTGCTGGATGCCCCAAACAGCTTGCACATACACTCCAAAACTCAGCAAAATCACACCAAACAGATTAAAAATTTGCACCAAATTTCTGCACACTGCACCAGTATAGGCTGCTGTATTGAACACTTTAGATGCCAAAAAAAATAGACACAACAATTGGACAGCACATAAATGAAAGTAGGTACACAAGATGAACTTCTCAAAGGCACTAGAATGGATGAAGAAAGCAAGAAAAACACAAGCACAGCTCAGAAATTATTCCAAATGCAAATTGTTTGATAATTTTCAGAAGTGTTTGATAAAATGTCCTAATGAATTTCAGATTTTTGTTTTTGATTTTTCAGGGCCTGTAATCTGGATTGGTTGGTTCTAACAGCTTTTTAACACTTGATACTTCTTCTTTTGATCATGTATTTTCATTTTTAAACATTGAACCAGCTTTTTCACAATCCAACAATGAATTTTACACTAAAATTACCAAAACAGTGGCTGGAAAACAGAAACTGCATTAGAAAAATGAACTAAAATGGTGGTTTTGGAACCCAAAATGAGTAGCAGTGTTTCAGCAGCTTGGATGAATATTCAAACAACTTTTACTCATGATATTAAACATGTTTAAACTCTTAAATAGCTGAATTAATGCTTACTACTCAAATTCACTGGTCCACTTCCAAATTTCACTCAAAATTTATGGTTTAAGTATCCAATCTGCATATAACTTCAATTTTGACCAAATGAACAGTATGAGCAACTTTTAATCATCCATTTAGACTTGTTCAAACTGTCCAAACACACAGAAATAGCAGGATTCGAAAATCACCCTTGCTATGGCCAAATTATGCAGCAAAAACCATCAATGAACCAACCAAATTTAGCTTTTCATGGAATCAAAAACTGGACAGCAAAGGAAATGACTCTAAGAAGTGTAAAAACACAGATCTAAGCTAGATTGAATGTGCTTAGCATGATCAAACTCAGATTATACAATTCAAAGAAACTTAGCACGGTGAAAAGCTTGGATTAAAACTGCAACAGTGATTTGAAACCAGATTTCAAGCAACTCAACCACTCATTTTTCAATTCTGTGATTATTAGGAGTTGCTATCACTTCAAACACATGTAAACATAGTAAACAAACTTGTACAAAGCTTGAAAATAAAGAAATCTGGACTGCATCAGCTGATATCAAATTAATCCAGAAATGATGTTTTATGCAGATTTTTCTACTGGAATCAATATTTGCAATGCTAATTGGCTCAAATGATCAAAGCTGGACATGTTGTCATTGCTTTATATGATCAACATAGAGCTAGCAATTGCTCAGGACACACTTAAAACGAAAATGAAAGCTAGAACAAAATCAAATACTTGATGACAGAGTTGAAAAACTGCACAACAGGACATGACCATGACATTACTGGAAAATGAAAAATAAAGGTGGAAATGACTCAAACAAATAAAATTCACCGTTTAAAATGAAAGATGGACATAAGACACTATAAGAACACAGAATTAAAGGCTGGAACAGAATTACAGAAGCAAAATTAAAACTAAAACAGAAATAGAAAACAGAAACAGAAAACAGAAACAGAAATGGAATTCAGCAGAATTAAATTGCAGAATGAGAAGAAATGCTTAGCTCCTTGGTCGTGGAGAACCTAAGCTCTGGATACCACTTGATGGAAACTTATCCATGCTTGAATGACCTGGCCTTGCAGACAAAGCGGATGCAGCGGATGAAAAACAGTATTGGTGTAGTGGATGAAAAACAGCAGAGTGGATGCAGTTGCAATTGAGTGAGATTGATTGAGGGTTAGTGTATTTGAGTGGAATGGGTATGTGTGGGAACCTCACAGCTCAGAAGGCCTTCCTACAATGGAAGGAAGCTAGAGGAAAGGGAAGAGAAAGTAGAGAGAATTAGTGACTCAAGAGCAATAGGGCTGGCAATGAATTTCAGCAGCAATTTACTAAGCTCAAAAGTAACCCAATACAAAGAAAAGGCCCTCTTATTTATAGGTGAAGAGGAGCCTAAATTCTGTTTTTAATTCCCTCCTAAAATTCAAATTATTCAGATTTTGATCAAGCAAAATCCATGCCTCATTCCAGCTCATCCAGCAAGGTGTGTGCTTCCTTCCAAATCAGCCAACATTCACGTGGAAAATGCTGGTGCATGCCGTAAGCACCTCCTTTGCTTTTTGGCTCCTTTGCTTGGTTCTTTCTTGGATGGCTCAATCATAGTCTCCAAGATTTATTAATTCCTACAAAACAAATATAAGTGCTTTAGTTAAGAGAAGAAGGATTTTTATAAGTAACCTTCCATAGAAGTAAAATGTTAGATGATCCTTCTTCTTCTTGAATCTTCCTAGCCATTGCTCTAGTAAGAGGTCCAATGTGATTTGCCATTTAATCCTATTATACCAAGTATTGTGAATAAAATTAGTTACCTTGAAAATAATAATTAAAAATTTAAACTAATAAGAGAAATTAACCATTTGAAAGAACAAGATGAGAAATGAGAACTAGATATTCACGTACATACAAGTACTAAGTGCTTGTGAATATTAGGATAAACCAATTTTTTGATAATAAAAAAAGATTATATAAAATTGTTGATCCAAAATTCAAAGTAAAAACAAATTTAAGCCAAAAAATGTCATCTGACCCATACGTAACCTAAAATTACAAAAAGAAAACTATTAAATTTGAAAGCAACCAACAATAATCCGTTGATGGAAAACCGAAAATTAAAAGAAATAAGACTAAACATTGGAGCAAGATCATCTCACTAATAAATTAAAACATGAAATAAAAATAATAGAGACTTACTTCGTGATCAAATCACAATTTGTGTAGATTTCTGAAAGAGGTTTCTCATTTTGCAGAAATAACATATGAATATAAGAAACTAAAGAAAATACTAGAAGATGAGTAAGTAAGAGAAAGGAATATTAATAGTGTGTCATTTGTAAATGCAACATGAATATGAACTATTATATTAAAAGAAAATCTTATTGTCAAAGATAAATTCAATTTTTAAAATTCAATTCTAAATATCTACTATATTTGATATTGGTGGTATTAGGATTTACCACATAATTGAAAAAAGGAAATATAAAGATTATTCTTCATAAAATAAAAGCTATATGAGCAAAGAAATATATATGAAAAAATATAACCGTGTATCTATATAATAATGGAAAGATTACCCCTTTGATATCTATATATTTGGGTTATTATTTAATTTAGTTATTATATTTTAATTAAATTCTACCAAACAAAACATACATATAACTAAAAGTGCACTGTATCTTTATATACAAAAGATACATTTTATTTTCTTAATTACATATGGATAAAATATTGCAATTCAAACTTTTATTTGATTTGTACATATATTTTTTTTGGCGATAATTATGGTACAATTACAATTACATTAATAATTATATTTAAGATAGGCCTTTTTAAAATAATTAAGGGATTTTATTTTATTTAGTTATTAAAGAGAGAATGTATTTGAAGACATACATGATAAATTCAATTTTTTATAGATAAATTAAATTATATACTACATTTATATATATATATATATATAGATATATAATATGGGAGTGGAAGATTTTTATTTATACTTTTTTTATCTATAAGTAACTCTTCAGACACTAGTACAAGTAGGAGAAAAGACAACGGTTGTTTTTCATTATAGGCACTGGTTCTCGAACAAAGGCATATGCAGGCGAGGCAAAAAGTGTACAACTTTTGGCCTCGGCTTGAACCGAGGCATAAAGAGAGGCGATTTGACATCGGTTCCTCTACAACCGAGGCCGTATGTTCCACCCTACTACCTCAGTTGTAGTTTGAACCGAGGCAGTAGAGGTCTTTTTTTTTTTTACGCAGCACTTTTGGCCTCTGTTGTGGTCATAACCGAGATCATTCCACCCTACTGCCTCGGTTGTAGTCTGAACCGAGGCAGTAGAGGTCTTTTTTTTTTTATGCAGTACTTTCGGCCTCTGTTGTGGTTATAACCGAGGCATATATCGCTTTTCTACCTCGGTTTTGACACTAATCGAGGCATATATCGCTGTTTTTTTTTTTAAAATGAGGTCTTTTTCTGCGACATTCCCAACAACAGAAACAGACCTGCATATATATTTACAGCCAGAACAGTCGAGAATAATCCAGAAACGTATATTTTGAATGAAAATTATAATAAAACATAAATACATTCAATTGAATCATAAATCAACTTCTTATAAGCATAAATCAATCAAATTATAATCATAAATCAAGTTTGAAGCATAAATAAAATTGAATGTACAATGTTAAACTAATAATAATGTAGAAAAACATCAAACAACTTAGAAACATAAACTTAGAACTTAGTATATCTTAATATCTAGTATATACTATTATATAAATGAATTACATATTTAGCCAGTGTTTTCCTCACAAGTTGAAGTGACTTCTCCGGAATTGGAGCAGTCCTATTGAATTTCTGCATAAAATACAATGATTTAACTTAGTGTATTTGAAATCTAAACTATAGGGAAAATAAAATTGAAACCTAAATAATATCGTTTCCCATCCACTGGTGTAATGTGCACGAATATTGGTCATCATCCAAAACATGACGTAGTAACCACATTCATATGACCCCGTTTGTATATTACACTACAATATATCATCATAATTATAAAATGTTAAGTAACATCAATTGAATGGAACCAAATGTAAATGAGTATGGACTAAAATACCAAACCTTAAGGGCAACCCATGCAAGCTTTTTAGCTGTAGCAGTAGATCTCCAAGATAACATCATATGTGTTGCAAGGGAACTATTAAAAGCAATTCCTTTAGCATACATTTATATATAAAAAAAGTAGAAACATTGAGATTCTTACCAATCTACTACATGTCTAAGAGGGCTGGGAGGAGACTTCTGCAATGAACAAAACCAGACAGCAGTGTTCTCCGATATGGAGATCACAAGTAGCTGCCAATGACACCTGAAATTGGTAATAACTTATGAATCATATACCAAAAATAATAAATGAATGTGTTGAAGTTAACAAACTTCACTTACCCATGTATATAAGGGAGAAAATATATCTCCTTCCCCATTCCAAAACAGGTGCTGATGTATGTCTGGATATCATCAAATTTATTTCTTTCATGAGTCATAGAGGGGTCAATGAACCCATATACATCGTTGAACCCCTTCTTGTTACTAACATCAGACATATACCTAAAATGAAGAAATAATATGATATAAGTAAGTTGATAAAATAGAATTGTATAAAAAAGTTTTCATAAACTTACATCATCCACAGCTGAATGAGTGTAATATTAATTTCTTCTCTACCCGACGCAAGCTCCCTAACATCTTGATGATGCAAGTACAATGCGATCTGAGTTTCTCTTCCAAATGTAGTAGAATCCCAGTGTACATTCATCGGCACATTTGAAATGATTTTAGCAAGCTCGTCTAACGCACCAAGAGGGTCATCCTCAGATAAATGAGTCTTCTTCGGTGGAGGACTTCCCTCTTTACCTATCTGCTGTTAAATGCAAAAATGGTTATGTTATAACGTCAATTAGAAGTAAATATTAAAATTGAGAAGTATATAGTACAAGTGTTTACTGGGGGATTAGATACATCACCAACCAAATGTCTAGGCCAGGCGACAAAGGACTTAAATGCTTCTTCCACAGTGAAGAACTCATCTGTAGGCACAGGAAGAACGACATCCGCTATGACAACTTCATCCACCGTGACCTTGACCTCATCTTCTGAAAGTTGTACACCATGCACTACAGTGGCTGTCTCATAAACTGTACCACGAGCCACTAGCACGGTCCCAGTATCAGAAAGAATATATAACTGACATGGACGAGTTTCATCCATGTCGTCCCCTAGGGCACCGGAAGCTGAACAACTTCCTTTACCGCTTCTACCTGTCAAATTAAATGTTAGGTTATGCAAAAAGTAAATTAGTTACCAAAAATAAATAACTTTACCTGTAGGGGGCACAACATGTTCCGCTACAGGAGATGGCGGAGGACGATTGCCATAATCCTCATAATGCTGCTGGAACTGGCGCGAAACCATTTCAGCAACTTCATCATACAACTTTGCTCGAACCTTCTTTGTGATCTCCTGCGTCATCTCTTTTCTTATTTCCTCCTTCATCTTTTCGTATGAATATGGACGCGAGGAAGACCCAAAAAACTGTCGTATGCCTATGCCAGTCCCAGCACCACGCACTCGTCCTGGGTGCTCAGGTCGTCCAATAGCCGTGGCAAGAATATCTTGACGACCTTCTTGTGTGAATTGACCTTGGGAGCTCTGCTCAACCAAGGAGTCCTGTCACATAACAAAAGTTCAAAATCATTAAAAAATTTATGATTTTTTAATAACTTGAATAATCCTTATAACTTTAATATATTTATATTTTAATAATCATTATATTAGAATTTTTACAACAAAATTATTCTCTAAATATAACAGATAACATTTATAACTGGCAGTGGAAATGGTGGTACTTATTCACGGTGAAGTGAAGTGTTTCCAGGAAGCTAGTCAATCTTATTAGTGATGCCTCTGCTAGTTCCTAATCTGGTGCCATCAATTATGACAAATGTGATGTTAATTAAGGACAATATATGCTTGATCCAACAAAATTAAAAAAATCAACTCAACCAATACATACAATTTGATTCTCTTCCAGAAACAACAATTATTATCAGCAAGAAACAACAATTATTATCAGCAAAAATACAATCAACTAACCTCAATGTAGACAGGAAGAATGAAACAGCGTTGGAGGCAGTACCGGCGGAGGCAGTACCGGCGGAGGCAGCAGTGGCGGAGGAAGCACCGGCAGGCGAGAGCACTGGCAGCAGCAGTGGCGGAGACCGACGACGTACCAATGACAGCAGCAGTGGCAGAGGAAACACCGGCAGGCCAACGGTGACGCGTAGGTGAAGGGCGGAGGCGCGGCCAACAACGAGGCCTGAATGCGCGAGCATTGGCAGCAGTAGTGGCAGAGGTACACCGGCGAGGCACCAAGGCGAAGGGAGGCGAGTCAAGGGGAACAATGGAGGTTCTGCGGCGAGGAGGAAAGTGAAGAAAAAACAGGTACGAGGAAGAAGAAGAAGCTGTCGCGATTCGAAAATATGAAATTGAGATACTACCTCGGTTACTGATACAACCGAAGTCATATCACCATATTGCCTCGGTTAAAAGCATCAACGGTGTAGAACATGTGAAGAATCGACCTCGGTTCAGCGATTAACCGAGGCCCTACGAGTTCCAACAGTTGAACAGGCGCGTAGTAGCAGTTGTGGCAGGTGGTTTTGGCCTCGGTTTGTAAGCCAACCGAAGCAATTAGCTACGATTTAGGCACCGGGTGTACTTCAACCGAAGCAATAGGCTGAAGAATCAACCTCGGTTCAGTGCTTAATCGAGGCCCTAGAGGTATGAGCAGTTGAACTGGTGCGTAGCAGCAGTTGGATAGGTTGTTGCAGGTGGTTTAGGCACCGGTTTCTAGCTGACCGAAGCAATAGGGTGGCGTTTAGGCATCGGGTTCTGGGAGAACCGAGGCAGTAGCATGCCTTTTAGGCTTCGGGTTCTGAGCGAACCGAGGCAGTAGCTTGTGGTCAGACTTTTCAGTCACTTTACAGTCTTATCAGACTGAGCATCATCAGGCGTATAGGCCTCGGTTGGGCAGTGAACCGAGGCAGTAGCATGTTGTCTGACACACCAGTCCTTTTCAGCTGAACAGCAGGGTTGTATAGGCCACGGTTGTGTCGGAACCGAGGCAGTAGCTTTGTTCCAAAACGGGTTGATTAAGTACCGATGTATATAACGTTGTACGCTTCGGTTTTCGTATAACCGAGGCGTATAATGGGCGTCAAAATCCAAATTTTTTACTAGTGAGATTTGTAGAATTAATTATGTGTTTCATAAATGAAATCTTATTTATTCGAACATAAAATTGATACCAAAACCAATAATGGTATTTCTTAATAAGTAAAATATTAATTTTTTACATGGACAAAATATGATCTTACTTTTATCTATAAATATATATCTAATAATTTTTATTTTAATATATATAAAGTTTTAATTTTAAGATAATATGTTTATTTCAGTATAGTTAAGAATAAAATATATATACAATTATTTTTATTTAATAGTGTAACGTCCCAGATTATATATAAATATATAATATAGCAGTCCACATTTTTAATATAAGAGAGCAGTTAGAATAAGACTGTAAATAAAGTATTAAGGTTACAGTCATCCAAAAAGAAGTCATAATTTAAACTTAAACACAATAAAATATTTCAAAATGATAAGGAACAACTAAGAGTCCTAACTAGACTAAGCTGCAGTATCATCTTCCTCCAAAGCCTGCTTTAGAGGCACCTCATCCACCTCTGCTCACATCGTGGATGATCATTGCATAAGAAAAGCACACACAAGAAAAACACAAACACAGAAGCAAGGGTGAGCTAGATATACAAAAATCATGTTATAACAATCACATACAACATGCAAGTTTAATTCAAAGTTAATGAACCATACAACATCACTTGTTACACTTTATACTTGACTCGTCCGGACTTAGAATGATTGTCGAGCTATGGCAGGTTATGCACTCTTGGTGGCCTCTACTGCTTTGCAAAGTCATTGTCAATGGGTTTCACCCTACCACATTCATGATGTTAGTCCGTTATCACTCACCTTGGGCCATACTGGAAGCACCCAAGACTAGGACCTCCTGCTACTACTCACGACATGGTTCAATCCTCTCTACCTGAGAATGATTGGCCATTGTAGTTTCAGGATAACCCCGAAGATTGAACTTCCATCAACCATATTGTGACTTTGAAACTTAACTCAAGACATGAACAACCAAGTACCATAATACTATCACATTGAATCCAAACATATAACCTCACTGATCATACACTATCATAGATACTTCTACACCATTCTAATAATCAAAACAAAGTTCAAGGTTATCAGAAAACAGGAATAAAAAGAATAAAAACAGGTTCTGGGAAAGTCGCTCAGTGCACCAAAATCATTGTGCGAATAACAAAAACAGTGGGTTTTACTCACTCACATTCGCTCAGCGCACCAAGCCTGTGCGCTCAGCTGAAGTCCATTTGCTCAACGCACCAAGTCTGTGCGCTATGCTAAACTGAAAATTTTGCTACGCATTATCAGACCCTAAATCCTCGCATAGTGCCCCAAATTCGCTGTTCGAATTAAACTAGCATTTTCCCAAGCAACCACAAGTCGCACAGCGCCCAGATTCGCTATGCGAATCACAAAATAGAGAGAAACCCTCTCTGGCCATTCGCTCAGCGCACCAAGTCATTGTGCGAATGCCCTGACAGAGCGCATCTCGCCAGGGTGACTCGTTGTGCGAAACAATTCGCTCAGCGAGTCTGCATAATCTACAGAACGTAAATTCTGAATAATTATGCAACTCACACACTCTTTACCATTTCTAGTCATTTTCCCCAACTTCTAACACCCTTAATTCGTGTTTTATACTTAATTAAACTTTTCTAGATGTTCCTAAACCTTCCTACTACAATTCTAAAATGATTCCAACCCAACTTTTACGCATCAACAACAATTTCCACAACTTGAGGAACCCCAACCCAATTCTGATACTTTGCACCTATTTGGACAACTTTGTGACTCAAACAAGTCACAATACACTAGTTAAGTATGCCCCCAACAACCCAAAAACACTCTAGACCTCAAATGTCTAAAATCACTACCTCACTTCCTCTCAAAATGACCTAAAACCCTACTAGAACACTAAGTTTCTACCTAATCAATGTTACAACAGATTCCTCACCCCAAGCACTTCAACATGATTAATTACAGCAATTAGATATATCCAAAATAATTTACAACCATCACACTCCAATTCCACAGTCATACAGTCCAACACATGCAACTAAATCTTCCCAAACCAAAACACAACACCAACAGGATAACAGTACAAAACTCAGAATATACACATACATACAACTAATTATAAAGAAATATTCTAGCTCCCTTTACCTCAAAATCACAGCCCACTCACAAGAACTTCTCAACAGCACCTTACACGGCAAGAACTCGACAAAACTCTACAGACCACCACATTGGTGATAGGAACAACTCTTTGAGCTAGGATGGAGTGGAAAAATTAAAAAGATTAAATCACAAGACACATGCAACCAACAAGAATGTATGTGCAAGGTTTAGAAACGAAGAAGAGGCTGCATGCAGGGACTTACCAGCCTACAACCTAAAATGAATCGATCTGTTTCGAAGCTCTCTACGTTACGGACGTTTTGGCGCCACCTGATCGGAAATCCCCTGGCTTAGTGAAGAGGAATGGAAGAGATGTGGTAGAGAGAAGACAAAGAAAAAAGGAAGAGCTAAGTTCTAGAGAGAGGTTGGGTGCTTATGCTAATGGCCAGGATATATTTTAAGAGTCCATTTATACTCAAAAAACAAAAATTTTGGTCCCATTAGGATAATACACTTAACCACTCTTTTAACCCATTTTCCAGTTCTCACACACCATTCATATAATTTTTTCTATTATAATTATTTTGATGTCTGAACAACATAAATCAATAAAACAAAACTAAATTTATTTCTACATAACTAATAAAAATTTAAAAAATTAAAAATAAAATATGTAATTAATCTATATGATCCAATTGTTAAAAAAAATTAGATTTTCTAAAACTTTTAATATAGAAGGAAATATATTCTTGATTAAACTGATAAAACAATGACTAGTGAATTTATTTTACAGTTCAATTTATAAAATGTTGTCATATTAAATTAACACGATTTATGTATGTACGCGACACAGACAATGGACAAAATAATGTTACAATATAAAAAAATTATTTTTCATCAAATACTTCAAAATAAGACATTCAACAATCTAAGTAAGAAGATACGAAAGTAGGACATTCAAAAATTTATGAATGTAAACCAAATTTTGTTGTTACATACAAGGAAGCATTACATCCAATTATTTGTGTGAAAACTAAAAACAACTGACATTACAAATTCCTAAAGTTAACATATTAAAATCTATACAACATGATTATTAATGTTCCAAAACCACAAAATAAATGAAATAAACAATGTTAATAATGAAATAAGTGTTTTCTATTCCAATTTCCACTCATGATCTAATATTTCTAATTTGCAGAGAGGACAAACAACTTTTTCATGTAACCATCTCTTTATGCAATCTCCATGGAATTTATGTTGGCATTGTAGAATTCCTATCTCCTCATTGTTTTTCAATTCATCCTGTGAAATAATTCATAAGTAATCCAATTAATAGGCCAAAAAGAAAAATTACAATGCTTTTCGAAATATACCATACTCAAATGAAGAATCACATCAAGTAAATTAAAAAGATGAATGAATATTACCAAAAAAATAAGACACGTTATTACGTAAGAAATTCAATGGTGCTAAAATTCATGGTGCTAAAATTCAAACCTGGTATATTACGCAAAGATCAGTTTCATGTTCCTCTGAAGTTACTCCCTCCAAGTTATTAGGTAAGAAATAATTTTTTGTCTTCACCACTCTTGCAATAGTTTCGTTTGACAAACTCATGCTTACGTTACCAATCCTTTGAAAATACTCAACAAGCTCCTATTGTCTAATTTTAAAGAGTTATTAGATTAAAAATTTTCTCAATCACTTAGGTTTTACTATCCTAGACCTCATAAAACATTCATAAACCATAATATACACAATATACTTGCCTCATATGACATGTGTCAAAGTCTAACTCACTATGATCTTCGCCAAATAAAGTAATATCCTGAACAAGAAAAGATGTGTGAAAAGAAGGCTAGAATTTTCTCTATATCAAATCCAACAAATATAAAGAGAACGAGATGTTACAGTTTCATGAAAGGCCACAGAAGAAACATTTATCCGATGTCCAAGAGGTGGAGGTTGGTGAATATGTGTACTCGTGAATGGTGCATTTTGTAAGGGTATTGAAAAACGTCTTGGAGGATTTGTTGGAATTCCAAATGATGGAGCAATTACTGGAGCATCAAAGTTCATTGAGTCACTTCTAACCTCCTGCACGAGGTGTGTTTGATAATAAAAGGGATGGTACTGTAGATGGTCTGACCAGATTGTTGAAACGGGTTGATAGTGTTGATCACCAATATTTAGAATCAAATCGTTTGAGTCATGTGTCATCATATATCCCTCGACACAATAGGATGGGAACAAGGGATTGCTAATGTAAGTGTGCCTTGCACTGTGGGGAGGAATTGTAAAATTAGCAGCCGAAGCATTGAAATGTGGATTCAAAGATTCATCCAAGCTAGATGAAACTGGATCATCTATGTTAAGATTAGGTTGGTGTCCATCCTATTCTATCATTCTGTACATGATCTCATTTTCATAAGCATTTAGAATGTAATGAGAATCTAGATTAGTTGTTCTCACAGATACTGTCACCTCAACATACATATTTGATGATGCCATTTAATCCTATTATACCAAATATTGTGAATAAAATTAGTTAACTTGAAAATAATAATTAAAATTTTAAAATAATAAGAGAAATTAACCATTTGAAAGAACAAGATGAGAAATGAGAACTAGATATTCATGTACATACAAGTAATAAGTGCTTGTGAATATTAGGATAAACCAATTTTTGGATAATAAAAAAAGATTATATAAAAATGTTGATCCCAAATCCAAAGTAAAAACAAAAATTTAAGCCAAAAAATGTCATCTCACCCACACGTAACCTAAAAGTACATAAAGAAAACTATTAAATTTGAAAGCAAAAAACAATAATCCGTTGTTGGAAAATCGAAAATTAAAAGAAATAAGACTAAACATTGGAGCCAAGATCATCTCACTAATAAATTAAAACATGAAATAAAAATAATAGAAACTTACTTGGTGATCAAATCACAATTTGTGTAGATTTCTGAAAGAGATTTCTCTTTTTGAAGAAATAACAGATGGATATAAGAAACTAAAAAATACTAGATGATGAGTAAGTAAGAGAAAGGAATATTAATAGTGTGACATTTGTAAATGTAACATGAATATGAACTATATAAAAGAAAATCTTATTGTTAAAGATAAATTCAATTTTTAAAATTCAATTCTAAATATCTAATATATTTGATATTGGTGGCATTAGGATTTACCACATAATTGAAAAAAAAGAAGATATAAAGATTATTCTCCATAAAATAAAACTATGTATATGTATTTATAATTTAAGAGTAAAAGCAAAGAAATATATATGAAAAAATATAAATGTGTATCTATATAATAATGGAAAGATTAGCCGCTTTGATATCTATATATTTGGGTTATTATTTAATTTAGTCATTATATTTTAATTAAATTCTAACAAACAAAACATACATATAACTAAAAGTGCACTGTATCTCTATATACAAAAGATAAATTTTATTTTCTTAATTACATATGGATAAAATATTACAATTCAAACTTTTATTTGATTTGTAGATATATTTTTTAGATAATTCACCATGATATACTTAGCATTTTGATAATATAATATAACGATAGTTTTGTGTAATAGATAATTATGATACAATTACATTAATAATTTTATTTAAGCTACGTCTTTTTAAAATAATTAAGGGATATTATTTTATTTAATTATTAAAGAGGAGAATGTATTTGAATACATACATGATAAATTTAATTTCCTTTAGATAAATTAAATTATATAATACAATATATATATATATATATATATATATATAATATGGAAGTGGAAGATTTTTATTTATACTTTTTTATGTATAATTAACTCTTTAGATTTGTAGACTAAATTATATGTTTCACAAATGAGATCTTATTTGATTCGAAGAGAAAATTGATGTCAACACCAATAATAATATTTCTGTAAAATCTCAATTTTTTACATGGACAAGATTGTATTAATATGATCTTACTTTTATATATAAATATATATCTAATAATTTTTATTTTAATATATATAAAGTTTTATTTTTAAGATAATATTTCTATTTCAAGTATACTTCATAATAAAATATGTATACAATTTTTTTTATTCATTAGAGAAGTCCTTTTTTTTTATTTTTTTTATAATCATAGTAATGAATATAATCGTACTGTAGTAATTTTGTTAAAATACAATATACAGCATTCGTATAATTTTTTCTATTATAATTATTTTAGAGTCTGAACAACATAAATCAATTAAAAAAAATTAAATTTATTTCTACATAACTAATAAAATTTTACAAAATAAAAATAAATTATGTAATTAATCTATATGATCCAAATTTAAAGAAAAATAGATTTTCTAAAACTTTTAATATAGAAGGAAATATATTCTTGATTAAAATGATAAAACAATGGCTTGTGAATTTATTTTACCGTTCAACTTATAAAATGTTGTCACATTAAATTAACACGATTTATGAATGTACGCGACACAGACACTGGACAAAAAAATGTTACAATATAAAAAAAAAATTTCATCACATACTTGAAAATAAGACATTCAACAATCTATGTAAGAAGATATGAAAGTAGGACATTCAAATATTTATGAATGTAAACCAAATTTTCTTGTTAGATACAAGGAAGCATACATCTAATTATTTGTGTGAAAACTAAAAACAATTGACATTACAAATTCCTAAAGTTAACATATTAACATTTATACAACATGATTACTATTGTTCCAAAATCATAAAATAAATAGAATCGACAATGTTAATAATGAAATAAGTGTTTTCTATTCTAATTTTCACTCATGACCTAATACTTCTGATTTGCATATGGGACAAAAAGCTTTTACATGTAACCATCTCTTTATGCAATCTTCATGGAATTTATGTTGGCATTGCAGAACTCCTATCTCCTCATTGTTTTTAAATTCATCCTGTGAAATAATTCATAAGTAATCCAATTAATAGGCCAAAAAGAAAAATTATCATGCTTTTCGAAATATATCATACTCAAATGAAGAATCACATCAAGTAAATTAAAAAGATGAATGAATATTACCAAAAAAATAAGAAACGTTTAATAGATCACAAAGTATTGAATTATTCATGGTGCTAAAATTCAAACCTGACATATTATGCAAAGATCGGTTTCATGTTCCTCTGAAGTTACTCCCTCCAAGTTATTAGGTAAGAAATAATTTTTTGTCTTCACCACTCTTGCAATAATTTCGTTTGACAAACTCATGCTTACGTTACCAATCCTTTGAAAATACTCATCAAGCTCCTATTGTCCAATTTTAAAAAGTTAGCAAATTAAAAATTTTCTCAATCACTTAGGTTTTACTATCCTAGACCTTATAAACCATAATATACACAATATACTTGCCTCATATGAGATGTTGTCAAAGTCTAACTCACTATGATCTTCACCAAATAAAGTAATATCCTGAACAAGAAAAGATGTGTGAAAAGAAGGCTAGAATTTTCTTTATATCAAATCCAACAAATATAAAGAGAACGAGATGTTACAGTTTCATGAAAGGCCACAGAAGAAACATTTATCCGATGTCCAAGAGGTGGAGGTTGGTGAATATGTGTACTCGTGAATGGTGCATTTTGTAAGGGTATTGAAAAACGTCTTGGAGGATTTGTTGGAATTCCAAATAATGGAGCAATTACTGGAGCATCAAAGTTCATTGAGTCACTTCTAACCTCCTGCACGAGGTGTGTTTGATAATAAAAGGGATGGTACTGTAGATGGTCTGACCAGATTGTTGAAACGGGTTGATAGTGTTGATCACCAATATTTAGAATCAAATCGTTTGAGTCATGTGTCATCATATATCCCTCGACACAATAGGATGGGAATAAGGGATTGCTAATATAAGTGTGCCTTGCATTGTGGGGAGCAATTCCAAAATTAGCAGCCCAAGCATTGAAATGTGGATTCAAAGATTCAACCATGCTAGATGAAACTGGAACATCTATGTTAAGATTAGGTTGGTGTCCATCGTATTCTGTCATTCTGTGCATTATCTCATTTTCATAAGCATCTAGAATGTAATGAGAATCTAGATTAGTTGTTCTCATGGACACTGTCACCTTCGCAGACATATTTGATGATGCCATTTAATCCTGTTATACCAAATATTGTGAATAAAATTAGTTACCTTGAAAATAATAATTAAAAATTTAAAATAATAAGAGAAAAAAGAACAAGATGAGAAATGAGAACTAGATATTCAGGTACATACATGTACTACGTGCTTGTGAATATTAGGATAAACCAAGTTTTGGATAATAAAAGAAGATTATATAAAATTGATGATCTTAAATTCAAAGTAAAAACAAAAATTTAAGCCAAAAAGTTTCATCTCAACCACACGTAACCTAAAAGTACAAAAAGAAAACTACAAAATTTGTAAGCAAACAACAATAATCCGTTAATGCAAAACCGAAAATTAAAAGAAATAAGACTAAACTTTGGAGCCAAGGTCATCTATCTAATAAATTAAAACATGAAATAAAAATAATAGAGACTTACTTCGTGATCAAGTCACAATTTGTGTAGATTTCTGAAGGAGGTTTCTCGTTTTGAAGAAATAACAGATGAATATAAGAAACTAAAAAAATAGAATCAGATAGGATGAATAAGTAAGCAAAAAGGAATATTAATAGTGTGTCATTTGTAAATCTAACATGAATATGAACTATTATATTAAAAGAAAATATTATTGTTGAAGATAAATTCAATTTTTAAAATTCAATTCTAAATATATACTATATTTGATATTGGTGGCAAATATAAAGATTATTCTTTATAAAGGAAATATAATTGAAAAAAGGAAATATAAAGATTATTCTTCATAAAATAAAAGCTATATGTATTTATAACTTTAGGAGTAAAAGCAAAGAAATATATATGAAAAAATATAACCGTGTATCTATATAATAATGGAAAGATTACCCCTTTGATATCTATATATTTGGTTATTATTTAATTTAGTCATTATATTTTAATTAAATTCTAACAAACAAAACATACATATAACTAAAAGTGAACTGTATCTCTGTATACAAAAGATAAATTTTATTTTCTTAATTACGCATTGACAAGATATTACAATTCAAACTTTTATTTGATTTGTACATATATTTTTTAGATAATTCACGATGATATAATATAACGACTGTTTTGTGAAATAGATAATTATGATACAATTACATTAATAATTATGTTTAAGGTACGCCTTTTTAAAATAATTAAGGGATATTATTTTATTTAATTATTAAAGAGAGAATGTATTTGAAGACATACATAAAAAAATTAATTTCTTTTAGATAAATTAAATTATATACTACAAAATATATATACCTATATATATATATATATATATATAAAATATGGGAGTGTAAGATTTTTATTTATACTTTTTTATCTATAATTAACTCTTCAGATTTGTAGAATTAATCATACGTTTCATAAATGAAATCTTATTTTATTTGAAGAGAAAATTGATATCAAAACCAATAATAATATTTCTTAATAGGTAAAATCTCAATTTTTTACATGGACAAGATTGTATTAATATGATCTTACTTTTATATATAAATATATAATAATTTTTTTTTAATATATATAAAGTTTGAATTTGAAGATAATATTTTTATTTCAAGTATAGTTCATAATAAGATATGTATACATTTTTTTTATTCATTAGACAAGTCCTTTTTTTTATTTTGTTTATAATCATAGTAATGAATATAATCGTACTCTATTAATTTTGTTAAAATAGAATATACAACATTCATATAATTTTGTTTGTTAGGATTATTTTGATTTATGAACAACATACATCAATAAAAAAAACTAAATTTATTTCTAAATAACTAATAAAATTTTACAAAATTAAAAATAAAATATGTAATTAATAATTGTTAAAAAAAATTAAATCTTTTAAAAATTTTAATATAGAAGGGAATATATTCTTGATTAAAATGATAAAACAATGACTAGTGAATTTATTTTACAGTTCAATTTATAAAATGTTGTCACGTTAAAGTAACACGATTTATGTATGTACACAACACAGACAGTGGAAAAAAAATGTTACAATATACAAAAATTCTTTTTCATCACATACTTGAAAATAAGACATTCAACCATCTATGTTAGATTATATGAAAGTAGGACATTCAAAAATTTATGAATGTAAACCAAATTTTGTTGTTACATACAAGGAAGCATTACGTCAATGTGAAAACTAAAAACAATTGACATTACAAATTCCTACAGTTAACATATTAACATCTATACAACATGATTATTATTGTCCCAAAACCATAAAATAAATGAAATCGACAATGTTAATAATGAAATACGTGTTTTCTATTCCAATTTCCACTCATGATCTAATATTTCTGATTTGCAGATGGAACAAACAGTTTTTTCATGTAACCATGTCTTTATGCAATCTCGATGGAATTTATGTTGGCATTGCAGAATTTCTATCTCCTCATTGTTTTTAAATTCATCCTGTGAAACAATTCACAAGTAATCCAATTAATAGGCCAAAACGAAAAATGAACATGCTTTTTGAAATATACCATACCCAAATGAGGAATCACATCAAGTAAATTAAAAAGATGAATGAATATTACCAAAAAAATAAGAGGCGTTTAATAGATCACAAAGTCTTATCTATTTGCTGAAGATTGGGTTGAGTTCCCTGTTGTGATTATAAAAAAAAGGGCAAAATCTTACTGTCTCGGTTACTTTTGAACCGAGGCAGAATCCTATCCCTTTTGCCTCGGTCCACAACCGAGGTAAAAATGATAGACTTTTTGCCTCGTCTGTATATGCCTCGATTCCAGAATCGTTACCTATGAGAGAAAATAACCGCTGTCGTTTCTCTAGACTGTACTAGTGATTAGACAAGTCCTTTTTTTTTTATTTTGTTTACAATCATAGTAATGAATATAATCGTACTCTATTAATTTTGTTAAAATAGAATATACAACATTCATATAATTTTGTTTGTTATGATTATTTTGATTTATGAACAACATACATCAATAAAAAAAACTAAATTTATTTCTAAATAACTAATAAAATTTTACAAAATTAAAAAAAAAAATGTAATTAATAATTGTTAAAAAAAATTAAATCTTTTAAAAATTTTAATATAGAAGGGAATATATTCTTGATTAAAATGATAAAACAATGACTAGTGAATTTATTTTACAGTTCAATTTATAAAATGTTGTCACGTTAAAGTAACACGATTTATGTATGTACACAACACAGACAGTGGAAAAAAAAATGTTACAATATACAAAAATTCTTTTTGATCACATACTTGAAAATAAGACATTCAACCATCTATGTTAGATTATATGAAAGTAGGACATTCAAAAATTTATGAATGTAAACCAAATTTTGTTGTTACATACAAGGAAGCATTACGTCAATGTGAAAACTAAAAACAATTGACATTACAAATTCCTACAGTTAACATATTAACATCTATACAACATGATTATTATTGTCCCAAAACCATAAAATAAATGAAATCGACAAGGTTAATAATGAAATACGTGTTTTCTATTCCAATTTCCACTCATGATCTAATATTTCTGATTTGCAGATGGAACAAACAGCTTTTTCATGTAACCATGTCTTTATGCAATCTCGATGGAATTTATGTTGGCATTGCAGAATTTCTATCTCCTTATTGTTTTTAAATTCATCCTGTGAAACAATTCACAAGTAATCCAATTAATAGACCAAAACGAAAAATGAACATGCTTTTTGAAATATACCATACCCAAATGAGGAATCACATCAAGTAAATTAAAAAGATGAATGAATATTACCAAAAAAATAAGAGACGTTTAATAGATCACAAAGTCTTATCTATTTGTTGAAGATTGGGTTGAGTTCCCTCTTGTGATTATAAGAAGAAGGACGTGCTGCGTTCTTGACTTTGAGGGTGCCTCAAAGGGGTTAGACTGCAGGATAGGGGATTCTTGCTGTTAGTCTGGTTATGTATTGCCTATATTTTGATTAGAGGGTTAGAGATGTGTTTTATATTTTTGACGTGAGGTCTCTGTAAAAACCTTGTTGTAAAAACCTTAATCATTATAGTGCATTGGCTTCCTTTGGTTGGAAGGACACTGGATTGAGGCTTGGCCGAACGAGTATAAAAAAATGTGTGATCTTTCTTATCCCTACGCTTTTACTGATAGTGCCACCTTCTCTATATACTAATAGTGTATCTCTCTGTCCTGCAAAGCTCTACTAATGAAATAAATTAGGTTAAGCTCGGGAACCTCTTTGATCAAAATTGTGTTTATCACTTCATCAAAGACGACCAAGTAGAGGTATAACTCGTTTCACTAGACCAACTAGGCCATGATAGGTGGATTGGTCAAGATCAACTTCATCTACACAAAAGCGGCTTCACATTGCTCGTCCCACTTAATGGTAGAGCTCCTCTTCATTTTCTTCAAAATCAACCTAATCTTCTCTGTTAACTTAGGGATGAAACGAGATAGGAAGGTTAGCCATCCTATCAGCCTCTACACCTTCGTCAAATTTTGTGGCTCGTTATCTCCAAGATCATTAGGCATTTATCAAGGTTGGCCTCAATGCCCCTTATAGTGAGCATGAAATACAAGAACTTGCTCGCTCTAATGTTGAACATGCACTTAAAGGGATAAGATACATCTCATAGTGTCTAATCTCTTGAAAGACTTCTTCTAAGTCTTTGGTATGTTCCTCGACCGATTGGGATCTCATGACCATGTCATCCACGTAGACATCCATAAATTTTTCAATCTAACGGTGAAAGACTGTTGACGGATTGACAAGTGTACCAAATCGCACAAGTAATATAAAATGGTAAGACCAAGTATTGTATCCCAGAGGACTCTTGGCACTAAATAGTCATGTGATAACTTAATTAATTAAGACTTAAAATAAACGAGATCATTGGTTTGAGATGCAAAAATAGAAAATAAAATATGAATGCAAATTGATCAATGGTAGAGTAACACAGAGATGAACAAATGTTGTTTAATATGAGATGAATATGTTGTTGGGGTTAGATTTCACCAAGTTCCCTCTCATGTATATAAGAATTCCTCTTTATGCATTAATGTTCACGTCACTCACTAAAGTACTTAGAACCCAATACCTTGGCGCAATAAGTCTGCCTTAATTCCTAGTTCGTGCAATTCCTAGCGTTCCTAGAAAATTAAGTCTGAAGATCAAGAGTTTAAGACGACCAAGTACTCATACCCTCATCCCTAAGAAATATTACCCTTGGGAGAGTTCAATAAGAACCTGAATTGTAAGGAACCTCCCGGCACTCATACATTCATAAATCATGCAACTAAATGAGTTAAATAGAGCAAGCATTAAAACAGATGAATTCCCTAACAATGAATGAATAAAGCATATGTGATTAAGAATCAATTCAAATACATGAGTGTTCACAAGGTTACATCCTTCCCCAACAACAAATAGAGTTTAGTTCCCCATAGACATGGAGAAACTAGATGTACAATGGAAAAGCATGAGATAGTAAAACCCTAAGAGTAGAAGAGGAAGCTTCTGCCTCTAGATCCGCCTTTAGAGAGTACAAGAGTGTGCTGTTGTGTTGCTCCAGCCAGAGATACAAAACCTAGAGCGCCTGAGTCCTTTAACTAGAGTCGGAAAAGAGTAGAAACAGGGCCCGATCCAAAAGAGTCGAGAAAGAGCAAAAAATGGGCCTAATCCACGATGCTCGGGCGCCCCATTTGGGCGCCCGGGCGGTGGATGTCGATTCCGTAGGGCTTGAGCCTTCTATTTCGCCCGGGCTTCGGGGGTACAACGCCTAGGTAGTCTAGCCCGCCCGGGCGGCAAGCATCGATTTTTCCACGCTCAAGCCTCCTGCAGGTCGCCCAAGCTTCGTGCGATTCCCTCTTCTGGTGCTTTTCTACGCCTTTCTGAGCTCTATATCCTTAGCACTTCATCTTTACTTCCTGTATTAACTCATTTTCTATCAAAACAAAGGGAATTAGTCATAAAATCATCAAATTCAACCTCAACTCTCTTATTCACACAACTTAATGAAAAAGCATGGGTCCAAGCAAGTTTCTAAGTCAAAAAGGGTGTATTTAATATCAAAATTACATCATAGATAACAGTATTTTAAACCGTTATCAAAGACTTTGCCCTGACATTCTTCAAATCGAAAGACATGACATCTAACAATAGTTTTTTTTGTTTGGTGATGAAAGTTGTATTCTCTCGATCGGGGATATACATCGATATTTAGTTGGCCTTGTTTAAATCTGTGAAGTCTATACCATCCTCCGCTGACCATTCGCCTTCTTAACCATCACCACATTCACCAACCATGTGGTGTAGGTGACCTCTTGGATCAAATTGGGTTCGTAGAGCTTCCTTACTTTCTCTTCTCCTTTCTAAGTCGTCTCTTCTTTTGGGACACTGGGCGTGCGTCCTTGAACAAAGCCAACTTGTGGGACATCACACTAGGGTGGATGCCCAACATATTTGCTACAATCCATGTGAACAAATAATTATTGGGATTCAACACCATCGCCAAATCCTGCTTATGCTTTTCACTCAAGCCATTACTAACATTTTTCACCTAACCATCGTTCTTCCTTAAACCCAACGATTTGATGTCACCTGCAACTCCATATGGTGTACTGTATTCGTTCTTAGGTCTAGGCCGACCATAGCCACTTTCGGTCACCTAAACCTTCGAGGAGTTATGTAGGGCTCTACCTTTAACCCAACCATGTAGCAGTCACGAACAGTCTTGTGGTGTACGTGGACCATGTATATCGTTCCTCGGTTAGAAGGGAACTTCATAGCTAAATGAGTCGTGGAGAACATGAGCATGTTGTGTGAGGTGTTCAAAAAAGGTCAACTGATGAGCATGTTGTGTGAGGTGTTAGCCTCCACTAGCAGGTACCTTACACACATTTCTTTACTATCACCGTCGATCCCCAACCTTATTCTCAAATCCATATAGCCACGCATATCCATCCGCTCGCCATCAAAGCCTACCATCTACTCCTTATATGGGACGATTAGATCCTCAAACAAATTCATCTTGTAAAAAGTCTTGCAGTAGAGGATGATCACTAGGCTCTCATTGTTTATCAGGACCATACTAACTTCATACCGTAGATCTTAGTCGTGATGACCATAATCTTGATCGGATCGGAGACATGGACTTCGACTTCTTGCCCACCAAACGGATGGTTTTCAAAGACCTGACATCCCTCTTCCTGGTTGACAATGAGGATCCGCCTACTACGAAGCCCCTAGAGATTGTGTTTATGTGGCCGCGAAGTGGACAATCCTTGCTTTTACTTTTTCTCCCATTTCTACACCTCATTTCTCTTTGGCGCTCGAAGTGATGAGGTCTTTGATCGGTATTGCGCCTTCGAGGAGAAGCTTTCTCAGCCGTATCGGTCTTCACATACCATTGGAGATGATTCGTACTTATCAACTCCTCTATCTTATCCACGAGATTAGTGCACTCGTCCGTTGTGTGACCTATGTTTTAGTGATAACCTTAGTGCTTCTTACTGTAGACATTACTTGAGGTTATCTTCCTTTTGATAGGTAGGAAGAGGTATGCATTCACCGCCTCCTTTGTGATCTTTGCTCTCAATTCATTAAGGGGGCGGGGGGGGGGGGGGTAAACTGGTGGAAATAAGGCCCCAAAGAAAGGGCCTGGTCGTGACCTGTTCCCCTTATCACTTTGCACGATCAATTTCTTCCCTTCCTTTTTCTCACCGCTTGCTGCCTTTTACTTCCTCCTGTGAAACTCCCGAATATCCTTTATTCGCATGTACTCAATGGCTCTTTCCCTCAACTCCTCCTTAGTTTTTGATGGCTTCATGCGTTGTTGTTGAAGCCATCAAATTAATACTACTAAAATATAACAATTTTAGTATTGTTAAGATAGTAGCCAACAAAATAGAAAGGGTAAATTCAACCCTAAGTCGTCTCCTAACGAACACAGAATTATTTTTAGCAAATTAGTTTTTATAAAAACTAGACAAAAGGGTTAGTAAAATAATAAAGATAAAGATAAAGAAAAGATTAAAGAACAAAGTAACAAAAGATAGAAAGAAATGAATTTATAAAGAGATTTAAAAAGATAAAAAAAATGATAAAAAAATATATTGATTTTACTTCTTTTTCAAAATAGGATTCATCATTAGTTATCTCAATATTATTGTTCAATTAATTATTGTATTAGATTTTTTAATTAATCAATGTAAATTGTCAATTAATTTGTTATCATTATCACTATTAACCAAAGTACATCCTCAATTAAAAGCAAGAAATTTGTAGATTAATCATAATAAATTTAACCAAAGTACATTCTCAATTAAATATTACTATCCCTAATCATGTTTATTGTTTTACCTCTTATATTAAGTAAAAAGCTAATCTATCAAGTTATATTCTTGATTAATTCTTGTTAAAGTTTCCACTTCTAATCAAAGTACATTCTCAATTATTGGAGAAAACTCATTCAATCACGTGAAAGTTTCTAACTTTAATCAAAGTAAATTCTCATTTAAAATAAAAAGCCTTTGGACTCACATGATTGTTATGTTATGTAGATTTAACTCCATGCGTACTTGCGATAATGTAAAAATCATTATTTTTACTTGATTAACGAGCAAAAGACATAGATAAAAATAAATTACAACAAGAATAAAAAAGAACAAATAAATTTATTTATCTAACCTCATAATCCATTTAAGAAATTACAACAGAATCAATCCTAGAGGTTTAACACTCCATGGAATGTGGAAATAACATAAAAATTGAAGAACAGAGGGTGGAGAACATGAGAGAAGAGAGGACATAATTTGAACCCGCAAAGGGTTCCTTAGCCCTTAGAAATTGGATTGGGCTTTGTTTCATGCTTTTTTATTGTTGTAATCTTCTTTATGATAATGTAATCTCCTCCAATTATCTTTTAAATAATCCAATATCTTCAAAATATATTTGCTTGTTGTGGAGATTGAAAAATATTTGAAAAGATATTTGCTAGATTAAAAAAGATTTGGCAAATATTATTTTTTGATATTTGTTGATCTAGTTAAATAAGGTAATTATTTAAAAATATAAAATAAAATATCTTAACATATATTTTCCCAAAATTATCTTTAATTATAAACGTTTATCACTTATCAAATTCCTTTTAGTAAAAACAAATAGAGAAAACTATAAGATCCAATTTTTGTTGCCTTGACTTAACTAAATTTCTTCACTTTTTCATGTTATGCTTGGATTGACTTCTTGTGGTCTTGATTGTTTGATATTTTTTAATTTATATTTAAGGTGTCATGAAATGCTAACCAATTTATTTCCACACTTCAATGAGCTCAACTTAGTTACAGTTGTACTAACACACCTCAAAATATCCAAAGAACATTTATGTAACTAAAAAGCTATTTTTAACATGTTTTTATATCTCATGCTAGTTAAACCCAATTATAAAAATTCCTTATTAAAATATTCTATTAAAGTACAAAATTCGATTAATAATACAATGGACTCATCATATGTAAAGACTATCAGCAAAGGGCTTAGGCCACAAGGTCGTTACGATGTGCTACAACAAATTCTTGACTAGGGTCCCTTATTTGCTGTGCAGTTTTACCATAGCGGTCCATGAAGGCCCAATGGAGTTTGTATTTCTCTTGCTTGATGTTTATAAACACTAGGTTGGTGAGGTTCTACGTTCGGCTTGCTACAAACTGTCTGCCGAATAAATAGCGAAGCTCGAGAAGATGTCTATAAAGGTTGGTGGTAGCGAGTTAAACCAGGCCAAGGCTTTTCCCTTCAAAGATAGAGAGAAGGTTTTGCACCCAACTAGATTGCTTGCAGTGTAGAAGGCCATCAAGTTGACGAACATTCTCAAATGCTTGTCGGGGTTAGTTGACCTATCGTACTTCTCAAAGATGGGAGATGTCCACGACTCGGGCATGGGCGTCTCAATGATTACTGGCATGAAAGATAACAAAGTGGTTTGAAGAAGGTGTTGTATGGTTTGAAGCAAGCTCTATGAGCTTGGAATGAAAGAATATACACTTATTTCAAAAATAATGGTTTCGAGCAATGTCCATATAAACATACCTTATGCCTAAAGAAGCATGTAACATGTATGTTATTTGTTTCCTTGTATGTATATAATTTGATCTTTATGGGAAGCAAAGTCAAGCTTGTTGAAGAATTCAAAGAGGTAACTGAGTTGGGCATTATAACTTACTTTCTAGGTTTGGAGGTGGACCAAAGTTTGGCAGGGATCTTTCTGTCTCAAAGGATGCATGTTGAAGATATAATGAGGAAGGAAAAGATCATGAAAGTGCAATCTAGTTTCCACCTCAATGGAACCTAGAACAAAGCTATCGAAAAATGGAGAAGGGGATCCAGTTGAGGCCAGTAAATATCGAAGTTTAATTACGAGTCTTAAGTAACAAACACAAAGTCTGACTGTATGCTAAGCATGAAAGTTACAAGCCATTTTATGGAGGAGCCAAGATATTCTCATTAGAAAGCACTAATGCAGATATTGAGGTATGTGAAAGGAACTTTATCTTTTCAATTAGTGTATACTAAGTTAGACATCTACTAGCTTAGTGGGTACTCGAATAGTGACTGGTGTGGAGATGTGGATGATCAAAAGAGCACACCTGGTTATGTTTTCTTCATGGGAGATACAATGTTTACTTGGATCTCAAAGAAACAACCCATTGTGGCGCTACCAACACGTGAAGTTGAATATGTGGTAACATCCTAGAGTGTTCGGCATGAAATTTGGCTTAGAAACCTGATATGGATTTTAGAGATAATGTAAGAAGAGAAAGTGTTGATTCGAGTAGACAATAGTGAAGATATGGATTTTGCTTTTGTACATGACCTTTGGCCCATTTGTGGGGCTATTTAAAGCTACCAATAGTGAAGACAAGGTACGCAAGAGTTTTACACTTGACATGAGTGTGTGTGCAACAACGTTATTTTAACATATTTGTCTCCTTATGAAACCTTATCTTGTGATGTGCATTCAATAAAGTCCTTATAGATAACATGTTCAACGGATCGAAGTACATAAAGTATAGTTGAAAATAAGACTTATTTTATTATTCTCTAATCATTAAAAATACATTCTCATACCCTCTATTTGTAATAATCTAGTTCTCCTAAAAAGGGAAATAGGGAAACTAGGAAAACTAGGAAAACTAGGAAAAATAAAATAAAATAAAAGATTATGTATCTATTTCCTCTAATTGGGAAGATTCTAAAGATATTATCTCGAATTACAATACTCCCCCTCAAGTTGGTAAATGAATATCAATCATTCCCAACTTGCCTACAAGATCTTGAAATCTACCCGGAGGAAGCCCTTTTGTAAAAATATCTGCTATTTGAAGTTCTGTAGGAACATGAGTTGTAATCACAAAGCCTCTATCAAAATTATCTTTGATGAAATGTCTGTCAATTTTAATGTGTTTGGTTTTGTCATGTTGTACTGGATTATGGGCTATGCTCATAGCAGACTTATTGTCACAGTGTAGTTGCACCGGGTTCTCCACTTTTTTAAGATCATCCAAAATGATTTTCATCCAGAGTCCTTCACACATTCCTTGAGCAAGGGCTCGAAATTCAACTTCTGCACTAGAACGGGATACTCTATCTTGCCTTTTGCTTCTCCATGTTACCAGACTATCTCCAAGAAATACACAATACCCAGAAGTAGATTTTCTGTCAGTAATAGAACTTGCATAGTCAACATCAGTATATATCTTCATAGTTAATGTGTCTTTTCTTTTGAATAACAGCCCTTTTCATGGACTTGACTTCAAGTATTGGAGAATTTTGTCAACTGCTTGTATGTGTCTCTCTCTTGGATCATGCATAAATTGACTCACTACGCTAACTGCATAAGCAATGTCTGGTCTTGTGTGTGATAGAAAAATCAATTTCCCCACCAATCCCTGATATTGGGCCTTCTCTACATGAGCACTTTCTTCACTTTCAATTCTGTGATTATGTTCTATAGGAACTATTGAGGTTCTACATGCTAGATTTCCTGTTTCTTTGAGGAGATCAAGTACATATTTCCTTTGGGAGATGAAAATTTCGTTCTTGGAGTAGGCAACCTCTATTCCAAGCAAATAGTTGAGTTTTCCTAGGTCTTTCATTTCATATAGAGCTGCCAATTTTTCTTTTAGTGCCAATTTTTCTGTTTCATCATCACCTGCAATAATCATATCATCCACAAAGACAAGCAATAGAGTGAGTTTACCAGTAGAAGAGTACTTTATGAATAGAGTATGATCTCCTTGCCTTTGTATGTATCTCAAGGAAACCATTGCTTTTGTAAATCTTCCAAACCATGCTCTAGGGGATTGTTTAAGACCATACAATGCTTTCTTCAAGAGGCATACCTTGTTTCTTTCATTTTTTAGTTCAAAACCTGGGGGAATCTCCATGTACACTTCCTCGTCTAGATTTCCATGAAGAAAGGCATTCTTCACATCCAACTGGTGTAAGTCTCATCCAAAATGGGCAGCCAAAGCGAGAATAACTCGAACTGTATTCATCTTTGCCACTGGGCAAATGTCTCCAATAATCAATCCCATATGTTTGGGTATATCCTTTTGCCACCAATCTAGCTTTATATCTTTCTATTGTCCCATCTGCCTTATGTTTCACTATGAATATCCATCTACACCCTACTGCCTTCTTGTCTCTTGGCTTATCAACAATCTCCCAAGTTGAATTTCTTTCTAATGCATTCATCTCTTCTTTCATGGCTTGATTCCAATGTTCAAGTTTCATGGCCTCCTGGATTGAGGTAGGAATTTTTGTGGCATCAATGGCAGCAATAAAACTTCTGTGCTTATCAGAGAGATTGTTAGTGCAAACATACTGAGAAATAGGATATTTAGCACATGATCTTCTTCCCTTTCTCGATGCAATGGGTAAATCCTCAGTAATACTTACGGGTAAATCCTCAGTAATACTTACCTCCTCCTCATTGATATCTTCAAGGATCCTCACCTCCGGAGTAGACAATTTTTCTTGCTCGAGAGTCGAAGTGGGTTGTTCTCTTCTTTCATATTTTTTGCAAAAAAAATTGTCTTCTTCCTCTTCTTCCTCACTGTGGACTGTGGTAGCTTCATTGCTCAAGTCTTGGGCATCCTGCAAAGATAAACATGGTAAGGGCAAGAAGGAGAGTTCATCCACTTCAAGTGCTTTCTCCCCCTGAAGTAGTGGACTGATGTGTTTCGTGAAAGGTGACATCCATGGTGATAAAGACGCGACGACTCTGAGGATGATAACATTTGTACCCTTTTTTATTAGAAGGATACCAAATAAAGACACATTTAAGAGCTCTAGGATCTAATTTACCACGGTTAGGATGATGAGAGTGACCAAAAACAACACATCCAAAGACTCGACTAGGTAGACTCGTTAGTAGGGAATAAGAAGGAAGAAAAGACAATAGAGACTCTATAGGACTAATGCCATTTAAGAAACGAGTGGGTAACCTGTTGATGAGATATGTGGCAGTTAACACAACTTCTCCCCAGTAATTTTTGGGAACAAACATTTGAAAAAGAAGAGCTCTAGTTACTTCAAGAAGATGACGATTCTTTCTTTCAACAACCTCATTTTGTTTAGGGGTGTTAACACAAGTTAGTTCCTGAACAATACCATTATGAGACAAAAAATTGAGAAATTCATGATTCACATATTCAGTACCATTATCAGACCTGATTCTTTTGATATTTTTTCCAAATTGATTTTGGATAAGATGGAAAAAATTAACAAAAAATTGAAAAACTTCGGATTTATTTTTCATAAGGTATGTCCACGTGACACAGGTATTATCGTCAATAAAGGTAACGAACCATTTGGCTCCGAAAATAGAATCTATGACAAGACCCCAAACATCAGAGTGAATTAAATCAAATGGAGAAATACTTTTTTGTGACTAATAGGAAAAGATGCACGATATGTTTTGACAATTGAAAAATATCACATTTAAAAGACTCAACAAACTCTTTGGTAAACAAGTGGGGAAACAAGAACTTGATAAGACTAAATGAAGGATGCCCAAGCCTTTGATGATGTAACCATATTTGAGATTTTGCCCATGTCTCAGATGTAGCTTGTTGACTCATGATTTTTATGTTGCTTTGGTCATTAAACACTAAAAAATACAACCCACTCTACTCCTTAGCAATTAAAATTGTTTTCCCCGTGACAAGGTCCTGAAAAACACAATAAGTTGGAAAAAATGTTACTGAACAATTTAAATCTTTTGTGAGTTTTTGCACATAGATAAGACTATTAGCTAATTGAGGAACATGTAAAACATCCTTTAATACAATAGATGAGTCCAAAATTATATTCGCAGAGCCACATATAGGTATACCCTGACCATTCGCAACTATAATAAGTTGTTCTTTATTTCTTTTACCATATGAGTCGAAGGACACACTGAAAGGGGTCATATGATCAGTTACACCCGAATCAAGGATCCAAATACCTTGAGACACATGATCAACAGTATTGAGGCAAATCTTACCTTTTATGGACAGAGTACATGATCCAAAGGGCTTACTCATTGATTCATCCATTGCTTTCAAAGGAATAATTTTTACTTCAGACATCCCGTAGAATGCAACCAGAAGTCTCCAAGACGATGACGGCGTATGAGTCACACCGAGAAAAAAGGAGCAGAACTTAAAACTCAGATCTAATCAAATATAGGCCAAACGGGTCGTCACCAACCCTAAAAACAGACTCAGGAGGCTCCGACGGGTGGGTCACACCGAGAAAAAAGAGCAAAACTTAAAACTCAGATCTACTCAAACACAGCCAAAACGAGTCGTCACCAACCCTAGGAATAGACTCAGGGGGCTTCCGCGATCCTGTCTGTGGCAGCAGCGGCGAGTGGGTCTCGCCGGAGGTAGGCACGTGGGTTACAAGCGCCGGCGACGGTGGAGGCGTATGGCAGCGCGTGGCGGCTCCTCTGATAGAGCGACTTCCGACGTTGTGATCGCCGGTGTTGGGCGCACCTTTCTGCCCTATCAACGACCCCAACCGACAACGGCGGCAGCAGCGGCGGTCGGACAACGGCGATGGTCGGTCAGCGGAATCGAGCCCTAAGATTAGGAGCTCTGACACCAAGTTGAAAATAAACTTATTTTATTATTCTCTAATCATTAAAAATACATTCTCATACCAATAATCTAGTTCTCCTAAAAGGGAAAAAATAAGGAAACTAGAAAAACTAGAAAAAATAATATAAAATAAAAAATTATGTATCTATTTCCTCAAATTGGAATGATTATAAAGATATTATCTTACATTTCAACAAGTATGCATGTCACTTTCATAAAGTATCCTACGTAGGGATCTCGACAACATTGATAACAACGTTTGTGGTTGGCAATGGAAACCGAACCTATCATTCCACTAACATCTGTCACAATTATTGGTCCCGTCCTCGTAGTAACAAATTTGATTACGTATGTTATAAGATTTTACTTAATTGCTGTCGGAATCGGAAGTTAGTTAGAGAGAAATCTTGAAAAACTGGAAGTGTCGATTTGGACAAAGGTCTGTAAAACAAACACATTTGTTACAATTTTCCAAAACCATTTTCTCTATGAATCTAAGATACACAACGAGCCTACAACTATCAATTGCACAATGAATGCAGAATCTTTGCACATAGCAATGTATCCATGGTTTGCTATGGGGCATCTAACCCCATTTCTCCACCTTGCCAACAAGTTAGCCAAAAGGGGACACAAGATCTCATTCTTCATACCCAAAAGAACACAAGCCAAACTAGAAAACCTCAACCTTCATCCAAGTCTCATCACCTTTGTCCCTATCAGTGTTCCTCACGTTGATGGTCTTCCCTGTGGTGCAGAAACTACTTCAGATGTTCCCTCTTCTTTGTTCCCACTTATTGCCTCTGCCGCGGATCTTACACAGAAGGATGTTGAATTTATACTGCTTGAACTCAAACCACACATTGTTTTGTTTGACTTTGCAACATATTGGCTACCAAACTTGACTCGTAGGATAGCGATCAAATCTCTTCAGTACTGGATTATTAGTCCTGCAACAATAGGGTACATGGCATCCCCAGCTAGAGAAAGAGAAGGTGACATGAGAAAACCACCTTCAGGGTTTCCTGATTGTTCTATCAAGCTGCACGAACATGAAGTTAAGTTCTTTGCTGCAGCAAGGAAATTGGAATTTGGCAATGGTGTTCTTCTCTACGATCGTATATCTGTTGGTGCAGACTTGGCAGATTGTATTGGATTCAAAGGTTGCAGAGAAATAGAAGGGCCTTACGTGGATTATCTAGAGACGCAGTTTGGTAAGCCTGTTTTTCTTTCAGGTCCTCTTGTGCCTGAGTCATCCAACTCTACTTTGGAAGCAAAATGGGGTGAATGGCTCGGTAGATTCAAGGCGGGTTCAGTGATTTACTGTGCCCTTGGAAGTGAAAACTCCTTACAGAAAAACCAATTGCAAGAATTGGTTTTGGGTCTTGAGCTAACAGGAATGCCATTCCTTGCAGCACTTAAGCCCCCTACTGAATTTGAGTGCCTTGAGAATGCTCTCCCAGAAGGGTTCAAAGAAAGGGTTCAAGAAAGAGGGATTGTATATGGGGGGTGGGTGCAGCAACAACTGATCTTGGCACACCCTTCTGTTGGGTGCTTCATAACACACTGTGGTGCAGCTTCTCTAACTGAGGCACTTGTGAACCAGTGTCAGCTGGTGTTGTTGCCTCGCCTTGGCTCTGATTTCATCATCAACGCAAGAACCATGGGTGGAAAATTGAGGGTAGGAGTGGAAGTGGAGAAAGGGGAAGAAGACGGTTTGTTCACCAAGGAAAGTGTGTGCAAAGCTGTGAAAATTGTGATGGATGATGAGAATGAGCTTGGCAGAGAAGTAAGAGCAAATCACATCAAACTGAGGAACCTTTTACTAAGTGACAAATTTGAGTCATCTTGTGTTGATGCTTTCTGTCACAAGCTTCAGGATATAATCTTCAGCAATTCAGATTGATTCACTTATTGATTTCTATATTATTCGTACTGAATCAGTAGGATTTTTTTGGTTTAGAAGTATTAAAATCAAGTCATTTTAATTATTTAATATTTTGTATCTATAAGTTATAGTGATTAAAATCAAGTGTCTGCATTTCAAGCCCCCATTTCCATGTTCCCGACATAATTTTGATCCATGAATTATATAACATATCATCATGAACATGTACCGTTCACTAGTAAAAAATCGGGTTTTTACAGCGCACATTATGCCACGGTTCAACGAAAACCGCAGCATAATGGTACGCGGTGGCAGTTTTGTAAATAAAACGAACATATATGCCGCGGTTCTGCTCCAAACCGCGGCATATACTCCAGTCAACCATTGCCTTTGACGCCACGTATGAATAAAAAATTAAATAACAGAGTATATGCCGCGGTTCTCTGGACAACCGCGGCATATACCCTGCCAATTTATTGCAAGTGCTGACTGGGTCAGAGAATTTGAAAAGTTACAGGGGGTATATGCCGCGGTTCTCTGGGGAACCGCGGCATATACCCCCTGTAACGTCTCAACTTCTCTGCCAGTCAGAAAATTTCAGAAGTTACAGGGGGTATATGCCGCGGTTCCCTAGAGAACCGCGGCATATACCCCTTGTAACTTTTCAAATTCTCCAGAAGGCAGTTGGGGAGACAGTTTTGTTGAGCACGTTACAGGGGTATATGCCGCGGTTCTACGAGCAACCGCGGCATATTCTCCTATCCGAAATTAATTTAATATGTATTTGAAATATTTCGAGGTATATACCGCGGTTGCCCGCTGAACCGCGGCATATAGTTTGAAAATAATTTCAAAAATAGTGAACCGCGGTAGATTCCCCCGTTCAGAGTTAAAAAACAAAACGTTGGAACAGTGTCGTCTTCCTCGCGGGTTCTCACTGTTTTCGCGTTTTCTCTTCTCCTCCGACAGCCATCATCTCAGGTACGTGTTTTTGCACCGTTTAAACTTGAAATTATTCGATCCTTTCTCATTTGTGACGCGTTTGAAACAGTTTTAGCCGATCAAAATCGTTTGAAAACGAGCCATTCCATCTCTGCTGCGATTTGGTTTTTTTTGCACCAAGCGTTTTCGCCGTTCCTCTTCCAGGTATTTATGTCCTTTTGCATTCTTAACGTGATTTCTTCATTAGTTTTTGCATAATGCTATAGTTTTGATAATGTATGAAGTTTCTATAGTTTTGGTAATGTATGGTATAATTTTTGACACTAACCGCGGCATATGCTTCAGCCTATATGCCGCGGTTGAACCGCGGCATATAGTGCATTTTTTAATTTTTTTTTTTTTAAAAAACTGAATTTAGGCAGCGGTTCCCTAGACAACCGCGGCATATTCCGCAATCTATATACCGCGGTTAGAACCGCGACATAAAGTTTCTGACTTACTACCGCGGCTGAATATGCCGCGGTTCAAGAACCACGACGTATAGTGAAAATGAACCGCGGTAAAAGCCCCTCGCTGCACTAGTGGTTATATAAAAAAATACCGGTTATAAGTGATTTTGGTACCATTTTTTACTAAACAAATTTACCTTCCATTAAAATAATTCCATTATTTAATAAAATATATAATCAGTACATTCAATAATAATGGTACAATTCTTCAACAATTATGTCTACGTGAAATTTCTTCCTTTTATTGTGGTATTTTCCTTTTCTTTGGAACTTCTATCTTTGTGCACAATATTCGGATCTTGAATTTCAACCGGATTGATAACAAAAAGAGGAATCAAACATTCATCTATATATCTTTTTCTATAGGTGTTATTTTTATTTGGCTATGGAATTAACTTTTTCCCTTTTTTTTAATGTGTAACTTATATGAGAAAAATTCTAGTAATCATCTTTTGATGGAAGTGTTAGGTATTGAGATTCAAGAAAATTAATCATCTTTAACCTTAAGAGGAGGTGCCTTCTGCAAGATCACACTGTACTCTCCTTATACCTCAATTGTTTCTTCCTCTAGATATTTTTTTTATGAGTTTCTTAAAAAACTTAGCATATTCAGGATTTTGTTGCAGTGCTTCAGTCACAGGAATTCTAATCTCCAATTTTCTGAAAATTTCTTCAAAGCACCCAAATTGCATCTCTTTTTTTTTTTTGGAACACTCTTCAGGGTGATGAAGATTTCTCTTATTTTTTTCATTTTTTCTCTCAATCTCTTCTTTTTCTTTTCTCTCTTCTTTTACAACTTTTTCTTTTTCTTTTCTGTCAACTCTTTCTTTTCTCTCTTCTTTTTCTTCTCTCTCTTTGAATTCAACTTTTTCTTTTTTCTCTACTTCTTTCTTTTTCTCCCTCTCATCTTTCATGCTCACAATAACCTTGCATTCTTCCTTGGGGTTAACTTCAGTATCAGCCCCGAAACTTTTGATAGGTATCTTTTCCAACTTCTTGGCTATTTGACCAACCTGCATCTCCAAATTCCTTATAGCAGCTTCAATGCTTTTCTAATTGGAGAGAGTTGCCTGCATGAACTGTTGGAGAGTTTCCTCAAGCTTTGTAATTATGTCAGCTAGAGAGTGTTGTTGTTGCCACTGTTGTTGTTGCTAATGTGGTGGTCTATTGAATTGTCCACCAACTTGCCCAAATTGACCTTGTCCCATGCTTGGATGAGATTTCCACCCTTGATTGTAATTTTTGGGACGAAACTAGTTTCCCATGTAGTTAACTTCTTCATTGAGATTCTCGGGCACTACACATTGACCATTAATATGATCACCATCACATAGTTCAAAAAGTTGATGTTGAACCTGTAAGACATTCTGGCACTCCTTTAGTGACTGAGAAAGCTTCTTTGTTTAGACCTCTAATTGTTGAGTTGTAATCTTATTTTGAGCAAGGCATCATAAGACTGTAACTGTAGAACTCCCTTAGATTGTGATGGAGCTCCTCTTTCACTGTGCATCTCATTGTCATTGGTAGCCATGTTGTCAATTAATTCATAGGCTTCCTCTGGAGTCTTGCATTTGATATTACCTCTAGTTGAGGCATCCAACATCAATTTAGTTTGTGAGCCAAGACCTCCAAGGAAAAGAATGATTACCATTGCTTCATCAAAACCATGAGTAGGTGTCTTTCTCAGCAAGCTCTTGTATATATCCCATGCTTGCCCTAATGTCTCCTCCATGCTTTGCCAAAAAGAAGAGATTTCCTACTTCCCTTTGTTAATCTTAACTATGGGAAGTATTTGTTCAAGAATTTTGCAACCACATCTTCCTATTCAGTCAAGCTAGTTTCAGGAAAAGAGTTCAACCACAGTTTAGCATTGCCTCCCAGTGAGAAAGAGCTCAGTCTAATAGCATCATCTGGAACTCCATTCAGCCTCACAGTATTGTAGATCTCATTAAAGGTTGTCAGATGCTCATATGGACTTTCATGTGACAGTCCATTGAATTGGTTGCTCTTCAGTAGATGGATCAACGTGGGCTTCATCTCCATACTTGCGGCATTGACCCTCGGCTTTGCAATGCTGCTAAAATGGTGAGGGCCAACAACTGTTGCATAATCTGCCAGAGTATGTCTACCACCATTGTTGTCCATGCTTTACTAATCAGATTGTAAGGCTTGTGAAATTCTCTCTAGAGAAGGTTCTCTACATAATCTACTTCTTCTCGGCCTTATATTAGTCTCAAGTCCTTCAAAAAGAGGTTCAGAACTTTTGTTGCTCCTAGTCCTGATTGTATCCTGCATAAACTAGACAGAACTCTAGAAAGCTCTGTTAGCACAAGAACAAAAACAAACGACACAAAACAAAAATTAAAAATAATACAAAAATTAAACCGTGAGTTCCCGGCAACGGCGCCAAAAACTTGTTGGATGAATCGGCAAGTGTACCGAATTGCACAAGTAATATAAAGTGGTAAGACCAAGTATCGTATCCCAAAGGACTGCCAGCCCTAGACAGTCGTGTGATAACTCGATTAATTAAGACTTAAAGAAAACGAGATCATTGGTTTCAGATGCAAAGACAAAAAACTAAATATGAATGCAATTTGATCAATAGCAGAGTAGCACAATGATGAACGGATGTTGTTTAATATGAGATGAGTATGTTGTTGGGCTTAGATTTCACCAAGTTCCCTCTCATGTATGTAAGAATTCTTCTTTATGCATTAATGTTAACATCACTCACTAAATCAGTTAAACCCGATCCCTCGGCGAAGAAACTTGTTTTTAATCACCAGTTCATGCAATTCCTAGCATTCATAGTAATTAAATGTGAAGATCAAGAGCTTTAAGACGACCAAGACTCATACCCTCATCCCTGAGAAATATTACTCTTGGGAGAATTCAACAAGAACCTGAATTGTAAGGAACCTCCCAGCACTCATGTAATTCATACATCATGCTATAAATTAGTTAAACAAAGCATGTAATAAGCACAAATGAATTACTCTAACAATTAATGAAAAAACATGTGTTATTAACAATTAATTCAAATACATGAGAGTTCACAAGGTTACATCATTCCCCAACAACAAATAGAGTTTAGCTCACCATAGACATGATGAAACTAGATGAATAATGGAAAAGCATGAGATAGCAAAACCCTAAAAGTAGAGGATGGAAGCTCTCGCATCCAAATTCGCCTTCAGAGCGTAGAAAAGTGTGCTGTTGTGCTGCTCCAGGAAGAGATACAAAACATAGGACGCATGGGTCCTTTAAATAGAGCAAAGACAGAAGAGAAAGAGAGCCCAAGCCCGTGTCACTGGCACTCAAGCGCCCCACTTAGGGCGCCCGGGTAGTGAGCGGTGGTCTTCCACGCTCAAGCCTTCCAGATGATGCCCAAGCTTCGAGCTTCCTACGCTCAAGCACCCCAAAAGGGGCGCCCGGGCGGTGAGCGGTCGTCTGCCTCGCTCAAGCCTCCAAAAAGGGTGCCCAAGCTTCGAGCACTCCTCCCTTATGGTGCTTTTCCAGGCCTTTCTTAGCTTCATCTCCATGGCACTTCATCCCTGCTTTCCATATTATCTCATCTTTTATCAAAACAAGGAGAATTAGTCATAAAATCATTAAATTCAAACTCACCCTCTTATTCACACAACTTAACAGGAAAACATGATTCCAAGCAAGTTTCTAAGTAGAAAAGGGTGCATTTATTATCAAAATGACATCACAAATGACGGTATTTTCAACCGTTATCAAGCACTAGACAGTCGTGTGATAACTCGATTAATTAAGACTTAAGAGGAACGAAATAAGTGGTTTAGAATGCAAATAGAGAAAATTAAATATGAATTCAGTTTTGATCAATTGAAGAGTAGCACAGAGATGAACATATGATATTTATGTTATGACATGAATATGTTGTTGGGGTTAGATTTCACAAAGTTTACTCTCATGTATATAAGAATTCTTCTTCTTTCATTAAAGTCAACGTCACTCAGTAAATTACTTAAAACCCGATCCCTCGGTGAAGAAAGCCTATCCTTAATTACTAGTTCATACGATTCCAAGCATTCCTAATAATTAATTCTGAAGATCAGGAGCTTAAGACAACCAAGACTCATACCCCCATCTCTGAGCAATACTGCTCTTGGGAATAATTCTACAAGAACCTGAATTGTGAGGAACCTCCCGGCACTCATGCAATTCATACATCATGCTATGAATGACTTAAACAAAGCAATCATTGATCACAGAAGAATTACCCTAATAGTTAATGAAAGAAGCATATATTATTACATCATCCCCCAACAATAAATAAAAGTTAGTTCCCTATTGTCATGGTGAAACTAGATGTACAATGGAGAATAATGAGATAGAAAAACCCTAAAAGTTGAAGATGGAGGCTCCCGCATCCAAATTCGCCTTCATAGAGTGGAAGAGTGTGTTGTTGCGCCTCCTCTGCCAAAGATACAAAACCTAGGGCGTCTGGGTCCTTTAAATAGAGTGGAATCAAGACAGAAACGAAGCCCAGGCCATCTCGCTAACCAAAATCAGATTTTATTTGGAAAATTCAGAAGGGGCTAAAGTGTAGATAGAAGAAATTTCAGGGTATTTGTGCAATTTTGGAAATTTAGAAAAGCTAAAAGATAAAATTCAGTTGTTGAATTAATGTAATTTGGGAATATCAACAGAAAATATCTTCCAAATAATGTTATAATTATCTAAATCTTTTAGTTATTTGGAAGATATAAGATAAACGATTTTGTCAACTGAATATTGAGAGTCCAAGCCCAATCAAGCCCTATATAAAGAGACCCAGGGGGGACTTCATTCATTCATTCTCTCATACTCCTCTCACTTTTCTTTCATCTTGTATTCAACTCCATTCACGGAGTGCTAAGCATCTAGGGCTATTCTGCTGTAATTCCATTATGGATTCTGAGGTTAGATTGAGTTAATGCAATTGTTTATTTTGATTATTGATTTAAGTTGTTCTCTCTCTATGTCTTTCATCTCTCTATCAAATTAAAAGCAAAGATTTTTTCATCATAGTGTGTTTGAATCTACATGCATATTGATTATATGAGTTATAGGGTTTCTAGGTTTAATTGAGAATCTACTTTGATTTAATTTAGGAACTTTCATATGATTAAATGGTCTTTACTATCAATTGAGAATTTACTTTGATTGATTAGTAATAATTTCAACTATAATCAATTGAGAATTTACTTTGATTGATTAGCTTTTAATTTGGTTAGGAGATTTGATTGAGAATGTACTTTGGTTGAATTTATTGTGAGTACTCTAGAAAGGTTTTGCATTTGATTGAGAATTTACTTTGGTTAAATACGTGATCGCCCTCGAATTAATTAAGAATGTAATTTAATTAATTTGAAACTTAAACAATAATCAATTGAACAATTATCCGTGAATAACCGATGATGAATCTATCTTGGAAAAGTAGTGGAATTAGCCTATTTCATCATAACTGTTTTTAAGTTTCTTATTTATTCTTTAAACATTCTTAAACCATTACTTTTATTCATAAGCATTGTCTAACATTCATAAGAGTCAGATATTCGAAAGCAATTCCGTGTTTGTTGGGAGATGACTCAAGGTTACGTTAACCCTATCTACTTTCTTAAATACTACTTGGCAATACTGAAGTTGCCTTGAAAAGTAGTATTAATTTGATAGCTTCAACGACAGCCTATCAAATTTGGCGCCGTTGTCGGGGAATACGGTTAGTATTTTAAATATTTTGATTCTTATTTTGATATTTTTTTCTTTTTATTTTTTATTTTTTTTATTTTTTATTTTTATCTTTATTTTTTTTATTTAACGCACATACATTTAATTTAATTTGAGTTATTTTGTAGCCTTTAGTCATTCTTGTTTTAGCAAAAATCTTTTTTCTTGTTTTTATTAAGAATTTCTCTTGAGAAATACTTGAGGCTAGTTTGAATACACTCTGGCTAGGAAAGACTTGGTACTTAAGTTGTCCGTTGTGACACACCTCTCTTTCCTGGGAGTGGACCCAACAAAGTCTCTCTTATCTCTTATTTGAAATCTTTATCTAAAGCAAGAACAAAAGAAAAAAAAAAGAAGTAACAGAGAAACAACTTCAAGCAGATTGTGTAGTGCATGATCAGAGCTAACCCGGGAGAATTTTATCAAATTAATCCGGAAGTTGAAAGGAATTTGCGTAAGTTGCGGAGAAGATTGAAATTTGGGTGTTCTACTGAGGGAACACTTCCTACATCTGAAGCCATACCACCTTCATTATCTCCAGTCACAAACATACCATCCAATCCTTTACCTGATCCTAACCCAAACAATATGGCACAAAGAACCATCAGACAGTTAGCCACCTCCCACAATACAACTATCTGAAGTAACATTGAATACCCTAATGAGGAGTGGGAGTTGAGACCTGACCTGTTAAATGCCTTACCAAAGTTCAATGGGTTATCAAGGGAGAATCCACACAAGCACTTGAGGCAATTTCACATGTTGTGTGAAAATTTTAGATCTCCCAGGATCACAATAGAGAGCCTTAAAATGAGAACTTTTCCATTTACTCTTCAAGGAGCAACTCAAGATTGGTGGTATTATCTATCTACACGTATTACAAATTGGGAAACTATTGAAAGACTCTTTCTTGAGAAGTATTTTCCTGCATCTAGATTATTAGCTATCCGCAGAGAAATTCAAGATAAAAGACAGAGAGATAGAGAGAATCTTAGTGAATATTGGGAAAGATTCAAGAAACTATGTTCTTCATGCCCTCAACTCCAAATGGAAGATTTTATTCTAAGCTTTTATGAAGGCTTAAGTCCTACTAATAGGTCATGGGCAGATGCTGCAAGCGGAGGATCTTTCTTAGACAGGTCACCAGAAGATGGTATAGATCTAATAGAACGAAAGGCAATAGACAATCAACAGAATGGCACAAGATGATTGGAGGAAATAGACCATACCAAAATTATCATGATTTGTCCTCCAATAGATATTAGCAGAACAGGCAACCTTATGTTCCACCTCAACAAAGGCAACAATCTCAGCCTGAAATGTCAATGCAAGATTTCATGAAAACAATACTTGAGCAAAATTTAGAAATCAAGAAATCAATTGTAGAGTTGACTCATAGGGTGGAAAAATTAGAGGCTAAGGAGTCAAATAAACTACAGCACAAACAGTGATCAACCCGCAAAATGTAAGTGCTATTACTTTGAGAACGGGTGAGCAAGTAGAAGACCCTGAAGGAGCCCAAGAGGATGAAGATAAGGAGAAAGAAGGAGCGCAAATTGATGACAATGGAGGACTAAGTGAACCATCACCAGAGGCTACCACTGATAAATCCAGGTTAGTATCCTATAACTCTTCTTCTAAAACTTCTTCTTCATCTTATTCTCCACCTCCTCCATATCCAAATCGGTTGAAACCGACAAACAAAAAAATGGAGGAATTAGACCAAGAGATCTTAAATACTTTCAAAAAGGTGGAGATCAACATTCCCTAGCTAGATGCTGTTAAGCAAATCCCTAAATACGCCAAGTTTTTGAAAGAAATTTGCACAAATAGAAGGCGTTTTAGGGATAAGGAGGTTGTGAATTTGGGAAGAAATGTGTCAAGCTTGATTAAGAAGCATATTGAAATACCGCAAAAATGCAAAGATCCAGGTATGTTTTCTCATCCTTGTACTATTGGAAATTTAAAGTTTGACAATGCCATGCTAGATTTAGGGGCTTCCATAAATGTAATGGCTTTATCAGTGCTTACTTCTCTATCTTTGGGACCTCTTAAGACTACTGGTGTGGTCATTCAACTAGCCAACCGTAGCACAGTTAACCCTGCAGGTGTGCTTGAGGACGTCCTTGTCCGAGTAGACAAGTTAATTTTTCCTGCAAATTTTGGACATGAAGGATGATGAAGGAATCAGTCCAACAACTATTATCTTGGGAAGACCTTTCATGATGACAGCACGAACCAAGATAAATGTGCATGCAGGATCATTGACAATGGAGATAGGAGATGAGAAGGTGCAGTTCAACGTGTTGAAAGTTGGGAAGCACCCGATTAAAGATCATTCTTTGTTTTGTATTGATTTATCAAGTGATGTTGTAAACAATTTTTCTTTTACAAATATGTCGTGCCTAATTTTGGACGAAAAAGGAAACTGTAAAGTAGATAATATTGAGGACGCGGTATTAATAGATGATACCTCTATGGCGTCTGAGTGTGATGTTGAGGTGGCTGAGATTACCTTAGGCAGTAAAAGTTTGCCATCTGTGGTGCAGCCACCCATTTTGGAGTTGAAACCTTTACCGTCCCATTTGAAATATGCTTATCTTGAGAGGGATGGGAAACTCCCTGTTATTATATCTGCATTGCTTACTGATGAGCAGGAAAAACAACTATTACAGGTTATCAGAGACCACAAGAGAGCAATAGGCTGGACTTTAGCAGATATTCCTGGTATTAGCCCTTCTTTTTGCATGCATAGAATACTTTTGGAGGAGGATGCTAAACTAGTGAGACACCCTCAAGGAAGACTGAATCCTCAATTGATGGGGGTTGTAAAGAAAAAGGACACCAAGTTGCTACAAACAAGTCTTATATATTCAAATTCTGATAGCACTTGGGTAGGCCCTATATATGTGGTTCCCAAGAAATATGGAATCACAATGGTCAAGCACGAGAAGGACAAGTTGACTCCTATTCAAGACAGAAGTGGGTCACATAATGTAGTAGTTGACCATCTTAGTAGGATTGAAAAGGGAAAAGATAACATTCCTATCCAGGATGACTTTTCCAATGAAGTCCTACTAGCATTCCTTCCACCATGAAGGAGGTAAGTTCCCTTATACTTTTTCTTTTGCATTTTATATATAAGGCATACATTGAGGACAATGCATAGTTTAATTGTGGGGGTGTGGGGAAACAATTAATTTTGTTCCCTATTTTGTTTGTCTATTTTGTTTGTTTTTAATAAATATTTGCATTGGATTTGACAGTTTGAATCAGTAACTGGAATGATCATGAATTAAAAAAAAAATGAGTCAAGTTGATATGAGTGGATTGCTTTTATGATTTGCTAATTGAGTTGACTTGAGAATTTCCTGATTAAATCTTTTGTGAAAGAAATTTGAACCATGTGAGTTTGGAACTTAATGTTAAGGATGGACCACCATGTGCTATACCTATTTTTTTTTGTGTGATTTGCCCATGTTTTGTTGATACTCTAATAGTTAGCTTGATTCTATGTTGTGCAACTGAGGTGAATATGCATGATTTGATATGATTGAGGCATTTCTTGTTTTAGCTACTTGGCAAAATAAACTTGTCCTAACATTAATCCATTGGAACCCTCTTTGAGCCTTAAGCCTATTTTTCTTGTTTCCAGTCATTGTCAAATAAAAAAAAAGAAGAAAAATCATATGTTCCTTACCTTAGGAAAGAAGAAGGAGTAATGGATTCTGTTAGAAGTAAAGTGACGAATAAGTGTGTGGGTGAGTACCTCACCCACAAAATAACAATTAAAAAAAGAAAAAAGGAAGATGAAAAGTTGGAGTTTTCAAAAGAAAAAAAAAAGAAAAGCAAAAATAAAAAAAAAATCTTCCTTAAAAGAGCAAGAAATAGAGTTGTTTTTGAAATCAAGTGTCATTACTCTTTTTATATCAATTTCAAAAGCTCAGAAATTCCAAGAAAATTTCCTACCTTTGCCTTGGCCTCAATACAACCTTTAAAACGCCCTCATGGTCCATAATTGCATGTTTTCTGAAGTATGTGAATGATAGAGTCTTGTTGATATCAAGGGTGTCTACTTATATGGGTATTTTGAGTGTAAACACAAGCCAAAAACACTTGAGAGAGTTGGAGAGGAATAAATACATATTGACTTGAGTGTTATCTTTCATATTTTATTTTCTTGGGAATTCAAAAAAGGTCAACTTATGTGTGAAGAATAGAGTGATTTCATTTGCATGTCCATGTCTAGATGATTGATCTATGTCTAGTGCTACTCATTCTTTTGATCCAAATGCAAATATGGAATAAAATGACTTAGAGCAAAGTCTTGGAATTAATCAATTTTGCCCAGGAGTGCAAAAGGATAAGTGTGGGGGTGTGATGAGTGCATATTTATGCCCACATATATGCTTTAAAATTCAAATTTTTGATGGGATAATTGTGCTTAAATGGATGATTTTAAGTGAATTTGTGATGATTGAAATTGTTGGGTTTTGGGAAATAAAGAGACGTAAAAAGTGAGTTTTAGTGCATAAATTATTCTTGGATGTTCTAATGTTTATTTGTGCAGCTGAGAATATAAGTTTTATTGGTCCAAATGGCAATTCAAGGCCTAAAATCAGATTTTATTTGGAAAATTCAGAAGGGGCTAAAGTGCAGATAGAGGAAATTTCAGGGTATTTGTGCAATTTTGGAAAGTCAGAAAATCTAAAAGATAAAATTCAGTTTTTGAATTTAATTTGGGAATATCAACAGAAAATATCTTCCAAATAATTTTATCATTATCTAAATCTTTTAGTTATTTGGAAGATATAGGATATAAGATAATTAAGTTAATATCTATCAATTATTCTTTAAAACTGATTTAATCTAATGAATATTTGAAAGATATAATATATCAACAGAAAATATCTTATCAACAAACTATTCAGAGTCCAAGCCCAATCAAGCCTATATAAAGAGACCTAGGGGAGGCAGAAAGGGAGACTTCATTTAATTCATTCTCTCATACTCCTCTCACTTTTCTTTCATCTTATATTCAACTCCATTCATGGAGAGCTAAGCATCTAGGGCTATTCTGTTGTAATTCCATGACGAATTCTGAGGTTACGTTCAGTTAATGCAATTGTTTACTTTGATTATTGATTTAAGTTGTTCTCTCTATGTCTTTCATCTCTCTATCTTGTTAAAAGCAAAGATTTTTGCATCATAATGTGTTTGAATCTACATGAATATTGATTATATGAGTTTTAGGGTTTCTATGTTTAAATTGAGAATATACTTTGATTTAATTTAGGAACTTTCATATGACTAAATGATTTTTACTATCAATTGAGAATGTACTTTGATTGATTAGTAATAATTTCAACTATAATCAATTGAGAATTTACTTTGATTGATTAGCTTTTAATTTGGTTAGGAGATTTAAGAATAGACATGATTAAACACAATAGAATTTGATTGAGAATGTACTTTGGTTGAATTTATTGTGAATAATCTAGAAAGGTTTTGCATTTGATTGAGAATTTACTTTGGTTAAATGCGTGATCGCCCTCGAATTAATTAAGAATGTAATTTAATTAATTTGAAACTTAAACAATAATCAATTGAACAATTATCTGTGAATAACCGATGATGAATCTATCTTGGAAAAGTAGTGGAGTTAGCCTATTTCATCATAACTGTTTTTAAGTTTCTTATTTATTCTTTAAACATTCTTAAACCATTACTTTTATTCATAAGCATTGCATAACATTCATAAGAGTCAGATATTCGAAAGCAATTCCGTGTTCGTTGGGAGACGACTCAGGGTTACGTTAACCCTATCTACTTTCTTAAATACTACTTGGCAATACTGAAGTTGCCTTGAAAAGTAGTATTAATTTGATAGCTTCAACGACAACCTATCACACAACCATGGTTAATAAACAACCATGTTGTACAAATCAAATCATATCATATCAAAATGTATCAGAGCAAATGATCAAAATGTATCAGAGCAAACGTTGAAATATCTCATTTTTATTCAGAGCAAAAACAATATCAGTTTATCAGAGTATGTGAGAGCAAACAAAATATCAGATCTCAAAATGAATATCAGAGTAGTATTCTCCCAACATTCTCCAAATGAATATCAGAGCATTCAAAAAATTAATATCAGAAAATGAATATCAAAGCAATCCCAGCATTCTCCCCCTTTGTGCATTAGCAAAAAAGGTATGCCTTATGATACTCATATGCTGACAAACAGTTATTCAGAGATTCATCAGTAAATCATATTAATCAAACAATGATGCTCCCCTTGTCACAGATAATCACATGAAAAAGATATAATTTCCCCCTAAAGTGTAGGCATGTGAAATTATCTAAGATCCTATGCAATGCTCCCCCTACCATTATGCGTGTTTTATAATCATAACCTAAATGCATAATGCAGTTTTCATAGAACATTTCGGAGCATGCATAAGCATGGGACAGTATTGTATCAAGACAGAAATTGTGCAAACACATCAATGCAGGATAAATACAATATCAATCAACAATCTAAATATTATCTCAAGTAATTTCAATCAATCATAGAACATAGATATATTGAAAAATAAAAGGTTAACAACATATACAAAGATAACAGAATTCTAAATCTGGAATTTTTAACCCCTGTTAAACATAACCGATTGATCCACTGTTGCAATCGACTTCAATGCTTTTCCCATTTGATTTAATCTCTAGTTGCTCATCTAGAAGCAATGTTCTTGCAAAACCTTTCAAGATATTTTCTAGATCAAGCATTTTAGAATCATTTATTAGGTGGGTGAGCACATATGGAATTCATTGCTCGCACATTGGAATTCACCACAGTACCGCAAAAAATGTTCTACCACCCAGAGATATAAGGCTTCAGAAAAAAGTGGTGTAATAACATATTGGAGGATCAATCACCACACATGAGCATGCCCTTCGTATGGTAAAAATCGTCATTCATTTCTTATCAACTACTCTATAACATCATGTACTTTGAAATTAATATATATATATATATATATATATATATATATATATATATAACATCATGCCATTCGTATGTTTTAAATTTTATAGGCAGCGGAGCTTGGACGGGCTGTTCATGTTGATGAGGTGTTTACACAAACTCATCTTCGCAAGGGGACTGATGCATATGTTGATGACAGGTCTCGCAAGACCATTGTACGTAACAACATTCAATTTTTTACTCCTTTTTTTTTTGTTTCACACTTTCAAATTCATGTCATTGACTTTTTCTATCTTATTTAATAGGAAGATTTTTCTGCGAGACTAACACGGGCAAGATCAGAGGTAGGATCTGCTCCTGATGTTGACTCTAGAGTAGATGCTGACGATGACATCATCAGGACCCAATGCTGGGTTGGGGTCGTCGGGAGGAAGAAGAAAGGACGATTTTATGGGCTAGGACAACTTGCCTCCAATTACAATGCTGGAAGAGGAGGGATATTGAAACATCAACCATCTACATTTGACACATTTGACCGGAGCAATGTCGTTAGTAAAGAGGCTTATGATGCACTTCTAGCCAGATTTGACAACCTTGAAAATCTGGTCAGGACATTGCTACCTCAACAAGGACAGTCCCCCATCATCATCCTAGCAGCCACGCCCACCTCAGTAGCCTTCCCAGACCATACCTGTGCAAGAAGAAGATCATGATGATGATTCTGATGATTATAATGATTATTAGACATTTAGGAACTTTTGAAAATGTTAGCTTTTGATTTTCAAAATTTGTTCTTATATTTGTAATGACTGCATTTAGGAACTTTGGAAGACCAACTTAGAATTATCTTTCAAAACAATGAAGTAATCTTTTCATGAATGTTGAATGATTTAATGATTGCATTCAGTAAATTGGTTGTCTGAATTGTGTTTGGATCATTGCTCCATTGGCAGGTTTTCTTATATTGTGTATATAAGGCACAAAACCAGCTACACTGGATAATGGTAGTGATGTTACCCACAGCTTTAGCGAAGGCCATAAGCCTTCAATAATTACTGAGGGCTTTCAACCGTCGGTAAGGACATCCAATTTTACGCTTATTAACAAACAAATTTTATCCCTCGATAATTACCGAAGGCCTATGGCCTTCGGTATTAGCGACGACTTATGGCCCTCTGTAATTACCGAAGGCTTGTGGCCTTTGGTATTACTGTTGGCCCAAAGCCGTCAGTAAATCTTTCCGATAACGCAATTACCGACGACTTTTTGAAATTACCCACGGTTATCGATCGTCAGTATATCCAGTCTTTTTTATAGTATGTTTAATAAACTAAACAAAGTGAATCTTCTTGAAAGGGATAGAGTCACACCTTGAATACAACAACGATCAAAGTGATCATTCAAGATTATTGAAATTGAGTAAAGAATTTCAGTAAATTTTGCATACAGATCAACTTTGGATTAATTCACCATGCATTAGTGTCAAGTACGAGAGAGGGGTAGAAGAATTTATAGAGTTTGTGCAACATAATGCGAGTACAAGTGATGATGAAGTCAAGTTTAGATGTCCCTATGTGAACACTTTGAATGGGAGGAAGTTGAACGCAATCGATATTAGGGAACATCTTATCAATGATGGTTTCGTACGAAGTTATACAACATGAATATGGCACGGTGAATTAATAAACTTTCCAACTATCTCTCCAACTGAAAATGTATTCTCTTCCACAATGGATATGGAAGATCAACCGGAAGAAGAAACCTTAAAGGAAAGATCCATGCTGTTGGCGCATAAGCTTTTACCCAAGTGCATGTGTATGAAACGATGTCCACTGATGTGGAGACTCCTTTGTATACGGGTTTAACTAAGTTCACACGGTTGTCAGTATTGTTGAGGATCATGAATTTAAAGGCGAGCAATGGATGGATTGATAAAATTTTTACAAAATTGTTGTTGTTGTTGAATGAAATGTTGCCAAATGAAAATTCATTACCCACTCGTAATTATGATGCAAAAAAAATTCTTTGTCTGATGGGTATGGACTATAAACGGATACATGCATGTCCGAATGATTGCATATTATATAGGAATGAGTATGAAAATTTTGACAAAGTGTCCAAAATGTGGGTTATCACGATACAAGTCAAAAAACAACAGTGAAGATAGTGGTCACAGAAAAAAGAATGGTTCTACTTTGAAAGTAGTTTGGTACCTTCCACTTGTGGCCAGACTTAAGTGTTTGTTTATGAATCCCAAAGACGCTAAAAACCTAAGATAGCATGCAGATGAGAGAACAATTGATGGGCTGCTTCGTCATCCAGCTGATTCAAAGAAATGGAAAAATATTGATCAAGAATTCCCCCAATTTGGTCAAGAATGTAGAAATCTTAGGTTTGGCTTAGCTAGTGATGCAACATTTGGTAATTTAAGTACCAATCATAGTTGTTGGCCCGTTATACTGATAATTTATAACCTATCACCTAGATTGTGCATGAAAAGAAAGTACATGATGTTGTCAATGTTGGTATCTGGTCCAAAGCAGCCTGGAAATGACATACATGTTTATCTTAGGCCACTAGTTGAAGACTTGAAGTTGTTGTGGGTTGATGGGGATGAAATATTTGATGCCTCTGCTTCTGAAACTTTCACGATGCATGCCATGTTATTTTGCACCATTAATGACTTCCTACCTTACGGTAATTTGTCGGGGTACAGTGTGAAGGGTCATAAAGCATGTCCTATATGTGAAGAAAACACTTCAGCTCATCAATTAAAACACGAAATGAAGACAATGTATATGCGTCATTGGCAATTTTTATAATCTAATCATTCATATCAAAGGTTAAAAAAAGAATTCAATGGACAACAAGAGAAAGACAATGCACCTATTCAACTTACTAGACTTGAAGTTCTTGAAAAAGTTAATAAAGTACATCATGTATTTGGGAAAACGTCCAAAAAGTCATATGTAACGACCCCTTGGAAGAAGAAATCAATATTTTTTGATCTTCCATATTGGTCAAAGTTAGATGTTAGACATTACATGGATGTCATGCATGTAGAGAAGAATATTTGTGATAGTTTGATTGGTACACTACTCAACATCCAGGGAAAAACAAAAGATGGAGTGAATGCTCGTTTGGATTTGGTTGACATGAAGATCCGAGAAGAGTTGTCACCAAGAGAGATTGGTAAACGAACTTATTTTTCCCCTGCATGTTACACAATGTCCAGATAACAGAAGATAAGTTTTTGCCTTTCTTTAAAGAGTATCAACGTACCACAAGGATACTTTTCAAATATCAAGAGCTTAGTGTCAATGCAGTACTTAAAGCTTGTTGGACTCAAGTCTCACGATTGCCATGTCTTAATGCAACAATTGTTACCAGTAGCAATTCGTGGAATTTTTCCCAAAAAAGTTAGGCAGATCATAAATCGATTATGCTCATTTTTCTCGTCAATTTGTAGTAAAGTCATCGATCTTACAAAGTTAGATGAACTTCAAGGAGACATTATTATCATCTTGTGTCAACTAAAAATGTTTCTCCTTCCATCATTTTTTGACATCATGGTGCATTTACTTGTTCATTTGGTTAGAGAAATCAAGTTGTGTGAAGCAGTATACTTAAGATGGATGTATCATATTGAGCGTTATATGAAGATTTTGAAAGGGCACGTCAAAAATCAATATTGTCTAGAAAGTTCAATGATTGAAAGGTATATTACTGAAGAAAGTATTGAGTTTTGTTCTGATTATATGACTAAAGCAAATCCTATAGGAGTCCCCCGAACATCATGGTTGAATAGATGTTCTACAAGTGAAAGCATCCGAGGTGTGAATGTTGTGACGAAAAGTCGTGAAAAATTTATGGAAGCACATATGTACATATTAAACAACACAAATGAGGTGATCCCGTTTTTGGAAGCACACAAAGTCATTTTAAAGGACAAGTATCCAAGACAATAAAGAAATGGTAGTTGATGGAGCATAACAGAACATTCTTGTCCTGGTTCAAATCTGAAGTTTTGAAAGGTCTTTTGAGACATTGTTGTGGCTAGCAAATGGTTTAAAGTTTGATGGTGTATGTTGTACAAGCTATAAAATTAATGATTTCACATTCTATACGAAAACTTTGGATGATAAAAACACAATACAAAATAGTGGCGTCAATCTAGAATAGAGTCGCTACAATTTTCCACATCTAAAGATCAAAACCATGTAGTTGGATCAATGAGATATTATGGTAGAATAGAAGAGAATATACATATGAGGGAATATACGTATGACCAATCCATATGATTATGTATGAATTTCATATTTGTGTAAAATTTATGGCTTTTGTTAAATAATATATGTTATCTTATAAGTCTTTTATTAATCTTTCATCTTATTTATTGTGACAGATATATGGCTGAGGCACCACATTCGTCAGGGGATGAAGTCCCCACTTCTAGACTGATTAGAGGAACGACGAGGGTAATACAAATTATACTTAGAAGAAATGTAGGTGAGAGGACACCTGTCATTATTGACGTGGTCACTTGAGTAGCATCTGGACCAATTGCATATGTATTTAGGTCTTACCTTGGAGTACATTCTAGACCTTTCTAGATTATTCACAATGAATTCAACCAAAGTACATTCTCTATCAAATTCTATTGTGTTTAATCATGTCTATTCTTAAATCTCCTAACCAAATTAAAAGTTAATTAATCAAAATAAATTCTCAATTAATTATAGTTGAAATTATTACTACCAACCAAAGTACATTCTCAATTCATAGTAAAAACTCGTTTAATCATATGAAAGTTCCTAAATTTAATCAAAGTAGATTCTCAACCAAACCTAGAAACCCTTGAACTCATATGATTAATATGCATGTAGATTCAAACACGTTATGATGCAAAAATCATTGCTTTTAAAATGATTGAGAGATGAAACACATATAATTAATCAAAAGAAACAATTTCGCTAATTCAACTTAACCTCGAATGCATAATGAAATTATAGTTGAATAGACCTAGAAGCTTGGCCCTCCATGAATGGAGTGAAACCTATGATGCAATAAAAGTGAGAAGAGTGGTGGATGCTTGCTTCTAGTGGAGGAGTCTGAGAATGAATGAGTTATGATTTCTGCCTCCCCTGGGTCTCTTTATATAGGCTTGATTGTGCTTGGACTCTAAATCTTCTGTTGGTAAGATCTTTTATCTTATATCTAATATCTTCCAAGTATTCAACAAATTTAATCAATTTTTGAGAATATTTGATAATATCTTTTTCTAGATTCAAAAAGATTTGGCAAATATTATCTTTTGATATTTATTGATATAGTTAAATAAAATATCAAATAAAATATCTTAAGATATATTTTCTCCAATTTATCTTTTAAAATATCTAAAAAATTTGAACTTGCCCAAAATTACAATTCAACCCTTTTTATTATATTCAAAATTGCACAAAAGTCCAGAAATTTCCTCTAATTGCACTTTAGCCTTTTCTTTCTTTTCAAAATTGCAATTCAAACTTTAATTCCAGCTGCATGAACAAACATTAGACTCTTCAAAATAATTTATGCAACTAAAATCACATTTTTAAGTCTCTTTAATTTTCAAATCCGATAAAGCCAATCATGCAATTTTTTTTTCAAATCGATAATTTAAGCATAACTATTCCACTAAAATTTTGAAATTAAATCTAAAATGTAGGTATAAATATGCACTCATCACACCCCCACACTGATCCTTTTGCACTCCTGGGAAAAATTGATTAATTCCAAGACTTTGTTTTGGGTTATTTTATTCCATATTTGCATTTGGATCACAAGAATGAATAACACTACATATATATCTATAATCTAGAAATCAATTTGTCATGGACATGCAAATGAAATCACTATATTCTTCACACATGAGTTGACCTTTTGAATTCACAAGAAAATCAAATATGAAAGATATCACTCAAGTCAAAATACCCATGTAAGTAGACACCCTTGATATTTAGAAAGACTCTAGCATTCACATACTTCAGAAAACATGCAATTATTGATCATGAGGGCTTTTTAAAGGTTCTATTGAGGCCAAGGCAAAGGTAGGAAATTTTTTTGGAATTTCTGAGTTTTTGAAATTTATATAGAAAGAGTAATGACACTTTATTTCAAAAATAACTTTATTACTTGCTCTTTTAAGGAAGATTTTTTTTCTTCTCTTTTCCTTTTTTTTCCAAAACTATGACTTTTCATCTTCCTTTTTGTGAATCTTATTATTTTGTGGGTGAGGTACTCACCCATACACTTATTCACCACTTACTTCAAACACAATCAATTACTCCTTCTTTCCTAAGGTAAGGAACATATGATTTTTCTTCTTTTCTCATTTAATAATGACTGAAAACAAGGAAAATAGTCTTAAGGCTCAAAGGATTTTCCAATGGATTAATATTATGACAAGTTTATTTGGCCAAGTAGTTAAAACAAGAAATGCCTCAATCATATTAAATCATGCATATTAGCTCAGTTGCACCACACAAAATCAATCTAAATATTAGAGTATCAACAAAACATGGGCAAATCACTCAAGAAAAATAGGTATGGCATGTGATGGTCCATCCTTAACATTAAATCCAAAAATCACATGGTTCAAATTTCTTTCACAAAAGATTTAATCAAGAAATTTTTGAGTCAACTCAATCAGCAAATCATAGAAGCAATCGACTCATATCAACATAACTCATTTTTTGTCTTGAATTCATGATCATCCCAGTTACTGATTCAAACTCTCAAATCCATTGTAAATATTTATTTTAAGAAAAAAACGAAATAGGGAACAAATGAAATTATTTCCCCACACCCCCACACTTAAACTATGCATTGTCCTCAATGTATGCCTTATATATAGAATGCAAAGAAAAAAATATGAGGGTACTTACCTCCTTCATGGAGGAAGGGATGCTAGTAGGAATTTATAGGAAAAATCATCCTGGATTGGAATGTTATCTTTTCCATTTACAATCCTACTAAGATGGTCAACTCCTAAGTTATGTGCCCCACTTTTGTCCTGAATAGAAGTCAACTTGTCCTTCTCATTCTTGACCATTGTGATTCCATATTTCTTGGGAACCACATGTATAGGGCTCACCCAAGTGTTGTCAGAAATGGGGTATATAATACCTGCTTGTAGAAACTTGGTGTCCTCTTTCTAGACAACCTTCATCAGTCTTCTTTGAGGTTGTCTTACTGGCTTAGAATCCTCTTCTTGAAGTATCATCTACATGCAAAATATAGGCCTAATACCATGAATATATGCCTAATAAAAATTGTTTCATTTTGTAACAACAAACAAGTTCAAAAGCATAGGGTATAAGTGCTCAGAATAAAAATCCACACCTACTGTCTCGTGATGGATACAAGAAGCTTGAGGAAAAAATAATGAAGCATAAGTCAGATAATAGACTTTCACTTTCTGAGGGTGGTGACCCTCATCCTCCTCCTTCACCACCATCTCGGCACGTGAAGTGAAAGTTAGCCCGTATAAGATCATCGGGCTCTTACACTTCCGACACTACAAGAGAGATATCTGAAAGAATTGTAAGATGTCATTTCTCATATTTGTACAACATTTTTGTTATATATATTACATAGATCTTTCAAATAATTTTGAAGTTTTGTTATGTTACAAGACTCTTTGGTTAAGCAGAGCTCTCAAGGTCAATTCGCACATGAAGGTCGTCAAGATATTCTTGCCACAACTATTTGACGACCTGAGCACCCAGGACGGGTGTGTGCTGCTAGGATTGGCATAGGAATACGACAGTTCTTTGGGTCTTCCTCTTGTCCATCTTTATATGGATCAAGTAAAGAGTATAAACAAAAGCTGAAGTAGGACGTCAAAAAAGAGATCACACAAGATATCATAAAGAAGGTCCGGGCAGATTTGTATGATGAAGTTGCTGAAATGCTTACGCGCCAGTTCAAGCAGCAGTTTGAGCATTATGGCATGAGTCTTGCGCCATCTCTTGTAGCAGAACATGTTGTGCCCCCAATAGGTAAACTTAATAATCATTTTTGCAATATTCCTCCTTTAGTTGAGATATTCCAACAATATCATTTTTTGTAATGACTACATCATCAACATATATTATTAAGTAAACACATTTCCTGTATTGATTACATCATCAACATGTATGCCACGTCCTCCTTTACTGAATATGGCAACCGTGACAGATGGTTCCACTAGTTCATTAACTTCCTGAGTTTGAGGTACTAATACACGAAGAAAGCATGTGGTCAAGGTTTCCATGGAAGGGACCTCATGATTGGTCAAAAGTTGATATCTTATATAATCAAATTTTGGATGTAGAGTATGAAAGGATCAACACCATATAATATTTGTCTAGAGTCTTTTTTATATCCTCCAAAGAGTCCACTTCAATAAACATCCTCAATTCTTTGACAATAGATTGGGTTTCAGTCATGAAGGACACCATATCATGGTCTTCCATTTTAAGTGATTCAGGCTTGTTTTTCGTTTCATAGAGACGTTGAATATCGTTGGCATAGATGCTTTGATCTTTCTTCCAAAAGGAGTCATAAGTTTTGAAAGCTCTAAGAGATATAACAGGTCTTGGTTCCACTAATTGCCATAATAGGGCACACAATTGAAAATTTGCTTGTTTCCACTGATAAGCTTTTTCAATAGGTACATGGCTGCACATCTTGGTCAAGGTGATCTTAATGTGCTTGGCCAAGAAACCACGTTTTGAAGACAATAGACCACGATAAGTAGTTTTGCCATTTAGCTTCCGAAAGTAAATGAGGGACTTCCAAAGAATGAAATGACACTTCCAAACACCATTTCTTATCAATAGACAAAAAATAGTCAGGAAAATCGAAAACCCTAGGTGACTTTGCACAAGGTGGATTTTGGATGTTACCAAAATAAAGTTTTCATGGTCAGAATGGAGAGAAGAAGGTCTGGTGATAACTATGGAGATGACCTGGTGACTTTCCGACAAGTAGAAGGCAGCACATGAACAATATGTGCCTGGGTGCCGCAAACAAAGACAAATCTCGTAGTGGTGCATGGCAAAGCACTGGCCTTCAACACCAGCGGGGTTGGTCATCACTCGGAGAGACGATTCAGAATTGGTGGTTGCCAAACGAAACTACGACGGTGGACGAAGGCAGATGACGACAAATGGCGGCGAATAGCAGCAGACCACGATGAAAAGACAAAGAACAATTGTTGATAGTGTTGAATAGCTTCAAATGGTAGTGAACCATTGAAGATAGAGATTGGACAATCGCAAACAATGACAATTGGCAGCTGACAAATGCGAACAACAATAACTAATGTTAGTGGATAAGACGAAACGAAAACAAGAGTGAGATTGACCCACTCTGATACCAACTTGAGATTAAAATAGAAAATATATTTAGAAGGCCACCTTGATGCCTCTGACAATCTTCTATTTATAATAAAGAACTGTTACAAGAGTACATGGAAGATTAAGGGACTACACTAGACACCTTGGTGCAGAACTAGGTACTACTATAGGTACAACTAATAAAAACAAGAACACTACAACTTACGTATGCTTAATGATGATACATAGATGTAATTATTTTAGCATAACTCTTAATATGTGACAAACCTAGGTGCTTTTAATTTGTTATAGAACTGTATTTAAACATTTTAATTAGACTAACATACACTTTTTTTAAGAGGTTTCAATAAATTTGTTTTATTACTTATATAACAAAATTACGCAATAACATAAGATGTTAAGATCTTTTACTCACTAAACATATTTAATTTTTCTTAACTAACTAAACATATTTTTAAAGTATATAACATAGTCATTTAATTTTCTTATGTGAAAAATTTATGTAAATCTGAATCAAAACTAAATAAGACATCTTAATTTAAAAGTATAAAATAATAAATATACAACAATAAGTTTATGAATTTTTTTATTATATACTGTTTATTTTCTTTTCTTTTACTTAATATGTGACTTAAATTTATATTTAAATTCTGTCAATTATTTATTTCTCTTTAATAATATATATATATATATATATATATATATTTATTAAATGTATTTAGTAATTATAAATAAACATTAGTGTTAGTTTTATTTAGAATTAATTTAATATTTTCAAATTTTCGCTAAACTCCATGCTTCTTATATGTATTTGAAAATTCAGTACAATTTACTACGTACTGCTTTAATAAATATAACTTTTCTTACAAAATTGATAAAATTAATAAATAATTATTGTTAATAACTATATTAAACTATATACTATATATTTTATTTAACAAACAACTCTAAACCGAAATTGCAATGAAATTAAATGGGCAGAATCTAAATTGCAAGCATAAGAGAAGAAAACGTATAATAGTTCATTTATACGTTTTCGAAAATTACTCCAATTACATTGTTTAAATAAAACCAAAATAATGAAGGAAAAATAACTCGAATTACATTGTCTTAAAAACTCAATTGCAATAACTTTAAGTAAAATCGAAGTATGTCCCCGTCATCTCACGAATCTATCATGCTTTATAAGAGTTGCAATCTAGTGTTTCACGAAACATATAGAAAGTGATTGTCATTTTTTTTCGTGAGAAGTTGTTGACAAAAGAAATATGTATTGAGTTTGTTGGATCAAATGACACTAGTAGAAAAAGTGGTTACTGACGCGTCATATAAGCTTCGGTTAAGCAAAAACCAAAGCATAAAGAAGTATATACCTCAGTTTAGAGAAACCCGAGGTGGAAGAAGCATACTACATCTGTTAGCTGCAGAACCGATGCCTATCCTTCTGTATGGCGTCCTGCAAATCAGACTTTTGGCTGACAACTTTTTAGAAAAGGTCCTATTGCATCGGTTGGTATCAGACCCGATGTCTATAGGCTTGCCACATCCTGCAACCCCACTGCAAACCACTCAGGACTGTGCTATTGCGTCAGTTAGTTGGTGGAACCGAAGCATATGTTTGGAGCTAAGGCATCGGTTAGTTGAATACCCGAAGCATATCCTCACTCACACTTTTTCGCGTAGCCACTTAACCTACTGTGCATCTTCTTTCTTCCGCTTCCGCTGTGCATTTCCTCCATCTACTGCATTTTCTCTCTAGCCATCACCACCTGTTGAACCTCCATTTTCTTCCTCGGCTGAACCTCCGTTTTCCTCCTTCTTCGCGGCCTCTCTTCTTCATCTTGTACAGCTGAAGTTTCTCCGTTCTCCCTCACGGCCTTCGTCCCTACAGTCGTCGCCGTCGTCGCCCAGTCTGCTATCGTCGCCCAGTCTGTCGTCGTCGCCCCGGTTGCCGTCGTTGCCCAACTGCCACCGCCGTCGTTGGTGCTTCTTCCCCATTTTCAGCTTAAGGACGAAGGTTGCTCTTGCCTTTCTCGCTTCTTCAGAATTATTGATTTCGGTGTTTGATGCACTTTCGGATCTGGTTTTTCAGCTGGATATTTTCGAACATGTTAGTGCGCCACTGGTGGAGCATTGCTTGGCTGGTTTCAATAGTTCAGTTTTTGCTTATGAACTGTTTGATTAAAGGTCTGAATGATATTCAATTTTTTTGTTTGTTCTTGAATCTGCATTTCTGTGTTAGGTCTCCAAGTTTGCTTGTTATGTTCCTTAAGTCATTACTTTATGTAGATAAAGGAGGGACGTGTGTGGGAGCCGCCACCTTGGGGGCTGTTACGGAAATGAGAGAAACACGTTTTTCGGCTAGCATTTTTTTGCACTAGTTCTTTATTTCCTTTTGATTCCAGTAGAAATTAGGGGATTCATATCTTTCATCTTGGAAGCTGCTGTCACGTCCTGGAAGTAACAAGGTTTTAGTTTTGATTCTAAATTGAAGAAAGCAAGGGCTGGACGTGTGAGTAGCCAGCCGTCACCGAAGAGGAGAGCACTGCCACAAGGAGCTGCACGCTGGGAAGTTGTTGTCACGGCTGCAAGGGAGCATCTTTCATTTTGGAGAAAGGCTTTACGTTAGCAAAGGTGTCATGCCTTGGTGAAAGGAATTTTTTTTATTTTTTATTTCTAAAAAGCTACATCCACTTCCAACATTTTCATTGCAAGTGTCACATCCACTCTCAGTTACATCAATGTTCAACTCAAGCCTTGCTTATTTTATTTATTTCATTTCAATGGTTCAATTTATTTACGTGTTGGATTCAGCAAATGCATTTTTCTTCCAAACTTTATTCCCGTTTTCTTCCGAGCCTTATTCCATTTCAATTGGTACAATTACTCTTAATTTATTAACTTACTAAGTTTCTGCAACTTCTTTCATTTTCCTGGCAGCAACCAATCTGATTTTAGTCGTTCCTATCATGGTTTTTGTCTGTTCAATCTCGGACATTCTTCTCAGAACTTCTGCTTTTGTAGATTCTCCCATTATTTTGAAATTCTCGGCCTCAAAACTCAATCGCCGGAGCTCTCTAGTAATAACCGAAGGATCATCTGAAGCATCTTTAATTTCAGTTCTTTCTCCAATACTGATTTATTTTTTAAAAAATAAAGGGGCTTTGGCAGCGGTTCAAACTAGAACCGGTGCCATAGGTCCTCCTTTTTTTTCTCCCTTACTACTTCGGTTGTTGAAGAACCGAGGCAGTATCCTTTGAGATATTACCTCGGTTGGAACCGAGGCCAAAAGTCTCTCATCTTTTACCTCGTCCGTATATGCCTCGGTTCCACAACCAAAACGTATTGTCAAAAACAACTGATGTCGTTTCCCTTCACTGTACTAGTGTGACCAACTCATAGATGTGTTGACCAAGTCATTAAGGGGTTCTCGGATTGAGTTTATTTGTTCTAAGCTTGGTATATACGATCTCGATGCTCTAGCTTCAAGGGGAGTGTTAGAATTAATTACATCTATGTATCATCATTAAACCTATGTAGGGTGTAGTGTGCTAGTTTTTATTAGTTATACCTATCGTAGTACTTAGTTCTACACCTAGGTGTCTAGTGTAGTTCCTTAATCTTCCATGTACTCTTGTATTAGTTCTTTATTATAAATAGAATATTGTGAGAGGAATCTAGCAAGCCCTTTGAAAATATATTTTCTTTTTTAATCTCAAGTAGTTAATTACATTTTTTTCACGTATTCAAAATGAAATATTTTTTTCTAAAATGAAAGTCCATGGGCTAATTCTAATTCACAAAGCTTATGTGGTTATCTTGATCCCATAAACCTTTTTAATAGGAAACTTTTTGGTCCTGTAAGATTTTCTAGTCTCAATCCATGTTGGTTCAGGACCAAATCATGGAAGAGGGTCGAATTATTAATCTAGTTCCTGGTATCATTTGTATAGATAAATTTAAGGAGAAATAGAATACTTCCATCTGAGATACAAATGAAAGACAACTTAACATATGTGCTTTTACTTAAATATCCATAAATTTTATTTAAATTCAACCATAGCAATTATGATTTTACTTAAATTTCTATCATTTTTCTTTAAATTCCAACTATTAAAATTTTTTTATAAAAAACTTAATAGTAATTATTACTATTATTAAACCTTGTGGATAATTACTAACAATAATAGTAATATTAATTATATTAATAATAATAGTAATGATAATACATTAATAATAATAATAACTATTATTATTATTATTATTATAAAATTAAAACTAATAATATTATTAATAATCATAATAATAATTGTTAAGAAATGAACTTTAAGTCATTCTCAACCCCATATACTTCTAACAATGGTTCTGATATCATGTTAAAAAATATATTCTAAATCTAACTCAACCTAAAGAACCTATTTGTAAGGTGATGTCTGCACCTACATATATACCCTAAATTGACTTTATTTCTAGTCGATGTAAAACGTTCAACAATAATAATAGCAATAAAACTAATAATAAGACTAGTGCAAAACTAGCGTATAACGTCACGCGTTGAACGTCGAACCACTCAATAGCCAACGTTAAAAATGACCGGTGCCCTTTTTGTAAAAAAATGCAATTATTAAACGTCATTTAGAATTGTAATTCGACGTAAACGGATATAAAACGTCGAATGCTCCAGCGTTAGACTTCAAAATTGGTGAATTCAATAAAAATTTGAGCGGGAGATTTAAAATTCATTCACTTTATCTTAGCGCGCGAGACCCTCTTATCTGCTCAAACTTTTCTTGAACGAAGTTTGACGACCATCACATGTAATATTTCTTTCATTTGATACAAATGCATGTTAATTTACTACTTTAGGTATGATTTTTGTTTGTTTTGACCGATTATTTTCGTGTTGTTATCCTTCATAGGCGCATTCTGTTTTCTCTCTCACGTGTGGCAACACTTTATTCCGATGAACCAAGGTTAGTTTTTCGTTTTCGTTTTCGTTTTCAGAACTTATTTGTTGAACTTGTTTCTTGTTATTTTTTGTTGAACTTGTTTGTTGTTATTGTTTGGGTGCACTTCTTTGTTGTTGTTGTTTGATTGAACTTGTTTGTTGTTTGTCATTGTTGTTTGTTGTTGAAACTATATTACACGTTCATAGTTCATGCTTTACAAAATAGAAAAAACTGAAATGTGTTGTTTTTTTATTTTTCAGATCTCGTAGAGTTGTAAAAAAGGATCGCAATTAATTTTTAAAAATAAAAAAGATGATTAACATCGTTTATTGATAAAATTTGACGTCAATTTAACGTCTCCCGATATGACGTCGTTCTCGAATTCGACGTGAAAGGCCTAAAATATTCGACGTTTTACGCTGTTTTTATACTAGTATAATAGTAAGAATAAGAAGAAGAATTATAGTAATAATAATAATTATATTTTTTTATCCATCATATCATTCCAATTATTCACAAATTTCATAAATTTTACATTCAAATCCCTTCAGTTTCAATTTCACCCCTTAAAACAAACAACTTTACATTCAAATCATTCACTTTCATTTCTTTATCCCTTAAAGCAAACTTCTCCACCTTATTCTCTCTAAATTCATCTACTCACTCTTTCTCAAACTTATCCTTAATAATAATAATAAATAAATAAATAATTATTATAATAATAATAATAATTTTTATTAATATAATATATTAAATATTGTATTTAATATGAAACCGTTTACATGACTACCTCGTTGTTGTTTAGTACGTTGCATTTAATAAGAATTTCACATTTTTCCTATAAATAATCAAGACATCACCCATAAATTATTACAACAGACATCAAAATTTTGCAACATGATGAAAGATATGTCAAAGAATTCGTTCATATTGACATTTTTACTTGTAATTCTGCCATTGAAGTTTGTTATGGTATTTATTTCCTCTTTATGTTTTCTGAATGTTTTTTTTTTCTGGTAGATACATATAATAAAAACATACAATTATTTTTATAGGTCATTCATTTTCAATGGAAACAAACACAAAAGAAGGTGTTGTAACACTAGTGCAGAAAGGGCTTTAGACATCTGTTATTTTGGCCTTTTAACGTACGATATGTATCTGACGTCTTTGTGGGTGACGTTACTCAGACGTCTGGTACGCTGTCCCGACGTCTATATAAACGTCAGAGTGGGGTATACCCGACGTCTATATAGACGTCAGAGGGGTACGCCCAACGTCTATATAGACGTTAAAGTGGTATACCCGACGTCTATATAGACGTCGGATGTGGCCATCACCGACGTCTATAGGCCCTGAAAAGTTTTGTTTATTGTAACTCATTAGACGTCGGTTTGTGCATTGATAGACGTCTATAGACGTCGGTCAGTGCACTAACCGACGTCTACTGGGTGTTTATTTTTAAAAAAATATTTTATTTTTGCAATAAAACCCCTTTAAAAAAGAAAATTGCCCTAGAACAATATAGAATAATATATATATATATGTGTTTCATATAAAGAAAGTTCTACTTAATGTAAAAAACAATCCAATACCAAAACTATCAAAATATAAACTTAAACTAAACCTAAGTAATGTTCAACAACAAATATAAGTGTTCCTAGCTCCAACTTTTCAGAAGATAACCTGTGCACTCTTGCCTTATCTGCCTAATTGTGTCCTCGGGGTATAGAAGATGTACTCTTGAAGCGCTGCAAAATGATGAAAGATTCATTATGGTTTCATATATGTTTAAAGATGAATTTGATTTGTAATGTATTCAAGGTATGCATCATTACCTCATTCTTGTCATCTGTAATGACAGCTCGAATGATGGTCTTAATCCAACACATGACATATAAGCCACATTCCCATGAATCTAGCTATTGTTTACACTAAAATGACAAACTAAATAGTCAAGAATTTAGATCATTCAATAACATAGAAAATGAATTAGAAGTATAAATCACTTACAACCTTTGTATACAAAATTTGAACTAGTTGATCTCAAGATTTACCAATAACTCTATTTAGATTGAAAACACAATGTAAAATTAATATAACTATATTTATCATGAAAGTTTAAGGTGAACATCAAATTCAAAATCATTTTGTTGAAACACTTACCCTTGAAGCATGGTTCTCAAGTCAGTTTTCATCTTCCTATGCAACGAACAAAACCATATAATTTTACATTGTTGGGGAATGATGACCATCAGCTGCCAGTGCGACATATCACGAAGGACAAATAGTTATTTAACTAATTAAGGAAACTTTAATAATGAACTTTTACATATAACAACACCTACCCATCAATGTATGACACAAGGTATACGTCTCTTTTTGACTCATCCATCCATGTTTGCAAATAATGTTGTTTCTTTTCAAGTGTGTTACCAGAAGGTTGAATGGTCTGAGGTTCAACAAATTCGTACATGGAAGACCGACCTTTGTCTACAACGATTTTGTCCATGTACCTAAAACAACAAAGTTAAGTTGTTAGAAACTAGGAATCTAAATAAAACTAATATGGAAGACAAAATTAACTATCTTACATGCACCATAGTTGAATGATGGAAATATTCAACATCCTGTCTCCCCCAATCACCTCCAATGTATCAGTCAATGTGATATATATTGGCACATGGGGGGAGACCAAATACTCTCAAATCCCAGTATAGTTCTAATGGTGCTCTCTTCAACCTGAGTAATCTTGTCATTAGTTTTGATAGAGGATCATCCTTCACTTCATGTCATCATCTTCATGTATGACTGTATCATGAATCGACTGCTTCTGAGGACATGTGAACTGAAGATAAAAATTTCAAAGTTATCAACAAATATTTTTAAATTTAACATGAAAATACTAATAATAAAGACATTATACCTGTGGAGTAGCGATGTGTGACATGATCAATGCTCTAGGCCAGGCTATAAATGATCCTATGGCCTCCCCCACAAAATTAATTTCTGGAGTGGGTACATACACCTAAGCCTGGGGATCCCGAACCTCGTCAATCGTCACATGCATGTGGTGGGGTAATATGGGAACACCATGAATAGTCTGCCCTCCCTCAAGCACTCGTCCGACAGCCACAATGCGTGGGGGATCCCCATCAACCAACAGCTCATATTGACCATTATACTAAGTAGGTTCTATAGCACACCATGATCCTCTAGTGCTGACACGAGGTGGTGTGGGAGTTTCAACGGGCCCCTTGATGCCCTCGTCATGGAATGCAACTTCTCTTCAAGCGCTCTTTGTATTTCTTTTTGTTCTTGTAGCTGCTCCATGAATCATTGCTCCATTGATCTCATGCTTTGGTTGAGTCTTTCCTCCCACTGAAGATCCATCTGCCTCAGTGCCTCCTGACTCATCGATTAAGTGTTTTTCTGTGTAGGGCCAAAGTAGTCATGAAGACCAATCGGCTCAGGAACTCCACGTATACGTCCTGGGTGCTCGGGCTTTCCAATTGTCATTGTTAGAATGTCGTCCCTACCTTGGAAAACAAATGTTCCCTGAGTCTGCTGCTCAACCAACTCATCCTACACATAAATAAAACTAAGTTACATAGAAGAACATGCTATGATAAATACACAATCAAACAATGTTTAGAATTTGAACTTACAATTCTTTGTGAGATCAAGGCAGTTGAGGAAGATGTCATGTTCCCATCAGATTTAGTCTGAGCAGCCTTCCACAGCTCGTACCTAGCAGGTGCAGGTGCTAGGTCCGGGGACTCAAGCCCCAAGGCATCCACTCTAGACTTTCTAATTTTCTTTTCTAGTTTTGCATAACCACCTTGTGATAACAAGTGTGGTGCATCGTTTAGGCTTTTGCCTTTCTTGGGCGGCTAACCTTTTACCCTATGAAACCATGTATATTCATAAGTGTAAAATCATAAGAACTCAATGAAAGACTTTGTAGATGCTAAGAAACATACCTTCCATTACTCAAACTCTCTAGATGCACGAAACTGTATCCACTCCTCCTTTGTGAAGGTATAATGCTGACATGGATTTTCATGTTGTCTGTCTCCAAAGACATATAGTCGTGTCAGCCTTGTCTTGAAATTCGTCCATCTTATCACTATATGCGATACACTTTCTTTTTAATATGTATTGTGTTTGGAATATCATAATGTTGTTGTTTAAAACAAAAAACATGTTAATGACATGATAAGATGAAAGAAATAAGTATATCAAAATTATTTTAAGTAAACATACCTGAATATCTTGCCATAAGAGGTTCTTGTTGATCTCTGAGACATCATCCCAAGATGCATGAAGGATAGAGACATGGCTTTTTGCTAACTTACCAAGATAACTCCTAAACGTATCAGCATTTGGCCCTGATACCTGACCTGATCTAGGGTCAATGTCAAGATGTCTCCTTTGCCCATCAACACGTCCGGATGTCATATCTGGCAATCGTGTGACGCCTCGACCACGTCTGGTCTATCCTGATCCTGAGTCTGAGGCCGACATACCTGAAAAATATATACAAGGTTAGTAATAATTCAATTATGATCAAACTACATATAAAGTCAATACAAAAAATATCACAACCTATTAAGATATTGTTTTCTCCCAGATCCCTTCATTGTGATCACTACGAATTACCTGGATGTCATCGGCAACGTTATCAACTGAGTCTTCAATGGGTCTTGATGCAATAGATGTTGTCTCAAGTATATGAAGAGAATCTTCATCATCATATCCTTGCATGTTTTTTCCTTCTAAAACCACTGACCATTTTTTATTCGCTGGATCATTTACGTAGAATATTTGTCTTACCTGACTAACCATGATAAATGGTTCATCAGTGTAATTCATCTTGTTCAAGTCTACCAATGTGAAACCAAAGTCATCTGTCATGACACCAGAATTTATATCAACCCATTTACACTTGAAAATTAGGACTCTAAAAGTGACATAATCAACTTCCCATATTTCTTGTATTATTCCAAAATAAGTCATGGATGTTGTGATTGGATTTTTGTCTTTAGAACTAGCAAAGTGCACAGCTTCAGCTTGTAGTGTAACGCCACTATTTTGAACTCTACTTTTGTTATCTTCTACCTTTTTCTGAAAAGAAATATTGTTTATATAGTACCCACCATATGTAATGACATCTGTGTTCGGCCGACGAGATAACCTCAATAAACTTTTAGAAACATGTGGAGTCGCATAAATCTTTTTCTTAAACCATTGTAAGAAGGTTTTGACATGTTCATTAAGATGCCATTTTTCGCTTATTCTTGGGTGTGATGCCTTTATTTCATTAACGTGTTCAGAAATGTAAGGAATCACATCAACAGTGTTGTTTAAGATGTACAAATGAGCTTGGTCAACTTCTTTTCTACTAACACTTTGAATTTTCACACCTCGAACACCCTTACCTTCATATTTTCCTTCATGTCTACTCTTGGGAAGACCCACTGGTTCACAAGATGGCATATAACTTGAACAAAATTCAATGGCTTCTCCTGCAACGTATCGCTCTATGATTGAAGCTTCTGGTCGATACTGATTCTTGACATATCCCTTTAAGATCTTCATGAATCTTTCAACTGGGTACATCCACCTTAAGAAGACCGGCCCACATATTCAAATTTCTCTGACTATATGAACAATCAAATGAACCATGATATCAAAAAAAGGTGGAAAATACATCTCCAATTCACATAGTAGTCTTATTCCTTCATTTTCCAATTGATCTAAACCTCAAGGGTCAATAACTTTCTTGCAAATGACATTAAAGAACAAACTCAAACGTGTCAGAATACCCCTAACAAAAGGAGGTAATATGCCTCGAATAACAATAGGTAACAATTGTTGCATCAATACATGACAATTGTGAGACTTTAAACCAACTAACTTTAACTCTTGCATAGAAACAAGGTTACTAATATTTGACGAATAACCTTGTGGAACCTTCACACTTCTTAAACAGATCGGATTCCCATGTCAGCCAAATCTTGTAGTGCTTTTATTCCGTTTTTGCTCTTCCCTTTCACGTTTAATAAAGTTTCGATGACACTGTCACAAACATTTTTTTCAACGTGCATCACATCAATACCATGTCTAACATGAAGTTTACACCAGTATCGAAGCTTAAAAAATATTGATTGTTTCTTCCAAATGTTTTTTGCAAAGGTACTTTTATGATGTTTTCCAAACACAATGTCAATGTTTTTGTCTTCGTTGTACACCTCTTCACCATTCCGGGGTCTGGACACAACCTCATCCTCAACACTTCCATTAAATGCTTTTTTCAATCTACGATAAGGGTGATTACGAGGAAGGAATTTTCGACGTCTTGTATATACCTTCTTCTAACCATGCTTCAATTGAAGGTAACTAGTGTTTTCTTCACATATGAGACATGCAAAATGACCTTTAACACTCTAACCGCTTAAGTTTCCATACGTTGGGAAATCATTTATAGTGCAAAACAACATTGCACGCAAACGGAACTATTCCGCAACATGTGAATCAAACACTTCCACCCCTTCTTCTCACAACAATTTCAAATCATCAATTAAAGGTTTTAAGTAAATATCATGGACAGCATCACATATTTTCTCTTCATGCACAACGAAGGAGAAAGGTTATATATCATCAACATAACTGGCCATGAACTGTGTTTGCTACTTAAGTTCCCATAACGATTCATGCCATCAGTTGCAAGTGCAAGTCTTAAGTTTCTTGGATCTACACCAAATTCTGAAAATTTTTCGTCAATCTTCTTCCATTGTGGTGAATCAGCTGGGTGTCGAAGAAGATTATCGCACTTTCTTTCGTCAAAGTGTCATTTAAGGTTCTTTGCATCTTCTTTAACAGAGAACATACGTTTGAACCTAGGTATTATAGGCAAATACCACATCACCTTAGCAGGTGCACCATCATTACCTTCATCAGCAGTGTTTTTGTCATATTTCTTTTTAAAACGGGATAAACCACATGTTGGACAATACTTTAGCGAAGCAAACTCCTTTATGTACAAAACACAATCATTAGGAAAAACATGTATCTTTTTGATATTCAAGACCCATTGGACATAAAAAAAAATTTGCCTCGTAATTACGAATTGGTAGAGTATTATTTTCTGGAAGCATCTCCTTCAACAACTCCAACAACTCTGTGAAACTTTTATCGGTCCATCTATTCCTTGCTTTTAAACTAAACAACTTTAAAGTTGTAGACAAACGTGTAAAGTTCGAGGATACTGGGAACAATGGTTGCTTTGAATCATTTATAAGAGAATCATACAAATTAGCTCTTCCAAAATTATCTTCACCAACATCACCTATCATGTCCTCTAAATTATCACTCATCCATTCTTCCACATAATCCGTTCCTCGTGACGTGGTAGGCTGGTCCAATACTTCTCCATGCCAAGTCCAAATGGTATAAGTTCTCATTATGCCGAACATGAATAGATGGTCACGCACATTGCCTAAGTCTTGCCGTATTTGATTAACACAACGAACACAAGGACAAAAATATGTCTCGTTCACAGACTTAGCATTATGTTCAACATATTGCAAGAACTCCAAAACACCCTTATCATATTCTTCACTAATGCGACATTCATTCATCTAGCTTCGATCCATACTATGTTCGTAAAATCATTCATCACTTTCAGTTTTTTAACTCTCACAAAGTTAGGCCCTACCCATTCAGAAAAATATGCATCCGGAGAGCAACACAAATACTGAACCGAAATTTTATCAATCTTATCCATAAACTCCAACGTACATGTTATAGCAAATTATGAAAAATAATTTTGCCAAACTGTCCAATCGTACAATTCAAAATTTAATACAAACGATTAAAATATTAATCGTTTGTGTTAAATTTCAAACGGGAACGAAGTTTCACTCAATGATTTGATACTTATAATCTGACATGCCAATTATAATAACACAACTATCACATGCATATTCAAAAGCCAATAACACATGCAGACCTAAAAGTCAAAAACATGCATACGCAAAAGCCAATAACATGTATACACAAAAGCCAATAACATGCAAACAAAAAATTCATCAACAAAGAAGTTAACCTTTTTAGCAGATTAAAAAAGCAATGCAGGGAAATGGAGTAATGCAGGCCCAAAAACGTAGGCCAAAAAGAGTCAAAAGCGTCGTCCAAGAACAAGTCAGAAATTGCACCAAAACATAAGGAAAGCGAATTTTAATCGGTTCAAATGGAAGATATTTCATCAAAGAGTAATTTAATCAGAGTAAAAGTAAATTTAAACGGTATGTGAGATTTACCAATGTTTATATTTCTAACATTGCTCTTTCTAAAAACATTTTGAACATGTGAGATAGGCTTGATTCCTTTAGAAAGTAAATTTTCCAGTATGTCAATGTCAAACATGTGACTTTTACAAGATAAACACTCAACAGGTTTTTCATTTGGATTAGATTCAGACAATTTTGTTTCAAGATTACTAACTTTGTTTCTTAATATGACTTCCTCATCTAATGCATTTTCATATTTCCATTTCAATTCTTTAAATTCCTTTTTCATATTTCAATGTTTCAGATTCATCAAGTAATTCAAGAAATGCCTTTTGTAAATCAAATTCACTAGATTCATAGCTAGAATTACTTACTTGGCTTCCAGCATCATCAAAATTAGCTGTCAAACACAAGTTTACTTCTTCAACAGAATCACTTGAACTAGAGGTGGTTGATGCATTATCCTCCCAAGCAATGTGAACCTTCTTCTTCTTGTGAATTTTCTTTTCTTTTCTTTCTTTACTTCTTTTGTTGCTTGAACAATAAGCTTTCACATGGCCTCTTTCACCACATCCATAACATTTGAAGCTTGAAGAGGAACCTTGATAGTCCTTCTTTTCCTTCAAGATTTTGCTTTCAGATGATTTATCGTTGGCCATCAAGCATAGATTTTCTTGCTCATTAGAATCGCTTGAGCTTGAGGACTTTGATGTAGAGCATGAGTTCGAACAAGTCAACTTAGCCACATTCGACACTTCATCATGAGTGACTCTTAAAAATTTCCACATTTCCTGAGCACTTTTATAAACAGATACTTTGAAAAAATCATCAATGGTTAGTGCAGATAAAATTATTTTCCGAGCCTTAATATCAAATTGGGCTCTTCTATTTTCCTCAACAGTCCAGTCAAAATACGATTTTCCTACTTCCACACCATCAACTTTATTTTTAGGAATATATGGACCATTTTGTACGGCTTCCCAGATGCCTCTGCCAATTGACTCTAAAAATATTTGCATTCTTATTTTCCAAAACGCATAATTTTCCCTCGTAAACAAAGGAGGTCTATCAATAGAAGCATCCTCAGCATAAACTTGGTTATGACCGCCCATTTTTGAAAAATTTGAAAAACTATCAAAGCAAGCTCTGATACCAATTGTCGGAACAATCGGTACCGTTATAGAGTTGCACAGCAGAATAAAATATTTGGAAAGCGTGTTACGGTCACAAATCAAGTTTTGATGGTCCGTTTTAGAAAAATAATTTTCTTAGAGAAAATTTATCAAACAGTTGATGTGCATAAAACAAAAAAGAGAGTAGGGAGTAGAAAATTTGATACACTGGATTTTTATCCTGGTTCGATTCAAAAGAATCTACGTCCAGTTGTTAATCACTATAAAAAGTGATTAACGATTTCACTAAAATCAGTTTCAACAAATTACAATAAAAGTGAATAAACAAACAGAGAGATAAAACCTTCCTTCGACGAACGAACCGGAAGATGACCACCTTGCCAACTCGAAGAGAACCACTCCGACTATCGACACACGAAACACGAGCTTCTCCTATTCACGAGACCAGGCAAAGCACTTGAACTAGCTTTTTAGAACTTCCTCAGACACACTGTATTCTAAAAAAAGCTCAGAGTTGTTTTCTTAGAGTTTTGGAAGAACCTTATATAGCCAACTATTCTGAATTCGCAGAGATGAATTATAACTGCCACAAATAATCGATTATTGTTAGTGATAATCGATTATTTGAGTCCGTTACAGGGTTTTTTCAAAAGTGATAATCGATTATCCTGAGGAATAATCGATTATTCCAAAGACTTTGGCAATTCTCATCAGAACCAGTGATAATCGATTATTTGGAGTAATAATCGATTATTCCAGACCAACAAGGTTTTCAGAAAAGCTCAGGATAATCGATTATAGCTTCTAATAATCGATTAAATGCGTAACAGTTCTGAAAGTACAAGTTTTTCTAAGTATTACATGTTCAAAGTCTTTCCTAATACATTTATAATCTACAAAGTGATTTTAAAAAAATTAGAACAGTCTATCTTCTTGCAGCATCATAAAAATCATTTATCTTCAAATTTACCAATGCTCCTCATTGGTAACAGTTCTTACCATAGCACTGAGGAGATGAAGAATAATAATGTTAGACGGACTCTTGCAGATTACACTAATGTAGTTGGCCCTCAGCATTTCAATAGCATAGCAAGACCGAGGGTCAATGTAGCTAATATGGAGGTAAAACCGACATTAATCCAACTGGTTAAGAGTAACCAATTTAATGGGTTGTCTCATGGAAGCCCATATGAGCACCTCACAACCTTTAATGAAATTTGCAATACAGTGAAGATAAATGGGGTGCCTGACGAAGCAATCAAACTTAGCCTGTTTCCATTCTCTTTAGGAGGCAACGCTAAGCTTTGGTTGAACTCTTTTCGAGAAGGGAGCTTTATAGAGTGGGAAGCTGTGGTGACAAAGTTCTTGAACAAATACTTCCCACAATCCAAGGTAAACAAAGGAAAGCAAGAGATATCATCTTTCAGGCAAGACATGGAGGAATTACTAGGTCATGTATGGGACAGATACAAAAGCCTATTAAGAAAGACTCCCACACATGGATTTGACGAAGTAGAAGTAGTCCTATTCTTCCTTGGAGGTCTTGGTTCGCAAACCAAGTTGATGTTAGACGCCTCAGCTGGAGGCAATACCAAATGGAAGACTCTAGAGGAAGCCACGAAAATAATTGAAAACATGGCTACTAATGATAATGAGCTGAACAATGAAAGAGGAGCTCCTATTCAACAAAAAGGAGTTGTACAGTTGCAATCCAATGATGCCTTGTTAGCTCAGAACAAGATAATAACTCAACAATTGGAGAATCTCACAAAGACACTTGCACAACTGCCAAAATAGTTAAAGACTGTTGCACAGGTTCAACCACAGATGTGTGAATTATGTGGTGGTGACCATATCAATGGTCAATGCGCCTTTCCAATGGAAGCTTTAGAGGATGTTAACTTCATGGCCAATCAATTTCCATATCGTCAGGGGAATTTTAATCAAGGGTGGAAACCACACCCAAGTATTGGTCAAGGACAAAGTGGGAAAGCTGGACAATCAGGGCAATTTAACAAGCAACAACAACAACCAACCTTATGGCAACAAATAGCTACACTTAATGAAAGATCAATAAGGACGGAAGAAACTCTTCAGCAATTCATAAAGGCATCTGCATCCACTCAAAAGAGCACTGAAGCTGCTATTAAGAACTTGGAGATGCAAATGGGTCAAATTACTAAGTAGTTGGAAGAAAGGCCTGACAAAAATTTTGGGGTTAATACTGAGGTTAACCCCAAGGAAGAATGTAAGGTGTTAGTGAGTGTAAATGTTAAAATAGTTGAGTTAGAAAGAGAGAAAGAAAAAGATGAGAGAAAAAATAGAGAAAAAGAAAAAGAAGAGAGAAAAAAGAGAGAAAAAGAAAAAGAAGAGAGAAAAAAGAGAGAAAAAGAAAAAGAAGAGAGAAAAAAAAGAGAAAAAGAAGAGAAAGAAGAGAAAGAAGAGATAAGAGAGATAAAGAGTGAAGACATTCTTCCTTTTCCTCAAGTAAAATGTAACCTAGCTTAAACAAAATATCCATACTACAATGGTCTAGCACACCAAAAATCATTTTCTTCTAAGACAAGTAATTACTCATGTTTGCCCATCATAGAAAGATCACTCAAGATAATAATGAAGTCTTAGCCAATCAAGCTTCAACTATGGCGCTCACATAACAAAGACTACACAACAGATGCAAAAGCCTTATGAGTGATCAACAACCAAAGCAAAATCTTATCCTATAGTGCATGAAACCATTCCTCACCAAAGAAAGTGTTTCGCTCAAGCTCAAAAGTGTATAGTGAGGTGACTCTTGCACTCTACCATCACAATGTCACACAAATCAACTTTGTTTTCATTTAAACAACATCAAGCACATTCACAAGCAAGTTATCATCACAAGGACTTTCTAAGGCTTGTATTGTGGTTGGGCTACGAAGAAAACTGGTTTTTCTGGACAACAAATTTCCTTGAGTTAAGAGAGTGAACAATTTACTTCATAATTTAACATTAATCTCTCTTTTTACTTTTCACTTGAGAAACCACTTCTCAACTTAATCCCAACTTTCATTCATTGAATTCATCCTTCTCTTCTTCTTTTTTTCTTCTCTTTCTTTACTCAATGCTCTTTTTTTTTCTTTTAACTTTTTCAAACAAACCCAAACTTGAACCATTCTCATATACCATACATGCATACTCTACTCAACTCAAAGCAAGGATTTCAAGGGTTTTTCACATTAAGCTTAAGGATCAAAGGATAAAACAAATTTTAAAATTTTTGGGTTAAAATTTTGGCATTGGCTTACAAGGGATAAGAATAGATGGCCTTGATCATTTGTAATAAGCAAGCAAATAGTTCAATAGAAAAAATCAGGCAAAATCAACTGTGATTCCAAACCAATAGCATTCAACAATAAACTCTAGAGCCCAATCTCTCACAGGTTAATTCAAGGTTCTAAAATTTGATAAACATCATGCCAAGCACATTAATCACAATTGAAACCATGAATCTGTCTTAAAAAACTATGAACAACCACCATTTGTGCTTAAGAGCTAAAGCAATCATTAACTCAACATCAATCTCAAACCAATAAAGCAAACACAAGATAATCTTACTTCTCACAATCAAACAATTTATCACTTCACACCAAACCATTGCAGCAAACTATCTATTTAACCAAGTACATAGCTCAAACTAAAATTAAAAACAAAATAAACACAATTCAAAACACGCATAAAAATAACAAAAATAGGAGATGTTGTCATCACTTCCCTCAAAGGCATCTGAATCTTCCTCCAAATCATCATCTGCCATGGCTTCGGCTCCGGATGTGCCACCTCCTCCACTAACTTGGGCCTGGTCCCCAGGCCAAGACATGCGAGTGGTGAACTCATCAAGTGACATGCACTGAAGTCCGAGAGAAGCAACATATAACCTAAAAACACTCAAACACTTAACTAATATCAAATCAACAAAAAAAAAGAAAAACAAAATCAATTAAAAAGAAAAGTTTAGAAAAGTTAGGTTGTCTCCCAATAAGCGCTTGCTTAACGTCATTAGCTTGACACCACTATGCTTAATTTGAATTTTAATTGTTGGCGTTCTTCTTCCTTTCATGACACCAACAAAATCTCAACAGATTCCTAGTCACCAACTTTACTCTCCTAGAATAAGGAGTTTCAATCTCAAGAACTCCCTTTGCTTTAATATCCTTGATAACCCATAACATGTTCTTGAATTTGACTGGTTGGACAGGTTTGGGTTCATTACTTTCCAACATTGGGTCTTGGTTTGATTAGGTAGACTAGTCACTGATAAAACTTCTTGTGTTGCTTTAGGATTAATCTGCTTTGCTTGAATGGTTGCATGTTGATGGATCGGCAAGTGTACCGAATCGCACAAGTAATATAAAATGGTAAGACCAAAGAGACTCTCGGCACTAGACAGTCGTGTGTGTCAATACCCAATTTCGTCCGGGTAAATAAAATTCACCACAAAATAAATAAAAAAAAACATAAAAAACCAAAATGAAAAATACTATTTATTTTACTTTTTGCACCCCCAAATTTTCTTTTAAACACTTAATCCAATGGCCCAAAATAATCTCACTTTTTTACTTCCTCACCACCCATCTTTTCTTATCACACCCCATTCTCCACATCACCATCCACCTCACCCTCCACATCATCTACCTTTTTCATTTACTTTTTCCACATCATTTCCATATTAATTTTATATATCAACTTTTCTAATTTTTCCACTTACCTTTTTTAATTATATCTTCTCCATCAACATTTTTTATTATCCATTTTTCTCCACCTTATTTCTCCACTCACTTTTTATATTATTTCTTTCACTTATTTTCCACATTAACTTTTACTATTTACTATATTTTATTTCACCTACTTTCTCCACCAACTTTTTATATTATTTCTTTCACTTAATTTCCACACCTAATTTCTCCACCAACTTTTTATATTATTTCTTTCACTTATTTTCCACATTAACTTTTACTATTCACTATATTTTATTTCACCTAATTTCTCCACCAACTTTTTATATTATTTCTTTCACTTAATTTCCACACCTAATTTCTCCACCAACTTTTTATATTATTTCTTTCACTTATTTTCCACATTAACTTTTACTATTCACTATATTTTATTTCACCTAATTTCTCCACCAACTTTTTATATTATTTCTTCTACTTAATTTCCACACCTAATTTCTCCACCAACTTTTTATATTATTTCTTCCACTTAATTTCCACACCTAATTTCTCCATCAACTTTTTATATTATTTCTTTCACTTATTTTCCACATTAACTTTTTCTATTCATCTTTTTTTAATTATATTTTATTTCCTCTAAATTTTCCACCAACTTATTATATTATTTTTATTCATCAACTTTCTTCATCCTTAACTCTATAAATACCTACATTCCCTTCACTTCACACACACACAATTTACATAATATCCATCTCTTCTCTCTCAAAATCTCTTCATTCCATCCCAAAACTCTACTTCATTTTTCTCTCACATTTTACTATTTCTTAATCTCTCTATACATAATAAATCCCATACCTCATTTCTACCATAAAGTTATCTTCTTCATCTTCCATCTATCTTTCTCACAACTTATTACAAGTAAGGTTTTATTTCATCACACAAATCTTCAACAAGGTACACATTTTCTCTTCATTCTATTTATATATGCATTTTTGATCATTTTTTTAGTTTATAAATTCATCTTGTTTTCTATCACAATTTTATCCTATGTTTTTTTTTACAATTTTATGTCATAGATATTTCAACTTATCTCTCTTCTTAATAAAAAGAAAAGTAAAATATAAAAATTAAAGATACAAAGAAAAATACAAAATAAAAAAATTAAAAATTACAAAAATATGTTTTAAAGGTTTAGGCACATGTGTGATCGCACGCATCGTCCTTGTGCCAAAAACCTTTTCTCTTTCTTCAAAAAATGTCAAAAATACGTTTCAAAGGTTTAAGCACATGTGTGATCGCACGCATCGTCCTTGTGCTAAAAACCTTTTCTCTCTTTTAAATAAAATTACAAAAATATGTTTTAAAGGTTTAGGCACATGTGTGATCACACGCATCGTCCTTGTGCTAAAACCCTTTTCATTCTCCTAAATAAAAAAGTACCAAAAAAAAATATAAAATCTTCAAAAACTAAAAAACATCTATTTTTCAAACTACAAACAATATCGCCTGTGCAGAACTACGTGATCCTTGATTCTCCATCAAAAGTGGAGATACGTAGGAGCAAGGCCAGACCTTGTCAGGTTCATTTCCCCAAAAATTGCCAGAACTACGTGATCCTTGATTCTCCATCAAAAGTGGAGATACGTAGGAGCAAGGCCAGTCCTTGTCAGGTTCACTCTCCCAAAAATCCAAATTTATCCATAATCATTTTCCAAACAAATTTTCTAAACAATTTCTCAAACAATATTTTCAAGCAGTTTCTAAACGAACTACGGAACCCTGATTTCTCATTCAAAATGAGAATACGTAGGAGCAAGGTCAATCCTTGTCGGGCCCAAAAAACTAAAAAATATTGTTTGTTTCTTTAGAATCTTATTTTAGGAGATAGTTAAACATTTTGAAAACCACATCATATTCGCATATTTAGTTAAAGGTACTGCCTTAGGGCAGGCGTTGTAGGGTGCTAATACCTTCCCTACACGTAACCGACTCCCGAACCAAGAATCTCAGTTTCGCAGACCATGCCTTATCATTTTATGGTTTTTCCGTAGTTTTCCAGAATAAACTATGGTGGCGACTCCAAATCTCCTCTTTTTCAAAAACTTGTTTTCTTTTTTCGGATCGTCGTCCCGTCGCGATCCCGGTTGTGACAGATGGCGACTCCACTAGGGAATGCTAGAGAGTCAGGCCATTTAATTAGATATGCGAATTTGAGGTGGTTTTTCCCCTTTCCCTTATCTACGATTGATATTTGAAATAGTCGCATGTGAGTTTTTTTAGGTATTCTTTATCTTTGAAGTAATTGTTCCTTATCTATGTCTGATATATCTACTTATTTGTGTTTATGTTGCGAGTGTACTTTTGCATTATAATCTCCCTTTACACACTTTATGCATATCATGAGTGGGGCCCTATACCCGGGTCTGAGCGCAACTTAGAATTAGAGGGGTTGTGTAGCGGTGTCACTCTGGGATGTACTTCCTGTTTAGCTATCGTGAGAACCCCAGCTAGAGTCTGTTCTCTTCATTTGTGTCTCCGCATCTAGTTGATTACTCTGACTGTTGTGGAGAAACAATGAAAAGAGCCATAGCTCTGGTGGCCTTGATTTAAGCATTAGGGAACCATCCTTGTGAGTGCATATCTTTGGCCTTAGAACTTTAAGTTATTCAACCTCTGATACGGCACAAAAGGGAGACTATTTTGTTTCAGTTTGTCTGTCATTTCCTATTTTACAAAAAATTTGTCATGTTTCTTTTAAATAAAAAAAGAGAAAAATATGAAAATAAAAGATAAAATTAATGTTCTCGGAATCATTCAAAAAAAAAGAAAAAAATTAGAATTTTTTAAAATATTTTTAGGGCATGAAAAATCTTAAAAAAAAAATTAATTAATTAAGTGTACATATTTTGGGGCAATATAGATCATCCTTTCGAATTTCTGGACATCATTTTTCATACAAATAAAATGTGAAATATTGTTATCTTTCAAAAAAAAATTTGCTTTGAACGTGCAATATTTTCCTCTTCGAAGTAGTTAATTTTTCGCACAGGTATATATATTTACTTTTCTTAATTTAAAAAAAAATTTAAAAATTTAACTCATTAAAAAAATATTCTTTAAAAAAAAAAAGAACTGAAAACTTTTTTTTGGCTTTGAGAACAGTTCTTGGGCTCGTTAGACTCAATTGACGGTTATGTTTTTCTTGAGTCTGATTTCACTAAAAAAACGAAAAATTATATTTTTGGGGCATGAAAAATCATAAAAGGATTTTTTAAATTGTACATATTTTGGGGATCATTATTGCGAATATCATATTTGAATAAAATTGTTGTTATCTTCCAAAAAAAAACATCTGAGAATGAAAGATGAACAGTTTTTGAGCCCATTAGGCCCCGTTGTCATATGTGGTTTCTCTTGAACCAGTGCATCTGAATTTCTAAAAAAATAAAAATACATGTTTATGTAGATTTTGTGTTTTCAATTCATAATTTCCCTTTCCATTTGTGTGAACGAGTATTTGTGCAAAAAATAAAAATAGAGGAATTCAGACCCTTGTCTGAAGATTTTGTCATGGTTGTAAAAAGAATAGAGTTGGGCCCATTAAGTCTAGTAGTGTTGCAAAATTTTCTTTAGTTCAATCTTGTGAAATCCTCTCATAACAAAAAGTGAAAAAATGAATTTCTTTTAGCTTGTACCATAAAATATGAAAAAATGAAAAAAATATTTTCTTTGTCATTTTCTTGTGTCAAGCTTTCACGGCTCAGGTCATCTGATCCATTGGGTCAATATGCCTGGTAAGTCCAACTTCCTTCTATGTCAATTCTCTTCAGGTCCAATCCGATTTGGATTTTTTTTCTCGTGTCAAAAAGAAAAGTCCAATTCTTAGCTCATTAAGTCCATTTCTCGTTCTCTATTAAAAAAATATACAAAAATATTTCCTTCAATAAACTGCATAATTTTTCCTCATTAACACATTTTTCATTCATAAAATAAAATGCAGCATAAGTTTGAAAATACAAAAAGATTTCTTTCAGTGAGTTGCATAATTTTCTCTCATTAGCATATTTTTCATTCATTAAATAAAGAGGAATATAAGTGTGAAAAATACAAAAATATTTCTTTCAATAAGTGCATCAGTTTTCGTTTCATGATGCATATTTCCATTAAAAAAAAAGGGATAGCCCAAGTGAAAAAATACAAAAAAAAAAATATGTTTGAATGATTTGCATGATTTCTTCATAAAAGAATGATGCACAATTTTGAAAATTAAAAAAGATTTATTTCAGTTAGTTTCATCATTACATTTCTGTATTCATAAAGAAAAAAGAGAGAACACAAATTTGAAAAATTCAAAAAGATAATTGAGTCAATTGTTTTCGAGGTAAGTCATCAAGTTTATGTTATTCTAAGAATAAAAAGAAAATGGATGTCATTCTTTGTTGGGTCAGATAATTGGGTCACATTTGCCATTTGAACCTCAGTGTGTGCATTGCTTGAGAATACTTATTCCTTAGTAATATCCATCATCGGCCTTAATTGAACCTTTGTTTGTAAACATCTACCTGTTAGCCTTAGTTGAGCCTTTGTTTGAAAACATCATCCTTCAGCCCTCGCCAAACCAAAGATTGACCCAATCATGTTCTTGAGCCCAAATAATTAACACCAAGTTTTACACTGGGGCAGATTTTCCGTTACCTCCACTGGCTTTCGTTTGGGAGATCCTGGAATCCGTTGTGACAAAAAAAAAACAAAAAAAAAAGAAGAAAAAGGATGAAAAATAACTCTTGTTGAGATCATTTAGTCTTGTCTCCTAATTAATCTTTTGAAAATAAAACAACCAAAATTTGAAATGATGTGTGGCCATCTTTCTTCATCCAAAAAAAAAAACAAAAACAAAAAATATATCCGTTGATACCAAATTTGAGCCAATAAGAAATTTCTTTTCAAAATTTTACCCAAACAAGGGTTACCATCACGGTAGAAGTCGACTCAAATCGCAGGAAGAACACACTTAGTGATCAAATGAAGAGAATTCCTCAAAAGTGAAGCAAAAATGGAAAGAATCACAAAGTGATGGCAAACAAAGAATGAAATTTGAGAAAGGGCAAAATAGTCAAAACAGATTTGACGAATAATCGATACAAGGTGTAGATGGTAACTCTTGTAACCCACAAACATTTATTTGACCCTTTATATCCTTTCTTTCAATACCCCTCAGCCAAAGCCACATTACAAGCCCAATAAAAGTCCACACAGATTGAATAATGGTTGCTTAAATTTTCATAAAGCTTAATTTTGAGACAAGACAAAATGACTAACAATGCAATTAAAAAAAATGATGAAAAAAAAAAGAAAAATGTCCTCGGAAGAAGGGAACTCCCTGTTGATCAAAATTACAAAGGAAAATCAAGCCAATTTGGGCAATCCTTTCAAGCCAATCATTTCCATATCCATTTCAAATTTCTGAACAAATTCATATCCCTTTCAAACTCTTCCCCCGGGTCCCAAACTTGGGGAAACTTTGTGAGTTTTACATAACCTTTTCGCCTGTTTCTCCGAAACTAGGCCCACTTTGAGAGTTTCATGTGTTTCGGCCGAGCCCATTTAGAATATTGGGCAACTTTGTTAATCTCAAAGTTGTTTCATGTGTATATTCAAAGTTCTTACCAAGAACGGGGCATCCCTTGTTGGGCCTCTCAGATTTGTCCGCACTAAAATTCATAAATCCACCCTCAAAACAGGGGCAGACACTTTGGGGCTCTGAGTCCATCATTCGTAAACCCAAAATGGGGGGCAACTTCTTTTTGAACCTCACTTAAGTGACTCATACCCAAAACCAGGGGCAATTTTGCAAAAGTTATATGAATTTCACACCCTCACAATTCACAGATACATTTGTCCACACCTATCTTTTTACCATGCCCCCAAACTGGGGCAACTTCTGAGTATCTACGACTTCACATTGGCATTTGTAATTGTTTTAAGGAGTAAGAGGCCCAAGTAGCCAACCCGGTACTCTCCAAATCCTTCCACATATTTGTCCCAACCCTTGATATCAAGCATGTACGCACTAATATTTCGTCAAGAAATTTCTAGCACAGAAGCTTCATTTTGAACATTTGACTTTAGAATTGGACATCCATTGTAAAAAAGAAAATGAAAGTCTAAATCTTCATAAAATTGATGATTTCAAAGAAAACAAATTGACTCACTAAAAAAAAAGAGTCATAGTTTTATAATCTTCTATCATGGATCAAAAGTCAACATCATGTACATATTTTCATGAATGTTTATCAAATCTTCTTCCTTCAAAAAGAAAAAAAAAATCAAAATGCCTCAAAGTTTTCTCCTCCAATTTCAAAATTACATATTTTCACCAAATCTTCTTTTTTTCAAAAAGACAAAAAAAATCAACGTGCATCAAAGTTTTCTCCTCCAATTTCAAAATTTACATTAATTATGTTTCTCTTGCATATCGAGGTTTCAAAATCCTAATCCTTGTACAAAGATGCAACACCTTGTTTAATCATATTTTCAACCTTGAGCAAAAGTTTTAAAACCTTGTTCCTCATTTCATAAAAAAAAAATAACAAAAAAAAAAACAAAACAAAGCAAACGTTTTCATGTATCTATCAAAAAGAAAGTATTTCTCATCGAAATCCTCTTCATTCACATGAATGGTTATCAATTTCCTTCTTCAAAAAAAAAACAAAAAAAAAACAAAAAAAAAGAACAAAGAAAACACAAAAAGAACAACATTCAGATTTTCTCTATCAAGCCATATTGTTTCATGTCGATCGAGCTTTCAAATTTGTGTCAAAATTACAAAACATTTCAGGTTTCAAGAATTTCAAAATTCGAAAGCCTAGTTTCTACACTGGCCCCCAAAGCCCAATTTCTACACTGGCCCACAAAATGAAAGGTTTCAACACCTTGATGTCTTTTCAAAAATCAAATTTCTGTCAAAGTTACAAAACATTTCACAAATTACAAGTTTCAAGAATTTCAAAATTTGAAAGCCCAGTTTCCATACTGGCCCCCAAAGCCCAGTTTCCATACTGGCCCCTAAGCCCAGTTTCCACACTGGCCAACATTTCTCAAATTACAAGTTTCAAGAATTTCAAAATTTGAAAGCCCAGTTTCCATGCTGGCCCACAAACCCCAATTTTTACATTGGCTCCCAAAGCCCAGTTTACACACTGGCCCCCCAAGCCCAGTTTTCACACTAGCCCCAAGCCCAGTTTTCACGCTGGCCCCAAGCCCAGTTTTCACACTGGCCCCCAAAGCCCAGCTTCCACGCTGGCCCCAAAGCCCAGTTTTCACACTGGCCCCCAAGCCCAGTTTCCACACTGGCCCCAAGCCCAGTTTCCACGCTGGCCCCAAGCCCAGTTTTCACACTGGCCCCCAAAGCCCAGTTTCCACACTGGCCCCAAAGCCCAGTTTTCACACTGGCCCCCAAGCCCAGTTTTCACACTGGCCCCAAGCCTAGCTTTCACACTGGCCCCCAAAGCCCAGCTTCCACGCTGGCCCCAAAGCTAGTTTTCACACTGGCCCCCAAGCCCAGTTTTCACACTGGCCCCCAAAGCCCAGTTTCCACACTGGCCCCCAAGCCCAGCTTCCACGCTGGCCCCTAAGCCCAGTTTTCACACTGGCCCCAAGCCCAGTTTTCACACTGGCCCCAAGCCCAGTTTTCACACTGGCCTCAAGCCCAGCTTCCACGCTGGCCCCCAAGCCCAGTTTTCACGCTGGCCCTTAAGTTCAATTTTTTCCTCGCCCTTAAGTTAAATTTTTGCCTCACCCTTAAGTTCAATTTTTTTTGCATCGTGATTCTATTCATCTTACGTACTTGAATCGATTGTTATTCTCCCCCTTTCTCTTTGAAACCCAGACGAAATTAGTATTTCTATCTTTACTTATCTTTTACTCTGATAATATACAAACGTTGTTTGTCATATTATCTAGTAAAATCTAAGTAAAGAGGGGCAGCTGTCAATACCCAATTTCGTCCGGGTAAATAAAATTCATCACAAAATAAATAAAAAAAAAACATAAAAAACCAAAATGAAAAATACTATTTATTTTACTTTTTGCACCCCCAAATTTTCTTTTAAACACTTAATCCAATGGCCCAAAATAATCTCACTTTTTTACTTCCTCACCACCCATCTTTTCTTATCACACCCCATTCTCCACATCACCATCCACCTCACCCTCCACATCATCTACCTTTTTCATTTACTTTTTCCACATCATTTCCATATTAATTTTATATATCAACTTTTCTAATTTTTCCACTTACCTTTTTTAATTATATCTTCTCCATCAACATTTTTTATTATCCATTTTTCTCCACCTTATTTCTCCACTCACTTTTTATATTATTTCTTTCACTTATTTTCCACATTAACTTTTACTATTTACTATATTTTATTTCACCTACTTTCTCCACCAACTTTTTATATTATTTCTTTCACTTAATTTCCACACCTAATTTCTCCACCAACTTTTTATATTATTTCTTTCACTTATTTTCCACATTAACTTTTACTATTCACTATATTTTATTTCACCTAATTTCTCCACCAACTTTTTATATTATTTCTTTCACTTAATTTCCACACCTAATTTCTCCACCAACTTTTTATATTATTTCTTTCACTTATTTTCCACATTAACTTTTACTATTCACTATATTTTATTTCACCTAATTTCTCCACCAACTTTTTATATTATTTCTTCTACTTAATTTCCACACCTAATTTCTCCACCAACTTTTTATATTATTTCTTCCACTTAATTTCCACACCTAATTTCTCCATCAACTTTTTATATTATTTCTTTCACTTATTTTCCACATTAACTTTTTCTATTCATCTTTTTTTAATTATATTTTATTTCCTCTAAATTTTCCACCAACTTATTATATTATTTTTATTCATCAACTTTCTTCATCCTTAACTCTATAAATACCTACATTCCCTTCACTTCACACACACACAATTTACATAATATCCATCTCTTCTCTCTCAAAATCTCTTCATTCCATCCCAAAACTCTACTTCATTTTTCTCTCACATTTTACTATTTCTTAATCTCTCTATACATAATAAATCACATACCTCATTTCTACCATAAAGTTATCTTCTTCATCTTCCATCTATCTTTCTCACAACTTATTACAAGTAAGGTTTTATTTCATCACACAAATCTTCAACAAGGTACACATTTTCTCTTCATTCTATTTATATATGCATTTTTGATCATTTTTTTAGTTTATAAATTCATCTTGTTTTCTATCACAATTTTATCCTATGTTTTTTTTTTACAATTTTATGTCATAGATATTTCAACTTATCTCTCTTCTTAATAAAAAGAAAAGTAAAATATAAAAATTAAAGATAAAAAGAAAAATACAAAATAAAAAAATTAAAAATTACAAAAATATGTTTTAAAGGTTTAGGCACATGTGTGATCGCACGCATCGTCCTTGTGCCAAAAACCTTTTCTCTTTCTTCAAAAAATGTCAAAAATACGTTTCAAAGGTTTAAGCACATGTGTGATCGGAGCTACGTGATCCTTGATTCTCCATCAAAAGTGGAGATACGTAGGAGCAAGGCCAGACCTTGTCAGGTTCATTTCCCCAAAAATTGCCAGAACTACGTGATCCTTGATTCTCCATCAAAAGTGGAGATACGTAGGAGCAAGGCCAGTCCTTGTCAGGTTCACTCTCCCAAAAATCCAAATTTATCCATAATCATTTTCCAAACAAATTTTCTAAACAATTTCTCAAACAATATTTTCAAGCAGTTTCTAAACGAACTACGGAACCCTGATTTCTCATTCAAAATGAGAATACGTAGGAGCAAGGTCAATCCTTGTCGGGCCCAAAAAACTAAAAAATATTGTTTGTTTCTTTAGAATCTTATTTTAGGGGATAGTTAAACATTTTGAAAACCACATCATATTCGCATATTTAGTTAAAGGTACTGCCTTAGGGCAGGCGTTGTAGGGTGCTAATACCTTCCCTACACGTAACCGACTCCCGAACCAAGAATCTCAGTTTCGCAGACCATGCCTTATCATTTTATGGTTTTTCCGTAGTTTTCCAGAATAAACTATGGTGGCGACTCCAAATCTCCTCTTTTTCAAAAACTTGTTTTCTTTTTTCGGATCGTCGTCCCGTCGCGATCCCGGTTGCGACAGTGTGATAACTTGATTAATTAAGACTTAAAGAAAACGAGATAATTGGTTTCAAATGCAAAAACAGAAAATTAAATATGAATGCAAGTTGATCGATAGCAGAGTAGCACAATGATGAACGAATGTTGATTAATATGAGATAAGTATGTTTTTGTGGTTATATTTCACCAACTTCCCTCTCATGTATATAAGAATTCTTCTTCATGCATTAATGTTAACGTCACTCACTAAATCACTTAAACCCGATCCCTCGACGAAATAAGCTTGTCCTTAATTACCAGTTCATACAATTCCTAGCATTCCTAGTAATTAATTATGAAGATCAAGAGCTTAAGACGACCAAGACTCATACCCTCATCCTTGAGAAATATTACTCTTTGGAGTAATTCAACAAGAACCTGAATTGTAAGGAACCTCCCGACACTCATGCAATTCATAAATCATGTTATTGAATGAGTAAAACAAAGCAAGCGTTGTAACAGATGAATTAGTCTAACAATTAATGAAAAAGCATATATTATCAAGAATTAATTCAAATACATGAGAGTTCACAAGGTTACGTCATCCCCCAACAACAAATATAAGTTAGTTCACATAGACATGGTGAAACTAGATGAATAATATAGAGAAGAATGAGATAGGAAAACCCTAAAAATTGGAGAAGGAAGTTCCCACATCCAAATCCGCCTCTAGAGACTGAAAGAGTATGTTGTTGCACTCCTCCTGCCAAAGATACAAAACCTAGGGCGTCTCGGTCCTTTAAATAGAGTCAAATCAAAACAGAAACAAGGTTCGGTGCATGTCGCTGGCGCTCAAGCGCCTGGGCGTCGAACGGTACTTTCTGGCACTTAAGCGCCCAAAAGGGGCGCCCAGGCGGTGTGTTGTGCACTTCTGGCGCTCAAGCCCCTTTCAGGGGCCCCCAAGCCTCACGGATTTTTTCAGCACTGCATTTTTTTCTCTTTTTCTACAGTTCTGCTCGCTCCTTGTGTTCCGACTCCTTCATACTTTGACTCCTCTTCCAAATAACTTCATTAACCTACTAAAACAAGGGAATTTAGTCATAAAATCAATCTTATATAAAATGGTAAGACCAAGTATCGTGTCCCAAGAGACTCTCGGCATTAGACAATCATGTTATAACTTGATTAATTCAGACTTAAAGAAAACGAGATCAGTGGTTTCAAATGCAAAAACAGAAAATTAAATATGAATGCAAGTTGATCGATAGCAGAGTAGCACAATGATGAGCGGATGTTGTTTAATATGAGATGAGTATGTTGTTGGGGTTAGATTTCACCAAGTTCACTCTCATGTACATAAGAATTCTTCTTCATGCATTAATGTTAACATCACTCATGAATTCTTCTTCCAGATGACGCCCAAGCTTCGAGCTTCCTGCGCTCAAGCGCCTTAAAAGGGGCACCTGGGCAGTGAACGGTGGTTTCCTGCGCTCAAGCCTCCAAAAAAGGCACCCAAGCTTCGAGCACTCCTCACTTCTGGTGCTTTTCTAGGCCTTTTTGAGCTTCATCTCCATGGCACTTCATCCCTGCTTTCCATATTATCTCATTTTCTATCAAAACAAGGAGAATTACTCATAAAATCATTGAATTCAACCTAAGCAGAAAAAGGTGCATTTAGTATCAAAATTACATCACAGATAACGATATTTTCAACCGTTATCACAATCCCCAACTTAGAACTTTTCTTGTCCTCAAGCAAAACAGATTGTAACTCAAGTTTTCAGAACAATTACTACAATGATTCAACATTTTTCAAAAAAAATTTCTTCCAGCACAAGAAATAACTTTTATCAACTTATCATAAGGATGTTAGTTAAGATGTGCATATGCCTTAATCCAATCAAAATCAATGAGATGCTCATATAATTCAACAGATGATATCCTTAAGAATGATTAATCAACCAAGCAAAGATGTAAGCAGAAATTCAAAGAACTACTCCTCACCAAGGAAAGTGTTTCACTCAAGCACTCAAAAGTGTATTACTCAAGCACTCAAAAGTGTATCACTCAAGCACTCAAAAGTGTATCACTCAACTCAAAGGTGTATAGTGAGGTGTTGGTGTCTTTTTCACTCTGTTATCACAGTGACAAACAAATTAACTTTGCCTTTCATTTAACCACAATCAAACAAACTCACAAGTAAGTTCTCATCACAACGGCCTTTTATGGCTGGTAACATGGTTGGGCTAGGAAGGAAATTGGTTTTTCTGGTCAGCAAAATCCTTGAGTTAAGAGAGACATTTATGATTTCATCATTCAAACACAAACTCTCTTTCTTTTTCCCAGCTTTCCCTTGCATTGAGATTTTCTTTTCTTTTCTTTTCATTTTTCTTTTTCTTTTGCTTTTGCTTTTCAAGTACTCACTCCTTAGCTCAATGCTTTTTCTTTCTCCTTTCTCAATCTTTCCAGCAACCCCAAACTTGAACCTTTTGATGAAAAAATTATGAACACTGAAAAATGGCGCCAAAAACTTGTTTAACAATCGGCAAGTGTGACTGAATCGTATCAAGTAATAAAACTCGGTAAGACCAAGTATCGTTTTCCCAAAGGACTCACGGCCTAGTTAGCTATATGATTTGTTGATTATTTAAGACTTGTTAACAATTGATTGTAGGGTTTAAATGCAAAAGACAATAATTAAACATGTATGCATGAATTTGATCAATGGAAAAGAGGAATACAAACACTTTAATGAATTAGATGGATGAGTATGTTGTTGGGGTTATCAATTTCATCTTATCCACTCTCATATACTTTAGGATTTCATCATTCTTTTCATTAATTGCTAATGTCACTCTCTAAATCACCTTGCAAGAAGGCCTATCCTTAATTACGAGTTCATACAATTCCTAGCATCCCTAATAATTAATTCTGAAGTGCAGAAGCTTAACGACAACCAACCCTCATATTCCTATGTCTAGGCAATATGCTATTGGGAGAAATTCCCCGGATCTAGATTTCCCCGTACGTTCCCATATCGACAAAATCAATAATCATGGCATTGAATGAGTTAAACAATGCAAGCTTTAAGCAAAGAGGAAAACCCCTAACTAATGATGAAAGAAAGCATGTATCTTAAAATAAGATGTTAAAACACAAATTCCATATATGAGAGTTTCACAAGACTACATTGATTCCCCAACAACAATACAAGGTTTAGTTCACCATATTCATGGTGAAACTAGATGAACAATAATGAAATAAGGAAAGATAGAACCCTAGAAAGATGAGGAGGTAGCCTGAGCATCCAAGATCTTCCTTCAAGGGGTGGAAAAGTGAGTGTTTGCTTCGTCTCAGCCGAAGATACAAACCCTAGGAACACCTAAAGCTTATATACTATTCGTAAAATTACAGAAAAGTGGGCCTAAGCCCAAAAGAGTGCCGCTCAGCGGTAAACTACCGCTCAGCGGTAAGTGCGTGAGTTGATTCTTCCCCCTCAGCGGCATTTTCACCCCTCAGCGGCATTTTCACCCCTCAGCGGATCCAACGTGAGTTCCTGAGTGCCGCTCAGCGGTAAACTGCCGCTGAGCGGTAGTTGCGACTTCTCCTTTTGCACTTTTTTATGTCTTTTCTGATTCCATCTCTATCCTTCTTCACTTCTTTCACCAAATTCACCTTAAAACCTGCATAAAACACTAAAATCAAGCATAAACCTGTCCAACTCTCTTATATCTAAAAATATGATCAAAAGCATGATTTCAAGCTAGTTTCTAAGTGTTAAAGGTTGCTTTTAGTATCAATTTTAAGCATGAAAATAACAGTTTTTCAATTGTTATCACCTTTGTCAATACCTCATCAAATGTTCTCAACTAAACTTAAGGTAAAGATTTTCAAAAAAAGGTTTTTCAAACATACATAAGGCTCAAGGTTAAAAGGTTAGAACAATTTATTCTCTTTTCAGTTGGCAAAAATTCATGTGAAGGCTAAAAGAATAAGGGACAACAAAAGATGGCCTTGATCATATGAAACTTGCAAGCAATTAGTTCAATCATAGAGTATTTGGGCAAAATCTTTCATGCTTCCAAAGTAATAGAAATTATTCACAAAAAACTCTGAAGCTCAAATCTCACATAGGTAAACTCACAAGTCCCAGAATTCAGAAAAACACCCTGCTCAGTATCTCAATCAAGTTTTACCTCAAGCACATGTTTCATACACTGTGAGCCATCACCTGTATCTCAACACATCATGCATCATCTCAACATCAATCAATACACTAGAATATTACAAAGTAATACTCATCACAAAACACAGTACAATTGAATGAAAGTAGTGTAATTCATTCAAGTAGAGTACAATAGCAAAACAAATGATCAAAAGGAAAAGTTTAGAAAGTTGGGTTGCCTCCCAAGAAGTGCTTCTTTAACATTACTAGCTTGACCCAATAAGCTCATGTCACATCTTTGATCTTGGTGTCATCTTTTCCTTCTCCACACCAACTGATCTTTAGTAGCTTAATGTTCACCTTTTTTATTCTCTTGGAAATTGGAGATTCAATCTCTATCAGTCCATCAGTTCTGAGTTCTTTCACAACCCACAACTTTTTGTTGAATCTCACTAGCATGCCTGGTCTAAGTTCTTCATGTTTCTCTAGGGAGTCTTGATGAACACTTTTTTCTTTGTTGTCTTTTTCTTCTTCCTTTACCTGTGACAAAAAACACTTTTTACCTTTCTTGCCTGGCTTGGCAGCTTTAGTACTAGTCTCTTGTGCATCTCCACATGCAGCTTTGAGACTAGTCTTCTTCACCTGGATTTTCTACTTAGCATTGAGGACATTGAAAATCACCTCCTCTTCTTGGTCTTTAAGTGATATAGTTCCATCATCAACATTGATGATCATCTTGGCCGTTTTCATGAATGGCCTTCCAAGAATAATAGGGATCTCCAAATCTTCCTCCATCTTCATTACTCCAAAGTCTACCAGGAATCTGAGGTTGTCAGTTTGAACCATCACATCTTCCACCACACCATAGGGATTTTTGGTGAATCCATCCACCATAAACAGAGTCATCCTTGTAGGCTTGACTTCAAGACCACTGATAAACATATTTTTAAAAACTTGTTAAGACCTCGACAAGTGTACCGAATCGTATCAAGTAATAATAAATGGTAAGACCAAGTATCATTTCCCAAGAGACTCACGACCCTAAACAATTATGTGATTACTCAACTAATTAAGACTTTAAAGAACAAATTTTGGGGTTTTTGGATGCAAATGCAATAAAATAAACATGAATGAAATTTGATCAATTGAGACTAAACACAAGAATGAATGGATAAAGTTGATGTATTGTTGTTGGGTTTAGATTTCACCTAATTTACTCTCATGCATATATGAATTCATCTTTCTTCATTAATGTTAATGTCACTTTTTAATTTACCTTAAACCCGATGTCTGGGTGAAGAAAGCTTAATCCTAGTTCACAATGTCTTGTCTCCCTAGCAATTAATCATGCATTACATTCGCACAGAAGCTTAAAGGCAATCGATCCTCCTATTCCTATGTCTAGGTAATATTGCTTCCGGGAGAATTTCCCCAGTTCTAGATTTCCCCATATGTGTCCATATCGACAAAATCAAAGATCATGCAATTGAATGAGTTAAACAAAGCTTGCAAATAGTAAAGAGGAAAAACCCTAACAATTAATGAAGTAAAGCATATAGAATACATGAGAGTTTAAGAGGTTACATCTTTCCCCACAACAAATAAGGTTTAGTTCCCCATTATCATGGAGAAACTAGATGAACAATGAAAGAATGAGAAAATGAAAGAGATAGAAAAACCTTAGAAAGAGAAGAGGAGACTCCCGCATCCCCAATAAATCTGCCCCCTAAGGGGTGAAAAGTGTGTTTTTGTGCTCAAGCCATCAAAAGTTATCATCCCTAGGATGTGCAAGTCCTTAAATAAAACATAAAAATAACAAAAAACAGGTCCAAGCCCATAAAAATGGCACTCAGCGGCACTTTTGCCGCTTAGCGGTAAGTGCAGCTCTTCAGAATGAAGCTCAGTTCCATTTTTAGCCCTCAGCAGTGATTTTGGCACATCAAAACTGTCGTTCAGCGGTAATTACCGCTCAACGCAACTTTTTCTGCACTCTGGTTGACTTTTCTGCATTCTGGTTGACTTTTCTGCATTCCAACCATTCGGTACTTTAACTCTTCTTTTCAAATCATTCCAATAGCCTACGAAATTAAGGGATTCTAGCACAAAACCATTAAATTCACCTTCAACTCTCTTATTCACAAAACTAAAGCAAAAACATGAGTTCAAGCAAGCTTCTAAGTCAAAAAGGGTGTTTTTAATATAAAAATTAAGTATAAAAATAGTAGTTTTTCAACCGTTATCAACCAACAATCTTTTCAAGAACAGATAAGGGCATCAAATTGATACTGGACCCTAAATCAATTAGGGTTTTCCCTATTTTATTGCTCTTGATAGTGCAAGGAATGGTGAAACTTCCTGGATCTTAGGAGGAAGTGTCTTATGCAAGATCACACTGCACTCTCCCTGCACAAGTTAGAGAAAAAATAGCAGAGTTGATAAGTGAATTAAAAGTTCAAAGATAGGAATAACAATCATGTCATCCTAGTAATGACATAAGTCAAATGAAAGAATTTAGATAAAATAAAAAGATATTTTAAATACAATAAAACATTTTTTTAACAGTAACTTAATTAAAATTATACTAATTTAAATGTTATTTAAAAATTAACTAAGTTATAATAAATTAAAATTCTTTGAAATATAAAGTTGTAATTGTTGGATAGCATTGATTATGGATATAGAACATCTCGCCAACCATTTCTTTTGGCATAATGGGATATTCAAACATATTTCCCAAGGCTTGACTCATATATATGCTTGATTATAACGTGAAGATATAAAGTATTGTTGTTCACACAAGATAAAAGACATAGTAGACACAAGATGACTATGCATGGTTACTATAATCTTATTTCTTACATATGTAGCATACGAATCGCTGAAATTTTTCTTGTGCATGAATCATTGAAAATTCAGACCTTTGACCACTGTGCACTAGGAAAAGGATATAAAGTCAAAATACAACACATTCCTGATATTGTTTGTTTTTTGTTTGGGTGATTTCAAGGATTGCCATCTCTAGAACTTGTAAGATAAATTTTATAAGTTTCAATTAATTAATTGGAATTTCCATTCTATACGATTTTCTCGTTATAATATTTAAAAATTAAAATAAAATATTATAAAAATAAAAAGTTCATTTTTTTATCATAGCTATAACTTTCATCCAATGGATTAAACATAATTACTAAAATAAAAGTTTTATATTACAGTAAAATATTAAAAATATGTGATAAAATAAAATATGTAAATTAAGACCTGATGTTCACATAATTTCTTGTCATGGAAATAACTTAATTTTACTTTAAAATTTATGTTAAATTCTTTGTTTTACTTCAAAAATGTATTCTATACAAATCAAACTAAGGATTTTCTTGCAAATTTAAATTGGGTTGCTATCTAAACTGTCCACAAATTATATTTAAAACAAAAATCACACTAGGTTGAAGATAAAAATATTAGTACGTAGTAGATTTTGAAAAGAAGTAAAAGTAAAAGTACCGTTCTAAAATTAAAATTAATGAACTATGTTTTATAAGTTATTTCATATGATTTTTTAATCTAACTTATAATTCACATACAAACTAATTTTAATTTATAAAAAAAAAAATCCTTTTTCTTTATTTTGTTTATAGAAGTGCTGATAGAAAATTTTCCCCAGAAAGACCACCATCTAAAATAAAACAAACAAATAACAATTGCCCAAGGCAGAAGCTGAAGCAACCAAGAATCTCTACATAAACCACCACAACAATTCCCTTCAATGCAAACCAATTCACATTCCTCTTTACAATCTCACTCCAAAAACTCACTAACCAAACAATGGCTTTCACCAGCCAAAGAAAACAGAACATGCTTGCCATTATCCTCCTCCTTCAACTTGGGATTTCCCAAGTGATGTCCCGCAAACTGCATGAAACATCCTTGAGAGAAGGACATGAACAATGGATGGTACGATATGGCAGAGTGTACGAGGATGCTGCAGAGAAGGAAAAACGTTTCCAGATATTCAAGGACAATGTGGAGTTCATTGAATCATCCAATGCTGCTGGGAACAAACCCTACCAGCTCGGTGTTAATCACTTTGCTGACCTCACACTTGAGGAATTCAAGGCTTTGCGTAAGGGACTGAAGAGCCCTCGTGAATTTAGCACAACACCGTTTAAGTATGAACACGTGACTGCTATTCCTCAAGCTGTAGACTGGAGGACAGAAGGAGCTGTTACTCCAGTCAAAGACCAAGGTGACTGTGGTAAGATAAACGAGATCATACAATCAGTACTTCATTTATTTTTGCTCAATTTACTATTAATGTTATCAACTTTTTAATTACTTCTTGTTCTTTCTTTAATACCATATTTCAGCATAAAACTATTTTTTTTTTTTGTGAAAATTTATGTAATCAGTTATTTTCTAGAGACGTGAATTAAAAACATAAAAATATAAACAGATAAAACAAGACGGGGTATATATTAATAGGTTCATATAGTCACCCCCATATAATTCGGAAGAAATGAACAGATATAAAATTTACAGAAAGACTAATTTAATTAAAAAAAACATTCCAAATTTTTAATTACTAAAATTACATTAAATCATGGTTATTATTTTGAAAGATGAATATACATTTGTATCTTTGATTATTTAAAGGAGACTCAATAATCACTTTAATGAATCCTAAAAAACTAGTAAAATTTAAAAAATTGTTTTTAAAAGTATAATTTGTTATTCACTATACTTCAAAATGTAAAAAATAAAAAAAATTATAGAGATACACTTTGATTCCATATACATCTATTAAACACTCTTATCTTTTCTTATCACTTCATATATCTTATAATAAATTTATTGCTTTCATTCCCTGTTTAAGTGCATATCAAGTGTTTATTTTTTCTTTACAAGATCCATTTTTCAAATTAAAAGTTATACTTTTATAAGGTTACAGGAGCCATTTTGAATATGCTCAGTCTGCATGAATAATGAAATAAATTTTATATCTCAGATACTAAAATGATTGTTAGCCGTATTTTCAATGTGGGTCAATGTGTTGTTCTGAAAGGATTTGAATGAACGTTGAAACTAATTTTTGTTTGAAAAAACAGGGAGCTGCTGGGCCTTTTCAGCTGTGGGTGCTATTGAGGGCATCCACCAAATGACCACGGGTAATCTGGTGTCACTTTCAGAGCAAGAGCTAGTGTCTTGTGACACAAAAGGTGAAGACCAAGGGTGTGAAGGGGGTTACGTGGAAGATGCATTTGAATTCGTAAAAAACAATGGTGGAATCACCACTGAGGCTAACTATCCCTACAAGGCAGTTGATGGGAAATGTGAGGTTGCAGCAAGACCAGTGGTTCAAATCAAGGGGTATGAGAACGTTCCTCCCAACAATGAGAGTGCACTGATGGTAGCTGTGGCTAACCAACCAGTGTCAGTTTGCCTTGATGCAAACAATAAAGATTTCATGCTCTATGCTGGAGGGGTTTACACTGGAAAATGTGGAACTGATCTAGACCATGCTGTTACTGCAGTGGGTTATGGCACAGAAAATGGCACTGACTATTGGCTACTGAAGAATTCATGGAGCACAGATTGGGGTGACAATGGATACATAAAGATGCAACGAGGTGTACCTGCAAAAGAAGGTTTATGTGGAATTGCCATGGATTCTTCTTATCCATCGGCTTGATTAGTTCACTTGTATATGCACGATGTGTTTCACATGCTGGTTTTTTTAGTTTCGAAGTCTTTCAGAGTGCAACTGTTGTTTGTATTCCCAAAATAAGGTTGCTGTTGTGACTGCTTCACATACACTTCTTCGTCACTGTATCCATTCAGAGGTAAACTTCTAATTTTAGTATAATAAAATATGCAATAAATACTTTACCCCTAAAATTTTTTATTGCTTCAGACTATCAATCAATTCAATATGATCAATCACTTCTCGTTAATTACTAATTTTATCTCAATATTTTGGTTTTTTATTACCAATAGACGTTGGTTGACAAGAGAAACAAACTTAATTGTCTTTTTGACGTTTCTTGCTCAAACAACGTCAAATTTATAAAAAATTTAGTGCGAAGATATTTTAAAAGACTCATTAGACATATGTTGGTTAAAGGAACAAATATTAATTGTTTTTTTGACGTCTCTTGGTTAAGCAACAAACATCTATCACTAGTGCAAAATTGGCTTTTAACGTCACCCAATAGACGTCCGTCCACAAAAACACCAACGTAAATAATTGACCGATGGCATATCTGTAAATAAGTGGAACTGTAGACGTCCGTTCTGGAGGGGGCTGACGTCTATAATATTATAGGCATCGGGGCCCCTCTAACGGACGTTTAAAAGGCTGAAGTAATGAACTCTTCAACTTCCCTGGCAGCCGCTTAAACGTCCGTTTTGGGGGGGGCCGGACGTCTATAATATTATAGACGTCGGGGCCCCACCAACGGACATTATAGAGGCTAATAAAGTTAACTCTTCAATCTGCCAATTAAACGTCTGTTGGAGGGTCCCATACGTCTATAATATTATAGACGTTCGGTCCCCTCCAGAACGGACGTCTAAGTTGCTGACAAGGTAGTTGAACAGTTAATGGTGTTCAGCCGCTTAAACGTTCGTTCTGGGGGCCCCGACGTCTATAATATTATAGACGTCCGGCCCCCTCCAGAACGGACGTTTAAGCGGCTGACAGGGAAGTTGAAGAGTTGATTGCTTCAGCCTTTTAAACGTCCGTTAGAGGGGCCCCGACGTCTATAATATTATAGACGTCCGGCCCCCTCCAGAACGGACGTCTAAGTTGCTGACAGGGTAGTTGAAGAGTTAATGGTGTTCAGCCTCTTAAACGTTCGTTGTGGGGGGGTCGGACGACTATAATATTATAGATGTCGGGGCCCCTCTAACGAACGTTTAAAACCCCCCGCGAATATCCATATTTAAATCCAAAACACGTCATATTAGTTACTTTCCCGACGTCTATAATATTATAGATGTCGGGGCCTTCTAGTAACGGACGTCTAGTGGCATTTATACTAAAACGCGAACCCGCGAGGAGTTACGCTCACTGTTCATCGTCTTCCCCGCGATTTCACTCTACGGCATTGCATTTCCAGGTTGGTTTTTCTCTGTTTTGGACCGTTTAAATTTATTTTTAATCCGATTAAATTGTTCTGTGATGAAATATCTTTCATTTGGACCGATTAAAAATCGTTTTCGGTGCGTTTTGGTGCAGTTTCTTGCGTGTTCTTGGGCGGCGTTTTTGAGTGTTTTTGGCCTATGTTTTAGGTCGTGCACTCCACCATTTCCCTCCATTTCATTTGGAATCTGCTCTTCAGGTTAGCTTCTTCGTTGATAATTTTTTTGTACGCATGTTATTGGGTTTTAGGTATGCATGTTTTTGACTTTAAGGTCTGCATGTGTTATTGGCTTTTGAATATGCATGTATTAGTTGTGTTATTATAATTTTCATGTTAGATTATAAGTATCAAATCATTGAGTGACCCTTAGTTCCCGTTTGAAATTTAAGACAAACGATTAATCTTTTAATCGTTTGTGTTAAATTTTGAATTGTCCGATTGGACAGTTTGAGAAAATTAATTTTCATAATTTGCAATAACATGTATGTTAGAGTCTATGGATAAGATTGATAAACTTTCGGTTCAGTATTTGTGTTGTTCTTCGGATGCATATTTGATTGTGGTCATCGTTGACTACTCTCATTTCGTGTATTTCGGAGACCAATGCGAAATGCTGCCGAAATTTTATCAAATTTATGATGTAGATTTCTTTGCACGTGTCTTAGCAAATTATGAAAATTAATTTTTTTGAATGGGTAGGGCCTAACCTTGTGAGAGTTAAAAACTTAAACTGATGATTTTACGAACATAGAATGGATCGAAGCTGGATGAATGAACGTCGCATCAGTGAAGTATATGATAAGGGTGTTTCGAAGTTCTTGCAATACGTTCAACAAAATGCTAAGTCTGTGAACGGGACATATTTTTGTCCTTGTGTGCGTTGTCTTAATCAAATACGGCAAGACTTAGGCAATGTGCGTGACCATCTATTCATGTTCGGCATCATGAGGACTTATACCGTTTGGACTTGGCATCGAGAAGTATTGGACCAGCCTACCACGTCACGAGGAACGGATTATGTGGAAGAATGGATGAGTGATCATTTAGAGGACATGATACGTGATGTTGGTGAAGATAATTTTGGAAGAGCTAATTTGTATGATTCTCTTATAAATGATTCAGAGCAACTGTTGTTCCCCGGATGCTCGAACTTTACACGTTTGTCTGCAACTTTAAAGTTGTTTAGTTTAAAAACAAGGAATGGATGGACCGATAAAAGTTTCACCGAGTTGTTGAAGGAAATGGTTCCAGAAAATAATACTCTACCTATTCGTAATTACGAGGCAAAAAATTTTTTATGTCCAATGGGTCTTGAATATCAAAAGATACATGTTTGTCCTAATGATTGTGTTTTGTACACAAAGGAGTTTGCTTCGCTAAAGTATTGTCCAACATGTGGTTTATCCCGTTTTAAAAAGAAATCTGACAGAAACACTGCTGATGAAGGTAATGATGGTGCACCTGCTAAGGTGATGAGGTATTTGCCTATAATACCTAGGTTCAAACGTATGTTTTCTGTTAAAGAAGATGCAAAGAACCTTAAATGGCACTTTGACGAAAGAAAGTGCGATAATCTTCTTCGACACCCTGCTGATTCACCCCAATGGAAAAAGATTGATGAAAAATTTCCAAAGTTTGGTGCAGATCCAAGAAACTTAAGACTTGCACTTGCAACTGATGGTATGAATCCTTATGGAAACTTAAGTAGCAAACACAGTTCATGGCCAGTTATGTTGATGATTTACAATCTTTCTCCTATGTTGTGCATGAAGAGAAAATATGTGATGTTGTCCATGATGATATCGGGTCCTAGACAACCTGGAAATGACATTGATGTTTACTTAAAACCTTTAATTGATGATTTGAAATTGTTGTGGGAAGAAGGGGTCAACGTGTTTGATTCACATGTTCAGGAACAGTTCCGTTTGCATGCAATGTTGTTTTGCACTATAAATGATTTCCTAGCGTATGAAAACTTGAGCTGTTATAGTGTTAAAGGTCATTTTGCATGTCACATATGTGAAGAAACACTAGTTACCTTCAATTGAAGCATGGACAGAAGACGGTATATACAAGACATCGAAAATTCCTTCATCGTAATCACCCTTATCGTAGATTGAAAAAGCATTTAATGGAAGTGCTGAGGATGAGGTTGTGTGCAGACCCCGGAATGGTGAAGAGGTGTACAACGAAGTCAAAAACATTGACATTGTGTTTGGAAATCATCATAAAAGTACCCTTGCAAAAAACATTCGGAAGAAACGATCAATATTTTTTAAGCTTCCATATTGGTGTCACCTTGATGTTAGACATTGTATTGATGTGATGCACGTTGAAAAAAATGTTTGTGACAGTGTCATCGGAACTTTATTAAACGTCAAAGGGAAGAGCAAAGACGGAATAAAAGCATGAGAAGATTTGGCTGACATGGGAATCCGATCTGAGTTACATCCACAGATAATAGGAAGACGCACCTATCTGCCCCCAGCCTGTCACACACTTTCTAAAAAAGAAAAACAAAGTTTTTGTAACTGTTTAAGAAGTGTGAAGGTTCCACAAGGTTCTTCTTCAAATATTAGTAACCTTGTTTCTATGCAAGAGTTAAAGTTAGTTGGTTTAAAGTCCCACGATTGTCATGTATTGATGCAACAATTGTTACTTGTTGTTATTCGAGGCATATTACCTCCTTCTGTTAGGGGTATTCTGACACGCCTAAGTTTGTTCTTTAATGTCATTTGCAAGAAAGTTGTTGACCCTCGAGGTTTAGATGAATTGGAAAATGAAGGAATAAGACTACTATGTCAATTGGAGATGTATTTTCCACCTTCTTTTTTTGATATCATGGTACATTTGATTGTTCATCTAGTTAGAGAAATTCGAATATGTGGGCCGGTCTTCTTAAGGTGGATGTACCCAATTGAAAGATACATGAAGTTCTTAAAGGGATATGTCAAGAATCAGTATAGACCAGAAGCTTCAATCATAGAGTGATACATTGTAGAGGAACCCGTTGAATTTTGTTCAAGTTATATGCCATCTTGTGAACCAGTGGGTCTTCCCAAGAGCATACATGAAGGAAAATCTGAAGGTAAGGGTGTTCGAGGTGTGAGAATTCAAAGTGTTAGCAGAAAAGAAGTTGACCAAGCTCATTTGTACATCTTAAACAACACTGTTGATGTGATTCCTTACATTTCTGACCACGTTAATGAAATAAAGGCAGCAAACCCAAGAATGAGTAAAAAATGACATCTTAATGAACATGTGAAACCTTCTTACAATGGTTTAAGAAAAATATTTATGCGACTCCACATGTTTCTGAAAGTTTATTGAGGTTATCTCGTGGACCGAACGCAGATGTCATTACATATGGTGGGTACTATATAAACAATATTTCTTTTCAGACAAAGATAGAAGATGACAAAAGTAGAGTTCAAAACAGTGGTGTCACACTACAAACTGAGGCTGTCCATTTTACTAGTTCTAAAGACAAAAATCCAATCACAGCATCCATGAGTTATTTACGAGGCATTAGAGTGGACTTAACCAGTCTACAGTATATAATTAATTAGTGTGTTATAGTTGGTTAGACCGAGGCTTTCTTGTGTCACACGTTTGACCTCGCTTTTTTATGGCAGCTATTTTGGAACATTCTATTGGCCAGGTTTCTATACTGATGCCTCATTTGTCCACAACACAAATATCAAACAAAAAGGAAACAAGGGTTACTACAACCTTTTTCAATAATTATTTTAAACAAATATTTATAGAGTACTTTATTTTAGAGTAGTGAACAATTGGATAACTATGAATGTGATGCATTGGATGTAATTCGGTGTTGACAACATTAGAAATTATGGGAACAAGATAAGATAATTTTATTACTTTAACGTGTTATAAATCCTTTTACGTAATATTCATAATTCATTTTTAATTAGAAAAAAAATATCATTATTGGAATAATTAAAGATATAAAAATGTAGACGAAGAATCAAATGTCCAGAAGTTAGGCACTGACAAACATCTAGTACTTTTTATCTCTCTTTTACTTAGAATTATTAGATAATTTAAATTACTTCATAGTTCATACAATAATGTCTAGTATTTATTTACGTTTTGAAATCAATTTTTTAAATTTAAATTATTTGACTGGGGATTGGAAATTTTTGTTTTCCAGGTCGTGAGAACTCCCAAAATATTAGAGAATTACCTTTTATTCCAATTATAAAAATAAAACTAATTCAGAACGTAGATTTTTTAGGTACATATTATCAGTTAATACTATACATTGAAACAACTTACATATGCGAAACAATATGTGGCATCTAATTGAATTAGGAAGTTAGAAAAAAATATATATTTGCTTGCGTCACACTGGCAGCAGCCCAAGAGTGCATCAAAAGTGGTATCTAATATGCTAAGTTCATAAAGGTTTTTTATTCATCAAATACAACACAATTCTTGTAGTCAAATAGTACAAAATGTGGCATCTGCACTAAAATACAAAATTTACAAACTTATTTGATTTCTCATGTTGAGGCAAGATATCTCGCTCTATTCAATACGTACGTACTAAATCATATTTCAAAATTTAATATATTCCTTTTTCTGATTTTTTTCTGTTTTGTTATTAATAAAAGATTTCTAAATAGATGGTCAAACATCAATTTTATTATCTCTAATATATATTGGAACAAAAATCCGATGCTGTGTTTGCTCTCTTTTGTTTTCTAAGGCAGAAGAGATCTAAATGCTACAAGAAGGTGACATACATGATAAGGTTCATCCATTAGAAAACAACTTCATTCAGATTCTGATAAAAAACATTTTTCTTCAAGAGACAGCACTTGTATATATACCATTTTTGAAACATTACCTTCAGAGCATATCAGTTTTTCAAACACAACTTCTACATACGATCAATCTTGTTACAAAAACATGACTTCCATGGGGAAAAACCAGCACGTTTTGGCTCTACTTCTCCTTCTCTCAATTTTCACTTCCCAAGTAATGTCCCGAAACATCAATGAGGGATCCATGGCCCAAAGACATGAGCAGTGGATGAAAAAATATGGTAAAACATATAAGAATGCTGCAGAGAAGCAAAAACGTTTCCTCATATTCAAGGACAATGTTCAATTCATTGAATCCTTCAATGCTGCTGGCAACAAACCTTACAAGCTTGGCATCAATCACCTAGCTGACCAAACCAACGAAGAATTCATTGCTTCCCACACTGGATACAAGGGATCTCATAAGTTGAAAGAAACAGCACAAACATCGTTCAAGTATGAAAACGTTACTCTTATTCCTACTGCAGTGGATTGGAGGCAAAATGGAGCTGTTACTCAAATCAAGGACCAAGGCCAATGTGGTATAGCACAAACCAAACCCTACAATATAAGTGACCCTTATAATTTGTTACATAACCTTTTAACAATTGCATGACATTAAGCAAAATTTTGTTTCAAAACCAGGTAGCTGCTGGGCATTTTCAACGGTTGCTGCAACAGAAAGTATCTACCAGATAACTACAGGTAAGTTAGTGTCTCTCTCAGAGCAAGAGTTAGTGGATTGTGACAGTGTGGATCAAGGATGTGATGGAGGTCTCATGGAAGATGGTTTCGAATTCATTATAAAAAATGGTGGAATTACCAGTGAGGCTAACTACCCCTACACTGGAGTTAATGGAACTTGTGACACAACGAAAGAGGCTTCTCCTGAAGCTCAAATAAAAGGGTATGAAACGGTACCTGCAAATAGTGAGGACGCACTGCAGAAAGCTGTTGCAAACCAACCAGTGTCAGTTAGCATTGATGCTGGAGGATCTGCTTTCCAATTTTACAAAACTGGGGTTTTCACTGGAGAATGTGGAACTGAACTAGACCATGGTGTTACTGCAGTTGGCTATGGTATCACCGATAATGGTACTGAGTTTTGGATAGTAAAGAATTCATGGGGCACAGAATGGGGTGAACAAGGATACATAAGAATGGAACGAGGCATAGATGCTAAAGAAGGCCTTTGTGGCATTGCCATGGATGCTTCATACCCAATTGCTTGATTTACTATGTAATATTGTTTGACATTTGTTTGATTTTCCTCTTGATAATGCTTTTAAATTTAAATATTCAGTTTGAAATTGATGTATTGTAAGTGTAGTTCAATGCAAGATAAAGTGTTTGTAATTTGTGATTTTCCTAGTCAAACTTTGAATTTGTAAAAGTTGTACTCGTGATTTTAAGAATTGGGATATTAGGAATCCAGACTAGGGATGACAATTTTACCCGCAAACACGGGTATCCGCGGGTAAAATCCGCGGCGGATAGTAATTATCCGCGGATATTTACTATCCGCGGGTAACGGGTAGCGGGTATTTTAATACCCGCTTCTAAACGGGTCGGGTACGGATAGTATATTATCCGCCCCGCGGGTACCCGTTACCCGTAAAAAATTAAAAAATAAATAATTTATATATTTTTTAATTAAATTTAATTAAAAATAAAATAAAATTATATTTTATTAGTTTAAATTTAATTAAAATTAAATTTTAATTTACATTTAATTTAATTTATATTATATAGATATATATATTTGTATTTTTATTTAAATTTTATTTTTAAATGTATTAAATATATTTTTTTTATTTTTTACGGGTACCCGCGGGTACCCGCGGATTTTAAAATACCCGACGGATATTTTTTAAACGGGTATCCGACGGGTAGCGGGTCGGGTAGCAGGTACGATTTTATCCGGCGGGTCGGGTTGCGGGTAGGCACTACCCGTACCCGACCCGATCCGTTGCCATCCCTAATCCAGACACAATAAAACTAAACAAAAAGTCAGTTATTTTTGTCATTGATATATATTCTAAAATTATATATTAATGTATCTCGTTTCAATCCAATAAATTCGTCTTAACCTCTACTGACATATATTAAAATTTATTTAATTTATTGTTTGGCCAACGTTAATTACTATAAATTAAAAACAGTTATACATGACATTCATATTTAATAAATATAAACAGAAAAATAGAAAAAATTATAATGAAAGGAAGACTTGAATGTATCTTAGGAAGATGAATGTCCATGAAAGAAAACTGCACGAAGGAAGTCAAATAGAATATTTTTGTCCTCATTTAACTTTTAATATTAGATTCTTAATTGATATTTGTATTTTAATATAATATTTTAATCAAAATTTGTTATAGTTGAGTTCATATTTTTGTCCTCGTTTAGTTTTTAATATTAAATTCTTAATTAGTTTTTATATTTTAATATAATATTTTAATTAAGATTTGTTATAATTGCGTTTATTTAGCACGAGATACAAAAGTATATAAAAAATAAGTATTTAGTTACATAAATATTCTTTGGATATTTTGAAGTGTGTTAGTGTAGGTGCAGCTAAGTTGAGCTCTTGAAGTATGAAAATAAATTAGTTAAATTTTCATGACACCTTAAAGATAGTTCAGAGAATAACAAATAACAAATATCACAATGAAGTCAATCAAGAAATTTGGCTAAGCCAAGAAAAAGGAATAAGCAACAAAAATTGGATCTTATAGTTTTCTCTATTTATTTTTACAAAAAGGACTTTAATAATTGATAAATGTTTATGGTAAAAGACAATTTAGGAAATATCATGAATTAACAAAACAAGTCCAAAAAATATTATATATATATATATATATATATATATATATATATATATATATATATATATATATATATATATATATATAATTATTACCAAAAGAAATAAAGTTACCCCTTTTTTCTTTTATATATATATATATATATATATATATATATATATATATATATATATATATATATATATAACACCTTACCTAAGATATATAATTTACTACTACTTTAATTAAAACGTTAATTTCACTCTCTCAAATGTTAATTAAATTTTATCAAACACAAGCACAATAATTATTATAATTATTAATATACACCGCACTTGCACATAAAATGAATAATAAAAATAATAAACATATATTATGCATAGAGCAAAAAATTTATCACATGACCACTAACCCATGACAATAACTTTAATCAACTTCACACTTCACTGTTATTTAACATATTCTTTTTTATTTTAATCATAATTAACGTTTAAACCACCTTTTTAAATATCTTAGTTTTTTCGTGTCTTACAAATCCTTGTTAGGTTCATTTCTCAAATATCCAAAATAATAAAAAATTAATTCCAAAAAGTTTTTCCAAAATTAGAACTACATGGTCCCTAACTTTTCATTTGAATGAGAATATATAGGAACAAGATCAATCCTTGTCAAATCCCAAAATTAAAAAAGAAAAACATAAGTTTATTTGTTTTCTATAGTTTTTTATTCTTATATTTTGGGAAAATTAAACATTTACTAAAAGTCACATCATTTTGCATATTTTATTAAAGGTACCACCATTAGGTGGACACTGTAGGGTATTAACACCTTCCATACATGTAATTGACTCTTTGACCTAAAATCCAGTTTTCCAAGACTAGATCTTATTGTTTCAGTTTTTTCAAAGTTTTCCAAAATAGGCTATGGTGACAACTCCAAACTCTACTTTGAAGCTAATTTATTTTTTCAATTCTCCATCTCATCGCGATTTCAGTTGTCATACTAACATTTTTGGATGTCATGTTACTTTCTTACATGTGTGGGTGTAAAGCAATGACAAGTTCTGATATGGTCATAAGATGAGTACTGATATATGTTTGTGGTGGATTTTGTCATGTAGAGGTGTAGAAAGTTTAACTAGGTTTCGACATGGGGAATTTAGGGTTAATATTGTTAAGATGATAAAGGTTGTTGTCCTAAGTAAATATTACTATCAAGTTTTGGTCTATTATTTAACCCTTGATTGCATGTGATTTGTGAAATTGTGAAGTTGCAACCTTGAGAAAATCAATTAGGACATGAGCACTGGTAAAAAATATGTTTTTTAACTCGCTCAATAGACTTCGGTCTAAAGAAAACCAAAGCCTATCAGTAAGCGGTGGCAATTTTGTAGTTTTGACGAACTTATATGTTTCGGTTCAGTGAGAACTGAAGCATATAGCGCATATTACCTCGGTTCAAAATACAACCAACGCCTAATACTCTGCCAAAAAGTCACCTACGGCTCCGCAAAACTATGTTTTGGCCTATTAACTCGGTTAAAGGTGGAACCGAGGCCTATTACCTCGGTCAAATCATTCACTCGCACCTGACCTACTCTCATCTACCCTACTCTTCATTTTACACGAAGCGATTTTCTTTCCTCTGGCAAAAACAAAGAGCAATCTCCCTTCTCCCACTTGACAGCCACGACGCGAGGAGGTTCTTTCCTCCATTGCAGCAGATTGCGCTCCAGGGAGGATGACGATGGTGGCCAACGTTGAAATCGGAGGGGAGGCGCAATGGTGGAGACAAGTACCGCAACGACGATGATGGGAGGCTCACCGATCTAAGGTGTTTGGCGAGCAAAGAAGATGGTGCCTTGGAGATGATGGGAGGTTCACCGATCTAAGAGTTGAACGGAGTTCCTTGGCAACGACGACAATGGCGGATAGAGATGATGAATGGTGACGCACCGGAAGAGCATTGGTCACGGTGGCTTGCTGAATAGATTGTCAGGGCGCGATTCTCGGTTGGTTTCTGTGGAGGCGCTCATAGTGGTTGTGGTTGACAAAGAAGATGGAGATGATTGGCGAGGTCGTAGCGAGGTGGCAGCAAGGTCACAGCGAGGTGGTGGCGAGGTCACAACGAGACCGCAGCGAGGCCGAAGCGAGATCGTCGTGAGGCCGCGGTTAGGCCGCGGCGAGGTGGCGGCGAGGGCGTCCTGCAGCGGTGGCGTTGGCGAGGCACGAAGAGGTGGCAGCGAAGTCATGGCAAAGTCGCGGTGAGGACATCCTGCAGCGGTGGCGTTTCTACGAGAAGGGGAGGCATCAACCTTCATCTTTTCTTCTCTGTGTTCTGGTTTGTCCTTGTAGGAGCCTCCCTTCTTCCCCAAATCGTTCTCAGAGTTGGTGATGACAACCTCCACAATGCTCATTGCATCAAAACCCAAAAGCCTTTGATTCTTACAAAAGCTAAAAAGGTACTTTTTTTTCTGTTATTTTGGGAGCGATTTTGTTAAGGCTGGTGTAGTTGTTGTTGCAGTGCTTGCTTCACTCCTTGGTTGCTTTGAGGAATTGGAAGAGATAAGAAATAGTAGAGCATTGGTGCCACTTCTTATTGATATTCTGAGATTTGATTCTGTGAAGGGAAGGAAAATTCAATAACCCTTTTGCTTGGACTGTGCAACGAAGAGGGAGAAGTGGTGGCAAGAAGACTCTTGGCAAATCCAAGAAGTATTCCTTTTCTTCAATGCAACGAAGAGGGAGAAAATACATCAGATTATTTCAAGGACTGCAATTTTTGTCTAACTCAGTCATAAATCCTTCTTAGGTCAAACAAGGAGATAATCCAAATGCGTACCGAAAAAAAAAACACGCTATTGCCTCAGTTATCTAAGAACCGAGGCATAATCCTATCTCGTTTTAACCCAGTTCAGAACCGAGACATAAAGTCACCCCTTTTTACCTCGTCTGTATATGTCTCGGTTGCAGAACCGATGCCTATAAGCAAAATTAACCGATGACATTTCCCCTTATTGCACTAGTGGAGGTTGTTATTTTACTAACCTTTATGACAACTTTGAAGTTCAAAATTTGTATTAAAAACTACAGCGAAGCCCACTTGAATTAGTTGTTATCACTTAGGGAAGCATGGTTGAGATATTGATGTGGCTAAGACAAGGGTACAAGTTACATTGGCCAATAATATGGTTTGTATTAGCTAACATTCGAAAGTGTATTGGTTAGATGAGGAAATTTATAGGTGATATAAATTTCACTAGGCATGCGATACACTGGCTAAATAATTCTATAATCCATTGAAACATGAGTTTCAATATCTATATATAGCATAAGAAAACATTTTTATATGAGTTTCATTCCATAGAAATGATTAACTGAAGTTATTTTCAATGGTTTGAGGTACATAATAAATATTAGATAATACATATGGCATGTTTTTGAAACATATGGTGGCCTAGTGGAGTTACGTTAGGTAGATATTAGGGAATTGTGTTTAGGTTTTTTATGTGTTTGTGTGCTGATTTGTAATTTTTTTTGAATGCATCAGAATAGTCTACTTCACGTAAGTGTTATGTGAGCTCGGGTTAGAGTTAAGTTTTTTGTTAGGGTCAGGGTCTTTTGAGTAGTGTTAGGGCTTTGTCCAAAGTGGGCTCCTCGAGTGGGTGACCTTGAGAGGATCCCAAGTGCTGAGTAGCTTAGTGAAGTGGAGGGTTTTTAAAGTGTCGAAGCTATATGATAAATGTCTCTAGGCAAAGAAATCCATGAAATGTGCTTGAGCATGCTTATTTGTGGATGGTGTTGGAATGTCAAAGTCAGAGGCCAAATGTCTCAGGATAGAGAACTTAATTAATTGGTGTTTGATATTTGGTTCTTGAGTGTAAAGGTTACTCTATAAATTAAGGCTTGATTGTGGGGATCGTTAGAGTATCAAAGTTAGAGGACGAATGTCTTTTGACAAAGAACTTTATTGATTGTTGTTTGATACTTAGTTCTTAAGTGTAGAGGTGAGAGGATAAGTGTCTTTAAATTAAGAACACTATGAATTGAGGCTTGTTTGTAAGGGTCTTAGGGTGAATATCTTGGAAAGTTTCTTTGAACTGGTTCTTCCTTGGACTAGTATTGGGCTTTGTATGTTAGGTTATTAGAGTGACCAATTCATAAGACAAATGTCTTTAAACGGGTGGCTCTTTGAACTAGTATTTACACTTTGCTTTGTGCTAAATACTAATTTGTACTATGGGATGAATATTGCATGATATGTGTGACATTGTTGTTGATTTATTTTTGTTAGTTTACCTTTTTGTATTTGTGTTTGACTATGATGATCACGATTATCAAGAAAGCAATTGATAGTGCGGGTGCAAATGCACGTAAAGAAGAACTATGAGTGTTTCGACTCTCAATGTTTTTTTGTGCGTATTATTATTGTAGTTTCCGTTGCAAAAAGAGAAAAATTAGGTTGTAATTATTCCAATTTTTTTATAATTTTCAAGAACTTGATGTTTAAATATATGAAAAGTTTTTTTTATAAGCGTTGGTAATATATGTTATTAATGTGAAATAGAGTTGACTATGCGCTCTAGTAATTAGAGAATAAAAGTTTGATAATCATATTAAATAAATGATAATATACAAGGAAAAAAAGGACTAAGAGGATAAGTTTTTATTTATTTTTACATAATCATATTTTAAAAGCACTATAAAAAATTGAGATCATCCACGGCCTCAATATGACTCCCCAAGGACGCAAATTTTAGCAACTTCCCAACAAATAAGCAAAGATTAATTGCATCTCATTTCAGAACAAAACACTGTGTCTTCTATCTTTTGTTTTTCTATTAATTTCTTTCTTGTTGTATTTATAGCTTTTCCTCTCCAATTTCTTTTTATATATCTCCTTTCTACTCCATTTAATAAGGATACTTATCAAAACTATGGAAATATTCAGGCAATGATTTTCTTAATTCAAAAGCTTTTTCGTTGTTCACACAATTGATGGAGTAGTGGGAAACAAGAAAAAGTGAAGGGAGTGATAGTGTGGGAGACAGATTTATCTGATTTTCTCTGTTTGAAATTTCCTTGAAACTATATACTATCTTTCCACAATCCAAAGACTTGCATAGCCACTAATAATGCATTATCCATTAGCAGATAAAAAGCTACTTTAGCTACTTTTAACTAGCCTAACTCCGCATTGAATTATTTAAAGCATACTTTTATCCAAAAGCAACCACTCTATTATCTATGCCAAACTCCATTGTGATTACCATGATATTATGAAGATTATAATAACATATTATATTTATATATATATATATATATATATATATATATGTGTGTGTGTGTGTGTGTAAAAGCTGATGTAATTAAAATGATCGGATTAACTTATAAAATTAATTGGAAATATAATAAATGGAACTTGGTTATTCGGGTATAACAAAAAATAAAAGAGATGTCATTTACGTTATAAAAACTTCTATTTTAAAGTATTTATATTTAAATCTAGTTTAAATAAATAAGAATAGTCTATAATTACAACCAGCCCATACTAAAGGGACTATAACTATTCAAATCATTAGAGATGGTGGGTTATCCTGCCCAACCCGCATGACTGGGATTTACGGTTCAAAACCATTAAGCTAGTCACTCAAAATGCAAGTTTACCTACCCACACTAGTGCAAAACCAGGATTCTAACGCGGATAATATGTTTCAGTTTTCAGAAAATCGAAACATAAGAAAACGCGATAATATTTTTGTAATTTCAATGACTTTATAGGTCTCGATTCAAGAGGAACTAAGGCAAAAAAGCTTCTATTACTTTAGTTGCTTCAGAACCGAGGCATAAAAGCCTGCAAAATCCCACGTGTCCCGCTGCACGCATTAAATTTTTCATTTTGAAATTTTTTCGAACACTTTAGACATTAGTTAAGCAGATAATCGAGTCAGTATCCCATGTTATTTTCTGCACTATTCTTCTTCTCGTGTAAGAGCCTCTTCCTTTCCCATCTTTCATTTCCCCTTTCTTTTTCTTATTTCTCTCTCTTCTCTACGCTCCAATATTGCTCCTTGCGCTGCCTGCTTTAAGCCATGCCCCGCCGCCGTCGAGAGCCACCACCACCTCGTCGTGTGCGACGGCTGCGAGCGCGGCTTCCACCTCGCTTGCGAGTGCGTCACCTCTAAAGTGAAGAGCAAGCGGTGGCTGTTGGGAGTGAAGCAACTTCTCGATAATAGGTCCTAGGGTTCTAATCCAGATCCTCATCCCCAATTTTAGTGTTCTTATCCCCTTTCTCAGATCTACATTGCTTCAGCTGTTATCCCTTTTCTCTCCCTTTTCTTTTTTGGTTTTGTTTTTTCTTTTTATTTTGAATAAAAAATAAAAAAAAGGATCAATGAGCGACCATCTGGTGCTGTTCGTGGACCGCCTGGTGTGGCCCGTGCAAATGGTAGAGCCGCTGGCCCAACACCCGGTCCAGCCCGCTCCCGAGCCCCCAACACCCGTGGATGAAGCTACGGCGGGACCCTCCGACTTCGCTTCGATAGCCGAGGACGAGAACGCACTAGCAAAGTGTCGCATTTGCCCAAAGGCAATAATAAATGTGTGGGAACCTTTTATCCAAGTGGTGAACGAATTTAGTCTGTCTTAGATTTGGATTCTTTCTTGTTCATTCGATGGCTCAGATCTCAACAACATTGAAGCTGGATGGTAGGTATTCAAGCTTTGATTATTAGGTTAATTATAATATAATGTAGATTAATTAACAAATAATAAATGCACTAGTGCAGCGAGGGGCTTTTACCGCGGTTATTTTTCACTATACGTCGCGGTTTACGAACCGCGGCATATTCAGCCGCGGTAGTAAGTCAGAGACTTTAGGCCGCGGTTGTGACCGCGGTATATAGGTTGTCGAATATGCTGCGGTTGTCTTTGGAACCGCTGCCTAAATTCAATTTTTTTTAAAAAAAAAAAATTTATCCACTATATGCTGCGGTTCAACCGCGGCAATATACGCTAGTATATGCCGCGGTTAGTGCTAAAACCGCGGCCATATGTCTCGTTTCTTAAAAAAACGAAACACTATATGCCGCGGTTGTGGTTAGATTCGCGGCATATTCCCCTGCAGTTTTTTAAAATTGCAGGTCTGTTTTTGTGATATCCACTACCACAAAAACAGACCTGCATATAAAAACATGTACAAATTTGTTGTAGTTTGAAATGAATGGTTGTCAGCATTATAAATATTAATCCATGTTGTATAGCATCTTAGAAAACCATCACATATAAGATGTTCTCTAATTTGAGTTGCGTTCAACTTTCTCCCATTCAAACAGTTCACACAAGGACATCTAAACTTCACTTCATCATCACTTCTCCCCTCATTACGTTGCGCAAATTGTATAAATTCCTCTACACCTCTCTCGTACTCAGCACTCATACGTGGTAAACTAATCCAATTTCGATCCATATTCCTAAATATTACATAAAAAGATAAGCTATTAAAAATCAAACTTGCAATTTCATACATATCATTGAAACTTAGTAAATAATATTTTAAGGTTTATAAATAATACAAGAACTACAACACACATTACCAAAACTATAGCAAAAACCATACCATACATTACCAAAACTATAGCAAAAATCATACCATACATTACCAAAACTATAGCAATTTCATGCATTACCAAAATTTTAGCAAAAACTATACCATACATTACCAAAACTATAGTAATTTCATACATTTCCAAAACTATAGCAATTGTTATTATGCAAAAACTAATGAAGAAATCATGTTAAGAATGCAAAAGGGCATAAATACCTGGAACAGGGGCGGCGAAAAAGCTTGGTGCAAAAAAAACGAAACGGCAGCGGAGAGGTATTGATCGTCTAAAACGATTTTGATCGGTTAAAAGTGTTTCTTATCGTCAAAAATGAGAAATGACCGAACAATTTTGAGTTTAAACGGTGAAAAAGAGGTAACGGAGATGATGGGTGGTGGGAGCGGAGAAGAAAACGCGAAACAGAGAGGACGCGACGCAAAGAAGACGATCACTGTTCCAAGTTTTATTTTTTAACTCTGAACTGGGGAATCTACCGCGGTTCACTACTTAACCGCGATATAATAGGGGTATATGCCGCGGTTTCACGCCCAACCGCGGCATATAATGATTAAAAAAATTAGCCTAAATGGCATTTTTGAAATTATTTTCAAACTATATGCAGCGGTTCAGCGGGCAACCGCGGTATATTTCTCGAAATATTTCAAATTCATTTTAAATTATATTCAGGTAGGAGAATAGGTTGCGGTTGCTCGTAGAACCGCGGCCTATACCCCTGTAACGTGTAGATGACAGGGGTATATGCCGCGGTTGCTCTGCAAAACCGCGGCATATACGCCTGTAACTTCTGAAATTCTCTGACTGGCAGAGAAGTTCAGAAGTTACTGCGGTATATGCCGCGGTTGCTCTAAGGAACCGCGGCATATACCCTTGTAACTCTGACTCAGTCAGCCCCTGCAATAAATTGGCAGGGGTATATGCCGCGGTTGCTCAGAAAATCTCGGCATATACTCTGTTATTTAATTTTTTTATTCAGACGTGGCGTCAAAGGGAATGGTTGACTGGAGTATATGCCGCGGGTCAGAGTGGAACCGCGGCATATGTGTTCGATTTATTTACAAAACTGCCACCGCGCACCATTATTCTGCGGTTTCCAGTGAACCGTGGCATAATGTGCGCTGTAAAAACCCAATTTTTTACTAGTGATGGTTGTATCTAAAGCTTTGATTGTTCTACAAGTCAGGTCAGTTCGGAGCTTTATGGTGACACCAGGCCAAGATTATTCACTTACTAGACAGTCATCATCTCTCCCTTAATGACACTATAATCTTTTTATTAACCACTCCAGAGATTTTCTATTCTGATTTATCATAATGACGTTTAGAAGCAAAAAATATTTGTGAAAGTGATGATTTTGTAGATTATGCAGAGTGATTCATATCAGGCAACAAGATGCTATAGCCTTCTTTGTGCTAGTTTCTTCTTCCACATGCAAATTAAATGATAAACTTTTTAGAGTCTTTCATTTTCTTTCGTAACACCAATATCAGGACCCGAAAATAGGGAACTGGTAGATGAGTTTCGGCGATGGCACACTAGTGGGGTATTGGCCAGTGGAGTTATTCACACATTTAAATTATCCTTTGACTTGAATCCTTTGCCTTCTTCATATTTCGTTGTGTCAATGGATGAATGGCAGACCACACCGTCAGGTGGGGATGAGATTGAGAAATGGTTGTTGAACTCAGATAGTGTGGAGTTTGTTGAGCAGATTGGGCCAAATTCGTACAAGGGAGTTTATATGGGGAAAAGGGTTGGGATTGAGAAGCTGAAGGGGTATGATAAAGGGAATTCTTACAAGTTTGAGCTCCACAAGGATCTGTTGGAACTCATGACTTGTGGTCATAGAAACATTCTGCAGTTCTGCGATATTTGCGTGGATGATAATCATGGGTTGTGTGCGGTGACCAAGTTCGTGGAAAGTAGATCTGTTCATGACCTGATGTTAAAAATGTATATTACCCATTCTTGCATAAAGATTGAGGGAAAGAAAAAACCCTTCTACTACCTCGATTCAACTCTAAACCGAGGCATAAGACCCACTCTACTGCCTCGGTTCACTAGCAACCGAGGCCAAAAGTCTGACGAAAAAAAAATTAAAAAAAGGAACACCCTCTACTGTCTCAGTTGCATTTGAACTGAGACAAAAGTTTTCACCTTTTTGTCTCAGTTCAGAACTTTTTTGCCTCGTCTGTATATATTTCGATTGCAGAACCGGTGCGGATAGGCGAAAATAACTCTTATAGTTTCCCTTTCGTGCACTAGTGCCACTAAAAAGAAGATTTAGAAAGCCACACATGTCTACATGTACACATAATTTACATTATAGCTTGCATGTTCTTCCTAAATGACATATTTAACAGGTTTACATGTTTTTTTTATGTAACTATTTTAGTGGCTATGAGAATGTTAACCAGTTTAGACCATTACATTTGGTTTTATTAAATTAATGTAAGGAATAAAAAATCAAAAAATTATTAAAATATAAAGATATTATATTCTTAAAAATTTAAAGACCTCACATTTTTAATACTTTCAAATATATTTTAGTATACGTTACTGAATACTGAATGTGTGCCAACAAAATTTAATAAATTAAAATAAAAGAAAACATTATAAGTTAGTAATTAATTATTCTTATATTTGTCATGTTTGCTTGTAATTAGCTTGTATACAAGACATATTTTACGAAATATTACAGAAACGCATAAAAAGGAAAAAACAAGGAAAAAAGGATACAAATAAGTTATAACAAGAACAATCAAAACTTACGATCATAAAAGTTAATTTTACATGCAGATATAGTAAATGAGTTATTAATCTAAAGGAAAACCAACCTAATTTAAGGGGTAAAATGAAGGTCCATGTGAGATGTCAGTTGTTACTCGCTGAAAGTTAATTCAGTATATTTGCATAAATTTTCTTATAAACGTATACATTTACAAGAAAATAAAATATAAAATAAACTTCATAATTAAATTAAAACAATATTTTACAGAAATACGCGGAATTTTCTTAAAAATAAACTCATATAACTTAAGAAAATATATTTTTATCTTATTCTCTGTTTTAGAAACACTTTAAAAATTTTATTTAAATAAATCCTATAAGCTAACTAATGTTTAATTTATTATCACATTCAATTATTCATTTAGGCACATATGATATCATCTATAATATTTTACAATGAAGTGATCCTAGTTGTTAATTAAAAATTAAATATTAAAATAAAATAATTATATATCTAATAAGACTTAAAACTAATTATAATATAAGTTATAATTATTTTTCTTATTTTATAAAATATGACTTCTAAAATATAATTATTTATGAAGAACAATTTGACCTAAGTTACTGAAAATTTTGTGATAATTTTTGTCACAAAAAAGTATTATTACAGAAAATATGATTGGTATTCATAATGATAATAGAAAAAGTATAATAAAGTCTTTTTCTTCTTTCATGACATTTATATTCATCGCAAATATTGTAAAGAGATTGTAACAAAATTGTTCGTGGCTTCATGTGTATATGGATTCGTAAGGGATCATTGATTGACAAAAACATGAGGTTGAATAAATGAATTCACATCATTAGTTTCTCTCTCTTCTCACAAAGGGAAATCCATGTGGCATTTTCTCTAATTATCTTCTGCTGTAGTTTTCCATAACCACCACGAAAAAAATAAGTAGGGAGTTCTAAAGAGATTGACAAAAATATTATAATTGAAAAAATGAAGTCTTATCCCTACTCTCTCTCACCACCGACGAGAAATCCATGTGGCTTTTTCTTTAATTATTTTCTATTCTAATTTTCGATAACAATAACGAGAAAATAGGTGGGAAGTCATTATGTGTTTGAATATCCTTTGCTTTTCTTTTTTAGGTTTAAACACTCTAGTTGTTCCTAATGTGGGTTTTTCCACTTAGATCCTCGTCTTATTAGTTTTGCCAATTTAGTCTTTTATATTGAAAAATTGACTCAATTGCGTTCCTACCGTTAAATTGACTTAACGGTGTTAAGTTTTTTATGACATGTCAGATTGACGTGGACAATTTTTTGAGACGTGGCTTGCACATACCTTATACGTGACTTTTTATTAAATAACCCTTTTACGTGGCCTTTTATAAAAGAAACATTTTAAACCCTTCTCCACTTGCATCATCGGAGCCCACCACGACCTCATTCACGAAACCCATCTCTCCCACTTCTTTTCCCCCACCGCCAAGATCCTCACCTCCTACAACAGCCTCCTCTACCTCCGCCACAACACCGCCCTATCCATCCTCAACCCAGCCACCCGTCAAATCAAACAGGTTCCCATCGCAAACATTTTGGCCTTCAACTACATCGGATTCGAGTTCAGCCCCCTCGTTGACGATTACAAGATCGTCCGAATCTCCATGTCCATCGTCCCCTCGGATGACCAGGTGGTCATTCTCGACAAAGTTAGGGTAGACAATAATGGCAGTGGTGGTGGCGAAATATGGGCTTTTTTGGGTGGTTTTAGTGGAGGGATTTTGGGGGATTCGGGTTTTGGACTTGATGCTGGTGTAATCTTTGGAACCTTTTTAAAAGGAAAAAAAGGAGTTCATCAAACGCTGAAAAATCAACAGTTAATAAGTTTATGCAGAATCTGATTATCTCCCAGGGCAAAATCTAATCGAACAATCCGCAAAAGCACAAAAATGGTATATGATTATTATATACATATATAAAAAAATCTTTTATAAGAACCTCTAAACATTGTTTAGAATGAACTCCGAAACCACTATACATTTTAGAAACAAAAAGAAGAAAATCCCAGAGTGCATCGATTGGTGAGAAATGAAAGCAGAGAAATTTACTGTAAAGAAACCTACTTTTATTTGAGGGAAACCCAAATGCTGAAACTTGCAGAGATTAACATCTGCAGCAAAGACCAAACCTTTTGTTTAGACTTACATAACCTTCTTCGCATTCTTCTCTTTACACTTGATAATTTTGTTTTAAGTTTTCACAGTCTTCTTCCACCTACATCTTCATGCATCAAAGTCAAAGAGACGGTGAAGGATGCAGGGAGCGAAGGAAGGGAGGAAGGGGAAGTTGGGGATGACAATGGAGGTGTTCGAGGTGCGTAGTGGTGGTGGAGTTTTCCAAACCCAATTTTAAAAATGCTTCTTTTATCAAATGCCACGTAAAACGGTCTCTTAATGCCACGTTCAAAAAATTATCCACGTCAATCTAACATGTCATCAAAAGCTTAACACTCTTAAGTCAATTTAACGGTAGGGACCCAATTAAGTCAATTTTGTCAATATAAAGGACTAAATTGGCAAAACTTATAAGACGAGGATCTAAGTGAGAAAACCCCACATAAATAGGGACAACTAAAGGGTTTAAACCTCTTTTTTAAATACTCTATAAATATTTGAATGAAATTTACTTAATATTATACATTATATGTATGAAATAGTAATAAAGAAATATAAGTGATGATTTTAACCTTTTATTTTCTCGAGTTTGTATAAATTGTTGATGCAACTATACATGACACAAGGACTTTTACCTTTTCTTGCACCATATACATAAACTGTGATCAATCATTACGACATGCATGAATCTTCTGATATTTCATATCCATCAAACAAAGTATCCTCATTGTCTATTCTATCAGGTAGTGTATTACTTTCAAGAACAATTTTCTTCAACAACTAAAACAATTTTGTGAAGCTTTTATCAGTCTACTCATTCAATGCCTTTAAATTAAATAACCTTAAGATTGTTGATAATTGTGTGAAGTTAGTTGAACTAGGATACAACATAGTCTCTATATCGGTAAACATGTTTTCATACACTTCTTTAATAAAGGAATGTATTCCAACATCAAAAATCAAGGAATGTATTCCAACATCAAAAATCACTAGTAAAAAATAGAATTTAAGTCGCGCATTTGACATCGGTTTAGTTGTAACCGAAGCAAAAAATGGCATGGTGACATTTTTGTAATTATCACAAATGTATATGCCTCGGATCAAAACCGATGCCTAAAATTGGCGCGGTGACAGTTTTGTAATTATCACAAACGTATATGCCTCGATTCAAAAAGAATCGATGCCGAAAACTGGTGCAGTGATATTTTTGTAATTATCGCAAATGTCTACTACCTCGGTTGTTTAAAGAATCGAGGCATAAAATAACTGAAATTTTGATTTTTTATTTTTTTGAGAGGGTTTAGGCATCGGTTCTTTATAGAACTGAGGCCGTAAACCCTTATTGCCTCGGTCAAAAAAATAACTGAGGTAATAACATGTGTTTAGGGTTAAATTTCACGAACATAGACAAAAGTTGCGTCGCTTCTCTTTTTTCTCCCATTTTCTTTCGTTGGCGATAGAGAGGCTTCGTTCCTCTTCTCTGTTTTGATGGAGACACGGAGGAGGGATCATCAATGGCGTGACGGAGGCGTGGCAGAGACGTGATAGAGACGCAGCGAGGGCTCAAGGGCGCGGTGGCCATTCTCATTCTTCTTCTTCTTCTTCTCTCCGTTCTGATTTGCAGCGAATGAGGAAGCTTCCTTCTGTCCCCTTTTTTTGATCTTTATTGGGTTGTTTTATGTTTGATTGAGTCTCTGCAAGTGGTGGTGGGAGGTCCTCGTTCTTTGTTCTTCGCAATTGGGAATGTTTTATTATGGTGGTGTGGAGATGGAATTTTTTATATTTGTTCACTCCAACTAAGCTACGTCTAGTCTCCTCTAACTTTAGAAGGTTGCACTATAATCTTTAAGAAGATTACAACTGAGTATTCTCACACTAGTAAAAAAAGACTTTTTAACGCACGTATTATGCTTCAATTCTCATGAAATCGAAGCATAGAAAGGCGTAGTGGCAGTTTTTCAATTTTAGCAAACATATAGACCTTAGTTATACAAAAATTAAAGCCATAACATACTTTTGGCATCGGTTCTCTACAAAATTGGTTCCATAGGGTCCTATGAAACTGACAATTTAAGACTTTTCAGCTGAAAAGTTTTTTTTACAGGACTTTTGGCCTCAGTTCTTTACAGAACTGCTACCATAAGGTCTTACAAAACTAATATTTAAGACTTTTCATTTGACAAGACTTTTGGCCTCAGTTATCTGCAGAGCTGCTTCCATAAGGTCGACTTTTGGCCTTGGTTCTCAACAATAACGCTACCATAGGATCTTGTGAAATTGACAGCTTAAGATTTTTCAACTGAAAAATTTTCTGGACAAGATTTTTGGCCTCAGTTCTCTACAGAACCGCTGCCATAGGCTTCTTCTCTAGACATGACTTTTGGCCTCGGTTCTTTACAGAACCACTGCCAAAGGGTCCTGCAAAACTAACAATCTTTTTGTACAAGCCTTTTGGCCTCGATTCTTTGCAGAATCGCTGTCATAGGGTTGTGACGTTGCAAGTTGTGTTTTTAATTGACAGCCTTATGGCCTTGGTTATTTGGAAAACCAGTGTCATAGAGGATTTTATGCTTCGGTTATATCGTGAAACGAGGCATAAAGTTTGAAAAAAATTTCAAAATTTTCACCTAAAAATATTATTTTTGATTTTTTTCGGAGGGCTTTAGGCAACGGTTCTTAGTAGAATTGATGTCATAGAGGTGTCCTAGGATTATATTTCGTGAAATAACACAGAATCCTCTTACATTTTCGTTTTCTCTTTGCTTCTTCTTCTTCTTCTCTGGTACGACGAAGCTTTCGGCAACCATCACAAGTAAATTTTCTTTCATTTTACACAAATGTTTTTAATCAACTGCTTTAGGGTTGATTTTCTTTTGTTTTGACCGATTAGTTTCGTGTACAAGTATTTTTTGGCTTTCACCGTTTACCTTTTTCCCTCACCAGTGCAAAGATTTATTTTTACACAGAACCCATCTTTATGGTTAGTTTCGTTTTGAGTTTTGATGAACTTTCCTTTTTGTTTTTGTTTTTGGTTTTTAAGCTCTTTTATTGTTCATACATTGTTCATATACCATAGGGTAAAGTTGAAAATATATCCAAACAACCTGGAAAGTTTTTTCAAAGCACGAAAATACCATGTAAAGCTCCCACAAAAAAATTTGGATCAAAATTCAAAGTTTAAGTATGTGAATATTTTTGCAAAGTTGAAAAAAAAACAAAATAAATTGATGAAAAATAGAAAATGACTTTTTTTTAAAAGATCTAGAAATAACAGCCGGCTACACGAGCTGTTACGGCGTTCAAAATGTTTTTCTATCCTAAATCGATATATAATATGGTCAAATCGGTCAACCAAAGAAAATGTTATGACCAAATCGACAAATCGACAATTTTTATTTTTTTTATTTTAAGTTTATATGACACTGGTTCCTAAGAGCACCGTAACCAAAAGTCAACTTTTTGTTTTTTGTTTTAATTTTGTTTTGGGTTTACTACTTCAATTCTTTTGAACTAAGGTAAAATCATGACCATTTTGCTTCGATTCTTTTGAATTGAGGCCAAACACTCTCCATTTTGACCTTGTCGAAATATACCTCGATTCGAAAATCACTGTCAAATGTTGAAAATAACTACTGTCGTAAACCTTCACATCCCTAGGCACTTTTATCCCCTGATACGCTGCCTAGTTAAGTTTCACCCACTCTTGGTGTTGCAATATTCTTCATCACTCCTGGTATCCCTAGTCAGCGAATAACTCATGTTACCCTACACTAGTTGAGTTTCACGTACTCTTGGTTTCCACTAGAAAATCCTGGTATCACTTTGATACGTTAACTAGTTATCCTTAACTTACTTAAGTTATACAATACATGTTTTAATTCTCTTTAGAATTGCAGTCGAATGATTGCTTACAAGTTGTTAGACGATAACTCTCACAGAGAGGATATATGTTCAATACAATATAGTCTAAAGACTTGATATATGGTTCTCTCTTTTTTCTCTAGATACAAATCGTAAGCTAGTATTAAAATGACGCTTGAGAGTGTTTCTTGACTTTGCTTTTTTCTCTTCTCAAATATTCTCTTTGAGTTTGAGCTTCTCTATGCTTTTCTCTAAACGCTTTTTCTTCTCTTTGTAGGATGATATTTTCGTTGTAAGTTATCCTCTTGATTTTTACTTTGAATCATCTTCTATTTAAAGGGCTCTTCAAAAGATATCTGCTAGACTGAACTCTTGTCTTGAATCTCGTGTCTTTTTGTCTTGTCATGTGAAACAGTCATTGATTAAAGTCAACTTTGTTGAGATTGTTGATAGGGGGAGCACTGGTTTAGCTGAACCCACAATCTCAGTAATATCTGAGTTTTTGATGATGACAACGCATAATTAATAACACATGTGAATTATGTGTTACATGTTCTATGCTTACATGTTATATGCGTATATGAGAACATGATTGTGTTGTTGCTGTGTTGTTCATTGCACTTCACTGTGTTATATATGTGATTTTATACATGAATGCTTGACATATGTTTTTGGATGAGAAAAACCACAAGCACTAATGTTGAATTTTAATTGTGTGGTAAAAAACCAATTTTAAGTCGATTTCATTATGGGGTGAGTCGATTAAAACTCGTGTCTTTGCACAAACTTTTTTCAAGTGTGCTGTGAGAGTTATTCAAAGAGAAAAGTTTTCAAAACTTTGCTTAACATTGTTGCATAATCGATTGCATGTGATATGTATTCGATTAAGTTTGTTACTGTTTTGAAATCTGTTAATGTTTGATATAACTATCACAACGACTATAATTTTATATGTGTTGACCAAGCATTAAATGATATTCGACTGCATTAATTGCGAATTCAATTAATTGCTTTGACGGCTACTAACTGTTATAACATAATTTTTATATTCGACTGCATTAGTAGCTTAGTCGATTAAAATGCGTCAGAGATGTGTTATACTATAAATTGACACGAATTTGATTTCTGTATGAACTTTTGTGATTCTAACATTTTCATATTCTTTTGCAGAAAGTTTGATTCTTACAGAAAAAGGAAAAGCTCCAAGAAAACAAGATTGACCGGGATGATCAACTGCTTGTAATTTCTTGAAGAGTAAGATTGTTGAGTTTCAGAGTCTGATCTATCTGCAAGATCAAGTTCTACAATCTGCTGAAGATTGGGTTGAGTTCCCTGTTGTGATTATAGGAAGAAGGACGTGTTGCGTTCTTGAATTTGAGGGTGCCTCAAAGGGGTTAGACTGTAGGAGAGAGGATTCTTACTGCTAGTTTGTTTATGTATTGCCTATATTTTGATTAGAGGATTAGAGAGGTGTTTTATATTTTTTACGTGAGGTCTCCATAAAAACCTTGTTGTAAAAACCTTGATCATTATAGTGCATTGGCTTCCTATGGTTGGAAGGACACTGGATGTAGGCTTGGCCGAACCAGTATAAAAACACAGCATTTGATCTTTCTTATCCCTACTCTTTTACATTCAATCGATTATTTTATACTCATTCGATTAAATTTCCGCTGCATTGAAAATCTTTTAACTTGTGTTTCAAGAAAAGTGTAAAGGCATCTCTTTTGGTGAAAAAGATTTTGATAGTTTTAAATTTTATACTTCAACAATTCACCCCCCCCCCCTCTTGGTGTGAGAAATTAAGCCATTCTCTTTTAACAAACTTGTTAGAGCATACTTCCTTTTCGAGTACTTTAACAGAAGTAGGTTGTACTATTTTTCTAGCATGACTTCTGATGAAGATACTAGTACAGTCAGGGGAAACGACAGCGGTTATTTTTGTCTATAGGCAGCGGTTTTCGAACCGAGACATATTCAGGCGAGGCAAAAAGTCTAATATTTTTGGCCTCGGTTGAGAACCGAGGCATAAAAGGAGAGGATTTTGCCTCGGTTCATCCTTAACCAAAGCAGTAAAGTTTTTGGTTTTTTTAATTTTTTTTCGTAGGACTTTATGCCTCAGTTCCCTTGAACCGAGGCAGTATGTCCCACTCTACTGCCTCGGTTGTAGCTGGAACCGAGGCAGTAAACTTTTTTTTTCTCATCCGCAAGACTTTCTGCTTCGGGTGTGACCATAACCGAGGTCGTAAGGGGTCTTTCTACTTCAGTTATGACCTGAACCGAGGCATATATCCTTGTTTTTTTTTTAAAATGAGGTCTGTTTCTACAACATTCCCAACCACAGAAACAGACCTGCATATATTTTTATAGCCAGAACAGTCCAGAATAATGCAGAAACGTATATTTTAAATGAAAATTATATTAAAACATAAATATATTGAATGGAATCATAAATCAACTTCTTAGAAGCATAAATCAATCCAATGTAATCATAAATCAAGTTTCAAGCATAAATCAAGCAATGTACAAAGTTAAACTTATAATAATGTAGAAAAGCATAAAACAACTTAGAAACATAAACTTAGAACTTACTATATCCTAATATCTACTACATACTATTATATAAATGAATTACATATTTAGCAAGTGTTTTCCTCACAAGTTGAATTGACTTCTCTAGAATTGGAGCAGTCCTATTAAATCTCTGCATAAAACACAATGATTTCAATTAGTGTATATGAAATCCAAACTATAGAGAAAATAAAATTCAAACCTAAATATTACCGTTTCCCATCCACTGGTGTAATGTGCACGAATGATGGTCATCATCCAAAACATAACGTAGTAACCACATTCATATGACCCCATTTGTCTATTACACTACAATATATCATCATAATTATAAAATGTTAAGTAACATCATTTGAATGGAACCAAATGTAACAAAGTATGGACTAAAATACCAAACCTTAAGGGCAACCCATGAAAGCTTTTTAGCTGTAGCAGTAGATCTCCCAGATAACATCATATGTGTTGCAAGGGAACAATTAAAAAAAATTCCTTTAGCATACATTTATATAACAAAAAAGTCGAAACATTGAGATTCTTACCAATCTACTACATGTATAAGAGGGCTGGGAGGAGACTTCTGCAATGAACAAAACCAGACAGCAGTGTTCTCCGGTATGGAGATCACAAGTAGCTGCCAATGACACCTGAAATTGGTAATAACTTATGAATCATATACCAAAATTAATAAATTAATGTGTTGAAGTTAACAAACTTCACTTACCCATGCATATAAGGGAGAAAATATATCTCCTTCCCCATTCCAAAGCAGGTGGTGACACTACAAAAAAGTAGGGCATTACCGAAGGCCAAAAGCCCTCGGAAAATGCCATAAGCCGTCGATAAAGGGTGTTTACTGAAGGCTTATCGACGGCCAAAAATCCTTCGGTAAATCTCTTGTCGCTAAATATTACCGAGGGCTTTTGCCCTTCGGTAATTACCGAGGGCCAAAAGCCTTCGGTAATTACCGAGGGCCACTGACCTTCGGTAATTACCGAAGGACAAAAGCCCTCGGTAATTTTCGAAGGGCGAAAGAAGGGAGTAAGCAGTGAGTGAACTCAGTTGTAGCAGATTCCATTCTGAATTTTTACTTCAGTGCAGCAATGAAAGCAATGAAATCAGAAGTTACTGTCAAATTCCTAATTCTAACTAAACCAAACAAAGTTCCAAAGATGATATTCTCAACGCTGCATTGAATCGATTCCAAATTATCCAAACGCATAACAAATTCCCAATTCCCAATTCCCAAACCCCAAACTCATTCTCACGCCATGGATCCCAACCCTCGAACCTTTCCCATCCTTTCCGACTCCGACCACTTCGACCTCGAGCAGCCGCGAGCCCCGGAGATCGTGGGCCAAATGCCGCACCTCGCCGACCCAAACATCATGGCCTCCATGGGCCGGGTCGTATCTCAGGTGGCCCAGGCCGGAACGGTCCTGAACCTGATCGGGGAGCTACCCACGCACGAGGAAGTTGACAGCACCAGGGCCAGGCTGGCGAAGATCGAGGCCCGCGGAGATGGAGATTCACGAGTGGCGGGCCCACCAGGCCGAGAAGGAGAGGGAGGGCCGGGAGCGGGCGGAGACGGAGAAGCGAATCTGGAAGTCGGTGTTGCAATTGGACGAGATGCACGAGGCGTACGAGAAGCTTCTGAACGACACGGAGAAGCGGTTGGTGAAAATGTACGAGTCTAAGGAAGATGGTGATGGCGATGTTGTTGGCGACGAAGTGAATGAAGAGGTTGTGGGAATTCTGCAAGAGGCCTATGGCAAGGGAATGGAACACGTCAATCTTTCTGCACACCACCAACAACCACAACTTCGCGAGAGAATGGCTTGGGATTTTCGTAGCGGTGGAGGAATTTCGGAAATTTGGCAGAGGAGAAGGGGAATTTCTGAAATTTGGCCAGAGGAGAGCAAGATTAGGGCTTGATAACGTTGAAGGAGCAAAGGAGAAGGGTTGGAGGAAAAGGTTTTGGGCGACGAGAGCATTAGGGCCGTTGGGAAAATGAATTGCAGAGAGGGAACAATTTAAAATTTTTCGAAGACATTACCGAAGGCCTCTCAGCCGTCTGTAATTGAACTCAGGAATGACTTACCGAAGGCTCATAGGCCGTCGGTAAAAAGCCGCCGGAAATAAACGCATTTCCTGTAGTGTGATGTATGTTTGGATATCATCAAATTTATTTCTTTCATGAGTCATAGAGGGGTCAATGAACCCATATACATCGTTGAACCCCTTCTTGTTACTAACATCAAACATATACCTAAAATGAAGAAATAATCTGATATAAGTAAGTTGATAAAATAGAATTATATAAAAATGTTTTCATAAACTTACATCATCCACAGCTGAATGAGTGTAATATTAATTTCTTCTCTACCCGACGCAAGCTCCCTAACATCTTGATGATGCAAGTACAATGGGATCTGAGCTTCTCTTCCAAATCTAGTAGAATCCTAGTGTACATTCATCGGCACATCTGAAATGATTTTAGCAAGCTCGTCTAACGCACCAAGAGGGTCATCCTGAGATAAATGAGTCTTCTTCGGTGTAGGACTTCCCTCTTGACTTATCTGCTGTTAAATGCAAAAATGGTTATGTAATAACGTCAATTAGAAGTAAATATTAAAATTGAGAAGTATATAGTATGAGTGTTTACCGGGGGATTAGATACATCACCAACCAAATGTCTAGGCCAGGCGACAAAGGACTTAAATGCTTCTTCAACAATGAAGAACTCATCTGTAGGCACAGGAAGAACGACATCCGCTATGACAACTTCATCCACCGTGACCTTAAACTCATCTTTTGAAAGTTGTACACCATGCACTATAGTGGCTGTCTCATAAACTGTACCACGAGCCATTAGCATGGTCCCAGTATCAGAAAGAATATATAACTGACATGGACGAGTTTCATCCATGTCGTTCCCTGGGGCACCGGTAGCTGAACAACTTCCTTTACCGCTTCTACCTCTCAAATTAAATGTCAGGTTATGCAAAAAGTAAATTAGAAACCAAAAATAAATAAGTTTACCTGTAGGGGCCACAACATGTTCCGTTATAGGAGATGGCGGAGGACGATTTCCATAATCCTCATAATGTTGCTGGAACTGGCGCGCAACCATTTCAACAACTTCATCATACAACTCTGCTCAAACCTTCTTTGTGATCTCCTGCGTCATCTCTTTTCTTATGTCCTCCTTCATCTTTTCGTATGAATATGGACGCGAGGAAGACCCAAAAAAATGTTGTATGCCTATGCCAGTCCGAGCACCACGCACCCGTCCTGGGTGCTTATGTCGTCCAATAGCTGTGGCAAGAATATCTTGACGACCTTCTTGTGTGAATTGACCTTGGGAGCTCTGCTCAACCAAGGAGTCCTATCACATAACAAAAATTCAAAATCATTTGAAAGATCTATGTAGTATATATAACAAAATTAATGTAAAAATATAAGAAAGGACATCTTACAATACTTTCAGATATTTCTCTAGCAGACTCGAAAGTGTAGGAGCCCAATGGTCTTATACGGGCTAACTTGCACTTGTCGTGCCAAGATGGTGGTGAAAGAGGAGGAGGAGGGTCACCACCCTCAGAAAGTGGAAGTCTACTATCTGACTTCTGCTTCATTATTTTTTCTTCAAGCTTCCTATATCCACCACGAGACAGTAGGTGTGAATTTTTATTCTGAGCGCTTATTCCCTATGCTTTTGACCTTTTTTTCCTGTGACAAAGTGAAACAATTGTCATAGTAGAGAATTATGAATGATGAATTGAATGATTTTACTGCACTTACCTGCCACTCCTTAGATGAACGAAGCTCTACAAACTGACGCCATGTTTCTTCGTCAATTGCTGAATATTTGGAACATGGATTTTCATTACTTTTTGGTCCAAATATATATCTAGACGTCAATTTTGTCTTAAACGCTCGAAATCTTTCTACAATTGCAGATAAACACTTATTCCTTAAGCTCTCGATGTTTGGCATATCAAATGTTATCTGCAACAAAGAAAGTAATAACCTTATATCAATACAGATTTATCAATATAATGAATATAGAATTTGGAGCAATATTGCTTAACTTACCAATAGATCTTGCCAGATGAGATTCCGATCAGCCTCAGAAACATGGTCAAAGGATGGAGTAAGTATAGAGATACGATCACGTGCTAGTACTCCAAGGTAAGACCTAAATACATCTGTATTTGGGCCAGATGCAACTCTAGTGACCACGTCAATAATGACAGGTGTCCTCTCACCTGCATTTCTTCTAAGTATAAGCTGTCGTAACCTCGTTGCTCCTCTCGTCCATCTAGAAGTGGTGGGGACTTCATCGCCTAACGAATGAGGTGACTCATCCATATATCTGTCATAATAAATAAGATGAAATATAAATAAAACACTTATAAAATAACATATATTATTTAACAAAAGCCATAAATATTTACAGAAACATGAAATTCATACATAATCATATGGATTGGTCATATATATATATTCCCTCATTGTGATCTTCTCGTATTGCTTGTATATCATCAATTAGAGGGTCGTCATCCAAATTTATTGTCGTTTTAAATGGATGGTTGTCAGCGATATGAAGATTACTTAGATTCTCTTCTTTATCTTCAATTTGCCTTTTTCCATGGAGAGCAACATACCAATGGTCAGACGCAGGATCTTTGACATAAAAAACCTGACTTGCTTGATATGCCATGATGAACGGTTCGTCTCTATAACCAACCTTTCGAAACTCAACAAGTGTCATACCAGATTCATCTATTTTGACACCACTCTTATTGTCTACCCACTTACATTTGAAGAGTGCAACGGAAAACTTAGTGTAATCAACTTCCCATATCTCTTCAATTCTACCATAATATCTCATGGATCCAACTACAGGATTTTGATCTTTGGATGTGGAAAACTGTAGCGACTCAGCTTCTAGACTGACGCCACTATTTTGTATTGTGCTTTTATCATCCAAAGTCTTTGTATAGAATGTGCAATTATTAATTTCGTAGTCTGTACAACATACAACATCAAACTTCAAGCCATTTGTTAACCACAACAAAGTCTCAGAGGACCGTGATTCTTTCGAAACTTCAGATTTGAACCAGGACAAGAATGTTCTGTTATGCTCCATCAATTGTCATTTCTCTGATTGTCATGGATAGTTGTCCTTTACAACGACTTTGTGTGCTTCCAAAAATGGGATCACTTCATCTGTGTTGTTTAATATGTATAGATGTGCTTGCATCAATTATTCACGACTTTTCGTCACCACATTCACACCTCGGATGCTTTTACTTGTAGAATATCTACTCAACCATGATGTCCGAGGGACTCCTATCGGATTTGCTTTAGTCATATACTCAGAGCAAAACTCAATACTTTCTTCAGCAATATATCTTTCAATCATTGAACCTTCTGGACGATATTGATTTTGGACGTACCCTTTCAAAATCTTCATATATCGCTCAATAGGGTACATCCATCTTAAGTATACTGTCCACACAACTTTATTTCTCTGACCAAATGAACAAGTAAATGCACCATGATGTCAAAAAAGGATGGAGGGAAAAACATTTCTAGTTGACACAAGATGATGATAATTTCGCTTTGAAGTTCATCTAACTTTGTAGGATCGATGACTTTACTACAAATTGACGAGAAAAATGAGCACAATCGAGTTATGGTCTCCCTAACTTTTTTGGGCAAAATTCCACTGGTAACAACTGTTTCATTAAGACGTGGCAATCGTGAGACTTCAGTCCAACAAGCTTTAAGTCCTGCATTGACACTAAGCTCTTGATATTTGAAGAGTATCCTTGTGGTACCTTGATACTCTTTAAACAAAGACAAAAACTTATCTTCTCTTGTTTGGACATTGTGTAACATGCAAGGGGCAAATAAGTACGTTTACCAATCTCTCTTGGTGCCAACTCTTCTCGGATCTTCATGTCAACCAAATCCAAACTGGCATTCCCTCCATCTTTTGTTTTTCCCTGGATGTTTAGTAGTGTACCAATCAAGCTATCACAAACATTTTTCTCAACATGCATGACATCTATGCAATGTCTAACATCTAACTTTGACCAATATGGAAGATCAAAGAATATTGATTTCTTCTTCCAAGGGGTCGTTATAGAAGACTTCTTCGAAGTTTTCCCAAATATATGATGTACTCTATTAACTTTCTCAGCAACTTCAAGTCTAGTAAGTGGACTGGGTGCATTGTCTTTCTCTTGTTCTCCATTGAATTCTTTCTTTAACCTTCGATATGGATGATTAAATTGTAAAAATCGCCAATGACGCATATACACTGTCTTCCTTCCGTGTTTTAATTGTTGAGTTGCAGTGCTTTCTTCACATATAGGATATGCTTTATGACCCTTCACACTGTACCCTGACAAATTACCGTAAGCTGGGAAGTCATTAATTGTGCAAAATAACATGGCATGCATCATGAAAGTTTCTGAAGCAAAGGCATCAAATATTTCAACCCCATCAACCCACCACAACTTCAAGTCTTCAACTAGTGGCCTTAGATAAACATCGATGTCATTTCCAGGCTGCTTTGGACCAGATATCAACATTGACAACATCATGTACTTTCTTTTCATGCACAATCCAAGAGATAAGTTGTAAATTATCAATATAACGGGCCAACAACTGTGATTGGTACTTAAATTACCAAATGGATTAATTCCATCAGTAGTTAAGCCAAACCTAAGATTTCTACATTCTTCACCAAATTGGGGGAATTCTTGAATAATTATTTTTCATTGCTTTGAATCAGCTGGATGACGAAGCAGCCCATCAGTTGTTCTCTCATCTGCATGCCATCTTAGGTTTTTAGCGTCTTTGGGATTCGTGAACAAACGCTTAAGTCTGGCAACTAGTGGAAGGTACCAAAATACTTTCAAAGCAGAACCATTCTTTTCTGTGTGACTACCATCTTCACCGTTGTTTTTTGACTTGTATCGTGATAACCCATATTTTGGACACTTTATCAAAACTTCATTCTCATTCCTATATAATATGCAATCATTCAGACATGCATGTATCCGTTTATATTCCATACCCATCGGACAAAGAATTTTTTTTGCATCATAATTACGATTGGGTAACGTATTTCCATCTAGCAGCATTTCATTCAACAATGACAACAATTCATTAAAACTCTTATCACTCCATCCATTGCTCGCCTTTAAATTCATGAGCCTTAACACCGCTGACAACCGTGTGAACTTAGTTGAACCCGCATACAAAGGAGTCTCCGCCTTAATGGACATCATTTCATACACATGCGCTTGGGCAAAAGATTCTGCGCCCACATCGGGGATCATGTCCTCTAAGTTTTCTTCTTCTGCTTGATCTTCCATATCCATTGTGGAATCATAAACATTTTCAGTTTGAGAGACAGTTGGAAAGTCTGTTAATTCACCGTGCCATATCCATGTTATATAACTTCGTATGAAACCATCACAGATAAGATGTTCCCTAATATCAGTTGCGTTCAACTTCCTCCCATTCAAACAGTTCACACAGGGACATCTGAACTTGACTTCATCATCACCACTTGTACTCGCATTACGTTGCGCATACTCTATAAATTCTTCTACCCTTCTCTCGTACTCAGTGCTGATGCGTGGTAAATTAATCCACCCTCTATCCGTACGCATGTTTACTGAAATTGTTTACACAATTTCAATAATCTTGAATGATCACTTTGATCGTGTTTGTATTCAAGGTGTGACCCTATCCCATTCAAGAAGATTCACTTTTTTTAGTTTATTAAACATATCAATTTTAAACAACATATCTTAAATTTCACGAAATTTTGCCACAGCATTTCGCATTGGTCTTCAGGTTACACGAAATGAAAGTGATTATAAATCACAATCAAATATGCACCCGAAGATCAATGCAAAACACAACGGCAAATTTTCATAATTTTCATGAAATTTAAGACATGTATATTAAAATTGATATGTTATAATAAACTATGAAAAAGTTATTACTCTTCTTAAACTGTCCAACCGGACAATTCAAGATTCAATACTTATAAATTATTATTACCATCTCCTCTCTATTCATTTGTAAAAAGTACATTTGTTAACAAAAATCTAGAGATAGTAAATAATTTTTGTATTGAATCTCAAACGGGAAACTAAGGCTAATTCACAACAACAATATATATTCAAGCAAACAAATAATTACATATGCAACATGTAATATATTCAACCAAACAATATATTCAACCAAGAGTAAATAATGTCATTTCAATTAACCTTAGGGTTTAGATACTTGAGTTTATTTCATTTGTTTACAACATGTTTCTCAAACCTTATTTGAATATTGTTTAAATTAACGTATCTCCCTTCCTTCCATCTAAAACCCAACAAGTTTTTTTTTTTAAATTTCTTTCTTGTTATTTCTTCTAAACTAAACTATCCAAAATTAACTCTATTTTTTGTCTACTTTTCCTTATTTTTATCTACACCAAATGCGTTCAATTGGTCTCAAAATCTATCTATCTTGTTATTTTTTTATGTCTTATATTTTGTTAACTACCTTGAGTTACACTCTTTGAATCAATTCCTTGAAAAATACTCAGCCTTCAAAATCTGTTGTTGAAAGGGGACAAAGGGACACAGTGTAGTGCACTTCCATTCTCCCTTTTACTTCTTTAACTAACTTCGCTTCCACTCTTTGAATCCCTATGTTCTAAAAGACTTATTCTTCTTTTCAATTTCAAAAATAAATAAAAAATAAAATACATTTTCAATCGCTCTAAGTGTTATTAGGCTTAGAACCAATTAATCATCCCAAATTTCCAGCCTTCAAAGTTTGTTGAAACTCAGCTTTTATTTTTTTAAATAACAATCTACAATTCAACGTGCGAATCACTACTCTGTACATTTCTAAATTAACTCCAAATAGTTCGTAACACACTACTTATCCTAACAATCCAACTGCGAAACAACCAATACACTTCCAACAACAAACAGCCAATACACTGCCAACAAAATTAAAAAAATCAAAACAACCAATACATACAATTTGTTTCTCTTTCAGCCTTCACCAATTATTATCAGCAAAAACACAATGAACCAACCTCAATGCAGACAGGAAGATTGAAACAGCGTTGGAGGCAGTACCGACGGAGGCAGCAGTGGCGGAGGAAGAACCGGCAGGGCAACGGTGGCGTGACAGTGAAGGACGGAGGCGCGACCAAGAACGAGGACGAGCAGGAATGCGCGAGCACTGGCAAGACCGAGGCAGGCGAGACCACTGGCAGCAGCAATGGCGGAGGTAGCACCAGCGAGGCACCAATGGCGTGACGACGAAGGGAGGAGGCGCGGCCAAGAATGACGACGAGTAGTGGCACTACCAAGACGGAGGCCGGTGAGACAACTGGCAACAAAGCGGTGGCGCGGCGAGCCAAGGAGTGGCACTGGTGGATGAAAGCACAAACCCAAATGAAGACGAAGATCGTATACGAGGAAGAAGAAGAAGTTGTCGACGTAAATGGAGGTTCTGCGAGATTTGAAAATATGAAGTTGAGCTACTACCTCGGTTACTCACACACGCGAGGTAATATCAGCATACAACATCGGTTAAAAGCATCAACGGTGTAGGACGTGTGGCTAATATACCTCGGTTCAGTGCTAAACCGATGCCCTAGGTCTGGCAAGTAAAAGCTGGAGCAGGCGTAGCAGCAGTTGGAGCAGGTGGTTTAGGCACCGGTTCCCCTACAGACCGATGCAATAGGACATGGTTTAGGCACCGGTTTCCTAACAAACCGAGGCAGTAGGGAGTTGTCAGACTTTTCAGGTCTTTTCAGGTGAGCAGCAAAGGTGTATAGGCTTCGGTCTCATCCTAACCGAGGCAATAGGAAGGGGTTTACGCATCGGTTTCGTGGCGAACCGAGGCAGTAGGTAGTTGTCAGACTTCTCAGGGCCTTTTCAGACTTCTCAAACTGAGCAGCAGGGGTGTATAGGCCTCGATTTTGTCTTAACCGAAGCAATATGGCTGTTCCACCATGGGTTGGATGGTGACCGAGGTATATAACCTTGTACGCTTCGGTTTTTGTATAACCGAAGCGTATATGGAGCGTCAAAATCTACATTTTTTACTAGTGAGACAACATTCCGTGAATGTCTTCTTTGTCTCTAACATCCACATATAGTATATTTCAAATAGAGTAGGTGGATACATGTACTAGGTTATCTGCATAGAATAGAGTAGATGTGCATGTAGCATATATGTCTTTTTCCTTATCATTTTTGTTGTTTTTGAACATTGAGCATTTAATGACATTTAATGCTTGTTCAGAACAACAAAGTGCTTTTTACAATTTCTACCGTTGAGGTAGCATTTATGATTTAATATTTTCTCTAAGATACCAAGAGTTGGATAAGAAATTCCTCATTGGACGAAGTGAAGGATTTGGTTCATGGTATCGTCTAGTCTATTTCTAAACATTTTTTGAGATTTTGCTTTCTTTAGCTAAAGCGTTTGGCACGTTTTGTTTTCTACATTTTTTGAATTATTTTTTTATGTTTTTCAATGGTTTAGCCAAAAACTTTTTCTCGACACTTTATCACTTCTTGAGAGTTCCACTGATTACCGTTAAATAAAGTATAGCTTATGCGTTTAACATAAATCTCATAGACACTTTGACTTGGGAGTCGTTTAGTGTTCCTTCTAGATGTTTTAACTTTGATTGTTCTACATTTCATATATCTCTAAGTGTTCTCCTAATGCTTTCCCACGTTGCTAGGTGATTTGAAATTTTGAACCTACCACTTATGTTTCTGCTTACTATTCTAGTTAGCATCTTCAGATTCTCCTTTCTTTTAAATCCCTTATGACTCGACTTACCAACATCTAATATACTTTGCAAGATGGCACCTCAAGCAATGTTTTAAATAAAAAATTGGACTCAAAGGTAAAGTTCTAGTAAAGATAATTAGAGCATGATCACCATTTGGCATAACAACTAGTGATAAAGAAGTGTTTTCTTTATTGTTAACAAGCAAGGTTGGTGAAGAAATAATGTGATAGGTGGCCCCACTATCAATTATAAGTTTAGGTGGTGACAAACCTGAAGAAACATTGGCATTATGGGCCTTAGAATTAGTTTACTGAGATGTTTCACTACCCTGTATAATAGACAACATCTGTTGGAGTTGTAATTCAGTTACTTTATTCATTGTAGATACATTGGTTTCATTATTGGATTCGTTGCGATAGTATTGGCTAAATATTTACTACTTCCATTGTGATTAGAATAAGAATTCTTGGTTACTCTATGCTTTGGGTGTTCAAGAGGATAACCATGTAACTTCCAACATGTTTCTTTTGTATGATGATCTCTATCACAATGAGAAAAATGCAGTGGTTTTCGATGAGATGAATTAGGATGAGAAGAAAGGCCTTGTTTGCGTCAAACAACAAGGGTTGTTAGTTCTTTTTTTAAAAAACCATGGTTGAAGCTTCTATTGTGTCACGTGTGGGGCCCAAATGTCACTGTTTTTCTTCTTGAGTGATGGAAGAATAAGCTTGTCTAACATCAGGAAATGGATTCATTAAGAGAAGTTAGCCGCGAATAACACTATTATAAGAGTCATTCAACCCTATAAGAAATTGTATCAATTTGTGCCTTTTATTATTTGCTCCACTAGTGTAGGTTGCATTATTATAGGAGCCTAATTGATCCCATAATTTTTTTAACTTTGTGTAATAGGTTGCGATTGTCATTTGATCTTGAGTGAACAAGCAGTGTCTCTCTCGATCTAAAAAATCTATGGCGCATGGCTTGAAGAGAAATGATTTTGAAGATCTTCCCAAACTTCATGAGTAGTGTCATAAGAAATAACACCGTCTACAATATCAAGTGTCAAATAATTAAAGATCCAAGATAACACCCTGTCGTTGCATTTTTTCCATGTTGTATAGTCTTCTGGTTTGGCCCTGTTGAATATTTGTTTCGATCCAGAGATTTGAACAAAAAGAGACCATTCTAGGATGGTTAGAATGATGGAGAGAATAAGAACTACTGAAATTTGGTACATTTCCATCATTAGCCATGGAAACAAGGATAAAGGAAACAAAAACAGAGGAATGATTGAGTAGAGGATCGTTCTTACTCGTGATAACATGTAAAAAGAGGACAAATAGAAGAAATTCTACCTTTTGTATATTGAATGAAAATATAAAAGATATATACAAGAGAGAGTATCCATAATTATGCTATTTTATCCCTATAATTGTGCTAATTTGTTCCTATAATAATGCAAGACTATTCCTATAAATAAACTATTTTAATGTAGACAATTATAATAATATATTCTCTCAATAATATTGGGATATGAGATTTATTTTCTAATAGCTTAAATGTGTGTAATCATTCGGTTTAAGAGGTGTCTCGACTCTTACTACCATATTTTACTTCCCCTATTTTCTTTTACTAAAATTTTCTAACTTTGTTACTCAAGTAATCTTCATGTGATTGCTTTTCATCCAACAAAATCAATAATTTTGTATTTTATTTCTTTCTTTACTTATTTTTTGTGGTGTGAGTGAGCTTACTCGCTTAAATGAATGTTTCTTAAGCATAAGTTTTGTGGCTTAAGTACAAAAGCTTAATATAAAACCTACATCACTTGAATATTTATTGCTTAAGTGTGAGTTTTGTTTCACCTAATTAGTTTTCCTTTAAGTGTATTGGGTGTTACTTAAGAAACTCATTATATCATAATTATTTTAAATGTGATTCTCACAATCTTTAATCTTTCTAAAATGATCGTAACAAATATCACTATCTGAGTTGCGGGGTCATTGTAAGCTATCAAAAACCATTTATTCTTTCAAACTAATAGGATGGTTAGGCTAAGGAGAAATTTCTTAATGACCACATCTTCTACTCTACTTACCATAAGGATCATTATGAATAGATTAAGATGTGAAAACAAGAAAAACATATGAAGATATTAAGATCAATAGATCTAATGAATCACATCAAATAGTTTAATATAAGACCACTCAATGCGAGTTAATATTATAAACAATCTTTCTAACATGCATTTACAATCGAAGGACCTTTTTTAAAAAAAAAATGTTTTTGTCTCTAATCACATGACTATGACTATAAAAATATCATCTAGGTTTTAACAAACACTACCTAATAAATCAAAGTCACTTTTAATAAAATCGAACAATGTGTAATGATAAATGCTTTTTCAAAACAAGTTAAACTTAATCTTAAATCACTAGTTTATTTATGATTAAATTGGTTTTATAAATAACAATTACTCCAATGATAATTCTTTAAAAAGCAAATGATCTTGCATATTTAATTATGATTAAGTAAGGTTAATTATTATATTTGTATATATAGATTTGAAAATATGAACACAGAATAGATCATATTAAATTTTTTCAAAACATTTTCTATTATAAAATAGAAGATAGACATTAACATAGTTTGGTAACACAATATTAACATCATATATTTTCATTACTAACATAATTTGTGACAAATTTTATTCAAAAGTCGTGGAGAGACAAATATTTTTCATCACAAAATCCATGAATTATATTTACTCATTTTTGTTCTCATAACTTTTTGTAAAACAATGTGTTATGGTCTGTAACAATTATTTATTATCTCACTCTATGATGACACAAAAATATGAATATATTTGTCATCTACATAAATCTTTTATATCTCCCTCTCATTAAATTCTTAATTTTTTTATTAACAACTTCTATATTTTGCATTAATATAAACATTTACAAAATACAAAATATTCAACTGTATATTAGACGACTAAACCTAGTCTATGGACCTTGGAAATTCGGTCAGACTAATTCCCTTTGTCGAAAAGAAATTCCTACATTAATTCTTGAATGAAAGAGTTGTAGGCAATTAAAGAAACAATTCCTACCACTTTTATATATTCAAACATGTATTCAAAAGCAAGCTTTTCCATGTTTGACCATTAATTAATTTGTCTGTTTTTGGTTTGTAATACATATCCACTAATTAGTAAAAAAAATCACAAGATTCCATTCCTGAATAATGCGCTTACGTTTGGCCAAGAAAAGCTAGCGTAACTACTACTATTATTCGTTGACTGGTATATACAAATAAATGTGTGGCATCATGATGTGAAACTTGGAATTTGCAGAAAAACAATCTTTTCATCAATAGAATACTCCATTAACGTAAGAGCATAACATTGTAGCCGCATATTGTCTCATATGTGCTCAGGTTCTTATCTGCATTGCATTTATGCTCTGTTTTTAAACCCCATTTGTCACTTTAATTGCATCAAACATTATCAGATGCTCCAGGATATCAAATTTTAGGTGCTTTAGAACAACATATACTTTTGCTTTTTGTTATTTTCAATACGGATATCACTTCATATATCATAATGGTCTTTTAGTCATTCTTTTCATCTTATTATTATTTTACAGATAATTAATACTTAAATAATTTAACTGATTGTTTCTATTTTTGGTGAATTTAATATCTAACTTATTCTATTAATTATTCATATTAGGAAATTTCAATTAATAAAAATGGTTATCATGGAACCCTCCTGGTGTTTTCCCTTTGTAGTTATTATGTAATTAATATTCAAATATTCTAATTTAGTTTATCTCAAAATCCAATGCTGTGCTAGATAAACATTTTATTCTTAATTATTACCAATTTCTTATGAACTCATTTAGGTTTGAAAAATACGCATGAATAATGCATGCAGTTTATTACTACGCCTATACTGAAGAGTTATATGATTATTAAATTAAAGTATTCTAAATTTCAATTTCTAATTTAGATTACTAAGCAATTTCCTAACGAGCGTCAATCATAGGAAATAACTCATTTATTCAGCACAACTAAATAAACAAATAAGAAATATCAAATAAAAGGAGAATCAATTTCTAAAGGTTATAACTAACGTGTGTGTGTGTTTGTATATATATATATATATATATATATATATATATATATATATATGAAACTGATGGACTCGACCAGAAATAAGAAAGAAGATACAAGAAGTATGAACATTTAAAGAAACAGTGCATGAATAGTGAAGCTAATCGATATAGAAATTTAAACTTTTTACTTACATCGTCCAAACAATTGATGTAAAACATCGTTTGTAAGCGATGTGAAATATGTTTTAGCACCAGCCAAAAGTTCTTTGAAATTAGCTTTTAGCTCCCCAAAAATGGTACATTTTGAGGCTCTACTTTCACATTGCTTATTTTGGTTTTACGCAACTAAAAAGTTACTTTATCCACTTAGATGTTTTCCCATTCTCTTACACATTTTCATTACAGTGAAAGTTCTAAATAGCTAACCCAAATCATGTTATTTTAAATTAAGAACTTCAAGAAAATGAATCGCAAGAAATCTCATATAATTAATAAATTTATCAAGTAACTTTCTAACCGATGTAATTGGGAAGAGAAAATTTGAACAAAATAAAAACACGCCTAAGATTATTCATAAACAGGTAAAATTAGAAATAAATGTTTAGTCTTAGTCGTCATATAATTATTATACATGACCATTTCATATATATATATATATATATATATATATATATATATATATAGGAATGATTACTATGCCCACATTCCATACATATAACTCGCGTCATTGAGGGCTGGCGTAAGCAGGATACAGTCTTTTCTCAACATAAGAAGGATGGTATGCTTTGTTTTTTTGTTAAGAGATTAAATTGCAACACGTTCTGATAAGAGGGGGTTCGCACGTGTGGTCGTCTAATTCTACACCAATTGGACTAGAAAAGGATCTTTCATCGAAAGCAATCTCTTCAACAAATGTCTCAACAAATTCGCATGACACACGTGGTTCAGTGCTGTCGAGAATTCAAGTAGAAAGTCGCTCAAATTGTTCTGCCTACTATTCCATGCACTATGACACAACTTTTGAGGTGCTCCTCACAACTATAAATTACTTGCCATTGTCATTGCCTTTGCTCCAAACTAAACCAATTTTCTGTCTGTTTTACAAAGAATACAAAAACAAACCTACTCTAGTCTATTGTTCACATTACATGATGAGTTCATTTAGCCAAAATAACAATATTTTAGTTTTGTTGCTTGTTTTCACTTTCTGGACATGCCATGCAGTGTCTCGCAGGTTGCCTGACGCCTTCTCATCCGAGAGACATGAGAAGTGGATGGCACAGTATGGTAAGGTGTACGAGGATGCAGCCGAGAAGGAAAAACGGTTCCAAATATTCAAGAACAATTTGCAGTTCATTGAGTCCTTCAATGCTGCTGGGGACAAACCTTTCAACCTAAGCATTAACCGATTTGCCGACCTCCATAACGAAGAGTTTAAGGCTTTACTAATTAATGGTCAGAAGAAGGAACATAGCGTATGGACAGAAACAGAAACATCATCGTTTAGGTATGACAGTGTCACTGAGATTCCTGCTACCGTGGACTGGAGGAAAAAAGGTGCTGTTACTCCGATCAAGGACCAAGGCACATGTCGTAAGATTCTGTTCTCTACGTTCATCATTTCAATTATATTCCATTGGTGCTCCATTGAAAAATTTCTAATATAAATCAACTTGGTTTTGTTTGTGAAAACAGGAAGTTGTTGGGCATTTTCAACTGTGGCCACAATCGAGGGTCTCCATCATATATCTAAAGGTGAATTGGTGTCCCTATCAGAGCAAGAACTGGTAGATTGTGTGAGAGGTGACAGCGAGGGATGCATTGGTGGTTATGTGGAAGATGCCTTTGAGTTTCTTGCTAAGAAAGGAGGAATAGCAAGTGAAACAAACTACCCCTACAAAGGGGTTAACAAGAGTTGTAAGGTTAAGAAGGAAAGTCATGGTGTGGCTAAGATCAAAGGGTACGAGAAAGTTCCTGCTAACAGTGAAAAGGCACTCATGAAAGCTGTGGCACATCAACCAGTGTCAGCTTATGTGGAAGCTGGAGGATCAGCTTTCCAGTTTTATTCAAGTGGGATTTTTACAGGAAAGTGTGGAACTGAAACTGATCATTCTGTTACAGTGGTTGGTTATGGAAAATCTGGCGATGGTAGTAAGTATTGGCTAGTAAAGAATTCATGGGGAACTGAATGGGGTGAGAAAGGGTACATGAGGATGAAAAGAGATACACGTGCCAAGGAAGGTTTATGCGGAATTGCTACCGGTGCCTTTTATCCAACTGTTTGAGTCCTGCTATTAATATATATTAATCTTAAAGAGCTTAATTATAAACTCGTTCAATCTCTAATCACCATTTTATTTTCTGGCTAGTATAAGTACCTTCTACTGTTCCTAATGAGATGTTTTTCTATAATCTTATCATGTATGTGTAAACGCTTAATTTCCACCATATAATGAATACAACTACATATTTTGTGTTATTGTTGTTTAGTATATTTTGCAGTTATTTTTTTTTATTATTGTAAGTTTAATCGATACATGTATATGTTGTTTCTTTTATCAAGATTTCAATTTTGATAACAATGAAAAAGGTTCAGCCAAAAGAATTCGTTTCATCATAATATATATACGTTCAGTACTCAAACAAGAATTATATATCTCGGAGAATAATATTTGTGGTTGAAATAAAAAAACTTTGCCAATTGGGGTCCATCTTAGTCTTCTTTAATTAAAAATACATATGAAAGCATGTAACAAATGAGATTATTCTATTAAACTTTAGATCCTGTCATTGTTCAATTTGGAATTTCAGGCATGAACAATGATGCAACGACGACCAAATTGCCACATGACATCTTCATTCAGATAATTAGCTAAGTTGAAGCACTAATTTATCCAACGGAAAAATATTCTTTGACACCACCTAAATCCATTTTATAATTGCCTTTTATAATAAAATATTATATTGACATAATAAAAATAAATATAAATAGAATATTATAATAAAATAATAACATAAGTTGAGTGTAAAGAAAATTGTATGTTTCAATATATCATGACCCTTGTCCAATTTTATTAGTTAAAATCATATGTGTATTTCCTTATTCTTGTAGAGTTATTATTTGAAAAATAAAACTTTCACACCCCAGCAAACAAAATACATTATCTTCCATAACCACTTGAATAATATAATTAATATATGTTAAAATTTTAATTTAAAAAGAAAAATAAATACAAAGAAAATATTATTATTTCGAATTGATATTATTATTTTTGTAATAATGGGTGTTAGTATTTACGCGAAGGAAAAATATGAAACTAAGACGCGACACCAAATTAAATTCTAACAAAAATTACTCTCATGAGGTAAAAATTAGCATAGAAATTAGAATCTTCAACAAGTTTTCAACCGTATTAATACTTATAATAGCGCATATAATCACTCAAAAGAGCTATTCAATAAAGAGAAACAAATTCTTTGTTTGTCGACAAACACAATAAGAATTTAGTTTACTAAGATTCAAAATTTATGAACGGTTAGGTTCTTGTGGTCTAAATATGATATTCTTCATAAATAACTATATAAATACTAGCAGAACATATTAAATGTTAAATTAATGAAATTTTATTAATGAAAACAAATATGTAGATAAAAAAAATTATCAAAGGATTTTAAAATTTTAATTCCATTATCTTTGAAGAGAAGATTGTGTTGAAGAAAATGAGAACTAATATCTTAATGCAATAGGTCTGAGTTTCTAGGTCGATCCTGACATGAGATTGAGATATATGTGAACTTACATGTGAAAAATAAGTGAAGTCTAGATTTTATTGTCAGATTGCAAAAGAGCCAAAAATATTCTTGTATGTTTTGAATGGAAATTTCTCTTCATCATATTTTAAATGTTTGTATCCTATTTTTCTTTATGTTTTGTTCACAATTGACATGAATAAAAGAAAGAAACTATAATGAAAGGATCTAGTACTTAAACTATTATACTCCAATGATTTTTGTTATCTTTGAATGTGACAATTTACATGCTCAGTCTAGTTTCAACTAACGAGTGTGCATCATTGGTAAAACAGAAAAAAGACAATATAAACACAACATCACTATTTATTGGTTAAACAAATGCGAGTCAAAAAATATTTTGGCCTTTTTTCCATTTGGGCAAAACGTATTGCAATCCTACCCATAGTATATGTATCACTCTACCACAAAGTCAAGGGAATGTTAAGTGGAAAATTCAACAAAATTTTAGTTGGTATTGGGATTTTCAAAACTTGAATTCCTTTGAATTCCAATTTTCATTTCTCTTAATTAAAAGTTATTTGTCTTACATTGCTTTGTAGGAGCTTAAATGCAGGAAAACACTAAAAAGAGAGTGTTTGAAACGAAAGCAATAACATAAGTATTTTTATACTATTTTGCTCTAACTAGAGTGACATACAATTATCCCTTAAAACCTTTTAAGGGGTTCCACTAATCATTTACAAAAATTACAATAAGTACAAACCATTATTGGTATACAAGTATTATCAACTACTTCTAGTTCCAACCCTAGTCAACTTGACTAGAAGATATTTAATCACTCCTAGTATCCTAACTAGACAACCTGTCTATAACATTTAACTTCACTGAGTTAAATAAATACAAGTGTATTAGTTCATTGTTGAACATGTGTATTCTTAAATGTTGCACATACATAAATACATTGGCATTCAAGCATTAACTATTTTACTCTGATATATGCCTGATCATATCTGATACATGTTTGATTATACATGTGATATATGCTTGAAACTGTATCGGTAAATTGTACTCTGATTGATTAAATCCATCAGCCCGTCTACAAATTGATAGGGGGAGAAATTGAAACAATTTGAACTGTTGATTATTGACAGGGGAAGCATCATTTTATTTCATACATATACATTTTGATGTACCTTTGCATGATTTAATGTATCTTGCTTCAAATATCTTTTCTAATACCTTTTTTGCTAATGCCCAAAGGGGGAAAGATAGTTGAAATTGTTTGTTAATGCTGATTGAATTAACAAGATAGATAGTTGACACTATTAATGTTGGATTGATAGATGAAATATCTGTGACTATGTGTCTGAATATAACTATTTGAAAACAATTTATGGTTGTGCATTGTACATCGTGGTTGTTTTATACATCATGGTTGTACATCATCAAAAAAGAGGGAGATTGTTGATAGAGGGAGCAATATAAGTGTTAAACCCAATTCCTGATGTGTTTGCTTTTTGATGATGACAATACATTGATTATAACAACACATATATGTTTTCATGACAACAATAGAAATGTGTACTTGTGATTGATACATATAATGAGATATTGTTTAGTCTGCATACTTCTATGATCATAATTGTGTTTATATCCATTGTATGCATACTAAATGTTTTTGTGTTATAAAACCACAAGCACAAAGCAACTCTATATGAAAAAATCGATTACAGTGATGTTGTAATCAATTAAGTTCATCAGATAACTTATATTTTAAAATGTGGCAAAACAACAAGTTTTAACCGATTACATTAAGTATATAATCAATTAAAACTCGTGTCTTTGCAAACATCTTTTTCAAAAGTGTTGTGATGAGTTTTGAAGTGAAAAAGTTTTCAAAAATTTGTTTAAGTGTATAGCTTAATCAATTACACTGTTTATGTAATAAATTAAGTCTGTTATTATTTGAAAATTATTTTTAAGCTAAGTCATAACAATGATAACGGTCATATTTTCAAATATTTTGACTAGCATTTATTAGCAATCGATTACATTAAATGTGTAATCAATTAGAACTATTTTAATTGTAATTGTGTTACAACTATTAAATTGTGTAACCGATTACATTACTTACGTAATCGATTGAAATGCGTCTAATACGAGAAAAACTATATAATGACGCATTGTGCTCTGTATTAAGAACTTTTAACACTATATAATGATGCATTGTGCTTTGTATTAAGAACTTTTAACACTTTGATCATTTGAGAACTTTCATATTTGATATCAAAGAGTTTTAGAGAGTTTTTGCAGGTGCACATAATTGCTCCAAGAATCAAGATTCAAAGAAAGTGATACTCTTGAAGGATTCTTGAAGAACAAGTTGAAGCGCTTATTGGCTGATCAAATTCTACGCGACTAAGGTGTATTCTATTCTAATCATATTTCATTTTTAACAATCAAGAGGATTGTTGTTTCCCTATGCGCTGGCTAGGAAGAAGAACATGAGGTTCTTAGTACTTTGAGAAGAGTCTCATAGGGTTGCTGCAGTTAAAAGGGTTGTTCTTCTACAAGTTGTATTTGCTATATTACATTGGTTTAGTTAGAGAGGTATTTTACATTTGAGAAGTGTTCTCTATAAATCCTTGTTGTAAAAACTAAAATCTTTATAGTGAAAAGTCTTTCAATCTCAGGTTGATTAAAAGAGACTAGATGTAGGCATTGGGGCCGAACTAGGATAAAAAGATTGTGTTTGTTTTCCTTTCTCTATCTCTTTACTGCTTTATTATTCATAATTGTGTTGTGCACATTTAAAGATCATCTTAATTTTCCAAAAAGATTTAAAAAGAAAGAGTTATTGTTTAGTAAATAAACACTTGGATAGACAATGGTATCGATAAACACTTTATTCAGTGTTATTGTTTGGTAAATAAAAGCTTCATTCTATGAACAATATTTTCTTAAGTATTGTGTGCTAAACTTCAAAACATGAGTAGTTTGACAGTCTAGTCTCTTTAGACAATCTTGTCTTAACAAGAACAACTACTAAGATTTAAGAGATAAACAACCAATTCAAAAAGGAAACACCAATATTTAAATTCCTTTGAATTCCAATCATAATTTCTCTCAATTTAGAATGATTTTTCTTGTATATGTTAATAGTTAAAAATACTGTTATTTGTGATATAATTTTGATATTAAATACACCCTTTTATGCTTAGAAACTTGCTTGGAATCATGTTTTTCTGTTAAGTTGTGTGAATAAGAGAGTTGAGGTTGGATTTGATGATTTGATGACAAATTCCTTGTGTTTTGATAGAAAATGAGTTAATATGGAAAGCAGGGATAAAGTGATAATGAGATAGAGCTTAGAAAGGTTCAGAAAAAGCACCAGAAGGAAGGAAGCTCGAGGCTTGCGCGCCCTTTTTGGAGGCTTCAGAACCCCTTGTCGCCCGGGCGCCCCTTTTTGGGCACTTGAGCGCCAACAACACGAAGCTTGGGCGTACTCTAGAAGGCTTAAGTGCAAGAAGTGCCGCTCACCGCCCGGGCGCCCCTTTTGGGGCGCTTGAGCGCCGGACGTAGAAGGCTTGGGCGATCTTTGAGAGGCTTAAGCATGGAAGACCACCGCTTGCCGCCCGGGCACCCTAAGTGGGGCGCTTGAGTACCAATCTCTCAGGCTTGGGCTTTGTTTCTGTTCCACTTCTGTTCTATTTAAAGGACCCAGGCGTCCTAGGTTTTGTATCTCTGGTTGGACCAACACAACAACACACTCTTCTATTTAAATGATGCATTACCGACGGCTTTTACCGACGGGTGAAAAAAAATGTATTTTACCGACAGATATGGGCCTTCGGTAATTACCGACGGCCAAAATCCTTCGGTAAAGCCTTCGGTAATTACCGACGGCCAAAAGCCTTCGGTAAAGCCTTCGGTAAAAAGAGTGGCAAAATTCCCGCCCATTTTTTCACTCTCTCTGCGCAAAGTTTATACATTTTTATCACTCACAAATCGCTTTCTCTGCTATATTTCTCACCTTTTCTCACCTTCTCTGCCCCCATTTTTCTCAGCTGTGCAACCATCTTCCCACACTGTCACCGGTGCCGCTGGGAGAACGCCACCGCTGCCTTTGGGAGGACGCGACCGCTGCCGTGGGAGGACGCCACCGCTGTTGTGGCAGAAGCGTCGCTACCGTGGGAGAAGTGCCGCTGCCGTGGGAGAAGCGCTGCTGCCGTGGGAGAAGCGCCGCTGCCGTGGGAGGACGCCACTGCTGCCGTGGGAGAAGCGCCGCTGCCGTGGGAGAAGCGCCGCTGCCGTGGGTGAAGCGCCGCTGCCGTCGCTGGAGAGCACCACCGTTGCCATGGGAGAACACCACCGTGCAAGCTTCACTGCCATTTGGGATTTTTTCAATTTTAGGGTTTCTAAAACAATTAAAGAACCGAAGTGTAGCCTCTGATTTTGGTTTTGGAATGAATAAAATTGTTGTTTTGGTTTAGGAATGAAGAAATTTGGGTAAAAAAAACTGAAAAACGAAGGATACAGGAGAAGGGGAAAGAGGAAGAAGATGAACCAGATCGACGTATTTACCGAAGGCTTTTGGCCTTCGGTAAATACCGACGGCCAAAAGCCGTCGGTAAATGTTACCGACAACGATATTACCGACGGTCATTTGTCCGTCGGAAAAATCGCATTACCGAAGGCTTTTGGCCGTTTCCGAAGGATTTTGGCCGTCGATAATAATGGTTTTTTTGGTTGTGATTCTCTGAAGGCGGATCTGGAGGCGGGAGCTTCCTCTTCTACTTTTAGGGTTTTACTATCTCATGCTTTTCCATTATTCATTTAGTTTCTCCATGTCTATGGGGAACTAAACTCTATTTGTTGTTGGGGAATGATGTAACCTTGTGAACTTTCATGTATTTGAATTGATTCTTAATCATATATGCATTTTCATTAATTGTTAGAGTAATTCATTTGTACTTATTACGTGCTTTATTTAACTCATTCATCGCATGATCTATGAATTGCATGAGTGTCGAGAGGTTCCTTACAATTGAGGTTCTTGTTAAATTCTCCCAAGAGTAATATTTCTCAGGGATGAGGGTATGAGTCTTGGTTGTCTTAAGCTCTTGATCTTCACATTTAATTACTGGGGATCCTAGGAATTGCATGAAATGGTGATTAAGGACAGGCTTATTTGCCGAGGGATCAGGTTTAGGTAATTTAGTGAGTGACGTTAACATTAATGCATAAAGACGAATTCTTACATACATGAGAGGGAACTTGGTGAAATCTAAGCCCAACAACATACTCATCTCATATTAAACAACATTCATTCATCTTTGTCTTACTCTACTATTGATCAATTTGCATTCATATTTAGTTTTTTGTCTTTGCATCTTAAACCAATGATTTCATTTTATTTAAGTCTTAATTAATCGAGAGTCTTTAGGGATACAATACTTGATCTTACCATTTTATATTACCTGTGAGATTTGGTACACTTGCCAATCCATCAACAAATGTTTGGCGTCTTTGCTGGGGACTCACGGTTTAAACTATTCTATTTGTGTGATTCTTGATTAACTTTGACTTTATTTTATTTTTATTTGTGTTGTGTGTCGTTTGTTTTTGTACTAACAATATTTTTAGGGTTTTGTGTCTAGTTTATGCAAGATACAATTAGGACGAGAAGCAACAAAAGTTCTGAACCTCTTCTTGAAGGACTTGAGACTAGTAGGAGGCCACTGAGAAAGAGATTATCTAGGGTACCTTCTCTAGAAAGAATTTCACAGGCCTTAGAATCAGATCAAGAAAGCATGGACAACAATGATGGCAGATGTACTTTGGCATATTATGCAACTATTGTTGGCCCTTACCATTTTAACAACATTGCAAAGCCAATGGTCAATGCAACAAGCATGGAGATGAAGCCTGCGTTGATCCATCTAGTAAAGAGCAACCAGTTCAATGAATTGTCCAATGAAAGTCCATATGAACATGTGACTACTTTTAATGAAATCTGCAACACTGTGAAGTTGAATGGATTGTCAGATGATGCTATCAGATTAAGCTTGTTTCCTTTCTCACTGCGAGGCAACGCTAAATTGTTGTTAAACTCTTTTCCTAAAAACAACTTTACTAAGTGGGAGGATGTGGTTGCTAAGTTCTTGAATAAATACTTCCCACAGTCAAAGATCAACAAAGGCAAGCAGGAAATCTCCTCTTTCAATCAAGGCATGGAAGAATCATTAGGGCAAGCATGGGATAGATACAAAAGCTTGCTAAGAAGGACACCTACTCATGGTTTTGATGAAGCAACAGTAGTCATTCTTTTCCTTGGAGGTCTTTGTTCACAAATCAAATTGACGTTGGATGCCTCAGCTGGAGACAATATTAAGTGCAAAACTCAAGAGGAAGCTTATGAATTAATTGACAACATGGCTACTAATGATAATGTGATGCACAATGAAAGAAGAACTTCATCACAACCTAAGGGAGTTTTACAGCTACAGTCTTATGATGTCTTGCTTGCTCAAAATAAGATTATCACTCAACAACTTGAAGTCTTGACAAAGAAGCTTTCTCAGCCACCAAAGAAGTGCCAGAATGTCTTGCAGGTTCAACAACAACTTTGTGAACTTTGTGGTGGTGATCATATTAATGGTCAATGTGTTGTTCCTGAGAATTTAAATGAAGAAGTTAATTACATGGGTAAGCAGTTTCGACCCAACAATTACAATCAAGGGTGGAAATCTCACCCTAGCATGGTGAAAAGTCAGTTTGGGCAAACTGGTGGACAATTCAACAGACCACCACAACAGCAACAACAACAGTGGCGACAACAACCCTCTCTGTCTGGCAGAACTACAAAGCTTGAGGATACTCTCCAACAATTCATCCAAGCTTCTCTTTCCACTCAGAAAATCACTGAAGCTGCTATAAGGAAGTTGGAGATGCAGGTTGTTCAAATGGCCAAGAAGTTGGAGAAGATGCCTATCAGAAGTTTTGGGGCTAATAATGAAGTTAACCCCAAAGAAGAATGTAAGGTTATTGTGAGTATGAAAGATGAGAGAGAGAAAGAAAAAGAAAAGTTGAGTGAGAAAGAAAAAGAAGAGAGTGAGAGAAAAGAAAAAAATGAGAACAAAATAGAGAGAAAAGAAAAAGAAAATTTGAGTGAAGAAGAAAAAGAAAGAGAGGAGAGTGAGAGAGAGAAAAAGGAAGAAGTTGAGAGAAAAAAAGAAAAATTAGAGAAAAAGCTCAATCACCCTGAAGAGAGTTTTAGAGAAGAAAATGAAAAACAACTAGGGTGCGTTGAAGAAATCTCTAGAGAATTGGGGATTAGAATTCCTGTGACTGAAGCATTGCAACAGATTCTTGAATATGCTGAGTTTTTGAAGAAACTCGTCAAAATAAAAGAATATTCAAAAGAGGAAACAATGGAGGTACAAGCAGAGTGTAGTGTGATCTTACAAAAGACACTTCCTCCTAATGTTGAAGATCCATGAAGTTTCACCATTCCTTGTACTATTGGGAATCATAAAATAGGGAAAGCCCTAATTGGTTTAGGTTCTAATATTAATTTAATGCCCTTATATGTTCTTGAAAAGATTAGTGGTCCTGAAGTCAAACCTGCAAGGATGACTCTGTTTATGGTTGATGGATCCACTAAAAAGCCCTATGGTATTGTGGAAGATGTGATGGTTCACATTGAAAATCTCAAATTCCTAGTAGATTTTGTGATAATGAAGATGGGGGAAGATTTGGAGATCCCTATTATTCTTGGAAGGTCATTCATGAAGACAACCAAGGTGATCATTAATGTTGATGATGGAACTATAACACTTAAAGACCAAGAAGAGGAGGTGATTTTCAATGTCTTCAATGTTGAGCAACCAATCCAGATGAAGAAGACTAGTCTCAGGACTTTAGGTGGAGGTACACCAGAGACCAGTTCTAAAGCTTCCAAGCCAGGTAAGAAAGGTAAAAAGTTTTTTTTATCACAGGTACAGGAGAAAGAAAAAGATAGCAAAGGAAAAAGTGTTCATCAGGATCCCTTGGAGAAACATGAAGAATTCAAACCAGGCATTCCAGTGTGATTCAACAAGAAGCTATGGGTTATGAAAGAACTCAGAACTGATGGACTGATAGAGATTGAATCCCCAATTTCACGGAAAATAAAAAAGGAAAACAAGAAATCGCTGAAGACCATTTGGTGTGGAGAAGGAAAAATTAACACCAAGATCAAAGATGTGACATGAGCTTATTGGGTCAAGCTAGTGACGTTAAAGAAGCGCTTGCTGGGAGGCAACCCAGTGTTTTAAAAACATTTATTTGTTTATTGTTTCTTTAAGTTTGCAATTTTTCTATTTATTTTATGTTTGCTTTGGGTCAAGCTAGTGACTTTAAAGAAGCGCTTGCTAAGAGGCAACCTAGTGTTTTACAAACTTTTATTTTTCTTCTTTAGTTTCTGTTTGTGTGTGATTTCAGTGTGCTTAATCTGAATGTTTGAGGAGTGAAGAGAGATGAATTGATTGATATAAGAGTTGTTGTGAGGGCTAGAAAAAGGAAACTGAAAAATTCTGAGTTGAATCTGAGAACCCAGGGTCAAGAATACCCAAAACAAGTGAAAAAGCAAAGGGGGAAAAGTGTCGACCGCCGCTTGAGCGCCCTCTGAGGGGGGCTCGGGTGGCGCGACAACAGACTTGGTTTTTAAGTTGGGGCTTGAGCGAGATTTCGGCCCACTTCATTCTTTTTACACTCTAGGGTTCACCCAAGCCCCCTCTCTCAGATTCTCCACACTCTAGCATCCCTAAACACCTCTCTGAAGTCCTCTCTTCACTTTCCCCCTTCATTTTTCCACCAAAAACCTTATTTCTTACTTGATTTGCACTTTCCAACCATTAAAGTTTGGGGTTTTTGACTGTGTGGCTGCTAGGGTTTTGTCTTGTGCACTTAATTTGAGCTTCAATCTCTGTTTTCTTGTCTCCAATCAAGTAAGTTCTTGTTAGGTTATGAATTAGGAGCACTTTAAAGTTAGATTTTTGATGAGAAAGTTAGATTTTTGATTCCCTATACTGTCTATGCTTGATTTCACACTGTTTGGACCGATTAAATTGTGCCAATTTTGATCTGAACTAGGTGGAAATTGATTTGGAAAAGGATTGAAACAGCAAGGTCACACTTGGCTACACCGTGGGTCGCTCAAGCGCCCTTTGAGGGGCGCCCAAGAGTCTTTAGGGATACGATACTTGGTCTTACCATTTTATATTACTTGTGCGATTTGTGCCAATCCATCAACAGTATCTCTTTACAAGAGAAAGTACTAAGATTTAAGAGAAAAGTAACCAATCAAGGAAAGAAACAAAAATATTTGAAACGAATGACAAAGTAGAAGAAATTCTCTTGCAAACCAAGTGAGCTATGAAGAGGACAATTTACTCAAGCAACACATACTCGTTTAAGAAAAATCAACAAGAAATAAGGAATTTATCCCAAGTGAAGGTATTTTTGATTGAGTGAAATTACCTTTCTTGAGCTTGGAGCATAGAATTTGCATGAGTAAAATCCAACTTGCTTGAGAGAAAATGTGTAAAAATATAAAATCACTGGACTGTCAAATGAAGGAGAGTTGTACTTTTCTCTATTCTAAACTATGTGACACCTTTTAGAGATTCTGAAAGAGGAACGTCAGGTAGGAAAATAAGGTAGTGTGGATTAATTGAAGATTCAAAACTCACTATTTTGACACAAATCCATTATAGTGTAAAAGGGAAACCTATCACTACCATAGGTGGTTGACCTCTCTTGTATTGAATGATTGACCTCTCTTGTATTGAGGTTGAATGGCTGACCTCTGTTATATTGAGATTGAATGTAGCATATCCTTATTCTTTGCACTAATTTTGGTGTATGTGTGTGGTGACTGACCTCTCTTGTATTGAGATTGAATGTAGCATTTCCTTATTCCTTGTGCTAATTTTGGTATGGGTGTGTGTTTATGTGGTGATTGACCTCTCTTGTATTGAGATTGAATGTAACATTTCCTTAATCTTTGTACTAATTTTAGTGTGGGTGTGTGTGTGGGGGATGGTTGACCTCTTGTATTGAGATTGTGTGTGTGTGTGTTTTTAAAGACTTTAAATAATATTGAAAAATTGGATGATCATATATTTGGTCAGGAGATTATTGGACTTCAAATAACATTAAAAAATTGGATGAACATATATTTAGTCTAGAAAGTATAGCAAAAATGGATAACTGAAGTTCAATCTTAATACTTCTTTTTATAATTGTTATTTCAATCCCATAGTGTTTATTTCTTAAGTTAAAATCAATTTTCTAACTATAACTCTTGAATAGATTTTTTGAATGCCATTTTATGAAAACCTTCGTTACAAGTCAAAAACATATTATAACTACTATGAATTTTGCATAAATTATTGTGGATACGTTTGTTGAAAGAAAAATCTTAACATGAATGAATGAATAATAACTATTATCATATTTGTCTTCGATTTCTTGTTAAATATAAATCTCTTTGGAGTACCACTAGCCTCCACCAAACAATTTTGGTTATCATCCACCTTAGTGCCAAACCATCCACCAAAGATGTAGATCACTCATTCAAAGCCATTTGTGAACTATTCTTGGAAATGCAACCTCGCATAGACCCTCAAGGTTCCGATCATCCACTCCTTTAGGAAATATTTGAGATGCACCATGACACTTTCCTCACAATCTATAATCAATATTGGTACCACTTCTACTCGAAATTGGTACTAACAATTTGGCTTGTATTGTATGACCAGTCTCCCTTAGGGGCGAGCATCAACTAGTCGTCCATTCAAGCCCATCACTAGGTCATCATCTAAGGCTGATCACTAGGCCATCCTTCAAGGATGAGCTCCACTTTGGATTGACAACATGGCCGGTCAGACACACCAGGGCTAGCTAGCTATATCATGGCCAAATTAAACAACATAATCGTTCAAACTTAAGATGGCCGACCGAACATAACATAGTCAGATTATCAACAATATTAACTCATTAAGCATTTAATGTAGATTAAGGTATGATCAAGCCGTCATTAGGCTGGCAAAAAATAAGGTCCATTAAGTATTATAAATAAAGGTCACAAGTATGATTTTATTATCATTCACATAAATTTGTCAATTAAACGGTCATTTACTAACTTTAGCATCAGAATGCCTTGTAGATAACCCAACCCAACTAGTTTGCATAAAATTTCCTGCTAGTGCAACCCTCATGTCTAAACAAGTACCCAAGCCCCCAAAACATTTTATATGTATTCCAACTTCAGACCATGGACATAAAATATAGTGCAAATATAGCCTTACAATACACCATTTTACAACGGTAGATTTCATGCAGTGTAATACATTTTGCAGATAATCCATTAAACTATATAGTAACACTTCAAGCAGGGGAAATAACATAACAGAAAGGTGAATTCGAAAACACAACTTCAAGCACTTCGAATAAACCAAACAAAGCTGAATCAAAACGTTACCTAGTTAATCCAAAAATTTTCAGCTGAACCAAAATCCAACCATCAAAAGTTATAGCATCTGAGTAGTGAGAATTTTACTAGTTAAGAGTTCATAGAGATAGATTTAGCATGTGTTCACATGAAGTGATTTTCCTGTTCACGAAGAATGGTCACGACAGATTTACGAGATCTCTCGTGTTCACTTTAGCAGATATGCGAAGAAGAGAGACCGAAGAATTGCGAGATACATTCCTTTTTCTAACCCGCATAAGTGCTCGAATTTGGAAGGAATTATTTCAAAATGTCATATTTAACCATTGCCATTTCTGAAATCACCAAGCCAAATCCAAAGTAATACCTGTAATCGATACCAAATTTTATGTATTCGATTCAACTCGGTTCACCCAGAATCACCCCTCTCCACCACTTACCAGTCTCACCTTTCCCTCACGCCCCACCATTGTGAAAATTCCTCTCCACCTTTTCAGCACCACGTTCCACGTCACCTCACCTCCTTCTCTCCCTCCTTCAAAACCATGCCACCGTCACACCTTACTCCAAAGCGAAACACCCCATCATCACCACGCGTAATGTCTCATCAGCTCTCACGTCGAAAGCCACAACACCATTGTGAGTGAAGATGAAGATGGCAAACACAAGGTCCTCAAGCGACCAGCTTCGGGGGCTTTTGACTACGGGCTTCTAGCTGCGGCGTGCGACAACCGCGTGGCCCATCATCATGGCCCACGACAAAAAGATGGTGGTAGGCACGACAAAAGAAAGGGTGGCCAGAAAGAAGATGTTAAATGATGATATATGTTTTGAAGTTTCTGGATCATTGTTTGGAAACGATTAAAACAGAATGATGAAAAACACATGTGGAGAAAAATTGTTGTTTGCATGACTTTGTTATGCCACCAACCTAGTTCTTTTACCAACATTAAAAAAGTAATAAAAAAATAATAAGTTTTATTTTATATTTTAAATGCCTTCAAATGTTATTATTAATTAATATTTCATTTATTAGGATGTTATTATTAATTAATATTTCATTTATTAGGATTAAGTGAATAATTGATTGTTGTTTGCATGAGTTTGTTACGTCACCTGCCTAGCTTTTTACCAATAATTAAAAAATAATAAGTTTTATTTTATATTTTAAATGCCTTCAAATGCTATTATTAATTAATATTTCATTTATTAGGATTAAATGCATAATTAATTAAAGAAATAAAATATATAATAACTAATTACATGATTTTATTTTTACTTAATTAAATATCATATTAATAGCAATAATTAAATATCACATAATTATTTATTTTACTTAACACAAATTTATTTTATTTTAAAAATTAATTTTTATGTTTTTTTCTCTCTTATAAAAAAATTATTTCAATTTAATAAATAACTAAACTTATTAAAAAAATTATTTCAAATTATGAAATTACAATTTTTAAAAATTTTTAAAATTTTTTTTTTCTCTTTATAAACATTTTTACATTTAAATATAACCTTAACAATTATCATTTTATATTACATTAAAAACTAGGGACATTTTGGTAATTTTTAATTTCTACCAATTAAAATTTTTTTAAAACTGTGAGATCAATCAAATCCTACACTAATTCTCACAAACTTTACTTCTAAATCCACTCTCAATTACTTCTAAATCCACTCATTTTCACACATAAGATTACAACTAAATCACTGCTTGTCTACAATAATTTTACTTTTAAGATAATAATTTTAATTATATTAATTTTATTAGTGATTAAAGTAACTAAATATCTGTTTGATTTTAACAATTAAGACAAATATCCATTAAAATGACTACTTCACGAAAACATTCACCTTACACTTATTTTTAATAAAAATCATATTATAATAAAATAGTAATTATACAAATGTAAAGTGGAAAAAGGTAATATGATAGTTATAATTATCATATTAATTTGAAAAATTAATGTTAATATCTAATTAAAGTTATTACTTTAAAATTGTAATTTTTTTTATTATATTATAAATAAAATATACTAATCCTTCTTGTATATATTATTAGTGAAGGGGGTGCATAACCAGTAGTATATCCATGGCGGATAAGGAACTGCACATTGTTGTGTTTCCATGGCTAGCCTTTGGACACAATGTTCCATTTTTGGAGCTTGCAAAGCTCATAGCTCAAAAGGGTCACAAAATTTCTTTCATTTCCACACCTAAAAACATCAATCGCCTCCCTAAACTACCTGAAAATCTGAAACCTTGGTTGCATCTGATAGAATTCCCACTCCCCCACATTGAAGAACTCCCTGAAAATGCAGAGAACACGCTGGACACTCCTCCGCACTTGGTTCCATACCTCTTCAAGGCTTACGATGGTCTTGAAGAACCTTTGACTGAATTTCTGGAGAAGAGCACCCCGGATTGGGTCATATGCGACTTTGCACCACACTGGCTGCCCCCACTGTCTTCCAAGCTAGGTATCCCATGCATATTTTTTTCTTGTTTTGCTGCATGTGCTTCGTCTTTTGGTTTGGAGTTGTTTAAGGGAAAGAAGAGTATGGAATCTGCGGAAGCCAAGCTTTTGCATGATGGGTATAAGAGGACGCAAGTGGGTCAGAGTTATCAGCCTAAGGAAGTGAATCGGTTCTTTGAAACCCTGAAAGGTGCTCAAGTTTTCGCTACAAGAAGCTGCATGGAGATTGAAGGTGAGTTTGTGAAATCGCTTGAAAGTTTATCTGGGAAGTTGGTAATTCCAATTGGGTTGCTTCCAGCTTCGCCAGAAGACAGCAATGACCACAACTGGTACACCATTCTTAATTGGTTAGATAAATGGGAAAAGGGGTCAGTGATCTATGTAGCATTTGGAACTGAGGTCAAGCTGAGTGATGAAGACTTCACTGAAATTTCTGTGGCATTAGAATTGTCTGGTTTTCCTTTTTTTTGGGCTGTGAAGAATCGAAACATCTCAGGTGGTAGTGTTGAGTCACAGGATTGGATTGAGAATGAGTCAAAAAGGGGAATGATTTGGAGAACATGGGCACCTCAGTCAAGGATTTTAGCGCACAAATCTGTTGGAGCATTCCTCACTCACTGTGGTTGGAACTCAGTGATAGAGGGTCTCCAAGTGGGGTGCCCACTTGTAATGTTGCCCTTCCAATATGATCAATGGTCGAATGCTAAGTTTATGGAGGAGAAGAAGGTAGGGGTTAAAGTACACAGAAATGAGCATGATTCCAAGTTCACTAGGGCTTCAGTGGCCAAGGCACTCACATCAGTGATGTCGGAAGAGGAAGGGAAATATCTTAGAAAAGAAGCACAAGAGATGAGTAAAATAGTTGGGGACAAACAACTGCAACTAAAATATGTGAATGAGTTTGTTGATTACATGAAAAACAATAGGTCTGCCTATAATTAGTATAATGGCAAGTTGTATTAAAGGAAGACTTTGATTTTCTCTTAGAGTTTGCCAATCTAGGAGCAACTCAGTCCAACCTAGAAGTGAACCAAGAAGCCTACCTATCTTTACAATACTTTTTCTATATTAGTTATGTCTTCGTTTTTTCTTAAATTAGTCAGATTTCCCTTCAAGAATATGCTGCCAAGAAATAATGTCTGCAAAATGAGGAACGTTAGTTTGTCAGAAAGACGCTAAGAAGCAATAAAAATTAGTTTGAGTTTTGTGTTTGGAATGAGTATTAGTTGAAGAATTTTCTGAATGACATATATTGTTTTTATTGTGTAGTTTGTAGTTGTGCATTTTCACAAATCTGATATGTTTATATCAATGAATTTAGATACTCTAGAGAACTACCTAGTATTATCAATGTAGTAGTTCCATGTTTAGAAACATAGTAGTCTTTTACTTTTTTTGGAACTTAATCTAGAATAAGTAACTATAAAGACTACGTAGAATTAAGTAAAAGCTGTCTTAATCTCCTATAATACATGGTGAAGATGAACTTCTTTCATCAGTTAAATCTCCGTCTATTAATTGTTGGATGTCTCACATCGACTAGTGATAAGGACAATTCATAGTTTATAAATGGATGCAAACCTCACCCTACAAGCCAATTTTATGGAGTTGAGTTAGGATTAAAGTCCACTTCTAACATGGTATCAAAGTCATGATTAGAGCCTATCCTAGCGATATTTGTTGTTTGCTGGGCATATTGTTCCACCCGTTATCGGACCGCTATCGGATCACCCATTAAAAATGTCTAATCCCACGCTCGAGATGTATATACCTTGGCGTGAGGGGGTGTGTTGGAAGTCTCACATCAACTAGTGATAAGGCCAATTCATAGTTTATAAGTGGGTGCAAACCTTACCCTACAAGCCGGTTTTGTGGGGTTGAGTAGAATTGGAATAGAGCACAGATTTTCCCTCAGAGAGACAAATTTCATCTTGATCATCCCTCATATGCAAAAATAGGTAGAGGGACAGAGGATTTGCATTTTGTCCATCATGGTAGTTTAAACTTTTGTAATAACTTTGAGGGACTAAAAGTTGTGATAAGTGTTGTGTCTGAAGTTGAGGAGTTGACAGGGTAGTGGGAGGAAAACAAGGCAGTGGCATGTGATGTTGCAATTGCAACTTCCTTTGTGCCATGTTTCTCCTCAAAACTTGTATGTCTTTAAAACTGAGTCCACCCACTAAAGCCCTTTTCTATTATATCCAGTGTAGCAGAATGTTGAAAAATATAGAGATAGTAAAAGTTGACAAACAACTTAGAACAAGATAGAGAGTAGGACAAATGGGAGCAGAGAATTCAAAATTTACATTCAATTGACAAGTCCAAGAAAATGTGAAATGATCTAAGGATAGAAATCCCAACTAGAAAGTTTAAAGAAGTAGGTTTTGAATCTTTCCTTTTTTTTCTCTACCAATATACAAAAGTGTTGTTTTTTATTTATTTATTATGTGTCCAAACCGAGTAAATTCTTTATTTTGGCTTGATCATTTGTTTGTCCATATGAACATAACTAGCCCTATTATGGAAGTGGATCTTCCCTCTCTCTCTCTCTCTCCCTCTCCCTCTCCCTCTCCCTCTCCCTCCCTCTCCCCCTCTATCTATCTCTTTCTCTCTCTCTCTCCCTCCCTCCCTCCCCTCTCCCTCTCTCCCTCTCTCTCACCCTCCCTCTCCCTCTCCCTCCCTCTCTCCCTCTCCCTCTCTCTCTCCCTCTCTCCCTCGCTCTCTCTCTCCCTCTCTCTTATAATTTAATTATAAATATTTAATTTATTCTATTAATTTTCATTTTCTTAAAAAAATATTATAAAATAAATTGTATGATTTTTTTTAATTTATTAAAATAAAATTGTTATGTAAAATTGATATGAAAATTTTAAATGATTTTTTCGGTAGATTTAAATAAATATTAAATTAAAAAAATATTAAATTCTATAAAATTATAAACTTTTTAAATAAATATTAAATAATTACAAACAATTAATTTTAATTCAAAATAAATTTAATTAATTAAAATATTTATATAATTATAAAATTCTAAAAACATTTCTTTAAAAAAGTAACAAAATATTTTAAAATTATAAAAAATTAAAAAATTATAATTCAATGTAATTAAAATAAAGGTTAAATATGTTTTTAGTCCCTAAACTATCAAGCGAATTGTTTTTTAGTCCCTCTTTCAAAGTAAGGTACATTTTAGTCCTCCTCGTTCAAAAATACCTTAATTTTTGGTCCTCCTAGGAGGATAAAAAGTTAACGTTTTTTTAATGGTGTTGTTGACGTCTCCACAATCTTGTGGTGCTCTCGTCTCCATTGCTTGGTTGGTTCATTGATGGCGGTTTGGGGGTTGGGTGCTAGGTTCAGTGACGTTGCTTTGTGGGTTGTGGTGGTTGGTCGTTTGTGCCGATTTGGGGGTTCTGTGGCGGTGTTGTGGCGGTGTGGCGACGGTACTGTGGCGGTGTGGCGACAGTGCTGTGGCGACGTGACGACGGTGTTGTGGCAGCGTGACTAGGTAAGATGTGTGCTCTGAACTTGTGAATGAACTGTGTGAATGAACTGTGTGCAAATGTATAATGAAAACCCCTAATTCACTTGCATTCCAAATGAAAGAGGTGTCCTCTAAACTTGAATTTCACTGAAACAAAGATTAACAAAAGTAATGAATTAGGCATTGGTGTAACTACATTGTGGTTTGTGTTGTGACTGCCTTAGGCATTGGTGTATATATTGCTCATATGATGTTCTTAGAAACTTTACTGACTCTTGTAGATGGAGGTCTGAAAGTGAATAAAAAAGCTTAGCAGATTTCATTTGTTACAGCATTACCCGGGTCATTGCTGATATCTAATCCGTAGTTATGATTTCATCTTCTCTGCTTCCAAAACATATTTTGCACTTGGCTTACTATCATTGGCTGGTAAAACCCTTTCCTATGAGTCTTTTTGTCACTTGTAGCACCCACAAGAACCTAAGATAATGAGAAACTGTTATCATGTCATCAACCAATGGTCCAATGCTGCTTCACCAAGAAATACAACCAAACCTATGCCAATAAATGGTAATGAAAACAAAGCAAAACCATTCTTTAAATGGGATTTTAGACACTCAAACATACCTACCCTTAAGTTTAAATCATAATGCTTGCTTCCAATAACATAGTTTACAAGTGCTTATAATAATATTGTAGCTATCCATAAAAAATAGGCTCATCTATTTGGTAAGTGAATTCAGTGGACACCAAAATCACAGAAATGTAACTTTTTCTATGATGATCACTGTGATAGCAACCCCTTTATGTTTGAAGTATAAGTGATAGATTATAAAGGGTTGCAAACAAATCTAAAAACAGAAAAAGAATGTAAAATAGATGACACTCAAAGTGAAAGACAAACTGAAATCACATCCACACAAGTGAGAGCACATGGTATGGTAGTTAGTTAAAGAGTTCCATATTGAACTTGGGAAGACCTGAACTATTGGAAATTGGGGGTGGTGGAGGAGAGTATGTGGATTGAACAGGGATTAATGGTGGGGAAAAATCAAACAATTCCCAATTTGTGGTAACTACAACTCCTGAGTTGGAATTCCTTGAGGGTTGATGTTGTTCTTCATGATAAAGTTCTAGGAAATTTTCATTTGAGTTCCTTGGTTGTGTTTTGTTGTTGTTGTTCCTGAATTGGTGCTAAGGGTAATCTGTTATGTCCATTTGAGTGCTTTTCTTGTTGCTCTAAATCTGTTCCTAGTTTTTGGCCATTTGAATGCTTTTGTTGATGTTGCACTAGTGCATGGTGTCCATTACTACCAGACAAGGAATTCTTAATCTTCAGCAAATCCAGAGTTTCAACATACTTTTGAACTCTTTTTACCTTCAAAGTTAATGTTTCACTAACATTAGAACTAGAAGTGCTTAAACAAATGTAATTTGAGATACACTGATAAACAAAAATGAGTAAAATGCATCTCAGTATCTGACGTTACCTGAATTTTCCTCTTTAATTTCACATCCCGTTCAGCAATTATACCATCTAGTTTAAGCAATTGATTCATCAATAACTCAATCAGATTAAGCACATCTGTTTCTGCAAATCTTCCACCTTTGTTGATAATTCACTCAAATGCTGATACCTAACCAAATCCAATCATTGATCATTAGCAACCACAACACATACCCTCCTTGCAAGCCTATCTACTTCCAAGCTAATTTCTAAGATTGATTTTGCAGCTTTCTCCATTTTAGCATTTTTCCTTCTCTCTAACAACCTTTTCTCTTGACTAATAGGGTCTTAAACTAGCACTATCTTGGATTTATCCTTCACCCCAACCATGTCAAGAAAGGCCTTTGAATCCCTTTCCAACTACTGTTTGATTATTTTGTTTGCCCAAATTCAATTCTGGATTATTAATTTAATGGAACGAAATCTAATGAACAAACCTAAATACACTTTTATTTGATGTGTTAGGGTGAGTTTTTAAAAGAGTTATAATTGTGGCCAGAATGGGAGGAAGAGAGTGTACAAAGAAGACTTGAGCAGGAAAGGAAACCTAAGGCAAAGGTATGGTGACCTAAACTGAAATTGCATGATTGTATTTGCTATGTTTTATTATTTTCATTCTTGTATCATGAATTTTTTCTTGTTCTAAAATGTTGTGAATGTTGAGTTTCAATAGTAGCGACAAGGGATTTACCGAGGGTGTTTTGGCCATCGATAAATCGTCTGTAATTACCTTGTACCGACGGTTTCTGGCTGTTTCCGAGGGATTTTGGGCTTCGGTAATGCCCTTCTTTTTTGTAGTGAAGGTGAGCACGGTGATCTGGAATATGGAATTAGGGAGGGATGCAACTGTGGGAAGAGTATTTTTATTTTAATTCCACGTCACTAACACCTAACTCTGCTAGCTGCCTTTGATTTGTATATTCAGCGTGCCACGTCACTGGAATGTTAACGTCGTTTTCTCTGATTGACGGTAAGGATCCAATTGATTCAATTTTACATGAATAAGGACCTAATTAAGAACATGAATAATATAAGGACCTATTTGAGACTATCCTACATAAATAAGGACATCGAAGATGATTAAACCCAAACAAAGAGCTTGTAGAACTCATCAAGTACCACAACAGAAGATATTATATTACGAGCCTTAATATCAAATTGGGTTCTCCCACATTTTATGTTATCTTCTGTTATTCTTCTTTCCTTTGTATATATAGGCATTGGCTTATATCCATTGCTGGGGTATCTCTGTGATACAGGAATGCTTTTAAACTTAATTGAACAAGAGTCTTCATATTCTTCACTTTGTAACATAATCAAAATCATTATCTTCAAGACGCCAATGCTCCTCATTGGTAATAGCTAGCAATAGCACATAGACAACAAGCTTGGTGCAACTTCAACCGCTGAGCTCAAATCCTCATCTAGTGGGCAATTGGCTTCTTCAACTTCAACCAAGCTGCTTGTTGGAATGTGAAACATGTGGGCTTCCAAAGCAGCTTCTTGGACAGTTGGACATACCTTTATGCATCCAAGTGAAGATTTGGAGCTTCTTCATTCTTAAAGTTTCCTTGCTTCTTGACTTATCAAGCTTCTTGGCTAGTTGATCCATGATTTCCTAGCCTTATTAAACCCTATAAAAGAACATACAAACATATTAAAGATAATCTTTCTAAGACTTAGAGAAAAAAAAATCAAGAGCCTTTAAAAGTCCTTCTTCACTTCTCTTTCTTAGCCTTAGCTTTAGTTAGTACTCCTTTGAATGGAATTCCCTAAATTGGTTTCCATCCTTTTATATCAAATTAAGCTCATTTATTTTCTTTAGCAGTCCACAACAAATATGGTTTTTCGTCCTCCACATCATCCACAATTCTAGTAGGAATTATTGGACCATTCACAATTGCTTCCCTAATGCCACTACCAATAGACCCCATAAAGATTTGCATTCTGACTTTCCAAAATGCGTAATTGTTACCAGTAAAAAGACGGGGTATGTTGATGAAGGCACCCTCAGCATACATTTGGCTTTGTCCGACCATTTTTGAAAAATTTGAAAGAATATCAAATCAAGCTCAAATACCAATTGTTGGTATCGCACAACGAAGTGTTTAAAAGCATAAGAGAAAACCAAGATGGGAGGGTTGATTTTGGTCTAGTTAAAAATCAATTTCCTTTAAGAATTTCTTTTATCCAAATAAGTAAAGTACAGTAAGAAGGAGAAGATTTACGTAAGGAATTTTTATACTAGTTCGAATCAAAAGATTTTACGTCCAGTTGTTAATTTATCTAAAAGAGTAATTAACTTTTCACTAAAATGTAAATCAAATTACAAGATGATAATGAATATAAGATTAGAAAACACCTTTCGTAACTGATAAGAGATGACCAACACCTTCCTTTGACACATAAGGGAATGAATAGCTTGATTCTACTTAATAGAGAAGCACTTCCAACTTAAACACACTAAGTACTTGCGTTTCCTTCTTCAAGCATCGAACTACAACCTAACTTAAACACTCATAGACTTAGACAGTTCACTTTAGCTCTACAATTGCTTAAGTCACCTTTTAAGAACTGTGCAATACACTATATATAGCCCAAGGTTCGAGCAAGGTCAGAAGCTAAACAGTCAGCTCCCAATTGTTAGTCATAATCGATTATCCCAAGTGGTAATCAATTATTCCAGGTCGTTAAAAGAGTTTCATTTCGGGTATAATCAATTATCCCAAGTGCCACTTATTATCTACGAACCTTGGTTATTCATACCTCTCGGTGATAATCTCTTATCCTAAGAGATCATCGATTATTTCTGAATTGAAGTGTTTTCTTGATTTTCATATGATAATCGATTATCCTGAGAGATAATCGATTATTTCCACAAGGTTCCTACACTTAAGAATTAAATACAAGAATTCTTTTGGTTTACAAGTGAAAGACTAAGCCTACTACCATGTAATCTACAATAAAATGGTTTAACATAGATTGTAATTTGTCCTTCAAGTCTTTGAGTGCATCATCATCAAAATCTCTCAAGGCTTTAATCCTTCTCCTTGGTAACAATATGAATAATACAATGTACTTCTAAAAGTTTGTAAAGGTTCTTTCTCTTTGAACGAAATTCTTTAGACGATATGAACCTAGAGGTAAAGCAACAACATAATGATTCAAACAATTGTTTTCTTTTCTTCAATTTTTCTTATATTATATTTCTTCTCTTCTGCAAGTCCTCTTTATATAGTCTTCTTCGAGAGATAATTGTTATTCAGAGCTTCGACTTTCTTTTAGGTATGTATCCTTTATGATACAGTCAGAAGCTATGTTTATTTCGTACAAAGCAACTGTGTTATGCACAGATGAGATAGGTAGAAGGCATGTACGAAACTTTCTATGAATATCCTCATGTCTCTAAACATTCTTCTGATTCTACGTAGGCTTTTGAATAAAGTTGATAATCTACTAAAAAAAAAGATAGCACAACACAACATACAAAAAGTATTTGGACGTACATGCATTAAAATCATTAGACGATATAGGCATTTGATGGGTTAGACGACTTAAGTGCTTAGGCATGATGTTTGGTATAGTTGTTTGATGCTTTTCTGTTTTGAGTAACTTGTAAAGATGTTTATATTTACTTGTGTTCAGATGCTTTGTCTTTTTGTTAACACGATATCGCAATTAAGCAATTTGTCAGATATTCATATATCATTTGATAACGTTTAGCAGTTTATACTTATATCCTAGACGATTCGTTTCATTTAGACGCTTATTGGCTCAAATGGTTTGGATATAAAATCTTGAGCTGAGGCGTTAAGTTCAACGTTTACTTAAATGTTTTCTTTATATCAGACAATGTTTCTCAATCATGTTTATTAGTATTTACTTCAAAATGTTATATTTATGAAACCATTGTAAATGATTATTTTGTTCAACACTTTGGATAGACAGTTGTATTGATAAACACTTTATTCAATGTTATTCTTTAGCAAATAAATTCCATTAAACGCTTCATTCTATGAACAATATTTTGTTAAGTATTTTGTGTTAAACTTCAAAACATGAGTTGTTTGACAGTTTAATCTCTTTAGACGATCTTGTCTTAACAAGAGCAACTACTAAGATATAAGATATAGGGAACCAATTAAGAAGAGAAACAACCATATTTAAATTCCTTTGAATTTCAATCATAATTTCTCTAAATTTAGAATGATTTTTCTTGTATCTCTTTACAAGAGCAAGTACTAAGATTTAAGAGAAAAGTAACCAATCAAGGAAAAAAACAAAAATATTTGAAAAGAATGACAAAGTAGAAGAAATTCTCTTGCAAACCAAGTCAACTATGAAGAGGACAATTTACTCAAGCAACACATACTTGTTTGAGAAAAAATCAACAAGAAATAAGGATGGTCTTTTAAGCTTAATTTATCCCAAGTGAAGGTATTTTTGATTGAGTGAAATTACCTTTCTTAATCTTGGAGCATAGAATTTGCATGAATAAAATCCAACTTTCTTGAGAGAAAATGTGTAAAAATATAAAATCACTCGACAACTAAGTAAAGGAGAGCTCTACTTTTTTCTATTCTAAACTATGTGACACTTTTTAGAGATTCTGAAAGAGGAACGTCAGGTAGGAGAATAATGTAGTTTGGATTAATTGAAGATTTAACACTCACTATTTTGACACAAATCCATTATAGTGTAAAAAGGAAAATTATCACTACTATAGGTGGTTGACCTCTCTTGTATTGAGATTGAATATAACATATCCTTATTCTTTGCACTAATTTTTGTGTATGTGTGCGGTGACTGACCTCTCTTGTATTGAGATTGAATGTAACATTTTCTTAATCTTTGTACTAATTTTAGTGTGGGTGTGTGTGTCGAGTGGTTAACCTCTCTTGTATGGAGATTGAATGTAGCATTTTCTTACTCTTTGTACTAATTTTGTTGTGTGTGTGTGTTTTTAAAGACCTTAAACACCATTTAAAAATTAAATGAACATATATTTTGTCATGAGAGTATTGGACTTCAAATAACATTAAAAAATTGGATGAACATATATTTAGTCTAGAAGTATAGCATAAATGGATAACTGAAGTTCAATCTTAATACTTCTTTTTATAATTGTTATTTCAATCTAACAATGTTTATTTCTAAAATTAAGATCAATTTTGTAACTATGACTGATGGAAAAGCGCTCCGAGAAGAACACCAAAACGCGATGCAACTCCTTCGAAGCTTCCTCCAATGAGTAATACGCAGCAGGATGTTGACGAACCTCTAGATCGAGAGAGAATTAGAGAAGATAGGTTGAAAACCCTAAACGATATCGATTGGAGAAAACTCTAAATCATGAAGAAACCCTAATTTGTGACTGAAGGAACCCTAAAACAGTGAGGAAACACTAATCGGACCAATTAATCAGTGTGAATGGAGGTTTAATCGGTGGAAATTAAAGATCAATTGGTGGAAAGGTGTTTAAACGGAGTAAAAGAGGATTTAACCGGTCCAATTGGAAGGAAAATGCAAAAGGAGGAAGAAACCCTAAGTTTGGATGAAGGTGTTCGGTGAAAGTGGAAGAAAATATGAATCTGTGATGGAAAATGTGACTCGCAATGAGGATTTTTAAACCACCTTATTTTATTTCTTGTCTCCTTGAAAATTCTAGTTTTTTTGAAGTGAAAAATTTGTTCCAGCATAATTCTGCTTTAATTGTGCCCTGTCATTTGGTCAGTTTCTCTTGATTTGTGGTGTTGTTCAGATCCTTATTGGTGCAGATTTTGTGCTAGGAGGATAGCTCATGCTAGTAGTAGCATCGTGAGGGGTGGAAACTTGTATAGCTCTTGATGCAAGTGCCTCCACAGCAAGGAAAAATAGCTGCCTAAAGCACTTTTCTATAGTAAGGATTTGAGTAAAAATTGGTAACTCCACTAGCCAAATTTTGAGACACAAGCCAAATAGTTGAGGGACTGTTGTTAGATTGAGTGTCTATCGTCTAAAAGAAATTTGTTAGTTGAGTGAAAATACCCTGAAACAGTTCAGAAAGTGGATTTGAGTAGATACACATGAAGCAAAAGCCTTGATCGACAGAAATACTGCACTTTTGAAAAATCCATTTTTTTTTCTAAATTTGATTTGTACTATGTAGTTGGCTTATATAGTTTATGTTTTGAAAACCATTTTAAATGATCAAAAGGGTTTTATTTTTTGAATCTTGTTGATTCTTACAAATTGAAGGTGCAGATTTCAAAACACTTTGTCTAGACCAATTGGGTTTTTGGGTTTATTGGTGCTGCTATATATTTTGACCAACTTGGTTTATTATGGTGATCAATTAGAACAAAAAAATTTCTCATTTCACGTTGATTGACACTAATGAACAGAGTCTTTTGTTGCTTGAGTAAAATTGATTTTGGAAAGTTGTAATATATTTGTTGGTTATGGTGTGTAATAGTGCAGGTTTCTTTGAACTAAAAGGAGAAAGCAGATTCAACATTGAACCATAAAGCGCAAAGGTTCCAATCCAGTAAACAATAGCATTGCATCAAATTAAAGCTCTTGGTAGACCTTCCAAGCAATTCTGGATAGAACCAAGTCTCCAACTCAGCAACCTTCATCTTGGAAACGTGGCAGACTTCTAATCAGTTCTTCACAGCAGGTCCAAGGAGCTATAAGGCCAAAGGAGCAGATTTAAAGGAATGCAACCAAGGGAGCAGTTGAACCAATTTCCAAAAACGGTGCATATATGGAGCAGCAGAGTAGTTTAGCTTGATGCTTTTTGAGTTTTGAACTTGTAATATGTTTCCATTTTAGTTTTCAGTTTTGTTTTTTTCTTGTAAAAGGCCATTTAAGACCAAGTGTTTGGAAGAGTCCTTGGTGCTCTCTCCAATCTTGGCAATTTTCTTTGCTTGCTTTGACAATAGACGGTGAGTGTGTCTTGTTAGCCAAAGCTACAAGCGTCACCTAGGATTTCCTTTGTTTTATTTTCACGCTCTAGGCTTTTGTTTCATTAGAAGTCCGAAAATTAGAAGTCTAGGTGTTTTATCTTTCATTTTGATTGTTCGAGTCCATTTTTAAATTCAATAGTGAATCTTACTTTGAAGATGGTCAAGTGACCTTAGAAATTCTAGCTAGGTAAGACTTGGTATTTAAGTGGCCTTTGGCTCCCCTCTCTTATCTGGGAATTGTCTCGTGGTAAAATCTTAAACCTTTTCAAACTAAGAATCCACTTTTGAAATTAAAAAGATGTTTGAGGAAATCAGGATCACCAAGAGAGGAATAGAAATGAGTGAGCTTAGGAACTTGTTTGCCCAATACATGAAAAATCAAAATGAACGTGAACAAAAAGAAAGAAGGAAGGATGAAAGGTACAACCAAGCTAGGAAAGATATTTCATTCTTTGGTAGGGACATTAGTGCTTTAGCATACTTAGCTTGGGAAAGAAAAATTGATGAAATACATCCTTTTCTTGCTAGAGATTTATGCTCTTAACATATATCTTTCTAGATTAGAAGAACATGCAAGTGAGTGGTGGGATGAAAGGCAAAATAGGGTTAATAAAGGTAAAAAATCCTCTATTCATAATTGGTATGAATTAAAATCTTGCATGAGAAGAAAGTTTGTGCCTCCAACCATTAAGAGAAACCTAGAACTAATGAGAGATAGTATTCAAGAGGGAAAAACATTTCTTGAAAGTTTAAATGATCATGGTTTTCTTCGAAGAGAAATTGAGTTTGGAGCCAGACTTAAGGAACTTATGGATAAGAAAATAGAAAGAGAGATTAAGAGAAGAAAGGAAGAGAGAAAAGACGAAGAGAGAAGAGAAAAAGAGATAAAAGAGGAAGAAAGAAGACAAAAAGAGAGAAGGGAAGAAGAGAGAAGAGAAGAAGAAATAAGAAAAGAAGAAAAGAAAGAGAGAGAAGAAAAAGAGAGAAGAGAGCAAGAGAGAGTAGAAGAAGGAAATAAATTGCTACTGATGGCAACTTCTACTCCTACAATTACAGAGGAACCCAAAAGGGAAGGTTTCCAATCCTTTAATTCTTCTCCAATTATCTTTAAGTCTTTGAATGATAACTTCTCTCTTAAATTAATTGCCATACCAATTTTCATTATACTAACCTCTTTAAAATATGGAAATTTACATCTTGAGTTATTATTACCCTTAGGGATACAAGAAACTCAAGATAAAAGAAAAGTGACTTGTGAATTAGGACTTTCAAATTTCCTTAAAACTATTAAACAAAGTCCTTATTCTAAAGTTACTTCCATAAAAAACTTATTTCTTGGATTGATACTAATTGAAGATATATTTGATGCTTATTATAGATATATTTTTGACCCAAGAGGAAAGTGACAAACCAAAGTTGTGCTCCTTTATATCTTCCCGATTTGAGGACAAATCATTTTCCAAGAGGGAGGGTATGATGGAAACCCATTTAGGGAATTCCGTTCAAAGGAGTATCAACTTAAGCTAAGGCTAAGAAAGGAAAGTGAAGAAGGACTTTTAAAGACTTTTTCTTAATATCCTTTCTCTAAGTCTTAGAAGGATTATCTTTAATATGTTTCTATGTTGTTTTGTAGGGACTAATAAGGTTAGGAAATCATGGAGCAACTAATCAAGAAGCAAGGAAACTTTAAGAATGGAGAAGCAAGCCAAATCTTCACTTGGATGCATAAAGGAACTGTCCAACTGTCCATCAAGCTGCTTTGGAAGCCCACATGAGTCACATTCAGCAGCTTTGTTGAAGAACAAAAGGGCTTGCACCGCTCAGCGCCCTCCAACTTGCGCTCAGCGTGAACATTACAACATCATGTGCATCTAGCACAATCCATGTGCATACAGTAGCTTCAAAAATGATTCAGCAGTTTCAAACGTGTGGCTCTTCACGTTTTCTTCCCACTTCCACACCTGGCCCTTGCATCATAGTTAACGTTAGCTAAGTGTAGGCGTGAACCAAGAGCTTTGTTTCTCCTTTAAATAGCTTGCTTCATTACTTGTAACCTTTACCTTTGATTTGAATGAAGAATTTTTTCTATTGATTCTGTCCAGAACATTCTTCTTATTGAAGGACACCGAGAGAGAGCTTCAGAGTTTCCTCTAGCCTCTCTCCTTAGCTAGACTTCCATTCCTAGCATTTCTCCACCCATCCGCATCACATTTCAACACCCAAATCTCTTCCCTCGTTCCATTTTCTCCATCACCGCTTCATGAGTTTTCTTCACCGAATCATTGTTTGATTCAATCCTCCTCTTTCTCAAACTTATCTTCATCACCGAGTCATCCATTTTGCTTCAATCCATCCACAGAACATCGTTTGAAGAGTGGGTTCCAAAGTTCTTGCTTCCTCCGTTCATCATCATAATTTGTCTTCTTCCGCTGCAACAAAACTGAAGTTCATCTTCCTTTCCAATTCAAATTTCAGAAGTTCCTAAAAGAAGTTTCATTGATTTGATCTTCCGCAAGAATCAGCTGGATCCTTCTTTCATCAATGACTCTTGAATAGATTTTTTGAATTCCATTTTATGAAAACCTTCATTACAAGTCAAAAACATATTATAACTACTATGACTTTTAGATAACTTCACGTGGATATGTTTATTGAAAGAAAAATCTTAACAGGAATAATGAATAATACCTATTATCATTTTTGTCTTCGATTTCTTGTTAAATATAAATCTCTTTGGAGTACTAGTAGCCTCCATCAAACAATTTTGGGTATCATCCACCTTAGTGCCTCCCAAACCATCCACTAAAGATGTAGATGACCCATTCAAAGCCATTTATGAACTGTTCTTGGAAATGCAACCTCACATAGACCGTACAAATACCGATCATTCACTCCTTTAGAAAATATTTGACATACAACATGACACTTTCTTCGTAGTCTATAATCAAAATTGGTACTACCACTTCTACTCGAAATTGGAACTAACAATTTGGCTTGTATTGTATGACCAGTCTCCCTTAGGGGCACAAACCCGTTTAATCATATGAAAGTTCATAAATTTAATCAAAGTAGATTCTCAACCAAACCTAGAAACCCTTGAACTCATATGAAAAATATGCATGTAGATTCAAACACCTTATGACGAAAAAATCATTGCTTTTAATATGATTGAAAGATGAAAGACATAAGAAGAGAGCAACTCAAATCAATAATTGAAAGAAACAATTGCATTAATTCAAAATAACCTCAGAATCCATAATTAAATTGCAATGGAATAGCCCTAGAAGCTTAGCCCTCTTATGAATGGAGTGAAACACATGATGAAATAAAAGTGAAAGGAGTGGTGGATGAATGCTTCCAATGGAGGAGTCTGAGAATGAATGAGTTGTGTTTTCTGCCTCCCCTAGGTCTCTTTATATAGGTTTGATTGGGTTTGAACTCTGAATCTTCTGTTGATAAGATCTTTTATCTTATATCTAATATCTTCCAAATATTCAACAGATTTAATCGGTTTTTTAGAATATATGATAATATCTTTTCTAGATACAAAAAGATTTGGAAAATATAATCTTTTTTATTTTTATTGATATAGTTAAATAAGGTAATTATTTAACAATATCAAATAAAATATCTTAAGATATATTTTCTCCAAATTATCTTTTAAAATAAACTTGCCCAAAATTACATTTCAACCCTTTTTATTTTATTCAAATTTGCACAAAGTCTAGAAATTTCCTCTAATTGCACTTTAGTCTTTTCTCTCTTTTTAGAATTGCAATTCAAACTTTAATTCCAACTGCATCAACAAACATTAGACTATCTAAAATAATTTATGCAACTAAAATCACATTTTAAGCCTCTTTAATTCTCAAACCCGATAAAGTCAATCATCACAAATCTTATTTTAAATCAGTCATTTAAGCACAAGAATTTCATCAAAAATTTGAATTTCAAAACATAAATGTGGGCATAAATATGCACTCATCACACGTCCATCACGTCTTTCACATACACAATGTTTTCGCCATAAACATTGGGAATACACCAATTACTCAGATGTTCTAATTTGGGAACGGGTGTTTCACCCTGCACCTCCAACATTTTCATCCTATACCTCCAATTTCCTAAAATATCCTTAATTAATGAGGTGTTTATACGATAATTTTATGTTTATTGCAAAATTCTATGCAGCATTAAAACCCTACACCCCGTTTCCTTTGTCAACAAACATACACCCCTACATCCCATTTAAATTGCACCTTTTATTCTCTTTCATTTCTCTTCACTGTTTCCTTTATTTTCATTAAATTCCTATGTACTCCATATCCGATATTCAGTTCTGATCGTTTTAAAATCTTGTTTTACATTGGCTTTTTAATTATTTAATTAGTTTATAATTTTTTTATGATTTTTATTAATTTATAAATGTTTAATATAATTTATAATGTTAAAAAATTATGATTTTATTAAATTAATAAACAAAATTTGTGAAAAAAGAAAAATAGATGTATGAAAATATATAAATCAAATATAAAATTCGGAAAGAAAGTTTCGGATCTGGATATTCGATATACTCTGTATCAGATGTGGATAGCCGATACGATACGAATGGGAAGATTTATTTATCACGTTTGGACATGCGATGTATATAAATTTGATTATCGCTTTTGGAAATGCGATGCAAATATTGTTGTCGCACATCCATATCCGATTATGTTTAAATGTGTTAGCTTTTCTTATAATTTATTTAGTGTTTCGTTATTAGTTTTTATGAACATTCATGTCATTTAATTTTGTAGAATGTATAAAAGGAAATACGTGTTAACAAGTAGTAAGGTTTTGGTTTGATAAGCTAATAATTGTTTAACAATGACCAAATTTTGCTATCTTTAATTTTTCAATCACTGTGTTTAGTTTTTTTATTCTCTGTTCAAGATCTATTATATTCATTCCTGATACACAATTATAGCTTTCACCTTAAGCCCTAGATAGGCTCACCTCCTCAATACACAACCTTGCTTCTTTGCTCCTATTTGCATCTTCAACATCTTGCTTCAAAATCAATGGTTTAACCGTATCTTTTCCAACCAGTTTTGCTTGTGGTGACATCTTTTTAGCATTTTTGTAATCTGAAGTACGGGCTGAAGAACTCTGGTTAGACAAATTTTTACATCTTAGTGGAACTTCAGCATCAATATTTTCATTATCTTTGAAACCATTTGGGGCTGAATTTTCAAAAGGAACAATTTTTAAGCATTTAACAAGAAAATCAGAAGGCACATTAGCATCATTGTTACCTTTCCTAGCATTTGAAGCATCGTCACTCTTCTACCATCATTACCAGATCAGTTGTGTAAATTTACTCTTCCACCATCATTAAGTCATGCTATCAAATTGCAGAAAAAGAATGCTATCAAATTGCAGAACATGAATGCTATCAAATAGAAGAACGCATCAGCATCCTTCACACAACGCATCAACATGTCTTCAGCCACGTCTTCATTCGGCCACATGATTTTCCTTTCTCAAGCATTCGAGAGAACATTTTCCACTCTCGGGAATTCTCTATTTCACGTCTCTTTCTTTGATCTCTCTCTCGAGAGCTCCTCGTCGCCAGTCATTCTTCATCACAGGTTCTACATCTCGTCGCCAACTATTCCTCATCACAGGTTATTACCATCAAACTTCCTATTCACCGATCTATTTCGTAGATCTGCACCTTCCGCTAGGTTTCCTTCGTTTTACACCATTTTCTTCGATTTCACCATTTAAATCCATTTCCTCACCATTTAGAGTCATCTTTACCGTTCAACATTCTTTTTGAACCGATTAATCGGTACATTTAAGGTTTCCTCAACCGATTAGGGTTCTCCCTTCGCACCTTGGGTTTTCTACTTCCCTGTTTCTTTCAGCTGCGAATCAACGTCAAGGATTCCTTGAGGAGTTCAAATCGCTCAAGTTTCGTCTTTTTCTCGGAGCGTCGTCTATCACCCACCAACCTTTGGGACGTCCCGAACTGGGTGGCTATAAGGAGAAAACCAACTTCAACCGCAAAAGAAAAAACATGAAGCTTCTGTTTGTGTGTGCCTGTGTGCCTGCAACCATGCAGTCAAAGTTTGAAAGCAAAACAACCAAACTGAAGCGAGATTGAAACAGATAATGAGATATTATGCACCCACCTTCGCGAAGAGGCTGGTTGTGTGTCTGTGTGTGATGTGAGAATGGAGAGAGGAAGAGAAAAGCCAGAGGGAGAGCGCGAGAATGTTTGGACGAAGGCTGTGTTAGGAGTATAACTTAAGCCTCCAGCTGTCACATTTCAAAATTTAGTTTTTTCGGTTAATTCTCTTATAGTTTAATCTCCACCTTATGTGTATAAATACATCACAGACTCTAGTGTAAAAAACGACGCTTGTTAACACATTCTAATACAATTTACTTTCAATTTTTACTGTTGAGTTTTCATTTCCCTTACGTCACTGGGTCACCTCGTGCTCGTGTTCACACTGTTCGATTTCCGTTGCATGGTCATGGATCGCTGCTCGTTCAACCATCTTTCTCTTGCTTTCCTAACAGTGGTATCCAGAGCGCCAGGTTTCAAGGAGGACTTGTGTTGCTTGCTTCTGAAATCACGCCAATACTATGGTGGTTGGTCAAAGTGATTGAAGCAACAAGAAGGCAGACAAGAATTCGGTTCTTGAGCGAGGACAAGAGATTAAGGTATGGATGATATCCCTACAACAAGTTTTCCTGTTCTTATAGACAAAAACTGCAGCAGGTGGAATATGCAGATGAGGGTCTTGTTTCGGTTTCAAGATGTCATGGACGTTGTTGAAGAAAAGGGATACAAACCTCATGATGGTGACTCAGATAAGCAAAAGGCAATGTTTAGGAAGAAGGACAATAAAACACTATTCATCATCCAGCAATGTGTGGATGACATGCACTTTGAAAAAATTCAAAATGTTGGAACGGCGAGAGAAGCCTGGAACATATTGGTGCGATGTCATGTTGGTGGTGAAAAGATCAAGAAGGTGAAACTTCAGATGCTGAGAAGGCAGTATGAACTAATGCAAATGGACGAAAATGATAAGGTAAGTGAATATTTCAATAAGATTTTGTCAATTATTAACCAAATGAATGATTATGGTGAAGCTATCAGTGATCTCATGATAATTGAGAAAATTATGAGATCACTGGCTCAAAGATTTGATTACATTGTCGTGGCAATTGAAGAGTCTAGAGATCTAGAAAAACTGAAGACTGAGGAACTTCAAAGTTCTTTGGAAGCACATGAAATGAGGATACTGGATAGAAACCCCATCAAAAATGATGATCAAGCATTGAAGGCGCATCATTCCAGAAATGAAGGTAAGAAGAAATTCAAGAACTGGAAGGGGAAATCAACAAAAAGGGAAGTGAAAGAATAATCACAATGCCAATGACCAAGATGAGAAGTCTGATTCAGTGGAAGAAAAAGGCTGATTGGAGAAAAAGAAAGACAAGAAGAACATTGAATGTTGTAATTATCACAAACTGGGACATTACTCATATGAATGTTTTTCTAGCAAAGGAAAGCAAAAGAAAAAGTTTCAGAATAAAGAAGCACATCTATCCCAGGAAGACTCAAACTCAAAGCCATTAACCTTAATGGTAACAACCACTACAGAATCCGGACAGTCTCAAGTTAAATCTTGGTACCTTGATTCTCCTTGTTCCAATCATATGAGTTGAGATTGTTGATAGGGGGCACCGGTTTAGCTGAACCTACAATCTCAGAGCTTCTAGTTTTTTTATGATGACAACATAAGTAATAACACATGTATTGTTTATGTGTTACATGTTTTATTGCTTACATGCTATTTGTTTTAATCAATGTGTAAATCTGTTTAAAGCATTGAGAACATAAACTTTGTTTAACTGTGTTACATAGTCGATTACATGCAACGTGCATTCGACTAAGTCTGTTACAGTTTTGAAATTCTGTTAATGCTTGTATTAAATGTTACAATGATTATATTTTTAATATGTTGACCAAGCATTAAATGAGATTCGACTGCATTAATTGTACACTCAATTAACTGCATTAATGTTTGCTAACTGTTATAACAAAATTTTTATATTCGACTACATTAGTAGCTTAGTCGATTAAAATGCGTCAGAATTGTGTTTATCTATAAATTAACACGAACTTGATTTATGTAAGAACTTTTGTGAATCTAACAGTTTGTGATATCTTTTGCAAAAAATGCATACTTACAGAAAGAGAGAAAGAGCTCCAAGAAACAAGAAGTGACTGTGGTGATCATCTCCTTGTGGATTCTTGAAGAGCAAGTTAACTGCACTCACAAAGGTTGATCATATCTGCACATTAGGTGTAACTGAGAGATCAGAGGCTACAATCTTGTAAAGATTGGATTGAGGTTCCCTATTGTGATTACAGGAAGAAGAGCGTGTTGCGTTCTTGACTTTGAGGGTGGCTCAAAGGGTGTAGACTGCAGGAAAGGGGATTATTGCTGTTAGTTTGTTTGTATATGCCTATATTTTGATTAGAGGGTTAGAGAGGTGTTTTATATTTTTGACGTGAGGTCGCTATAAAAACCTTGATCATTATAGTGCATTGGCTTCTTGTGGTTGGAAGGACACTGGATGTAGGCTTGGTTGAACCAGTATAAAAACTCAGCGTTTGATCTTTCTATCCCTACACTCTTTTATTCAGTCGACTTCATACTGTACTAAATCGATTTAGTTTCCGCTGCATAAACAAATACTTTTCCTTGCGTTTCAAGAAAGCTTTTAAAGGCATCCACTTTGGGAAAAAGATTTAAAGAAAACATTGTTTTTACATTTCACCAATTCACCCCACTCTTGGTGTGAGAAATTAAGTCATTCTATTTTCAACAATATGACATGTAATAAAGAATGGCTAATAAATCTTGATGAAACAAGGAACAATAAAGTGAAATTTGCAGATGATAGTGCTCTGAAGGTTGAAGGAGTGGGAGATATGATCATCAAACGGAAGAATGGATCACATGCTATCATCGCCAACGTGTTGTTGGTCCCATCCATGAAGTGCAACCTACTCAGTATTGGTCAATTGGTAGAGAAAGGGTACACAGTGATCATGAGGAATCATGACCGAGTTGAATTGTTCGAAAACAACAAAAAGTTGATCTTGACAAGCAAAATCTCAAAGAACCGAACGTTCCAAGTCAGCCTGGATGCAGTACAGAATCTGCGATGATTAGCTACTGTGAAGGATGAAGAAAGCTGGAAGTGGCATCTGCGATTCGATCACCTGAACTTTAAGGATCTTCAACAACTTGGGGAGAAGGCCTTGGTGACAGGTATGTCGAACATTTATGTTAAAATAGAATGGCTCAATTTCTTACACCAAGAGGGGGGTGAATTGATGAAGTATAAAATTTAAAACTTTCAAAATCTTTTTCACTAAAAGAGATGCCTTTATACATTACTTGAAACGCAAGTTAAAATATTTTCAATGCAGCGAAAATTTAATCGAATGCGTGTAAAGTATAATCGATTGAATGTAACAGAGTAGGGATAAGAAAGATCAAACACTGAGTTTTTATACTAGTTCGGCCAAGCCTGCATCCAGTGTCCTTCCAACCATAGGAAGCCAATGCACTATAATGATCAAAGTTTTTACAACAAGGTTTTTATAGAGACCTCATATAAAAAATATAAAACACTTCTCTAACCCTCTAATCAAAATATAGGCAGTACACAAACAGACTAGCAGCAAGAATCCCCTCTCTTGTAGTTCAACCCCTATGTAGCACCCTCAAAGTCAAGAACGCAACACGTCCTTCTTCCTGTACTCACAACAGGGAACTCAACCCAATCTTCAACAGATTGTAGAACTTGATCTTACAGTAGACACCCAAATGTGCAGATAGATCAGACTTTGAAAACTCAGCAATTCTTGCTCTTCAAGAAATCACAATTAGTTGATCACCACAGTCAAACTAGTTTCTTGAAGCTTTTTCTCTTTCTATAAACTTTTTACTTTTCTGCAAAAGAATATGAAAATGCTAGAATCACAAAAAGTTTATACATAAATCACATTTGCATCAATATATAGATGAACTCGTATCAGACGCAACATAATCGACTTTGCTACTAATGCAGTCGAATATACCGATTCAGTTATAACAGATAGTAGTAGTCAAAGCAATTAATTGAATTCACAATTAATGCAGTCGAATAACATTTAATTCTTGGTCAACACATTTTAAAATATAGTTGTGGTAAAAGTTATATCAAGCATTAACAGATTTCAAAAGAGTAACAAACTTAATCGAATACATATCGCATGCAATCGATTATGCAACGGTGATATGCAAAGTTTTGAAAACTTTTCTTTATGAAAAACTCTTACAACACACTTGAAAATGTTTGTGCAAATACATGAGTTTTAATCGATTCACCCCATAATGTAATTAATTTCAAACCGTTGTTTTGCCGCACATTCAAAGTTCAACATTAGTGCTTGTGGTTTTTCCATCCAAAAACATGTGTCATGCATTCATGTATAAAATCACATATATAACATAGCGAAATGCAATGAACAACACAGCGACAACACAATCATGTTCTCATATACGCATATAACATGTAAGCATAGAACATGTAACACATAAAACACATGTTATTAATTATGTGTTGTCATCATCAAAAACTCAGATATTACTGAGATTGTGGGTTCAACTAAACCAGTGCTCGCCCTATCAACAATTTCAACAATTGATAATAGTTGAAAAACTGTTATTTTTATACTTAATTTTGATCTTAAAGACAACCTTTATGACTTAGAAACTAGCTTGGAACCATGTCTTTTTTTAAGTTTTGGAAATAAGAGAGTTGGATAAGTTTTATGCTTGGTTTCCTTGTTTTTGCAGGTTTTAAGATGAATTGAGTGAAAGAAGTGAAGTAGCTAGAGGTTGGATTCATAAAAGGAAGAAAAAGTCCATAAAAGAAGAGATGCAAGTACCGCTCAGCAGCATTTACTGCTGAGCGGCACTTTGAAAGACCCGCAGTCACCGCTGAGGGGAAAAACTACAGTTGAGCATCAATCTGAAGTCACGCGCTTATCGCTGAGCGCCATTTTTATGGGCCTTGGGCCACTTTTTTGTAATTTTTAGAAAGCTATATACGATTTTAGTCGACTTAGGGTTAGTATCTTTGGCTAAAACGAAGCAAAATCAGACTTTCTTCATCGCTTGGAGGAGGATTTTGGATGCTCAAGCTCTACTATTCAACTTATAGGGTTCTATCTTTCATTCTTTCATTATTTCTCATCTAGTTTCACCATGATTATGGTGAATTAAACCTTCATTGTTGTTGGGGAACCATTGTAATCCTTTGAAACTATCATGTATTGAATTGGTTATTTAATTCATATGCTTTCTTTCATTAATTGTTAGGGTTTTTCTTCTATACTCTATGCATGCTTTGTTTAACTCATTCAATTGCATGTTCGTTGATTTTATTTGTATGGACACATATAGGTGAATCTAGACATGAAGAAATTCTCCCAAAAGTAGTATTACCTAGACATAGGAATATGATGGTTGGTTGCCTTTAAGCTTCTGTGCGAATGTAATGCATGAATAATTGCTAGGGAGACAAGACATTGTAAACTAGTGATTAGGAGTAGGCTTTCTTCACCAAGACATTGGGTTTAAGGTAATTTAGAAAGTGGCATTAACATTAATGAAGAAAGATGAATTCTTGAATACATGAGAGTGGATAGGATGAATTGTTAAACCCCAACAACATAATCATTCATATTATTCATCAACTGTTTTTTCATTGTTCAAGTCCATTGATCAAAAACTTGCATTCATTTTTATTTTTCATAGTTCAACAACAATATTTTCGGTTACAAGTCTAAGATAATCAACAAATCACGTAACTGTTTAGGCCGTGAGTCCTTTCGAAAACGATATTTGGTCTTACCATTTATTATTACTTGATACGATTTGGTTACACTTGTCGAGGGTTAACAACAATCTCCCCCTTTTTTTGTGATGCACAACCATGATTAATAATCAACCATGTTGCACAACTCAATATAGATTATCAATCAATTACCAACCAACATAATTCTCCCCCTTTGGGCATTAGCAAAAAAGGTAAGCACAATGGTATTGAAACTTTAAACTCATGTTGATGTTTAATTGATTTGATCTCAGTCAGAGTCGATTTCTTGTTGTGGCAAATTCCAGATTATCTAGTTCCATCCAATCAGCAAGTGATATTCCTACAAAACCTTTGCAATTCTTTCCAGATCAAGCATTTTAGAATCAATGTTATACAGAAATTTATGTGTGAGTATGCAAATGTATGAAAGTAACAATAATCAATAATTCATTCGCATACAAGCACAGTGTAATTGATTTAATCAATTCAGTTTTGTTCAATTTATTGATGTCCTCTTTGAATTACAGATTTGATTAACATTGATTTCATTAATGTCAAACTTGAAATACAATCAGGTAAAGCCAAGACAAAGATGACATATAAAGCCATCTATAACAGAAGAACACAAGACAATACAGTTAACACATTAAATAAACTAAAACAATTAAAACAAACTAAAAGTTGCAATCACAGGACCCTTAATCTATTTCAGATGACTCCACAATTTCATCAGTTGATTCTTCTGTTCATGTGGAGCTTTCCGCATAATTCTTGATAATTTCGTCCATTTTTTCATTCATTCTCATGAGTGATTTCTTCATCATTCTAGCTCTCTTGGAGACTTTCTCAAACTTATTTCCCACAAATTTTTCAAATTCAGACTTGGAAGATAGTAAAATCTGTTCACTATCAGAATCCGGTAATGCATCTTGATCATTGGTTGAATTTTGTACATCACTAAATATCCATCCTAGAGCAGTTTTCTTTAATCCAGTGCATGTTAGAGTTACTTTTCCAATTTGATTACTTCTGGAGCATGTGATCTTGGTTTCACCGGTAAGAGCAATTTTACTAAGAGGCAAATATTTGCTTATGAACACACCATAGGGGAGATTACACTCGTTGTTGTTACCAACATCAATGACATGTTTCTTGAACACAACTATCGACTTTGTTGGTATCTTGAACATTATTGCATTTAGCAGATATAGATCCTCTAATGTCAACTTATTATAATGAAACCTTCCGGGTAACAAAACCCAATCAATGATGTATGCGATGATTTTATCTTCTTTATCCAGCCACCTATGTATAACTCTTTTTTCTTTCTTGTACCTCCCTGGATACCTCATACAGTCTTTAAACATTTTTGTCTTCTTAGTCCACCTATTTTGCAGACAGTCGGGTAGGTGTGACATGTGTCCTTCATCCTTGAGTCCAGTAACTTGTAACCAAGTATCATTGTTGATAACAATGTCTACCCCTTTTACGCGTGAGTCGATGTTGCCATCAACTACTTTGATGTTGTTGTAAAATACTCCAACAAGTTTTGGATAACAGTCACCCTTCATCTGAACGAAGGTAGATAGAACTTGATGCTCAAGTTTTTCTGGAAAAATGAATTCTTCATTTTTTAACAGAGGTAACTCAATTGATTTGTGTGGAGCAACATCTTTTACATTTTTCCAACCCATGAACCTTTCTCTAGCAGTGTTGTCAATAATCCACCATGAAGGACTTGCCTTTCTTTCGGATGGAGGAACTTTCCTGGAACGCGAAGATGAGGCGACCATTTGCAGAAATAGTGGAATGTGCAGAGACACTTTGATACAGATAAGGTTTGTGTGTCACAACTATGAAACAAATACAGAGCATACAAACATATATGTAAGGGCGTGAACAACAATGATTTGATTAGGCCCAATTTAAATTTTCAAATCATAAGAAAGTTCAAAACAAATATTATTAATCGATTTCATTAAAAACAAAGTCGACTTAATACATATCAGAGTGTTACCAAAAACAGAGAAACACAATCACAGTTATAGTCGACTCAGTTCATAACATAATCAATTAAAATTCGCATAACAATGTTTTCACAAAAAACAATCAATCTAACAGCATATAGCAAACATGCATATAACAATCAATCATACAAATTCTTATAATGCATGAAAGAATTACCAAAATCAGTGACTCAAGAATTTTTTATTTCATCATGGTAGTTAATCCTTGAGTTGAATACTACTTCAACAGCTACTACTCCTTTCCTGCACAACAGTTAAAAGGTTTTGACGCTGGTACCCATTTGAACTTGGGTCCTCTCTTGTTAGTAGTAGGAGGTTGTTCCTTGGGAACCCATTTGTATTTTCCCTTTGGAACACCAACATTTCAAAAATAGTAGTTTCTAACATTGTGACCAATTGTGTTGCAATAAAAGCATGCATTAGTAGTAGGTTTACTCAGATCAATAAATTTCTTTGAGTTTAGCTTATTACTTTTAGCCTTATAACCAATACCTTGTCTGTGTGAATCATTTTTGTACTTCATAGATAGTCTTTCCCGCTTTCATTCTGAACAGGTCATAATCCTGTATGAGAAAATTCTTTCTAGCCCTTTTCACTTCATTCGTTCCTTCGTGTGTGACCTCAAGAACTTCCCACATTTCTTTAGCAGTTTTGCATTGGGAAATCCTGAAAAATTCATCCATGGTTAGTGCAGAGCAATAACATTTCTAGCCTTAACATCATATTGAGCTCTTCGGTTCTCATCTTGAGTCCACTCTGAAAAAATTTTCAAAATAACTTTTCCATTTAAAACATGAGTGGACTCATATGGACCATTTAGAGTTGCATTCCAAACTCCTTTATCCACCGATTCAAGAAAGATTTGCATCCTTATTTTCCAAAAAGCATAATCTTCTTCAGCAAATAGTGGTGGTCTATTTGTCGAAGCACTTTCACCAAAGGTCCGAGAATTGAAAGCCTCTCTTGTTAGTAGTAGGAGGTTGTTCCTTGGGAACCCATTTGTATTTTCCCTTTGGAAAACCAACATTTCTAAAATAACAGTTTCTAACATTGTGACCAATTATGTTGGAGTAAAAGCATGCATTAGTAGTAGGTTTACTCAGATCAATAAATTTCTTTGAGTTTATCCTATTACTTTTATCCTTATAACCAATACCTTGTCTATAGATAGCTCTTCCAGATGATCTTAACACAGCATCAAGATTTTCTTTGCCTTGAGTAAATTTGGCTAGCATGTTGGTTAAGTAGTCAATTTTCTCAATGTGTACAGGACAGTTACCACATTCTTTCTCAATAACTTGTATTTTGGTCTTGACTATCTTTGCAAATTTCAAGGCTTCCTCAAGATCTTTTTTAAGCTTTTCATTATCTTGTATTAGATTATCAATTTTGTATTCATAGTCTCTTCTGATTCACCGTATATTGAAGTCGCATGGCTTCTGCATGTATCTCCTAAAATGCATCCAATAGCATGTGGTACTTCACCTCTATTGGTTCATTCTCAAATTCGCGATCATTGTCACCATCAGATTGTCCAGAGCCTGCCATGAAGCATAAATTTGACTCCTCTTCAACACTATAATCATCATCACTTGAAGAGTCTCCATCATTGTTTTCCCAGGCAATATAAGCTTTCTTTTGCTTCCTGTTCTTTTCCTGAGGATACTTGGTGAATTCTTTGTGCTTGTTCTTTAAGTCTGGACAGTCAGGCTTGATATGACCATCCTTTCCACATTCATAGCATTGTACAGCGTTGCTTCTTGAGCTCTTCTTTACTCCTCTTAAAAAACATGCATTGTTAGTTGTAGAAATTTTATTCTTCATGAATCTGTTCAATTTTCTCACCATCATATTCATCATTTCCTTTTCTGGTACATTTGCATCTCATTCAATTTCAGGTTCAAGATTCTTTGTAGCTTTCTTTCTTGTCTCCTTTAGAGCAATTGATTTCTTCTCTTCAATTTCTTCTTCCTCCTTTAACCTTCCAAGCTCCAATTCATGTTCTTTGAGTTTTCCAAATAACATAGCCATGTTCATGCTGGTCAAGTCTCTTAATTCAGATATTGCAATGACTTTAGGCTGCCAGCTTCTGTTGAGGCTTTTCAGGATCTTTATGTTGATTTCTTCTTTATCAAACACTTTCCCAAGAGCCATGAGGTGATTGACTATGTGTGTGAATCACTTTTGTACTTCATAGATAGTCTCTCCCGCTTTCATTCTGAACAGCTCATACTCCTGTATGAGAAAATTCTTTCTGGCCCTTTTCACTTCATATGTTCCTTCGTGTGTGACATCAAGAACTTCCCACATTTCGTTAGCAGTTTTACATTGGGAAATCCTGAAAAATTCATCCATGATTAGTGCAGAAGCAATAACATTTCTAGCCTTATCATCCTATTGAGCTCTTCGGTTCTCATCTTGAGTCCACTCTGAAAAAATTTTCAAAACAACTTTTCCATTTAAAACATGAGTGGGCTCATATGGATCGTTTATAGTTGCATTCCAAACTCCTTTTATCCACCGATTCAAGAAAGATTTGCATCCTTATTTTCCAGAAAGCATAATCTTCTTCAGCAAATAGTGGTGGTCTATTTGTCGAAGCACCTTCACCAAAGGTCTGAGAATTGAAAGCCATTTTACAAGATCAGTCGATTTAATGAAAATAGTAATCGACTAGCTTTTCAAATATTTTATGAAAACCAGCTCTGGTGCCAATTATTAAAATAGAATGACTTAATTTCTCACACTAAGAGGGGAGGTGAATTGGTGAAGTGTAAAATTTAAAACTTTCAAAATCTTTTTCACCAAAAGAGATGCCTTTATACTTTTCTTAAAATGCAAGTTAAAAGATTTCCAATGCAGCGGAAATTTAATCGAATGCGTGTAAAGTATAATCGATTGAATGTAACAGAGTAAGGATAAGAAAGATCAAACACTAAGTTTTTATACTGGTTCAACCAAGCCTACATCCAGTGTCCTTCCAACCACAAGAAGCCAATGCACTATAATGATCAAGGTTTTCACAACAAGGTTTTCATAGAGACCTCACGTCAAAAATATAAAACACTTCTCTAACCCTCTAATCAAAATATAGGCAGTACACAAACAGACTAGAAACAAGAATCCCCTCACCTATAGTCCAACCCCTTTGAGGCACCCTCAAAGTTAAGAACGCAGCACGTCCTTCTTCCTATAATCATAACAGGGAACTCAAACCAATCTTTAGCAGATTGTAGAACCTGATCTTGCAGTAGATACCCAAATGTGCAGATAGATCAAACTTTGAAAACTCAACAATTCTTGCTCTTCAAGAAATCACAATTAGTTTATCATCATGGTCAAACTAGTTTCTTGAAGCTTTTTCACTTTTTGTAAACTTTTCACTTTTCTGCAAAAGAATATGAAAATGTTAGAATCACAAAAGTTTATACAGAAATCAAATTCGCGTCAATATATACATGAATGCATATTAGACGCAACATAATCAACTTTGCTACTAATGTAGTCAAATACACCAATTCAGTTATAACAGATAGTAGTAGTCAAAGCAATTAATTGAATTCACATATAATGCAGTCGAATAGCATTTAATGCTTGGTCAACACATTTAAAAATATAGTCGTTGTAACAGTTATATCAAGGATTTCAAAACAGTAACAAACTTAATTGAATACGTATCACATGCAATCGATTATGCAACAGTGTTACGCAAAGTTTTGAAAGCTTTTTTCTTTGAAAAACTCTTACATCACACTTGAAAAAGTTTGTGCAAATACACGAGTTTTAATCGATTCACCCTATAATGTAATCGATTTCAAATTGTTGTTTTGCCACACATTCAAAGTTCAACATTAGTGCTTGTGGTTTTTCTATCCAAAAACATGTGTCATGCATTCATGTAAAATCACACATATAACACAGTGAAATACAATGAACAACACAACAACAACACAATCATGTTCTCATATACACATATAACATGTAAGCATATAACATGTAACACATAAAACACATGTGTTATTAATTATGTGTTGTCATCATCAAAAACTCAGATATTACTGAGATTGCAGGTTCAGCTAAACCAGTGCTCTCCCTATCAACAATCTCAACAGTTTCTATTCCTGATATTGCTTGTGAATATTGCTTAACATGAAAGAAAATTTGAAGGCCATTCCAGTCATAAGTACAAATAAGATCCAAAGAATGCCTAGAAGTGGTGCATTCAGACATCTATGGATCGTTCGGTGTACCCTCATTAACGGGAAACAAATACTTTCTCATATTTGTTGATGAATACAGTAGAATGTTATGGGTATACATCATCAAGATGAAGAATGAAGCCTTAGAAGTGTTCAAGAAATTTAAAGCCTGTGTGGAAAGAGAAAGTGGAAAGCATGTAAAAATCCTCAGAACTGATGGAGGAGGAGAATACACTTCTCATGATTTTGAAGAATACTGTCAGAATAATGGAATCATACATGAGGTGATAGCACCGTACACACCCCAACATAATGGACTAGCAGAAAGGAGAAACCGAACGGTGATGAACATGGCCAGGTGTCCCATAAAGGAGAAGAGCATGCCACAAAAACTTCTTGGCAAAGGTCGCCTCGATAGTTGTTCATATCCTCAATAGGTGTCCGACCAGACGGCTTGAAGGCAAGGTATCACTGAAAGTGTGGTCAGGTAATAAACCTTCGGTTCATTATTTTAAAGTGTTTGGTTCTCTTGCATTTAATCACGTTGCAAATAAAAAACGATCGAAATTGCAAGATAAAGGGGAAGTTATGATCTTTGTTGGATATCGCCCAACTGGCGCATACAAGCTCTACAACCCGATCAAAGAAAAGATCGTGCCGAGCATAGATGTGATTGTACTTGAGGATGAAAGATGGACTGGAATCACAAACAAACCAGCCTGAAGAAGCCAGCAGGAGACTTGCTGATCGAACGACATGAAGACTTGCTGACCGAGAGGTGTTCTGAACCGAACAGTAGAGATCTTCTACACCGATCAGCAGAAGCACATGGGAGTTTTAATGAGTTAGCAACAGCTCAGAGGCCACGTAGGAAAATTGCAATGCCACCAAGATACATAGATTATGAGATATATTTTGATACAGGAATTAATGATTAGGGAGATCTTATTCGCATAACGTTGATGGCCGAGGCAAAACCAGCAAACAAGGATGAGGCTCTATGACAACCAGTTTGGAAGAATGTTATGATAGAAGAGCTCAAATCCATAAAAAAGAATGAAACGTGGAAATTGGTTGATCTTCCAGCTGGAAAGCACTACATTGGGGTAAAGTGGGTTTTCAAAAGGAAGTTGAATCTGAACGACACAATTTTGAAACACAAGGCGAGGCTTGTGGCTAAAGGGTTTCTTCAAAAACGAGGAGTGCACTTTGATTAGGTCTTTGCACCGGTTGCAAGGTTGGAGACCGTTCGGTTAGTGGTAGCATTGGCCTGCGCAAGGGAATGGCCATTGTTTCAACTTGATGTCAAATCAGCTTTCTTACATGGACCTCTGAGGAGGAGGTTTACGTTCAGCAGCCCCTAGGTTTTAATAAAACAAGTGAGGAGCATAAAGTGTATAGACTCCAGAAAGCACTATACGGTTTGAGACAAGCACTGAGAGCCTGGAACAAGATAATTGATGCCTTCTTCATCAAACAAAATTTCGAGAGATGTGTTGTCGAGCATGATTGTACGTGAAAGGTAGTCCAGGTAAAGATCTAATAATAATTTTTTTGTATGTAGATGATATATTAATAACAGGATCAAACTTGGAAGAGATAGATGAGTTCAAGAGGTTAATGGAAGCTGAGTTCGAGATGACCGACCTTGTAAAGTTAAAATATTTCCTAGGAATGAAGTTTACTCAAACTACTGCCGATCTTGTGATGCACCAGCAGAAGTATGTGAGAGAGCTTCTCGAACGGTTTAAAATGACTTCATGCAACTCAATTAAAAGTGGTTTGGAGGTCAACGTCAAGTTAAGGAAAGATGAGACCGAAGAGGAGGTGAATGAGACAACATATAAGCAGATAGTTGGATCACTGCAGTTTTTGTGCAACAACAGACGCAATTTGATGTTCAGCGTTGGACTGATCAGCAGGTTCATGAGCCAACCAAGGAAGAGCCACATGCTTGCTGCCAAACGGATACGTCTGATTGTGGAATTCTGTTTCAAGCTGGAAGACGTAAAGATGAATTGAAGCTCATAGGCTACGATGACTCAAACTATGGGGGAGATCCAGTGGAAAGGAAGAGTACGTTCGGGTACATATTCTTCATAAATGGAACAACTATCTCATGGTGTTCCAAAAAGCAGTCAGTCGTTGTTTTGTCAAGTTGTCAAGTTGAATACATAGTTGGATGTTATGCCGCATGCCAAGGAGTTTGGCTTATGGAACTCATGAGAGAACTAAAGTTACTCAGGGAGAGGCCAATAAAATTGAGAATGGATAATACATCTGCCATAAATTTAGTAAGAAACCCTATAAGTCATGGCAGGAGTAAACACATAGGGACATGGTGAACAAAGGAAAGATTGAGTTAGTCTACTGCAAGACCAAACGTTAGTGCGCGGATATCTTCACAAAACCACTAAAAGTTGACACATTTGAGCACTTGAGAAAGGAGATCGGGGTTATATCTCTTAAGACTTGAATTAAGGGAGAGTGTCAGGAGTATAACTCAAGCCTACAGGTGTCACATTTCAAAGTTTAGTTTTTTCAAGTAATTTTGTTATAGTTTAATCTTCACCTGATGTGTATAAATACATCACAGACTCAGTGTGAAAAACGATGCTTGTCAACACATTCTAATACAATTTACTTTCAATTTTCACTGTTGAGTTTTTCTTTTGCTTACGCTGGCTGGTCACCTCGTGCTCCCGTTCACACGTTTGGTCTTTGTCGCTCAGTCACGGGCCGCTGCTCGTTCAACCATCTTTTTCTTGCTTTCCTAACAAGATGCCTGTGTATTGTGTGTTCTGTAAGAGATAAATAAGATATGAGAGAAAAGAATATTTATACATGTACACTAACAAGATAAAAATATCTTTGACAACTGTTTTATTTTTTAAAATATTAAAAACTTTTTAATTACGGGATAAGTTAAGCATTTTAAAAAATTTGAAGATTTAGGGTGTGTTCTTTTGGGTGTATTTGGGAGAGATGATTTGGAGGAGATGATTTGAATGGATTTGAGTGGATTTGAGGGTAATTTTGTAGTTGTTTTTTTTGAATGGATTTGTGGGTAATTGAGAGTGGATTTGGAAGTAAAGTTTGTGAGAATTAGTGTAGAATTTGATTGATGTGATAGATTTTAAAAATTAGTATAATTGGTATGAAATAAAGATGACCAAAATGCCCCTCTTTATAAAATAAATATAAAATGTTATTTATTAATGTTATATTTAATTGTAAAAATATTTATAAAGAGAAAAAAATGATGTATAATTTATAAAATTTATGTTTAAATATTATTAAAATTATAATTTAGTAAAATGAATTAATTTTAAAATGTAGTATTAACAAGATATTAAATTTAAAGATGCAAGTATATTAATATTAGAAAAACACAATTATAAGAAAGATTTTTAAAACACACAAAAATGTAACCGGTTACAGTTTGCCGTAACCAGTTACAGTTTGTCGTAACCGATTACAAAACCATTTGGAAACTCTTCATATTGACGTAACCGATTACATCTCTGGTGTAACCGATTACGAACGTTCCATTTAAACATTGTTCATCATCTTCTTCGCCTCTGACGCATGCGGTTTCATCTTCTTCTTCAAGCCTTTGATTCTTCTTTCCATCAACACGCACAACGTCATTCTTCCTCCCAGTCTACAAACCTGCAAATGCAAACCACCATATACATGACAATAGGTTCTACTTACCTCACCACTTCCTCTTCCTCGTCTCAGCAAAACAGCAAGACACTCTCCATAGCTCTCAACAACGTACATGTATGGAATTTAGGTAATACGGTAAGGGCACACAAAACTTTTCCCAAACAATCCACGCAAATCTCTTCGAAGTTGAGAATGACCAAAATCGAGTATATCCCACAAATCTTCGCAAATTCGTCATCGACGATCCATTCTTTTCCTCGGAAACGAACAACATAGAGTTTGTAAATCATCGTCCACAAATTCACATGAACAGTAAAATCTATTCATATGAACACAACCTTAAAGTCAAGGAAACGTCTTTGGAAACATAAAAACCGAAAGACCAAATAAATTGAATCCTTGTCAAACTAAATTCAAGGGTACCATCGTAATTACAAATGAACACGTACATGACGAAAATACAAAACCACTGGACGCGTGTCAGGAAATGGGAATGGTTAAAAGGATTGGAATGTGAACATTGCAGAAACAATTATTACTTTCCATCACCATGTGACCATTGCAGAAACAATTATTACTTTGCATTGGGATGCAAGCACAATAATTCAAAATAAAGACAAACACACCAACCTGACAATAACATACCAACCTATGCAGAGCGGTGACTTTTTATAACTTTTAATTATTTTTATTTTTAATGAATACATAATAATTTTTTATTTTTTTACAAAATAAAAAAAATTTAAAAATTACAAACTAACACATAACACCTCTTTAAAAAATTAATATACTATTAAAAAAACATAATTACATGAATTTTTCCAAATTAAAAACTAAATCAAACAAAATAAAAAAAAAAAATTGATTTACAATCTCATTACAAAAATGACGTGAATAAATATATTTAATCTAATTAAATATTTTTCTTCAACACATAATTGTTTACAGTAAATTTATTTTAAGATAATAATTTTAATTATATTAATTTTATCAGTGATAAATAACTAAATATCTGTTTGATTTTAACAATTAAGAAACATATCCATTAAAATGACTACTTCACGAAAACATTCACCTTACACTTATTTTTAATAAGATATCATATTATAATAAAATAATAATTATATTAATGTAAAGTGAAAAAAAGGTAATATGATAGTAATAATTATCACTTATATATTAATTAGAAATTTTAATGTTAATATCTAATTAAAATTATTACTTTAAAATTGTAATTTTTTTTATTATATTATAAATAAAAGGTTTAATCCTTTTCGATATCTCTATTTTTGTAAGATCGTCTCAAACAGATCCTCATATTTTAAAGTCTCTCGGTTAGGTCTTTAATTATTAAAATTTGAATCAAATTAAACCTTGCCGTTAAATTAGGTAAACGGCGTCAAAAAAATTGATTCGTGGCTTAGTGACTTGACTAAGTGTTGTTGATGTGGCACATATTGGTTATCTGAGTTGACTTTTTTTTATTTATTCATTTAGAAAAATTAACTTTAATCAAAACGCAACGTTTTATCTATGTAAAATGATTATAGTTAGGTTTTTTTATAATCAAAATTGACTCAACGTAGAATTTGGAGAAATTTGGGAAAGTAACTGGGATTTCAAGAAATCCCTAAATTGGAAGATTGAAATCCTGAGGGGAGCCATACCAGAACGCCGCGCCGTCCGTCAACATGGACCTCCCATTCCTGGGATGAAGTCGGAACGGAACGCCGCGCCCAGTGGCGACTTGAAGTCGGAGACCTTCGTCCGCACATGCTTCGCCCGCTCGCTCGTGCGGGGAGTGACCTCCCCCGGTGTCACCTCCACCTCCTCGATTTCTCCCACCAGCAGGGGCGTCTTGAGGTCGTCGTCCATGATCGGTGCGGTTGCCGCCGGCAAAGACGAGGACGCAGTGTGTGGATCTGGAGGAAGAAGATAGGGTTGTTGTTGATGTATGGTGAAATTATATATGTTTTATTCGTTGCGGGACTGAAGTTTTGTTGGATTGTTAGATGGTATTTTGTTGATGGAAGATTTGGGAAGAGGAATAAGAAACTTAAAAAAAGTGTTACTTATCTCAACGTTGGTTTTGTTTAATTATGTTTTACTGTTGTTGATAATATCAGATTCAATATCACTAAATAATCTATTCACTCCTTTACATATTCTTTAAAAGTTATTTTTTATTAAATAAATAAAAAATACATTTTTTCGCAGACAAAACGTTGTTTTGATTAAAGTTAATTTTTTAAATGAATAAATAAAAAAAGCCAAACTCAGATAATCAATATGTGTCACATCAACAACATTCAATCAAGTCACTAAGTCACTAATCAATTTTTTTAACGCCGTCTACCTAACTTAACGATAAGGTTTAATTTGATTAAATTTTAACAATTAAAAACTTAATAGAGAGACTTGTACTTTGATATGATCCTGCGTTAAAAGGGATACCGAAGGATTAAACCTAGATAAAATATACTAATCCTTCTTGTATATAATATTATAGTGAAGTGGGTGGAAAACCAGTAGTATATTCATGGCGGATAAGGAACTGCACATTGTTGTGTTTCCATGGCTAGCCTTTGGACACAATGTTCCATTTTTGGAGCTTGCAAAGCTCATAGCTCAAAAGGGTCACAAAATTTCTTTCATTTCCACACCTAAAAACATCCATCGCCTCCCAAAACTTCCTGAAAATCTGAAACCTTTGTTGCATCTGATAGAATTCCCACTCCCCCACGTTGAAGAACTCCCTGAAAATGCAGAGAACACGCTGGACACTCCTCCGCACTTGGTTCCATACCTCTTCAAGGCTTACGATGGTCTTGAAGAACCTTTGACTGAATTTCTGGAGAAGAGCACCCCAGATTGGGTCATATGCGACTTTGCACCACACTGGCTGCCCCCACTGTCTTCCAAGCTAGGTATCCCATGCATATTTTTTTCTACTTTTGCTGCATGTGCTTCGTCTTTTGGTTTGGAGTTGTTTAAGGGAAAGAAGAGTATGGAATCTGGGGAAGCCAATCTTTTGCGTGATGCGTATAAGAGGACGCAAGTGGGTCAGAGTTCTCCGCCTAAGGAAGTGAATCGGTTCTTAGAAACCCTGAAAGGTGCTCAAGTTTTCGCTACAAGAAGCTGCATGGAGATTGAAGGCGAGTTTGTGAAATCGCTTGAAAATTTATCTGGGAAGTTGGTAATTCCAACTGGGTTGCTTCCAGCTTCGCCAGAAGACAGCAATGACCACAACTGGCACACCATTCTTAATTGGTTAGATAAATGGGAAAAGGGGTCAGTGATCTATGTAGCATTTGGAACTGAGGTCAAGCTGAGTGATGAAGACTTCACTGAAATTTCTGTGGCATTAGAATTGTCTGGTTTTCCTTTTTTTTGGGCTGTGAAGAATCGAAACATCTCAGGTGGTAGTGTTGAGTCACAGGATTGGATTGAGAATGAGTCAAAAAGGGGAATGATTTGGAGAACATGGGCACCTCAGTCAAGGATTTTAGCACACAAATCTGTTGGAGCATTCCTCACTCACTGTGGTTGGAACTCAGTGATAGAGGGTCTCCAAGTTGGGTGCCCACTTGTAATGTTGCCCTTCCAATATGATCAATGGTCAATTGCTAAGTTTATGGAGGAGAAGAAGGTAGGTGTTAAAGTACACAGAAATGAGCATGATTCCAAGTTCACTAGGGATTCAGTGGCCAAGGCACTGACATCAGTGATGACGGAAGAGGAAGGGAAATATCTTAGAAAAGAAGCACAAGAGATGAGTAAAATAGTTGGGGACAAACAACTGCAACTAAAATATGTGAATGAGTTTGTTGATTACATGAAAAACAATAGGTCTGCCTATAATTAGTATAATGGCAAGTTAGACTTTGATTTCTCTTAGAGTTTGCCAATCTAGGAGCAACTCAGTCCAACCTAGAAGTGTACCAAGAAGCCTACCTATCTTTACAATGCTTTTTCTATCTTAGTTATGTCTGCGTTTTTTCTTAAATTAGTCAGATTTCCCTTCAAGAATATGCTGCCAAGAAATAATGTCTGCAAAATGAGGAATGTTAGTTTGTCAGAAAGACGCTAAGAAGAAGCAATAAAAATTAGTTTGAGTTTTGTGTTTGGAATGAGTATTAGTTGTAGAATTTTCTGAATGACATATATTGTTTTGATTGTGTAGTTTGTAGTTCTGTACATTTTCACAAATCTGATATGTTTATATCTAGTCAATGAATTTAGACACTCTAGAGAACTACCTAGTATTATCAATATAATTGTTCCATGTTTAGAAACATAGTAGTCTTCTATTTTTTTGTAACTTAATCTAGAATAAGTAACTACAAAGACTATGTAGAATTAAGTAAAAGCCGTCTTAATCTCCTATAATACATGGTGAAGATGAACTTCTTTTTCATCAGTTAAATCTCCGTCTCCTAATGTCTAACAAGAGATACAGACTCTATTATAGAAGCATTGGAACAGAGCATTGGATTGTCAATAAAAGCATTGGAATATAGCATAGATTTTTCCTCAGAGAGACAAATTCCATCTTGATCATCCCTCGTATGCAGAAATAGGTAGAGGGTCAGAGGATTTGCATTTTGTCCATCATAGTAGTTTAAACTTTCTTTGTAATAACTTTGAGGGATTAAAGTTGTGATAAGTGTTGTGTCTGAAGTTGAGGAGCTGCCAGAGTAGTGGGAGGAAAACAAGGCAGTGCCATGTGATGTTGCAATTGCAACTTCCTTTGTGCAATGTTTCTCCTCAAAACTTGTATGTCTTTGAAACTGAGTCCACCCACTTAAGCCCTTTTCTGTTATATCCAGTGTAGCAGAATGTTGAAAAATATAGAGATAGAAAAAGTTGACAGTGAAAACAACTTAGAACAAGAAAGAGAGTAGGACAAATGGGAGCAGAGAATTCAAAATTTACATTCAATTGACAAGTCCAAGAAAATGTGAAATGATCTAAGGATAGAAATCCCAAATAGAAAGTTTAAAGTAGGTTTTGAATCTTTCTTCTTTTTTTGCTCTTCCAATATACAAAAGTGTTGTCTTTTATTTATTTATTGTGTCCAAACCGAGTAAATTCTCTATTTTGGCTTGACCATTTGTTTGTCCATATGAACATAACTTGCCCCTGTTATGGAAGTGGATCTTCCCTTCTTCGTACCTTTAACTCCACACCTCCGTATTCAATGTCAAATCTGTACCCAAAGAATCATAATAAATCATCTCCCTCCCTCCCTCTCATAATTAATACTTTGCATAATTAATATTTGACATAGAAGTATTTAATAAATTATAGTTATTCATATAAGCTCACAAGAGTGATGCAATTTTGATTCAAAATTAATGATCCAATGTCGGATCAAGTTTATATGACTTCGTAATTTACCGTATCAAACTAACATGACTTGTTTTTTTTATAACTTTTTTCAAACCATTATTTTAATGATTTTTTAAAAGTTATGATCTAACAATCTAACATTTAAACTACACATTTTTAGGCATGTACTAAGTAAGTGTAGCCGTAGATAATAGACAGTGATTTTTATAGTATAGCAATATTTTTAAAATTGTTGCTTAAAATCCTCATAATAGGAGGCAATTTCCATATTGAGTTTAGACTAGACTTATATAAATGTTGCATTTTAACTTTTTATTAAAATGTAGTTGTATTAGATATTTTCTTTAATTTTACATAGATTGTTTGTATAAATTGAAAAACTTGTATATGTCTTCAAATTACAATATTACATAATTAGACACCACACTGTATTAATAACACTTCAAACAATATTTATACGTAAAATATCCATAATTGAAATCATAATAAATGTCATTAATACGTGTATTCCAATGTTAGAGTTCAAATTACATGATTAAAAATTATAATATATCTAAAATTGTTTCTTTACTACATAAAAACATTTCACTATTCTATAAGATTATTCTTATTGTCTTTACGGGCTTTATTATCTCCATGTTCTTTAAGCTACCAACAACACGCTTCACCCTACACCTCCAACCCTTAACCCCAATTTTCTTAAATACCCTTTAATTAATAGAGGTGGTTATATGAGAATTTTTGTGTGTGCATCAAGTGAAGCCTTCAAATCATTGAATATAATGTTTTGAAGACACGTACCCTATTTCACCTATGTTAAGTGTTTGTACACTATGTATCTCATTTTCTTTATCGTTTTTTATTGAGTCTTCTCCTTATTCTTTCGTTGAGTTTTGAGAGATTGTTATTGCATTTCGTTGAGTATTGAGGTTGTTCAAGGTAACTTGGCAGCTTGGAAGTATTGGAGGCAGCTTGGACGTGAAGGTTCAAGGTAGCTACAAGCGGTGACAGATTAGACACTGGAGCGTTTTTAAAGATTCTCCTTCCAGATATATGATTTTATATTAATTTGTATATGCTAGATCAAATGTCCATATTAGAAGAAAAGTAAAACTTCAGAAACATTAATCATCAAATGTTGACATCCGATACAATACAGATTGGATGTCAACATTTGATGTTGTGATTTTTGATATCAAAACACGATAAAGAGAATCTGATGTTGAAAACCGGTGTTCTTTTTTTCAATTTTCCATTTCCAATACATTATTACTGTGTTGAATGAAATCCAATGCTGCTTTACGTTAATTAACTTTGCCTTTTGTTTCCCTAATCCAATTGATTTTTTTCTTTGCACGATCCCAATTGATATTCTTAGTAACATTGATTATGTTTATTATTCATTTATCAGCCTTATTAGTATTTATAAATTAGCATTAATTTTTATTTCTTGATTTTGATTTGTGGTTTTGCTGGAAAGTGTAACATTAAAAGAATTACATTTATAACAAATGAAATGAACTCAACATTTATGTTAATTTAATTTTTATAATTATTTAATTTTGTTAATATAAAAAATGTATTTTAAATGTTTAGTTTCTGTAATATTAAAATATATTTTTATAATTATTTAATTTATTTTTAAGTTTATTAGATTATTTATAAATGTTGTATTTATTGTATTAGTTTTTAATTTTATTATAAATGTTTAATTTATTCTATTAGTATTTGAAGTTTTCTATAGAATAAATTGTATGATTTTTTTTAAATTTTTTTTTAAAAAATTGGTATTTAAAATTCATATGAAAATTTGAAATAATTTCTTATGTAGTTTTAGGTCATATTATTTTGTTCTTTGTTTTAAGTTTATTAGATTATTTATAAATGTATAAATTATTATATTAGTTTATGATTTTATAATTTAATTATAATTGTTGAATTTATTGTATTAGTTTTTTATTTTGTTTTTTAATGATGTAAATACTTATTTTCTGTTTTATATTTTAAATTTATTACATTATTTTATTGATCTAAATGTTTAATTTATTCTATTAATTTTTCATTTTCTTAAAAAAATATTATAAAATAAATTGTATGAATTTTTTTAATTTATTAAAATAAAATTGGTATGTAAAATTGATATGAAAATTTTAAATGATTTTCTCAGTAGTTTTAAAAAAATATTAAATTAAGAAAAATATTAAATTCTATAAAATTATAAAAAATTAAATGAATATTAAATAATTACAAACAATTTATTTTAATTCAAAATAAATTTAATTAATTAAAATATTTATATAATTATAAAATTCTAACATTTCATTAAAAAAAAGTAACAAAAAATATCTTAAAATTATAAAAAATTAAAAAACTATAACTCAATGTAATTAAAATAAAAATGAAAAAAATAGAAAACAAAAAAAATTGAAAACAACAAAATTTAATCAAAATATAAATTATTAATTAATTAAAATAAATATATGTATTGTAACATCCCATTTTTAATAGTAAAATACTACTAAAACGAAATATTACATATAAGATAATGAAACCACTCTATAAAAAAAACCTACAAATGACAAGGTCTACACTTGTAGAATCATCTGACTTCCCAATTTCTTCATCCTCACCTCCTATTGGAACAAGTGGGAAAGACTGTATCCCTAAGCTTACACCATTCAGGTGATTATCGCAAAGAGAAACAACACACAACATACAACACAGAAGCACGGGTAAGCTAGATATCAAAGGAATCATATCACATTTATAACATAGCATACATAAATCATTTATATCACATACATCAACCCAAACATCTTAACATGTAAAGACCTAGATTGACTATCCAAATTTAGTATGAATGTCGAGCTATGACAGGTCGTGCACTTGTGGTGGCCTCTACTGCTTTGCAAAGCAATTGCCAACAAGTTTCACCCTACACTACTACAGAATTGATCATAGATAGCGCTAAATAGATAGCGCTTTTTTTAATAAGCGCTATCTATGAATGTGCGGAAAGATAGATAGCGCTTATTTAAAAAAGCGCTATCTATACATATGACAATAGATAGCGCTTTTTTCAAAAAGCGCTATCTATAAATAATTAATATTATTTTTTTTATTTATAATTTAAAATAGACTAATAGATAGCGTTTTCTTAAACAAGCGCTGTCTATTCCAACACAATAAATAGCGCTTTTTAAAAAAAATGTTTTCAGTTTTCTTAAGGTGGGTGCAGTGAATGTGGCTTCGAGACCGGCTGTGAACAATATTGGTTATATTTTCTATCCTTATTTCTTTTTTCTTTATTTTTTTACTTCTTTCTTAGAGTTTTGTCGAGAAGCACAAAGAAATTGGCGAGAGAGAATTCGGGGGTCGAGGGCATGATTTTCGAAGGCTCATTCTTCCCTTTTCTTCTCTATTTTCCATTCACTAACACTCTGCTTGTGTGACCACCCTCTCCTTCTACGCCCCTCCCAATCTCCCCTTTCCCCAACCTCATCTTCGTCGACGCTGCTGGCTCCCTCGCCATTTTTGACACGGATGGCTTCGTCCATCTTACCACGCTTTCCGTCCACCGCAACGCCGCTATCAACAACCTCGCCCTGCACCCGTCCGGTGAGCGCGCCCTCACCGTTGCTCGTGACAGCTACCTCGCCGTCGTCAACCTCGTCCGCGGCTACCGCAACTGCTGCTTGCGCCTCGACAAGGAAGTTACTCTGGTCAAGTTCAATTCATCCGGCGACCACTTTTTTATGGCCACAAAGAAGAAGGTTTCTGTCCACCAGACTGAGGATGCACACATATTGTTCGAATTGGAATGCTCTAAGCTCCTTCTCTGCGCTGCTCCTGCTAGGTTATGTGATTCTTCAAATTCTTTCTTTGTTTTCTCGAATTATCATCGAATATCAAGTTGGTTATTTATATTTTCTCTGTTTCTTCTTTTGGTACTGTTGATTTGTCTTGTATGTTAAAAAAACCCTAGGGTTTAGGTAGCATTTGATAAAGAAAGTTTGGTATATTGTCACTAGTTAAGTTTTTCGGGCGTCTAATACTTGTGATGTTCTGCTGTGGGAAGATTTTACACAGATTTTGGAGACTATTTGAAGCATCAATGAACCGTGAGAAGTTCCCAGAGAAGGTGCACTCATAAACTAACTATTTTTAACTTTGGATGATGGAGATTATAGATATTTTACTGTGTCTTACAGAACAACTTAATACCTCATTGTACCCATGTCAATTCTAATTCTTCTAAAACAAATTGCATAAAAAATTTAGATCTGATGGCTTAATTATTGATTTGTTGCTTGCTTACTACAGGTATCCTCCACATGAAAGAAGAGCAAATGCTATAGTGCAGTAGCATGTCTAAATTTATAATTAACTATATTTGTTCTAATATCAACACTAGGGAAGTGACTTTTCTCTGTTGTTTTCATGTTGATTGTAGGAAGATGTAATAAAGCCTCTACTTGATGTGACAGAAACAACTCTGCTTCACTACTGTATGTAGTCTCTTAAGTTGATGAGGTGCAACTGACTTGAGTTTTAATTGCTTGTCAAGTATGCATTCTAAAGCTATCATTTTTTTTCTTTACTCTCAAAAGCCTGACTGTGCTGCTATTATCTACTACACTTTTGTGCCATACATGACTACTTCCCTATAATATATATAGGGGATGAAACCACTTTTTTTTTGCTTTTTTATGTTATTAACAACTTATAATGTTTTGCTGTAACACCCGTTTTTAATATATATATATATATATATATATATATATATATATATATATAATAACATAAATGCTTATCATCAACCTGGTAAAATATAATTTATTTGACCTGTCCTAGAAGTTTTTGTATTTCCAGTAATTATTATTTTGACAATGTCTGATATAGAATTTCTTACCCTGTCCTGTATTGGGGGATTGAATGATTAATGATTTGAAATTGAGGCAAGAATACTGAATTTATATATGGAAGCGTATTATGTTGTTCGTTTTAGCATTCAACCACATCTAAGTCTGAACTATGACAATGTTTAGGTGTGGAGGCTATAGTAAAAAGGAACCTGGTGAAGTACTGACACTTCAGAAGCGAGTGTTAGCAGTGCTAAATGAGGCAAGGTATAATGTTTGGATCTTAACTTTTAAAATATAAGAGTTGTTTTCAGTGGATTTGATTTTCCATTCAGTAAGATGTGTTGGCCAGGCAGGCCCACTGAATATGTCTGAAATTTTTTTTTTCTTTTTTATCTCTAACAGTAATAGATGCAAGAAAATAATATGTGAAAATTCCATAATGTCAGCATGTACCTTAAACCTTTGTTTTGTAGAATTAAGAACGTTCTTTCTTTCTAAGGCCATCTAACTATTTGGACCATTTTTTATTCTGTTTGACTACTGTCCCAGGAATAATTTGGATGGTAAGATTGTTAAGAGAGGGGATTATGCGATAGCAGCAACGAGGGCGGTTTATTATGTTACCCCTGGCAATCACAGTAGTGCCTCAAAGTGAAACAAGGTTAGTATGATTGTATATCTGGTATAATTGGACATGGTATTTCTTATTGTATTTATTTTTGGTCTAATAGAAGGATACACGAATGGGGTTCTGGTGTTAATAAACTCTTGCAATTTTTATTTTAATGAATATTAAAATGGCAATTTGCTCCTCTGATTAATACTAATTTGATTCTGATGTTAATAATTTTAACTACTTTATAAATTTTTGCTATTTTTGTTATTATATCACGCATTACTATATTATAAAATTGTGACTTATAAATACTTAATTTGAAAATTTATTTTCTCTTATGATGTGACAATATATAATTCTTTACTAGCAAACAAGTTTAGTAAAATTTTGCTGGAAAATACTACTTGTAAATATTCAATTGTCTCTATTATAATTGAAATGACTTAGACATGATCTTCGTTATTCTCTTCAATGATTGTCCTGGTGGCAACCAACCTTATATATCCTCGCCAATGATACTCTCTTTTTGCTGTAGGCCAGTGTTTATCTTAAAACAAGTAATTCATGTTTAACTTTTTTTTCAGGGGCCAAGCTGAGAAATAATTTAAAGTAGAAGTAGAAGCTATTGATCGAGTGCGACACAAAAATCTTGTACAATGAGTCATTCAAACCTGGATGATTAAAATGTCTTTTTCTTGAGCTACAGATGTAATGTTATTCTTAATATTTGTGAAGGATGTATGACATTGTGGAGTGGGACGCAATATTCCCACTTGTTCATGCGGCATGCCCAAGAAAACAGGCAACTTTATATATTGTGATCTATTACTGTTCCTTTTTCTAAATGCATAATTATCTTTTTGAAGCCTTATCCATAGGCACTTCTTAAGTTTGCTTCTTGATTAGTGTTGTTGTTATCATTGTATTTTCACACCTTGCATGGGTTCAAACTGATAGAAAGTCCGATGGTCTTGGCTACTTGAAGTATCCTTTGATTTCAGATATCACCAAATCCATCTCGAAATCTTTTGGTGTTCTCATTCCAGATCAGGTATTTTTAAATTATAGCTATCCTTACCCGAATGTATTATATGCTCTAGTTTCAAATTCCCTGGAAAGAACTGTAGGATGTTGTCTAGGTAAACATCTGTCATTTATAATTAGTCTTTTCATCTATTTATGTGCATTGGTCTTGCAGGCCATTAGACGATTAAATGTCTGTGAAATTGTGTGGATGAGTAAACTGTCATAATGTTCTTGGAAGAGTAAACAAATAACTTCATTCTCTGCACTTTTAATGTTAAACGTATGAATCTGTACCAGCATGGCATATTAGCTTACTGAATATTCTTTGGCATGTCCTACATCATGTCTTTGGTTCAGATAAAACAAAATTACTACAGCAACTCATATAGCTTACTTAACTAATTTTATATTACTTTTATTTCTTGCAGTATTTTTCTAATTGCAGATGTCAACGCAGTATTTTTCTAATTGCAGATGTCAACAATGCCGTGACAATCACATTATTGAAGTGAGGGAAGATTGGTGTTACGTGTAATTAGTACATGCTTATAGGTTATGTTATGATGATATACATTCTTATAGTACTAATAGGATATATATGTTATCGTTGTATATATTATCTTATAAAACAATGTCATGTTATGACACATACGGGATGACTTAACGATTATATTTAAAAATATTAATGTATAATAATTTTTATTCATATTAATGAACATTCTTTTTTAGATTTTTGTCTGTCATATTTTTCTTAATATTTTATATTTTTTTTTGTAAATAATAAACCAATAAATAGCACAGGTTTGTACATAATAAAACTAATATTTTATATTTTCTTTTGATTTTTTTTTATTTTTTGAAATATTTTATTGAAAAATTATTAATTTTTTTTTAAAAAAAATTGACCAATAGATAGCGTTTATTTAAATAAGCGCTATCTATTACTGTCTGACAATAGATAGCTATCTATTGTCAGACAACAATAGATAGCGCTTTTTTTATAAGCGCTATCTATTAATAGATAGCGCAGTCATAGATAGCGCTTAAAAAGCGTTATCTATGACAAAAAAAAGCGCTATTTATACACTTTTTTGTAGTAGTGCTACCACACTCACAAGGTTAGTTTGTTCCAGGCCTTGGAGCATACTGGAAGCCCTCAAGACTAAGACTTCCTTCTACTCCTCACCATATGTGTCAATCCTCTCTACTTGAGAATGAAAGACCATTGGAGTTCAAGATAATCCCCAAGACTGAGCTCCCTGCATTTATACTAATGATACTTGAATCTCACCAAGAGATTCCACTTTGAAACTTACTTACACAACTTTGAACACCTTTGAAACCATGTACATATGCCACTTTACTTTCACATTGAATACCAACATATATCATCTTTAATCATACATCAAATACATACATAACTTCAAGAATAAACCTTCATGAATACTATAAAGATTTCTACACCATTCTCAAAGTCAAATCATAGCTTAAAGTTATCATAAAACAAAGAAATATTCAAAACAGATTCTGGACTAGTCGCTCAACGCACCAAACTCGTTGTGCGAAAGCATATACAGTGGGTTTTACTCACTCACCTCTCGCTCAGTAGGGAGTTTGCTCAACTAGAAGTGTTCTACTCGCTCAACCAACACCAACTCGTTGTGCGAAAACAGAAACAGTGGGTTCTACTCACTCACCTCTAGCTTAGCAGGGAGTTCGCTTAGCTAGAAGTGTTCTGCTCGCTCAGCGGGGAGTTCGCTCAATGAGACTACATAATTCTGCAGTACTAAAACTGCAAAATTTGCACTACTCAACCCCTAAAAACCTAATTTATGCATCTTTCCCAACTTCTAACACTCGTAGATTGTATTAAACACTCAAATGGACCTAAACAAATGTATCTAAACAAACCTAAACCCATTTTAAAGTGATTGATCACAAGATTCCAATCCAAAATTAACTAAAACCTCACTTGATAGACCTAAATTGAATTCTACCATTTATAGCTTATTTTTAAACAACTTAGGGACTTCAACAAGTCCTAGATGAGATGACTTACTAACACTCTCTAAAATGACCATTTAAGCACAGAACCCACAATTCAATTTCTCACTATTCCAAACACCAAAAACTAGTTCTAAACTAAGTTAAACTATACTTATCCACCACTAAACACTCTTACATCATATTTCCTTCATTTTAATGCTTAGCCAAATCACAAAACATCTAATAACATACCCAACTGCCTCAAACCACTTTGCCATCCTTCTCTCACCATTTCACTACCTAAGACCTCCTTTTTCTTTCAAAACACTACTAAACTTCAATTATAAACTTCACTTTCAATATAGTTCAGATTTCAATCCTTAATATAGTACCTAAACAATGGTTCACTCTAGAAAGCCTCTGTTTCTCAAACTCACTCATGCAAGCCCCTCCTCTTAGACTTAAAAACTCAAAGATGTAACCATTTCTCATCACAACCACCTTGAATTTAGTTTCTAATACATCACAACTTCATCAACCACATTCACAATAGTATAACATATCAAGAGCACACAATTACAACTAAATTCAACATCATACCATCCAAATTAACAATTAAAGACACTTATAAAACACCCAATCATAGTAAATTCTTCAAAATCAACAACAATTCATAGAAATACCAAATTATTAATATAACCATACTAAGCAAGAATTCTAGCTTCCTTTACCACTCAAAGAAACTGTCCAACTCTAAAAACGTTTCGCCGATTACTTGAACCGCAAGGAATACCTAGACGAACCTACGAGACACCAAATTGAAATTGGTCAGAGTCCTTAGAACTCTAGATGAATCAAGAACGAGTAAGAGAGGCATGATTACACATGCAACAATATTAAATTCCTCTAAAATAGATTTAGGAACGAAAGGGAAAAAGAGAGTCGAAACTTACTCGCTCTATTGAAGAAACTGATTAGGTAGAAACATAGACCTCGTTGCTATGGTCGATTAGGTACCTCCTGATCGTCAAAGAGATAATTCAGGAGTTAGAACTCTAAGAGAGAAGGTAGAGAACTTTAGAAAAGTGGTTTCTAGAGAGATGGTACGTTTTAAAATAATGAAACTCGTTTATAACAAAACTATTTATAATAAAACCGTTTAATATGAAAATAATCAAGTCTCACTATTTTAAAAGGTTTAATAGTCTTTTTTATCCCTAATTTTACTAAATAATGTTAATTCAGTCCCTTGTTTTAAAAGTGTATGAAATTGGACCTCACTTAGTAAATTTTGCATCAACATCGTCTATTCCATTAAATACGCACAAACGACGTTAACTTCTTTTTTCCCTCCTCTGTTATTCTACCGTGTTGTTAGTGCTATATTTTCCTTTTCTGCTTGTAATACCAAAAAAAGTGTGAGAGAGAAAATAATTATGAAAGGGTCATCCTCCTTTTTAAATAAAAAAAGTATCTTTATTTTGTCAAACAAATATCAATTCCGCGAATAAAATTCCTCACAAAACGACAGTAGCTTATCTATTTCAAAGTCCATTACTATAGTTAGTAGTCAGTCGTAAAATAACACCTCAAGAATATTTTCTCTCTCACACTTTTTTTGGTACTGCAAAAGAAAGAAGAAAAGATAGCACTGACAAAAAGAAGAAAAAGGTCTGCTGTGTTGCAGAAGAGCAGAGGAGGGAGAGAAAAAGTTAACGCCATTGCATATTTAACGGAAGGAACAACGTTGACGCAAAATTTACTAAATGAGGACCAATTTCACACACTTTTAAAACGAGGAACTGAATTGACATTATTAAGCAAAACTAGGGACAAAAAAGGCTATTAAACCATTTAAAACTACCACCACTTCTAAAAATATCATTTTCTGAGGTTTTACATGTATCAAGTAATAAAATTTATTAACAGTACAAAAATTATAATGACATAAAATTTAAAAAGTGAACCTGGATGTAGAGAAAAATCGAAACTATATTTAAAGAAATTAAAGAAAGCAAAAAAAGAGAGAAATTGAGATAGGAAAGAGAAACAACAGTTTCTGAAGAAGAAGAAAATTGTTAAAAAATCTGCTAAAAGATTATTTTCCTTTTATTAAAATATAATAATATTTTAATTACTTTTAATTAAGAGTAGAATTGTGTTTTTTTGAAATATTTGGAGATGCTTGAAAGTGCAGGGTTACCCTCCAAAATATATGTAAAAAAAGTTGAACACATTATACATTAATTAAGTCAAAGATTAAATATCACTAATTTGGAGAATAAATATTAGGTTTAATATAATATTATTTAATGTCTCTGACACAATAAAGAGAAAAGACACTGATTATTTATGTTTATAGGCATCGGTTCTACAACCGAGGCATATGTGAGCGATGTAAAAAGGTTAAGCTTTATGCTTCGGTTATAGACCGAGATAAAACGAGATAGGAATATGCCTCGGTTCTTAGATAACCAAGGCAGTAGCGTGGTTTTTTTTTTCAAACTTTAGACGCGGTTCATTCTGTCATGCCAAACAAACCCAAGATTTCCCAATTTAGCTCAAGAATCTAAAACAAAGAAGAAAACCATAACAGGAATCAAACAAGACACAATATTACAACAACCAATATCAAAATTCTTTCTAGAGAAGCAACAAACATCATGAGCTTCTTCGAGGAACAACATACATATAAACAACCAGTGTCAAAATTATAACCCACAAAACCAAAGTGATAATAACAACAACTAATGAGAAGAAACTCAGAAGCAGAGATGAAGCAACACCTCCCACCATAAACATGCCACAAGTGATGATTGAAATAAGGCCTTTATTGTGTGTTTGGAGTATTGTGACAACAATGACCAAGAAGGAGTATAGAACACTGATCCAAACCGGAAGCATCATCTCCTTGTGATGTTTGATGGACATGTCAAGTTATGTTGCTGCAATAAGGGAAAACAACGGTCCATACTCAATTAGAAACACCACGTCATCCATATCCAAAGCCAGAGAAGCAAAATGTGTGTCACACAACAAAGGGCATACCCAAATCTTGATAGATTGTAAGCAATACCCTGGCCTTTGCCACCATGGACGATCCATGGTACGTTGCAGAAGATCCTCGAAATTTACCAGTTGTAGAAGATTACGACTTTCGGCGCCACACTTGCCTCCCTCATCCAGCGCTTCTCCACTTCCCCCTCTGCCATCCACGGCCTCCTCTTCGGCCACGTCACCCACCTTCCCACCACACCCTTCGACGACTCTTCCTCCACCGTTCCCACCCTCCTCGCCACCGTCACTGACTTCCTCTGCTCCCCCTCCTTCCATGAATCCTCCGTGATCGAGTGGTTCTCCGCTCGTCACAGATCTGCCCTCCGCCCCTCCATGCGCACATATCTGCCCTCCGTCACCTCCCTCTATCGCCTCCTTCTAGCTTCCCCTCCCTTCGACAACACGCCCTTCTCGCACGCACACACGCACAAGTACCGCGCCTTTCAGTTCCACACCGAGGCCTAGTGGTTCGAGCTATGTTCCCTCGACATCGTCAACATCGACCCTACCTTTCGCTACCATTATAGTGTTTTCAGCCCGACCTCCAACCTCCCCGCACTCGACTGCAGGCTTCGTGGGTCCTCGATGGATGAAGTTGGCGAGGAGAGGCTCACTCGGATGTTTCAGGCTGCCAATGACCAAAGGGAGCTCGACGGGTGCGTTGAGGGGTTTGAGGTTCGAAAGTTGAGCAGAATGGTCGGGTCTGATGTTAGGAGCACCAAGGGTTTGGAGGAGTTGTATAAGAAAATGCTGATTAAGATTCAGAATTTTACTAGCTTAGTATGCCTCAGTTAGAAGGCAATAGACTTTAATGAAGAGAGCTTTAATGCTTCGGTTTCGTAAATAACCGAGTCAGTAGAGAGGATAGGCTTCAGTTTTCATTGAACCGAGGCGTATAAGTTTGTCTTAATTACAAAAATGCCACCGCATTTTAATATGCTTCGGTTTTGTGAAAACTGAGGCCTATTAAGCACGTTAAAAGACTATTTTTTTACTAGTGCAAACTTGAGAATAGTGAAAATCCCATTAGCTTTTATCATATTTGGAGACGGCCACTACATTACTATTTGAGATAGACAATTATCTCTGGCAAAGCCAAATATGATAAGATCATCAAAGGTGCTTCAATCTTCACATTAAAAAACAAACAAGTACATGGAAGGCCCCAAAAAAAATTATACTATAACTTATAACACTTATAAAGAGGGAACAATAAGCTGCCAACCAACGAATTAGTTTAGTTATAGTAAAGAAATAAGAGAAAATTAAAAAATACAACTGAAAATTAAAAATTAGTTATAGAACATTGAAAAAAAATACTAAATTAAAAAATTACCACTAGTGGAAAAATACCTTTCCATGACAGACCTATTATGACAGATAAAAATTATTAATCATAATAGGTTGACTGGTGGCATAATCGTAATAAAAGTAAAATATATTATGACGTAGTTTTGTACATTAGTTATAATATGAAACGTGGTGACAAACTTGTAAATAAGTTTAAAACATATTATTACGTTGTTTTGTTTATCAGTCATAATATGAAATACGGTGACAAACTTGTAAATAAGTTCAAAATTTATTATTACGTAGATATAGACACCTGTCATAACGTGTGTAAATTTTTTGATGTATTATGACTGAGTTTTAGAAATCAGCCATAATATATCTCTCTCTCATTTTCACATTTTCCTCTCATTATCTCTAATTTAGTTCCCTCTCACTCTCGTTCCTTTCTTCCTCTTTAAATCGCGCATTCCTCATCTACAACGAGTTGCCGCACCGAACTCCTCCAAGAACTTTAGCCATATACGTGTATAGGTTTTTGAGGTGGAAATCTGTAGTTTTTGAATTGATAAGAATTCACATAACAATTTTTTTTATTGAATATTACAATCAGATGCTTTTTACTTTATCGTGTCTGACTCCATGCACTTTCGTGCTGCTTGGCTGAGAAAGAGCAAGCCTCAAGTATTGTTAATTATGCTCAAATACTTTAGTATAAATGGGGAGAGTTATCATTGTGTTGGTTTCTCTATTTTTGCAGAGTCAACATTGCATCTTGTTTTAAGGCTTCGTGTGGTGGTATTATTGAGCCATCTTTGATAGCATTGGCCAGGAAGTACACTAGTATAGTCAGGGGAAACGACAGCGGTTATTTTTCTCTATAGGCAGCGATTCTCGAACTGAGGCATATTCAGGCGAGGCAAAAGGTCTAATTCTTTTGGTCTCGGTTGAGAATCGAGGCATAAAAAGAGAGGATTTTGCCTCGGTTTTCTCTAACCGAGGTAGTAAAGTTTTTAGTTTTTTTTAATTTTTTTTGTAGGACTTTATGCCTCGGTTCAAGGGAACCGAGGCAGTACGTCCCACTCTACTGCCTCGGTTGTAGCCTGAACCGAGGCAGTAGACTCTTTTTTTTTGTTCTCATACGCAACACATTCTGCTTCGGGTGTGACCATAACCGATGCGGTACGTGGTCTTTCGACTTCGGTTATGACCTGAACCAAGGCATATAAGTACGTTTTTTTTTAAAATGAGGTATGTTTCTGCAACATTCCCAAATACAGAAACAGACCTGCATATATTTTTATAGCCAGAACAGTCCAGAATAATGTAGAAACGTATATTTTAAATGAAAATTATATTCAAACATAAATATATTGAATGGAATCATAAATCAACTTCTTAGAAGTATAAATCAATCCAATGTAATCATAAATCAAGTTTCAAGCATAAATCAATGCAATGTACAAAGTTAAACTTATAATAATGTAGAAAAGCATAAAACAACTTAGAAACATAAACTTAGAATCATAAACTTAGAACTTACTATATCCTAATATCTACTACATACTATTATATAAATGAATTACTTATTTAGCAAGTGTTTTCCTCACAAGTTGAATTGACTTCTCTGGAATTGGAGCAGTCCTATTAAATCTCTGCATAAAACACAATGATTTCAATTAGTGTATATGAAATCCAAACTATAGAGAAAATAAAATTCAAACCTAAATATTACTGTTTCCCATCCAGTGGTGTAATGTGCACGAATGATGGTCATCATCCAAAACATAACGTAGTAACCACATTCATATGACCCCATTTGTCTATTACACTACAATATATCATCATAATTATAAAATGTTAAGTAACATCATTTGAATGGAACCAAATGTAACAAAGTATGGACTAAAATAACAAACCTTAAGGGCAACCCATGCAAGCTTTTTAGCTGTAGCAGTAGGTCTCCCAGATAACATCATATGTGATGCAAGGGAACTATTAAAGAAAATTCCTTTAGCATACATTTATATAACAAAAAATTCCACACATTGAGATTCTTACCAATATACTACATGTCTAAGAGGGCTGGGAGGAGACTTCTGCAATGAACAAAACCAGACAATAGTGTTCTCCGGTATGGAGATCACAAGTAGCTGCCAATGACACCTGAAATTGGTAATAACTTATGAATCATATACCAAAATTAATAAATGAATGTGTTGATGTTAACAAACTTCACTTACCCATGTATATAAGGGAGAAAATATATCTCCTTCCCCATTCCAAAGCAGGTGGTGATGTATGTCTGGATATCATAAAATTTATTTCTTTCATGAGTCATAGAGGGGTCAATGAACCCATATACATCATTGAACCCCTTCTTGTTACTAACATCAAACATATACCTAAAATGAAGAAATAATCTGATATAAGTAAGTTGATAAAATAGAATTATATAAAAAAGTTTTCATAAACTTACATCATCCACAACTGAATGAGTGTAATGTTAATTTCTTCTCTACCCGACGCAAGCTCCCTAACATCTTGATGATGCAAGTACAATGGGATCTGAGCTTCTCTTCCAAATGTAGTAGATTCCCAATGTACATTCATCGGCACATCTGAAATGATTTTAGCAAGCTCGTCTAACGCACCAAGAGGGTCATCCTCAGATAAATGAGTCTTCTTCGGTGGAGGACTTCCCTCTTGACCTATCTGTTGTTAAATGCAAAAATGGTTATGTTATAACGTCAATTAGAAGTAAATATTAAAATTGAGAAGTATATAGTACGAGTGTTTACCGGGGGATTAGATACATCACCAACCAAATGTCTAGGCCAGGCGACAAAGGACTTAAATGCTTCTTCCACGGTGAAGAACTCATTTGTAGGCACAGGAAGAACGACATCCGCTATGACAACTTCATCCACCGTGACCTTGAACTCATCTTCTGAAAGTTGTACACCATGCACTACAGTGGCTGTCTCATAAACTGTACCACGAGCCACTAGCATGGTCCTAGTATCAGAAAGAATATATAACTGACATGGATGAGTTTCATCCATGTCGTCCCCTAGGCACCGGCAGCTGAACAACTTCCTTTACCGCTTCTACCTGTCAAATTAAATGTTAGGTTATGCAAAAAGTAAATTAGTAACCAAAAATAAATAAGTTTACCTGTAGGGGGCACAACATGTTCCGCTACAGGAGATGGCAGAGGACGATTGCCATAATCCTCATAATGCTGCTGGAACTGGCGCGCAACCATTTTAGCAACTTCATCACACAACTCTGCTCGAACCTTCTTTGTGATCTCCTGCGTCATCTCTTTTCTTATTTCCTCCTTCATCTTTTCGTATGAATATGGATGCGAGGAAGACCCAAAAAACTGTCGTATGCCTATGCCAGTCCCAGCACCATGCACCCGTCCTGGGTGCTTAGGTCATCCAATAGCTGTGGCAAAAATATCTTGACGACCTTCTTGTGTGAATTGACCTTGGGAGCTCTTCTCAACCAAGGAGTCCTGTCACATACCAAAAGTTCAAAATCATTTGAAAGATCCATGTAATATATATAACAAAATTAATGTAAAAATATAAGAAATGACATCTTACAATTCTTTCAGATATTTCTCTGGCAGACTCGGAAGTGTAGGAGCCCAATGGTCTTATACGGGCTAACTTCCACTTGTCGTGCCGAGATGGTGGTGAAGGAGGAGGAGGAGGGTCACCACCCTCAGAAAATGGAAGTCTACTATCTGACTTCTGCTTCATTATTTTTTCTTCAAGCTTCCTATATCCACCACGAGACAGTGGGTGTGGATTTTTATTCTGAGCGCTTATTCCCTGTGCTTTTGACCTTTTTTCCAATGACAAAATGAAACAATTGTCATGGTAGAGAATTATGAATGATGAATTGAATGATTTTACTGCACTTACCTGCCACGCCTCGGATGAACGAAGCTCTACAAACTGACGCCATGTTTCTTTGTCAATTGCTGAAGATTTGGAACATGGATTTTCAATACTTTTTGGTCCAAATATATATCTAGACGTCAATTTTGTCTTAAACCCTCGAAATATTTCTGCAATTGCAGATAAACACTTATTCCTTAAGCTCTCGACGTTTGGCATATCAAATGTTATCTGCAACAAAGAAAGTAATAACCTTATATCAATACAGATTTATCAATATAATGAATATAGAATTTGGAGCAATATTGCTTAACTTACCAATAGATCTTGCTAGATGAGATTCCGATCAGCCTCAGAAACATGGTCAAAGGATGAAGTAAGTATAGAGATAGTATCACGTGCTAGTACTCCAAGGTAAGACCTAAATACATCTGCATTTGGGCCAGATGCAACTCTAGTGACCATGTCAATAATGACAGGTGTCCTCTCACCTGCATTTCTTCTAAGTATAAGCTGTCGTAACCTCGTTGCTCCTCTCGTCTAGAAGTGGTGGGGACTTCATCGCATGACGAATGAGGTGACTCAGCCATATATCTGTCATAATAAATAAGATGAAATATAAATAAAACACTTATAAAATAACATATATTATTTAACAAAACTTCATTCTCATTCCTATATAATATGCAATCATTCGGACATGCATGTATCCGTTTATATTCCATACCCATCGGACAAAGAATTGTTTTTGCATCATAATTACGATTGGGTAACGTATTTCCATCTGGCAGCATTTCATTCAACAACGACAACAATTCTGTATAACTCTTATCACTCCATCCATTGCTCGCCTTTAAATTCATGAGCCTTAACACCGCTGACAACCGTGTGAACTTAGTTAAACCCGCATACAAAGGAGTCTCCGCATCAGTGGACATCGTTTCATACACATGCGCTTGGGCAAAAGCTTCTGCGCCAACATCGCGGATCATGTCCTCTAAGTTGTCTTCTTCTGCTTGATCTTCCATATCCATTATTACATCATAAACATTTTCGGTTGGAGAGACAGTTGGAAAGTCTGTTAATTCGCCGTGCCATATCCATGTTGTATAACTTCGTATGAAACCATCACAGATAAGATGTTCCCTAATATCACTTGCGTTCAACTTCCTCCCATTCAAACAGTTCACACAGGGACATATGAACTTCACTTCATCATCCCCACTTGTACTCGCATTACGTTGCGCAAACTCTATAAATTCTTCTACCCCTCTTTCGTACTCAGTGCTGATGCGTGGTAAATTAATCCACCCTCTATCCGTACGCATGTTTACTGAAATTGTTTACACAATTTCAATAATCTTGAATGATCACTTTGATCGTGTTTGTATTCAAGGTGTGACCCTATCCCATTCAAGAAGATTCACTTTTTTTAGTTTATTAAACATATCAATTTTAAACAACATATCTTAAATTTCACGAAATTTTGCCAGCATTTCGCATTGGTCTTCAGGTTACACGAAATGAAAGTGATTATAAATCACAATCAAATATACACCCGAAGATCAATACAAAACACAACGACAAATTTTCATGAAATTTAAGACATGCATATTAAAATTGATATGTTATAATAAACTATGAAAAAGTTATTACTCTTCTTAAACTGTCCAACCGGACAATTCAAGATTCAATACTTGTAAATTATTATTACCATCTCCTCTATTTTCATTTGTAAAAAGTACATTTGTTCAAAAAAACTGGAGATAGCAAATAATTTTTGTATTGAATCTCAAACGGGAAACTAAGGCTAAATCACAACAACAATATATATTGAAGCAAACAAATAATTACATATGTAACATGCAATATATTCAAGCAAGCAATATATTCAACCAAGAGTAAATAACATCTATTGGTCTCAAAATCTATGTATCTTGTTATTTTTTTATGTCTTATATTTTGTTAACTACCTTGACTTACACTCTTTGAATCAATTCCTTGAAAAATACTTAGTCTTTACTTTTTTAACTAACTTCACTTCCATTCTTTGAATTCCTTTCTTCTAAAAGATTTAAATTAAAAAATAAACAAAAACTTAAATACATTTTCAATCACTTAACACTAATTAATCATCCCAAATTCCCAGCCTTCAAAGTTTGTTAAAAAAAACAACTCAACTTAAATTTTATTAGATAACAATGCTACAATTCAACGTGTCAATCACTACACTGTACATTTCTAAATATATAATTAACATTTCACTGTTTTTCCCTATCAATTGTTTATGTTCTTTATGTCTTAATCCAATTCCCAAACCCTCAATACACAAACTGCCGAAAAAATTAACAAAGAAAAACTACCAAAACTCCAAGCAGGGACCAATTTTATTATCAAACACAGCAAATGAAGACTACCCAAATAAAAACAACCAACCTCAATGTAGCCTCCACCAATTATTATCAGCAAGAACACAATCAACCAACCTCAATGTAGTGGCGGAGGCAGCAGTGGCGGAGGCAGCAGTGGTGGAGGCAGCACCGACGGAGGCAGAAGTGTCGGAGGAAGCAATGGCGCGACGACGAACGGAGGAGGCACGGCCAAAAATGACAACGAGCAGGGTGGTGGTGGCGCGGCGAACACAGGCGAGACCAAGCACCACAGCGGTAGCGGCGCGGCGAGCCAAGGAGTGCAGTGGTGGTGGTGGTGGACGCGAGGAGGAAGAACGCGAATGCAGGAAGAAGACGCACAAATGAAACCCAGGTTTGAATTTTGAAATATGAATTGGGGTTTATACCTCGGTTACTCGAAAAAACCGAAGCAATAGCACCATGCGTGACTAACGACCTCTGTTCCTTGCGGAACCGATGTCGTAGCTCTGACTAACGACCTCGGTTCCTTTCTGAACCGATGCCTTATCTCTGGCGTAGCAGGCAAAGTACTTGGCAATGTGGCAATAGCAAACGTTTAGGCCTCGGTTCCTTATTGAACCGATGTCGTAGCTATGACCAACTACCTCGGTTCCCTGCTGAACCGATGCCGTAGCGCTGGCGTAGCAGGAGCAAGAGCAGGTGTAGCAGGAGCAGGAGCAGGTGTAGCAGGAGCTGTAGCAGACGTTTAGGCCTCGATTGCTTGGCAGAACCGAGGCAATAGAGCCTTCTTAAAAAGTTGTCAGACATAAATGTCTTTTCTGCAGGGCGCTGTGCAGAGGTATATGCTTCGGGTCTTGTTTTAACCGAGGCAGTATGTGCATTCCGCTGCGGGCTCTGTTGCAACCGAGGTATACACTCTTATATGCTTCGGTTTTCCCATAATCGAAGCGTATATGACGCGTTTAAAACCGAAATTTTACTAGTGGTATAACCATAATAAGATGATCTGCCACAAGTAAATCGTGGTATTGGATCTTATTTTGAAATATTGTTCTTAATTTCAAATATGTTCTTGTGTGAAGTATAGTCAAAGCACAAAAAAACTTTTTATATTGTTTAAGAAAGTCACGTGAAACTCAATATTGCAAGCCTAATTTGTCTACAAGCAGTGTACTGGTTTCAAATATAAATGTTGAATCTTGAATGATGTGCTTGTCTACATTGGATGTTTGTATGAAAAATGTATGGCAACATCAGGTTGCTGTTTTCTCTTAGCTACATATATCTGGAAATCCCTGTGCATCAGAGGGCATCAGTCTTATCCATATGCTATATAAGGGAATAAAATGAAACCCAAAAGTAACTTAAAGCGACTAGCTAGATGAGGTTGCAATTTTGTTGAGATTTAGGGGTCCGATTTTTTGTTAGTTTCTACTGATGATTGGTGTTTAAGTGATAGGGGTGGTATTATTAGTTTATGGTTAAAATTCGTATGAGTGGGGCATGTGTTTACAACTCGTGTACTTATTTTTATGATTTGTTAGAGTTTTGAAACTATAATCCAAACTTTCAAACTTGAGGTTTCATCGTAGGGTTTTCTTTAATACATGAATTCTATATGTTATCTGTCGTTGACCAACTATCCCAAATGCTGTTAGGTTTTCAAAGGTACATGGTGGGTATAACTTCTCATCTAATTAGATTCATTTTCAAGTTGAATTGATCAGTATGCATGGATTTTAAAATTTTGGCCGAACATATTTGAAAATGTTGTATGCCATTATCTACAGATCTTTTGGTGATGTTGATGGGTCTGAGATCTCGGGTTGCTCCATTAAAAGGTTAGTATGAGACTAATTTTATCCCTTTCAAGTGCCATGAGGTCGTGTAGAATTGTTGCATAGAGACCCTACATTCATTTATTTATTGTATGGTTTTATATGGTGGAGAATTAGTTTCACATGGGCCACAATGTTGTTGTTAGCCTAATACTAAGTTTAGTGTTTAACGGAAACAAATATAGAAGTCTAATCAAGTGTATTCTATTTTAACATACGAGTTAAATGGACTTTAGTTATTGTTGAATCTTTGTTACTAAAAAGCAATTAGTTTAAACTTGAATATTCTGATTTCAGCAGTCTTGGTACTTGTATTTTCACTTTTGAAGATGTTGTTCCCCTTTAAGAATAAATGTTGGTTGAGCCTAGACGTAAGAAGTAATGTATGGATTGTATCTAGTTTATTTGTCTATAGAAGATCTATTGACTAAGAGTTTTGTTTCGAAAGTTTCGATGTTTGATAGAAGCGTGAACATGGTTTCTTATTTTTAGAAAAGGCTGGGAAAGAGATAAAGTTAAGTGGTATAGAATTTATATGTGAATGTAATTAGATGCTACTGGAATTTTTTAGAGGGCTATAATCTCCTTTCATTTCACTAGTAAAAAAACAACTTTTAAAGGCGCCCAATACGCCCCGGTTTTCCAAAAACCGAAGCATATAAAAACGCGGTGGCTTTTTTGTAATTAACAGGAACTTATATGCTTCGGTTGTTGGGGAACTGGTGCCTAAAAGAGATACTACCTCGGTTCACTACGCCACCCGAGGCATAAACCTCTCTGCCACTCAACCACCTCTGCAAGTCAGATTGACTAACGTCCCGTCAAGGGGCTATCGCCTCGGCTCCAGAGCAAACCGGTGCCGAAAATCACTATGACCTTGGTTGCTTATCCACCCGAGGCATAAACCTATCTGCCATTAACCACCCTCTGCAAGTAGTCAGACTGACTAGCTTTTCGTGAAGGGGATATCGCCTCGGGTCCACACAGAACCGATGCCTAAAGCGAATATGACCTCGGTTACAGTAGTGAACCGAAGCGTAAACGTCTGCGTGTTCAGACTTTTCATCTGACAAATGTCTGTGTCAATGCATTTTGTCCACATATATTGCATCGGTCTTCCCCGAACCGATGCCGAAACCCTCTTTGAAATTTATTTAAGCTGTTTAGGCCTCGGGTATTCGTAAAACCAAGGCAGTATTGGTTATTTTCTTACCGTAAAACAGAAGGGTTTACGGTTCTTCCTCAACACGTCCTTGTGCTTTCTCTTCTCCGTGGCGACCACCGTTTCTGGGCGAGCCTCCACCACCAAGGCGCCATTGTTGTCTTCTCCGTGCGTCCACCGTCGTGCCGTCGTGCCTCCATTGTCTCCGGCGAAGCGTTGTCCAAGTCGGGTGGCTATTTCTTGCACGAACTACAGGAGTATTCTCTCCAAGCGCTGCTTCCGCCATCGTTCCCGCCGTTCCACCGCCGCTCCGCTACCTTTGCTGTTGTCCTTTGCTGCCACGGTAAGTTTTTAAAAGCCTTTTCATAGAGTTTGTCTATGGCGATTGATATTCGTTTGAACGAAGAAAGGAATGTCTGCTTGTTGCTTGTTGCTTTTTGCTTGGATTTGTTATAAGCTTCCCACTCTGAAACTGTTGTTATCTGTTGTAAGAGTGTTGGAATGAATAGGAAACGATGATGTAAGTGTATGTTGTAACAGTGTGTATGCGTGTGTGATCCGAGACAAACAAGAAAAGGTCCCAATGCACGAGTTAATTGGAACAAAATCATGACTTTGGTAGCTTAGATTTTGCTCAAATTGTAAAAGGTGCTTAGTGGAATTCTAATGGAATTCTAATGGTTTGACATGATACCAGTTTAGTGGAATTCTAATGGAAAAAAATGTATACATTTTTTAGTCCATACTTGAGATTCAACTCATAACACAAAATATCTTAACTATAATGGTTATTGAGTTAAAAAGTAAACATCTCTAACTTCAACTAAAAAGCTAACACGAAAATTGAAAACATCTAAACAAACTTAATCTTGAGACAATAATAAATTGAAATAATAAATTTACTTATTTAATTCTTTAATTGAACAATAAAGTCCATTCTAAAAAATATTCTAAAAAATATTCTAAAAACCTATCAATTACTTTTGGAAGACTTAAAAATAAAAAGATAGTAGACATCCCAAGTTATTAGGTTCACTTGAGCTAGATGCCGGCCACAACTTGTGTTTTGAGTCATGAAGCACTTGACTTTAGGCCAACACGTATATATATATATATATATATATATATATATATATATATATATATATACATATATATATATATATATGTATATATATATATATATATGTATGCATATATATATATGTATGTATATATATATATATATGTATGTAAATATATATATATATATATATATATATATATATATATATGTATATATTTGATTGATATTTGTCTGTGGTGATTTTGATAGTCCTTTGCTTCCTTTTACTTGATGTATGTTGCATATGTAATTATTTATTTGTTTAGATATATTCTCGTTTTGAATTAGCCTTAGATTCCCGTTTGAGATTGAATACAAAAATTATTTACTATCTCCAGATTTTTCTGAACAAATGTACTTTTTAAAAATGAATAGAAAGGAGATAGTAATAATAATTTATAAGTATTGAATCTTGAATTGTCCAGTTGGACAGTTTAAGAAGAGTAATAACTTTTTTCATAGTTTATTATAAAATATCAATTTTAATATACATGTCTTAAATTTCATGAAATTTTGCAGTTGTGTTTTGTATTGATCTTCGGGTGCATATTTGATTGTGATTTATAATCACTTTCATTTCGTGTAACCTGAAGACCAATGCGAAATGCTGGCAAAATTTCGTGAAATTTAAGATATGTTGTTTAAAAATTGATATGTTTAATAAAATAAAAAAAGTGAATCTTCTTGAATGGGATAGGGTCACACCTTGAATACAAACACGATCAAAATGATCATTCAAGATTATTGAAATTGTGTAAACAATTTCAGTAAACATGCGTACGGATAGAGGGTGGATTAATTTACCACGCATCAACATTGAGTACGAGAGAGGGGTAGAAGAATTTATAGAGTTTGCGCAACGTAATGCGAGTACAAGTGGGGATGATGAAGTGAAGTTCATATGTCCCTGTGTGAACTGTTTGAATGGGAGGAAGTTGAACGCAAGTGATATTAGGGAACATCTTATCTGTGATGGTTTCATACGAAGTTATACAACATGGATATGGCACGGCGAATTAACAGACTTTCCAACTGTCTCTCCAACTGAAAATGTTTATGATTCCACAATGGATATGGAAGATCAAGCAGAAGAAGACAACTTAGAGGACATGATCCGCGATGTTGGCGCAGAAGCTTTTGCCCAAGCGCATGTGTATGAAACGATGTCCACTGATGCGAAGACTCCTTTGTATGCGGGTTCAACTAAGTTCACACGGTTGTCAGCGGTGTTAAGGCTCATGAATTTAAAGGCGAGCAATGGATGGAGTGATAAGAGTTTTACAGAATTGTTGTCGTTGTTGAATGAAATGCTGCCAGATGGAAATACGTTACCCAAGCGTAATTATGATGCAAAAAAAATTCTTTGTCCGATGGGTATGGAATATAAACGGATACATGCATGTCCGAATGATTGCATATTATATATGAATGAGAATGAAGTTTTGATAAAGTGTCCAAAATGTGGGTTATCACGATAAAAGTCAAAAAACAACGGTGAAGATGGTGGTCACACAGAAAAGAATGGTTCTGCTTTGAAAGTAGTTTGGTACCTTCCACTAGTTGCCAGACTTAAGCGTTTGTTTGCGAATCCCAAAGACGCTAAAAACCTAAGATGGCATGCAGATGAGGGAACAACTGATGGGCTGCTTCGTCATCCAGCTGATTCAAAGCAATGGAAAATTATTGATCAAGAATTCCCCCAATTTGGTGAAGAATGTAGAAATCTTAGGTTTGGCTTAGCTACTGATGGAATGAATCCATTTGGTAATTTAAGTACCAATCACAGTTGTTGGCCCGTTATACTGATAATTTACAACTTATCTCTTGGATTATGCATGAAAAGAAAGTACATGATGTTGTCAATGTTGATATCTGGTCCAAAGCAGCCTGGAAATGACATCGATGTTTATCTAAGGCCACTAGTTGAAGACTTAAAGTTGTTGTGGGTTGATGGGGTTGAAATATTTGATGCCTTTGCTTCAGAAACTTTCATGATGCATGCCATGTTATTTTGCACAATTAATGACTTCCCAGCTTACGGTAGAATTGAAGAGATATTTGAAGTTGATTACACTAAGTTTTCCGTTGCACTCTTCAAATGTAAGTGGGTAGACAATAAGAGTGGTGTCAAAATAGATGAATCTGGTATGACACTTGTTGATTTTCGAAAGGTTGGTTATAGAGACGAACCGTTCATCATGGCATATCAAGCAAGTAAGGGTTTTTATGTCAAAGATCTTGCGTCTGACCATTGGTATGTTGCTCTCCAAGGAAAAAGGCAAATTGGAGATAAAGAAGAGAATCTAAGTAATCTTCATATCGTTGACAGCCATCCATTTAAAACGACAATAAATTTGGATGACGACCCTCTAATTGATGATATACAAGCAATACGAGAAGATCACAATGAGGGAATATATATATGACCAATCCATATGATTATGTATGAATTTCATGTTTGTGTAAATATTTATGGCTTTTGTTAAATAATATATGTTATTTTATAAGTGTTTTATTTATATTTCATGTTATTTATTGTGACAGATATATGGCTGAGTCACCTCATTCGTCAGGCGATGAAGTCCCCACCACTTCTAGACGAACGAAAGGAGCAACGAGGTTACGACAGCTTATACTTAGAAGAAATGCAGGTGAGAGGACACCTGTCATTATTGACGTGGTCACTGGAGTTGCATCTGGCCCAAATGCAGATGTATTTAGGTCTTACCTTGGAGTACTAGCACGTGATCGTATCTCTATACTTACTCCATCCTTTGACCATGTTTTTGAGGCTGATCGGAATCTCATTTGGCAAGATCTATTGGTAAGTTAAGCAATATTGCTCTAAATTCTATATTCATTATATTGATAAATCTGTATTGATATAAGGTTATTACTTTCTTTGTTGCAGATAACATTTGATATGCCAAATGTCGAGAGCTTAAGGAATAAGTGTTTATCTGCAATTGTAGAAATATTTCGAGGATTTAAGACAAAATTGACGTTTAGATATATATTTGGACCAAAAAGTATTGAAAATCCATGTTCCAAATATTCATCAATTGACGAAGAAACATGGCGTCAGTTTGTAGAGCTTCGTTCATCAGAGGCGTGACAGGTAAGTGCAGTAAAATCATTCAATTCAATAGATCTTCCATAATTCTCTACCATGACAATTGTTTCATTTTGTCACAGGAAAAAAGGTCAAAAGCATAGGGAAACGCTCAGAATAAAAATCCACACCTACTGTCTCGTGGTGGATATAGGAAGCTTGAAGAAAAAATAATGAAGCAGAAGTCAGATAGTCGATTTCCACTTTCTGAGGGTGGTGACCCTCCTCCTCCTCCTTCACCACCATCTCGGCACGACAAGTGGAAGTTAGCCCGTATAAGACCATCGGTCTCCTACACTTCCGAGTCTGCCAGAGAAATATCTGAAAGAATTGTAAGATGTCATTTCTTATATTTTTACATTAATTTTGTTATATATATTACATAGATCTTTCAAATGATTTTGAACTTTTGTTATGTGACAGGACTCCTTGGTTGAGCAGAGCTCCCAAGGTCAATTCACTCAAGAAGGTCGTCAAGATATTCTTGCCACAACTATTGGACGACCTGAGCACCTAGGATGGGTGAGTGGTGCTGGGACTGGCATAGGCATACGACAATTTTTTGGGTCTTCCTCGCGTCCATATTCATATGAAAAGATGAAGGAGGAAATAAGAAAAGAGATGACGCAGGAGATCACAAAAAAGGTTCGAGTAGAGTTGTATGATGAAGTTGCTGAAATGGTTGCGCGCCAGTTCCAGCAGCATTATGAGGATTATGGCAATCGTCCTCCGCCATCTCCTGTAGCGAAACATGTTGTGCCCCCTACAGGTAAACTTATTTATTTTCGGTTACTAATTTACTTTTTGCATAACCTAACATTTAATTTGACAGGTAGAAGCGGTAAAGGAAGTTGCTCAGCTGCCGGTGCCCTAGGGGACGGCATGGATGACACTCGTCCATGTCAGTTATATATTCTCTCTGATACGGGGACCATGCTAGTGGCTCGTGGTACAGTTTATGAGACAGCCACTGTAGTGCATGGTGTACAGCTTGCAGAAGATGAGGTCAAGGTCACGGTGGATGAAGTTGTCATAGCGGATGCCGTTCTTCTTGTGCCTACAGATGAGTTCTTCATTGTGGAAGAAGCATTTAAGTCCTTTGTCGCCTGGCCTAGACATTTGGTTGGTGATGTATCTAATCCCCCGGTAAAAACTCGTACTATATACTTCTCAATTTTAATATTTACTTCTAATTGACGTTATAACATAACCATTTTTGCATTTAACAGCAGATAGGTCAAGAGGGAAGTCCTCCACCGAAGAAGACTCATTTATTTGAGGATGACCCTCTTGGTGCGTTAGACGAGCTTGCTAAAATCATTTCAGATGTGCCGATGAATGTACACTAGGATTCTACTACATTTGGAAGAGAAGCTCAGATCCCATTGTACTTGCATCATCAAGATGTTAGGGAGCTTGCGTCGGGTAGAGAAGAAATTAATATTACACTCATTTAGCTGTGGATTATGTAAGTTTATGAAAACTTTTATATATAATTCTATTTTATCAACTTACTTATATCAGATTATTTCTTCATTTTAGGTATATGTTTGATGTTAGTAACAAGAAGGGGTTCAACGATGTATATGGGTTCATTGACCCCTCCATGACTCATGAAAGAAATAAATTTTATGATATCCAGACATACATCACCACCTACTTTGGAATGGGGAAGGAGATATATTTTCTCCCTTATATACATGGGTAAGTGAAGTTTGTTAACTTCAACACATTCATTTATTAATTTTGGTATATGATTCATAAGTTATTACCAATTTCAGGTGTCATTGGCAGCTACTTGTGATCTCCATACCGGAGAACACTACTGTCTGGTTTTGTTCATTGCAGAAGTCTCCTCCCAGCCCTCTTAGACATGTAGTAGATTGGTAAGAATCTAAATGTGTGGAATTTTTTGTTATATAAATGTATGCTAAAGGAATTTTTTTTAATAGTTCCCTTGCAACACATATGATGTTATCTGGGAGATGTACTGCTACAGCTAAAAAGCTTGCATGGGTTGCCCTTAAGGTTTGGTATTTTAGTCCATACTTTGTTACATTTGGTTCCGTTCAAATGATGTTACTTAACATTTTATAATTATGATGATATATTGTAGTGTAATAGACAAATGGGGTCATATGAATGTGGTTACTACGTTATGTTTTGGATGATGACCATCATTCGTGCACATTACACCACTGGATGGGAAACGATAATATTTAGGTTTGAATTTTATTTTCTCTATATTTGGATTTCATATACACTAATTGAAATCATTGTGTTTTATGCAGAGATTTAATAGAACTGCTCCAATTCCAGAGAAGTCAATTCAACTTATGAGGAAAACACTTGCTAAATATGTAATTCATTTATATAATAATATGTAGTAGATATTAGGATATAGTAAGTTCTAAGTTTATCTTTCTAAGTTGTTTTATGTTTTTCTACATTATTATAAGTTTAACATGTACATTGCATTGATTTATGCTTGAAACTTGATTTATGATTACCTTGGATTGATTTATGTTTCTAAGAAGTTGGTTTATGATTCCATTCAATATATTTATTTTTTAATATAATTTTAATTTAAAATATATGTTTCAGCATTATTCTGGACTGTTCTGATTATAAAAATATATGCAGGTCTATTTCTGTGGTTGGGAATGTTGCAGAAATAGACATCATTTTAAAAAAAAACGTACTTATATGCCTCGGTTCAGGTCAAAACCGAAGTCGAAAGACCACTTACGGCCTCGGTTATGGTCAAACCCGAAGCAGAATGTGTTATGGATGAGAACAAAAAAAAAAGATTCTACTGCCTCGGTTGTAGCCTGAACCGAGGCAGTAGAGTGGGACTTACTGCCTCGGTTAAAGGGAACCGAGTCATAAAGTCCTATGAAAAAAAAATTAAAAAAACCAAAAACTTTATTGCTTCGGTTAGGGCTGAACCGAGGCCGAATCCTCTCTTTTTATGCCTTGGTTGGGAACCGAGACCAAAAGTATTAGACTTTTTACCTCGCCTGTATATGCCTCGATTCAGAAACCGCTCCCTATAGACAAAAATAACCGGCGTCGTTTCCCCTGACTGTACTAGTGTTTCAGTTTATTTTGTTCAGCTCTCTTTGTCATGTCAATGTGTATATACTTTCATAAATTAAGTCCTCTGTATTGTTCTGTAGTTTGATATTTTATTTAAGCTAACACATTTTTGTTTAGTTGTCTTTGGCGGAGAGCACGTGGATGTCATTATAGGAGCTGTTGTGGCTGATGGCAAGGTGACCCCCAAGGTGTAGGCACTAATGAAATACTTCTCAAGTATCAGCATACAGAAGACTTCCATGTAATCATCTTTGTTGAGCGTGTTTTTTCTGCATAAGTTATGCTGAAGATTGATAGACAACAACAAAGAAGAGAAAGGACTATAGTTAGGACTTTTTTCAAATTTCAGGACCAAGTAGACATTAGGCCTGGAACAGTTTATCAGGTGAAGTCAACGGTGCAGTTGTGAGTCTTAATTTTGTTGTAGGTCTTATCCACTTCTACTACTCTCAGCTACCTAGTGACAGGTGCTACATTTTGGCTTGAGATTGATAGTTTTCTTTACCGACCTTTTATTAAGCTTCAAATTATTATCTACAATTTAGAGACTTTCATGGGTAGTGTACTCAGAAACTTGGCTACAATTTAGTAATCTATGTACATTAATATTTGGATTTAATATATAATTTGATATATAAATAATATATTAAATATTATTAGACAATTTAATGTTTGAATGAATTATATTTTGTTAGTTCAATTGAATTTGTTGATTTGAAGTTATATTGATTATAAATTTATTGGATGAGATGGTAATAAAGGAATATGATTATAATTTCATTGCATGTCAATTGTAATAATCAATTTTTTTTAAAAAAAATATATATTATGACGTACTAAATCATGTACGTCATAATACGTTGATTCTGAAAATCATTTATTATGATTGGTAAAAATATTTACGTCATAATACACTACATATTATAACAGGTAAACACATCTATGTCAAGTTTCTTCATATTATGACTGATAAATGAAAGTTTGTCATAATAAACTATGCATATTATCACTAGTAAATAAACGGCTTTTTAACTCGCGCTTTACGCATCGGTTTTAAAAAAACCGAAGCGTATAAAAAAGCGGTGGCAATTTTGTAATTTTGGCGACACTATATGTCTCGGTTCAATTTGAACTGATGCCTAAGGAGTATACTGCCTCGGTTCTCTAACCAACCGAGGCAAAAAACCCTGCTGAATCAGACTTTTCACCTGACAGCTTTTTTGAAACAGGTCTATTGCCTCGGTTCTCTGACCAACCGAGGCAAAAAACTCTAACAGCTTTTTCGAAATAGGTCTACTGCCTCGGTTCTCTAACCAACCGAGGCAATATGTCCTGCCAAAAACTGATTCTGAACGTTTCAAATCCATCTTGTCAACCTTTATTGCCTCGGTTCCATTTTAACTGATGTCATAGGCCCTTTATGCCTCGGTTTAGGCGCGAACCGAGGCCTATAGTTAGTAGATATTTTCAAAATTTTCATTTTCCATTTTATTTTGAATTTTTTGTGGAAGGTTTACGCATCGGTTATTTGTATAACCGAGGTAATAACCTCTTTGATAGTTAAATTCCAGAAGCGTAAACATAGTAAGCACATTTTCGGTCTTTCTTCTTCTTCTTCCGCCAGAGAACGCGAACTCTTGCTTCCAATCTTGCCCGAACAGTTTGTCGCTTCACTACCGTTGCCTCCACCACTGGTCATCGTTGTTGCCTCCACCATTGGTCATCGTCTCCTTCGCTTCATCCTCATCGGCGTCGTCGCCTTCATATGGGTCATCCCCCATCCCCAACACTCTCTCTCACCATGCAGGTCACCCTATCCGCCCACAACCCTAACTCCTGCATCGGTGTCTACTAACATGCACTCCACCTCCACGCCTCCTACCGTAGCCAGCAGATTTCCCTCCCCATCGTCGTCCCCGACACCTACTAGGGCGACTTCACCGTCAATCGCCCTTTTTCTGAATAGCCAAAAGTCCCCATTTGTTTTTTTAAAAAAAAGCATCTACCGCCTCAATTCGAATCCAATCAAGGTAAAAGAGCCCCACATACTACCTCGGTTCAGAATCGAGGCAAAAAGGCTACCTCTTTTTACCTCGCCTGTATATACCTCGGTTCATGAACCGCTGCGTATAGACAAAAATAACCGGTGTCGTTTCCTTTTATTGCATTAGTGTATGACTGATTTCAGAAACTACGTCATAATATGTTCAAGCTATTATGACGTAAATTTCTACTATGTCATAAAATGCGCAGACCTACTATAACGCTTAAAATTATGTTCTCAGTAACTACGTCATAATAGATTATTTTTTTACGTCATAAAATGTGATTTTTTCACTAATGTACATCTTTTACTTTATTCATACAACTGCTCGTGCTAAAGCATGAACATTTATAAAATTAATCCATAATAATTTTTTATTAAATACTTTGTTAGGGATGACAAACTCCTTAAGTGACTGCTCATTGGTTATTTTTATCAATTCGCCAAGTCATATAGCAGTCTGCTCCCTCAAATAAGTAAACCAGCTTCATAGACCTTTATACCAAAGGTATAACTTTAAAAAAGATATAATAAAGATATTGAAAGTGTCTGCCCACATGAACCAATAAGTATGCTAAAGAATATAATCCACAAAGTTCATTAGGCATTCATAGTCTAAATTGGTTAAATAAGAGAAATTTTTTGATTATGTTATTATATTAACAAAATATATCATCTTAGTATTTTGATTATATTATATATTAATATCATAAGTATCTTTTTATACCATATATAAAATAAATTTATGGTTAATATGGTTAAATGGTATCTTATTATTATTTTTTCACACATATAATAAATTTTATTATTTATGGGTTAAATATTTTTTTGTCTTTAACTTTTAGTAAAAATTGAAATTAGTCCATTTTCGAAACTTTGGTTCAATTTAGTTCTCCAATTTTAAAAATGCGTGGATTTAATTATTTTAACCAAATTTTGTTAAGTTTATTTGACGTTTCAAACATTTTTCTTAGCTAACATTACAACGAAAATGTGTCAAATGATATACACAACTCAAATGTTATCTTGAAGCGTGTTTGAAATGTCAAATAAATTTAACAAATTTGGTTAAAATGACTAAATTCACACATTTATAAAGTTGGAGGACTAATTTGGGTCAAAGTTTCCAAGATGAACTAATTCCAATTTTTACTTAAAGTTAAGGGACCAAAAACATATTTAATCCATTATTTATTGATATTCTTTGATACTCTACATTTTATAACATATTTCATTGACCTAAAAACCCTATAAATACACAAGTTATTTTTTCTAGAGGGGACAATCCAATTTATACTCACTACTCTATTATCATAGACCCAAATTCTTGCATATTGACTTAAGTGTTAGAGAGTCTTTTGCAAGTGGATCTTTCCCCGACAAAGCCACTAAGATCATTAGAGTCACTGTTTGGATCTTGCCACCTATCTTGCAAACTACACCCAGGAACCTGGTGAGAACATATGCTGCCTATCGTGGGGCCTAGTGAAACTTTCCCATGCCCTTTTGAGGTTTTTATACTCTATTATTATTTTCATCTACAAATCCCTATCAACCAAAGTATAAATCCCAATTAATTGACGTAGAAGTACCTAAGGCTTTTTATTAGAGGATCACATACTCGTTGCTTACTGGATGATCCATATCATTCTTAAAGACAAATTCAGGTACACTTCCACATTCTATTTTATCATGGGGTATAGGTTCGTGATGAGTCAATATTTTCTTGACTTCACTTAGCTTTTTGTACTACATTTGATTAGAGAATTGTTCTTAATTGTTCAATAATTCTTACTTTAATTAATTTGAATTATTTGAGGCTAATTATTTTCATTATCAATTGTAGGGAATTATTTGGAATATTATTTTGGGACTTCAAGAGGGCAAAAACGTCAACAACCACTCTCCACAATGGCATTTTAGATTTAATTCAATTATAATTTCATTTTTAGGGCTTTTTGGACCAGATTTGCATTTTTTTGGACAAATTTAGGGTTTGGGCCCATTTTTAGGCAGAATTGGAAAAGGCCCATAGGTGGTTGACCTAGTAATGTGTGCCAAAGGGGGTAGACCTACTTACTCTCCCTTATTCTACACTTGGACGTTTTTGGTTTTGGAGAGCTCTTTTCTAGGTTTTTCGTTTTCTCCCTTTGCTTCTCTTCATCTTCTTATGAACTTGGTTTAGATTAATGAAATTCGTTTCCATCCTTGCCATTGCTTTTCGTTTTTGTTTTCCTATCTCTGTTGTTTCTGCTATTTCATTTTCCATTTCGTTTTCATTAGCATTTTTGTGGTTGAAACTCGTTTCCCAGGTCCTATTCTGTTATGCGTTTAATTTCATTTTGGGTTTTCATTACAACATTGGATTTTAGTTGCGTTTTCAGTTTAGGTTTTCAAATTGGGGATTTCATTTTCTGTTGCATTTTGGTATTGCATTGTGCTTCATTTTCCAGTTTTTGCCACTGCATTGTATTCTGCGTTTTGTAATTAATGGTAGCTTAATTGTGCTGGGTTGGTAATTATTGATGTTACATTGCTTCCATGAGGTTTTTGTATTGTTATGGTGAATCTGTTGCTCTAACTTTGCTCACATCCAATCTGTTTGTTCAACTACAATTAGGACACGCTTAGTGGTCTAATTAGAGATTTAATGTTCGCTTAGACATTCATCTGTACGGTGCATAATCGATTGAACATGTGCAATTCGTTTGCTTAATTCAATTTTAGGAAAATCCAATTGATCTTCGCTTAGTTGGTTGATTGATGTATGAATAAGGTGAGAACATTGTTTAATTGATTGTTAATCGAGGATTGAAAGTGTTGTAACTAAGCTAATGATTAACCTGTCTTTGAATTGTGTGAAACTCGTGTTTTGGTTTGTTAATTTCTAGTTCAAAGCTGTCCAATTTCCCCCCACTACGTGTTTGATCTAATTCCTAAACTGCATTTGGTCCTTGAGAGACGACCTAGGAGTCATTCTTCTAGCTTATACCACATTTATTGATTAGTTCGTAAATGATAAAATATATTTTTTATATTTATTTGATAGTATGGTGTAGAAATCAGTTCATAAGCATGTTTCATGGTTAATATGTCATTAAAGAAATCTTTCCAATACCTTTTATCACTAATGTGCTAATAGGGGTGAGGAATTCTCAGTTTGGAATGGATTCGAGTCAACCATGACCGATCCAACATAATCCAATTTTAATATTTACAATTCATATATGATTTATTATCATGTCAGGTTGATCAGTTTTAGATGACTCGAGTTATAGTTTCAAATGGGTGCTTTATTGACAATGTTTCACGCATCAACCAAATATAGTAGCAAGTATACTACATAGTTTGTAGTATATCAAGTGTCGTAACCTTTGAAGCCAACTAATCCTTCTAGATTTTTCAGAAAACGTCGTTTTCTATTTCTCGAAAATTTATCTTGTTTTTTTTAAACTTTACAAAAATATTTAAAATATTTAGACTTTGAATTTTGAGCTAAAATTTTTTGTGAGTAGTTTTCATGATTTTTTGGTTCTTCCAACAAATTTTCAGGTCATTTGGAGTTTGTTTGAGCATACTCTCAATTTTACCTATACCTATGTTTTGATGTGTATGGTGTATGAAGAACAAAGAACCAAACGAAAAAAATGAAAAACCTAAAATGAAACTAACATTGAAGGTGATTTTGGTGTTGAAATGAAACAAACATCACAAACAATCGATCAAAACGAACGTCCAAAGAGTACATGTACATAAAACCAATCGGTAAAATGAAAGAAAATCATACCTATGTATATAATCAACGTAAAATGAAAGAAAAATGGAAGAAATGTTGAGGATCATTGTGAAAATGGAAGATGAAGAGAGGAGAACGACAACGAAGAGAGGAGAATGACGCAGTAGAGTAGAGAAAACGAAGAAAAAATTTGGAAGAGGCTTTGTTACTTTGAGAAATTTAACCCTAGAAACAAATGATATTACCTCGGTTATTTTATTAACCAAAGCAATAAGGGCTCTATGTCCTCAATTCTATTAAGAACTGCTGCATAAAGCCTCTAAAAAAATATTATTTTTAGTTATTTTATGCCTCAGTTCACGACATAACTGGAGCAAAAGGACTCTATGGCCTCGACTCTAAAAACATCTTAAATCATAAACCTAGTTCAAAAACAAGTTAATGGAAAAGTTAAATTTACAGTGGGATTTGACCTCAGTTGTTTATAGAACCGAAGTCATAGACCCATTTAGGCTTCGGTTCTTTTTGAACTGAGACATATATGTTTGCGATAATTACAAAAATTTCACCGTTCTATTTTATGCTTTGGTTGCAACGAAACCGATGCCAAATTCTGTGAGTTAATATCCATATTTTTTACTAGTGTATGTAGATTTTTAGCATATTCTTTATGTTTATAAAACATATACTTTAAAACATATGATGTTTGTGTTAATGACATTATTAATATGATTGTTTGGGTATTATTCAGATGTCAGATCGTCTGTGTAGTTTGCTTAAGCTTATGTCGAGGTTTAATTGTGTCTACTATTTACTTAAGCTTATGTCCAAATCTGATTGTGTGGTAAATTAAGAATATCCAATTACACTTGAATCTGTCACAACATTTACTAATGGATATATTTGTTGATAATATTCGTATTGGGTCATCCAATTTACCAATGAATTAATTCATCGATAATTACCGACAAATATTTTTTTATGGTTATCGATAGATATCTATTGTCGATAATTACTGACAAAAGTATATGTTGATAATTAACGACAGTCGATATTCGTCAATAAATATTACCAACATATTTTCTGTCATCGATAATTTGTTGAAAAATAGTCACTAGTTATGAAATTTAATTGTTTCCGATGAATTAGTGTTGTCATTAAATCCAATAGTTTTTTTTTCTATAGTGAAATGGACTTTTTCTTTTCAAACAAAGACTTTCAGCTTAACTTTGGAGGACTAATGTACAATATAAAACACGAATAATTCATCTACATTGAATGAGTTCATATCAAAACAACTCCTTAAACATAATTACCATATTAAAACAAGATAATATATAAGGATAACATATGATAATTACATATGATACTTAAAACCTATATAATCTACGTTATTAAAATATTAGAAATAGAATGCCATTTACATGATACAGTGTATATTAATTTATTTCATTTATTACATGTGATATTCTGTAATAAAAATTGATATTACCGACGACCAAAATTTGTCGGTAATGCATAAAATTAGACGGTAAATTAAAATTATCGACAAATTATCAACGACCAACAGTCTACCTGTAAAACTACCGTCAGTAAATTTTATCGACAAACTTTTTGTTTTGTCGGTAATTACTGATGAAAAATCTGTAGGTAATTACTGATGGAAAAATTTGTCTGTAAAATATCGCGATCTAGTTTATCTTCTTCTCCCGCTCTACTTCTTCTTCCTTTTAATATAATCCAATCTAAGGTCCAGACCTTTTTTTTTCTCGAACCAAAATCCCCAACAGTTGGGTCCTGCTCGCAAAATGTATTCTTCCTTTTTCCAAAGTGTAAAAATCTTCTCCCTTTCTCTTATCTTTTGTGGTTGTTGATGCAAGGAGGGGAGGTGTCACTCCTTCTTCCCCTATATCTTGGTTTTGGGTGGTTCGCAAAGGAGAAAAGGCTGGGTTCGACGCGTCCTAGTGATGATGGAGATCATAGAGTCTTCTCCTTCAAAGTAACCGGTGATGGCGGACGCCGGTTCAAATCTGGTTGCGCTTGAGTGCAAAACGGTACGCGGGCTGGCAAAATGACGATGACACGTTGCAATCGGTTATCGACGACAATTCGTGTGGTGGTGCGTTTAGGGATGAAAAAATTTGTTGGTGATTACTGAAATTTGTTGGTTTGAAGAAGAAGAAGAAAGTTTTCTCATGCAAATGAAGAAGCATGCGAGAGACAGAGAATAAATAACCCTATCTCGCGAAAAGAGAGGAATTATGCATTACCGATGAAATTACCGACGAATTTTCCATCGGTAAGGGAAAAAGGGGAGAGAAAATTTTTGCTCTTTTTACCAACGAAATTTCCATCGATAATGTATATTTCTTTTAATGATGGATGTTACCGACGAATGTTTCTGTCGGTAAGTGAAATAATGGACGAAATTTTTTTTGTTCTTTTTATTGGTAAATTTTTTATGACACATTTTACCTATAGAATAATTCATCGATAAATTTTTGGGTAAATAAAATTTTTTAAATTTATCGATAATATAAATTTATCGACGAATTTATATCGATCAGTAATATCATGAATTTTTGTAATGATTTTACTTATTTGAATATCCAAAATGTCTAGTAAAGACCTCAATGCCACGGTTGAAAGAGAAGGAAGTTCTTGACATAGAAACTTTACACATTAAGAACTTATAAAAACATCTCCACCTTATAAGAACAAATTTCAACTTAATTTATTTTAATAATTATATGTTTCAATTTTACCAAACCACTTAGTTTATACAAACTTATCATTGAAGCGGTTTCTAATTATTCAACCGGCTACTAAAATTGATTTTTATTTCTGGCAAGGCATACAACGATATATATCAATAAAAGATGACTCTAAGTATACTAAACACAACTACAAGGCCAGGGTAAAATGACATAGCACCTAGAAGATAAAGGAAAACTTTGAAAAAGAATAAAGACATCCTATACAAACTGATTCTTAACGCGGAGGATCTTAAGTTGTCTTTCTAATTAGTTACTGCCACCAACCTCATTTATTGGTTCTTTTCAAAGCTTCTATATTTTGCATATTTAAGATACATCATATCCACTGTTGCAACTTGTTTCTTAAATCACCAACCCAACTCAAATCCTTCACCCCTACTTCAATCTTTGATTGTGCTCACCGTTCCAAAATCTTGTTTTTTAAAAATAATGTTGTGAGTAAACCAAATAGAGACCAAAATAATTAACTTTTCTGAAATGTCTTATTTTGGTGTTCATCAATAAACATAAATCTCGGAAGGTTTTGTTTCCCACAACACGAAACCTTTTATAGTTTACTTTCACCCCTAACGTTTTATTTGATTCATCATTTCTTCCTTTTCCTCAAATAATATATTGAGAATAGAAAATACAAGTATTTGATAAAAGACTCATTTATAGGAAAAAAATGTCATTTTTTTTATCAGCAGGACAATTTTTCCTTGTACTAGAAAGTTTTCAAACATATATCATCATCAAGTGTCTCACGATAATACGAACATCAAAAAGATAATTCACTCTTTTACAAAACTAATCCTTCGAACTTCTAACAAAGCCTTAAACCATTTCTCGTTTTGCTCCACCATATCTCACACATCTTGTGAGCTAAATATACATACCATTCATATTAAGAAACTAAGGTATACATATAGAGCTATTTTTTATTTTTCATGGCATATGACACAAACTCTTCTGACAAATAATTCGAACATAAAATCCTGATTTACAAAATTAAGAAAAAATCTATCTGACATTTTGTGAAATAAATATCTATTTGAAAACTGTATTGTTATATAATAATATACAAACAATTAAATTAATAAAATAGAAAATGTGTCAATGTAATTAAGTTTTGGGATAGTTGTTTATTTATTATATGGTCTCAAAGTATCAATATTAAAAATTAGACATGTAGACCATGAACCACTCATTGGTAGTAAACAGTAACTTTTACAAATTAGTACACTAAACAACAATAAAAGAAGGTAAAATATTACTATCAAACTTATATTTCATTATTTTGGAGAAACTAAACGATTACATAGACAGCACAGAAAACAAAAACAAACAACTAAATAGGAACAATAGATAACTAGAAAAGAAGATGATGATCAGAGAGATCCAAAATGCATGCATATACTTTAAAGTACTCAAGCAATAGGATAAGCAGCATTCATGGCAATTCCACATAAACCTTCCTTGGCACGTATATCTCTCTTCATCCTTATGTACCCTTTCTCACCCCATTTTCTGCTCCATGAATTCTTCACTATCCAATACTTACCACCACCACGAGCTTTCCCATAACCAACTACTGCAACAGCATGGTTTAGACGAGTTCCACACTTTCCTGTAAATATCCCACTTGAGTAGAATTGGAAAGCAGAATCTCCACCGTCAATATAGACTGACACTGGTTGATGTGCCACAGCTTTCAGCAGTGCTTTTTCACTGTTAGCAGTAACTTTCTCATACCCTTTAATCTCAGCAACACCATGACCTTCCTTCTTGACTTTACAAGTCTTATTGTTTTCCCTGTAGGGGTAATATTCTTCAGTTGCTAATCCCCCTTTCTTCGCAACAAATTCAAAGGCATCCTCCATATAACCACCTTTGCATCCTTCACTCATTCCTTCAACACAATCCACCAGTTCTTGTTCTGATAGGGACACCAATTCACCTGTAGTTATTTGGTGGAGACCCTCGATCGTAGCCACAGTTGAAAAGGCCCAGCAACTACCTGATTTTACAAACAAAACCAAAGTTCACATCAGCACAGGAATTGCTTGAAAGGGTTGAGCATGAAAGTAGAATGAATGACAGAGTTATTAGTAATAAGTTGAATGAAAAAGGTCCTGTATTGTATAATGTATAAATATATACCACATCTGCCTTGGTCCTTGATTGGAGTAACAGCACCTCTTGTCCTCCAGTCCATGCTAGCAGGAACCTTAGTTATATTGTCATACCTAAACGATGTTTCTGTTACTGTCTCAACCATATTTGCATTCTTCTGACTATTAATTAGTAATGCCTTAAACTCTTCATTATGTAGGTCTGCAAATTGGTTGATGCTAAGGTTGAAAGATTTGTCCCCAGCAGCATTGAATGATTCAATGAACTGCACATTGTTCTTGAATATTTGGAAACGTTTTTCCTTCTCAGCAGCATCCTTGTAAACCTTACCATACTGTGCCATCCAGTTCTCATGTCTCTCTGACGAGGTTGCCTGAGGCAACCTGCGAGACATTACGTGGCATGTCCACACAGTTAAAACAAGGAGCAGAACTAAAAGATGGTTGTTTTGGGTAAATGAACTCATTTTGTAATGAGAGGTAATATTGGGTTTAGATTGAAATGGTTTTGTTTGGAGCAAAGGCAATGGCGAATGCTGGTAATTTATAGTGGTCAAGGGTTGCTTCTGATAGTGCAGAAAACAGTTGTTAGCACAATTTGTGCTTTCACATTGGACTCAGATATGGCAGTAACGTGTACCATTGTTGAGTCAGCTATTCAACACATTGCTTTCAAAGAGAGACACTTTTTCAGTCCAATTGATTTAGAATGGGACGACCACACGTGGTAGTCCTTCTAGACAGAGAATGTGATAGAAAAAGAAATAACCATACAATCAGTGTATATTAACAGGAAAATTCATAGTTGGATACCTTTCTATTCTATAAACATTCAATTCACAACTATTTTATAATAATAATAATAATAATAATAATAATAATAATAATAATAATAAAATAATAATAATAATAACAATAATATAATATTAAATACTAATATTTGAATAAATTAATAATATTTTTGTAAATAATTAGATAAACGATTATAAAAATGGGTATGTAAATAAAATTAATTGTTAATATATCCTACTAATTTTATTATAACAAAAATTAACTAATTTTTTAGTTAATTAAAAAACTTAGCTATTTTCTATTAATGTTAGAATGGATTGTGAGTTGTTGACACCGGATAATTTTTCTACTCCTCTGTATAAATCATTTTATTAATTTTATATTCAATAATTTAATTTATGTTTTAATTAAGAAAATTATCTTTTTAACAATTTTTTTACAACATTTTGATCAAAAAGTTATTATTAAAAAGTTATTAACAAAATCCTCTAATTAAATAACTTAATTTAATATAATATTATTATTTCGAAGTGTCAAACCACTTTTCTCCAATTTAAAAATCATTATTTCAATGAAGTATCTTACGAAGGTTTAATATAATAAATATTGATATTTTTAATTTTTAATTTTATAGAAAAAGATTTTTAGAGTAAAACTTTAATTTAACGATTGAAAATATTAAATATATTTATTAATATGCAATTAATTTTAAAATACCTTTTTTCTTTTACTTTTTATTTTATAAATTGAAATGTTTTAGTAATTTTTTCTTTTTATTTCTGATGGGATACTCAACTTGTTTGTCTTGAATAAAACATTTAAGTAATCTATCTTTTTAAAGTAAATGTTAGACACCAAAAGTAGTAAATTCAAATTTTAGAAATAAAAATTAAAAAAATAATATTTTATAAAGATTAAATTAAAATAAACTCATGTGAGGATCATCGTGTTTATTTCAAATTTGACATAATTAAAACATTTTTTTTTACAGGAAAAGGTTATTAAACTTAAAAAAATATATCTCAACAAATTTGATATTATTTTAATAATTTTATTAATATAATAAAAGTAAAACATATATTTAATAAATTAGAAAATTCTAATGAGAGTAATTAGAAAATCTCTTTCGGACATCAAACTGACACCAGTTGTCCGCTTGCAGAGTGTTAAATTAGAAAATATTAAGTTAAATGAAAATACAGATAATTATGTGGAACTGATTCTTATATATATATATATATATATATATATATATATATATATATATTTATATTTATATATATATATATAATATATAATATCCTTTATAAAAATATCATATAACAATAATTATTTTTAATAACAGGTACCGGTTCTACGATTAACATATATTTAAATAAATAAATAAATAAAATTTATGATATCAATTAGAAATCAAAATAAAAAGTTAATATTTTATTTCAACTAAAAATCTAAAATACTAAAAAAAATAAATAAGTAAAATGTAAAACAATTACTTATTTAATCTTTTTGTTATAAACCTTTTCTTTTTACAAAAACCAATGTCAAAATAATTATTTTAAATAAAAAATATATAACATCAATTATCAACTTAACCGAATCTAAATCCCTCTTATACTTCGGTTATAATATAATAAAAAACTTATATTTTTTATTTAAAATAATTATTTAATTTTAAGAGTAAATGTAAAAACAAAATATTCTTTTTATTTTGGTTAAACTATTTTTGCTTTAAGAAAAAAAGTCTCAAAATATTTTCTTTTTAAAAATTGTAACATCTCATTTTATAATATAAAACTATCATAACGGAATGTTACATAGATGCTAAAAGAACAATTAAGTAAAACGAACATTTTTCAAAGAAGAGATCTACTTCTGTAGATTTATCTAACAACTCATTTCTCAACACAACCACTTTGAATTCAGTTTCTAATAACAACACAACTTCATCAAACACCTTCACATATAACATATCAAGATCACACAACTTCAGTTACACTCAACATCATACCATCCAAATTGAAAATTAAGAAACTTATAAAACACGTAATCATAGTAATTTCTTCAAATTCAACAACCATTCATAGAAATACCAAATTATTAATATAACCATACTAAAGCCATAATTCTAGCTTCCCTTACCTCTCAAAGAAACTGCCCAACTCTAAAAACGTTCTGCCAATTACTTGAACCACAAGGAATACCTAGACGAACCTACGAAACACCAAATTGAAAACGGACAGAGTCCTTATAACTCTATATGCATCAAGAACGTGTAAGAGAGGCATAATTACAAATGCAACAATATTAAATTCCTCTAAAACAGATTTGGGAACGGAAGAGGAAAAAGGAGTCGAAACTTAGTTGCTCTATTGAAGAAACTAATCGATTAGAAATGTAGACCTTGTTGTCGTGGTCAATTTGGTACCTCCTGATCATCAAAGAGAGTCAGGAAATAGAAGTCTTAGAGAAAAGGTAGAGAACTCTAGAAAAGTGGTTTCTAGAGAGATGACACGTTTTAAAATAATGAAACTTGTTTATAACAAAACTATTTATAATAAAACTGTTTATTATTAAAATAATCGAGTCTCACTATTTTTAGACTACCACCACTTCTAAAAATATCATTTTCTAGGGTTTTGCATTCTCCCTAACAAGAAAAATTTTCGTCCTCGAAAATTCACTTATCAGATAGAAGGAACAACCTACTCTCATCACATTGTCTATTACAACCACCTTTTTGACAAAGATCCTACTCGCCAAAACTTTACTAACATGAAAAACATTGCCTGTATGCTAAAATGCTCTAGTTTTCAATAGTGTAGATTGGTCATTATTCTCAAAACAAATCTGAGACCTCAACTTTTTAAAAAAACGTTTCTTCCACATAACCAACCATATTGTGTTTGTCACACTACCAACACCTCATCTATCCTCTACCACTTCTTTTAAATCTCTTCTAAAACTTCTGCTAGCCTTGACTTCAAATCAATCCTTGACTTATACTCCCTTACCTCCTCTTGCTTCCTCTAAGAACCACCATGCCATTAACTTGACCACTACAACTTTTGATTTAGTTACCATTTGTTATGCTCTTGATCACCTTTAACCACACCCGTTCTGAGAACTTCACATTGCTTTACTAATCTCCACTCTTGAGTAGCATTGTTTCCAACTATATAAACTATCTATTACCAAAGTAAAACTCTTCTCCGTTGCAGTCACAAAACCGATTTGAGCACTCCATCTTCACTTCTTTAACTCACTGACTAAACCATAAGCATTTCTTAACCCACTAGCTTGTAATCATACTTAGATCTTTATCCTCCTCAACTTGAGATCACTAGCTTGATTAGTATCAAGCCAAGTTATGATACATCTTGTTAAAATAGAATGACTTAATTTTCAACACAAAGAAGTGGGGTGAATTGGTGAAATACAAAAACAATGTTTTCTTTAAATCTTTTTCGCAAAGTAGATGACTTTAAAAACTTTCTTGAAACACAAAGAAAAAGATTTTTAACTGCAACAAAAATAAAGTTGATTAAACGCAGTACAGAGTCGATTAAGTAAAAGTGTAGGGACAGAAAAATCAAACACTACTTTTTATAGTGGTTTGGCCAAGCCTACATCTAGTGTTCTTCCTCATAAGGAAGCAAATGAACTATAATGATCAAGATTTTTACAACAAGGCTTTTATAGAGACCTCCACGTCAAAATTATAAAACACCTCTCTAACGCTCTAATCAAAATATAGGCATACAACACACAAAGACCAACAACAAGATGTCTCATCTCCTGCCGTCATCAACCCTTTGAGAAACCCCTCAAAGTCCAGAACGCAGCACGTCCTCTTCCTGTAGTCACAATAGGGCAACAACACCAATCTTCACAAGATTGAATTCCTGATCACCAAAACAGACACCTTTAGCACACAATCCTTGCTCTTCAAGCTATGTCCAATGATGAACACCGCGGTCTTCTTTAAGAGTTCTTGGAGCTTTTCCTAAATTTGTAAGACAACACTACTATGAAAATTATCAAATTCATCAGATTCTCAAAACTTCTTACAGAATTCAAATTTGTGTCAATATATAATTTTTCACAATTCTGACGCTCTTTAGTCGACTTTGCCACTAATGAAGTTGAATATAGTCATGACAGTTATAATAGTTAGTAGCAGTTATAACAATTAATTGATTATGCAATTAATGTAGTTGATTCACAATTAATGCTTGGTCAAACAGATTTAAAAATATAGTCGTTATACACTTTAAGACAAGCATGAACAAAATTTCAAAACATAACAAACTTAGTCAAATGGCTTGCACACATAGTCGAATGGCTTGCTTATGCCAAATGGGTAGTCAAAGATGCTCAAGTCATGGCCTGGATCCTTGGTTCCATTGATTCGAACATTGTCCTGAATCTTCGCCCTTACAAGGCTACAGCCACAATGTGGTCTTACTTGAAGAAAATTTATAGTCAAAATAATGCAGCTTGCCGATTCCAGCTTGAGCACAACATCGCTATATTTAAACAAGATAGTCTCTCCATCTCTGAATGTTAATTTCAATTCATGAATCTTTGGGCCAAATTCACTGATATAGTTTATGCAAACTTGCTTTTTGAAGGTCTAAGTTTCGTCTAAACAATTCATGATATTACTAAACGTGACCAATTTCTTATGAAATTACGATCTGACTTTGAAGGTATCTGGTCCAATCTCATGCATAGAGATCATGTCCCATTGGATGCATGTCTCAATGATTTGTTACGTGAAGAACAATGTCTTCTTACACAGTCCATCATTGAAGAACAAAAATTGACTACTGTTCCATTAGCATACGCGGCACAAGGGAAGTCACGCCGCCATGATATGAGTACTATTCAATGTTTTAGTTGCAAGCGATTTGGCCACTAGGCTTCAACCTGCCCAAAAAAATTCTGCACCTAGTGCAAAAAGGATGGTCATATTATTAAGGAATGCCCAATAAGGCCACCACAAGGACCTGCAACAACTTGTACCACCACAATTGATTCTTCTATTCCCAACAGTTCTGCCAATCCAACACCTGTCCATCAAAATGCTACTACTGATTGTCCAACTTTGACCCCTGAAATGGTTCAAATGATCATTTTAGCTTTTTCTGCTTTGGGATTCTCAGGTAACTCCTCTTCACCATGGTACTTTGATTCTTGGGCTTCCAAACACATGACGAACAATACTCGATTCCTTACTAATATACAAAAATATTTTGGGAATCTCAAGATACATACTGCTAGTGGAAATCAATTGCCTATAACAGAAATTGGTGATATTTTTTCATTTTTAAAAAATGTCTTTGTTGCTCTTGGTCTCACCAGTAATCTCATTTCTGTTGGTCAATTAGTCGACAATCATTGTCAAGTTCAATTATCACAGTTTGGTTGTCTTGTGCAGGATCAACACTTAGGGAAGATAATCGCGAAGGGGCCTAAAGTTGGACGTCTTTTTCCCATCCATTTCTCGTTGTCTCCAAGTCTTTCTTTGCCTTTCGTCTCTTGTAATTCTGCTATTGTTGATCACCAAGTATGGCATAAGCGCCTTGGGCATCCCAACTCAAATGTACTCCATGAGATGCTCAAATTTTGTTTTCTTGGAAATAAACACACTCCATCTCTTAATAATATTCATTTTGATTGCATTCCTTGTAAGCTTGGCAAAAGTAAAATTCTACCTTTTCCTACACATCAGTCGCATGAAACACAACCATTTGATATCATCCATAGTGATGTTTGGGGGGTGGCACCAGTTATGTCTCATGCACATTACAAATATTTTGTAACTTTTATTGTTGATTATAGTCGTTTCACTTGGGTCTATTTTCTGCGCTCAAAAGATGAAGTCTTTTCCACTTTCAAATTCTTTTATGCTTATGTTCAGGCCCAATTCTCCTCCAAAATCAAGATTCTTCGTTCTAATAAAGGGGAGGGAATACACATCACACTTATTTCAGGAATTCTTGCAATCCAATGGCATTTTATCTCAAAGATCATGCCCATCAACCCCCTAACAAAACGGGGTAGCTAAACGGAAAAATTGCCATTTACTAGATGTTGTCCGCACCCTTGTGCTGGAGTCGCATGTGCCATCACGATTTTGGTGTGAAGCCCTTTCCACTGCTGCTCATCTTATAAACACATTTCCATCTCCTTCTATAAGTAATGCATCTCCTTTCACTTAATTATTTGGTCACCCACCCGATTACTCCACTCTTCGTATCTTCGATTGTGCATGTTATGTCCATCTTCCTCCATATGAATGCACCAAGCTCACTGCACAATCTGTTGAATGTGATTTTCTTGGCTATTGTCCTCATCAAAAGGCATTTCTATGCTATATTCCTAACCTTCATCGGATTCGGGTCTCTCGAAATGTCATTTTTCTAGAAAGTGTATATTTTTTTGCAAACCATCATGACTTGTTCCCTTCTCCAATTTCTGTTTTGCCATTGTTTTCTAATTCTTCTGCAGGTCACTCATCATCTAGACCTCTATTGACCTATCAAAAGCGAAATACTGCCACTTACCATCACCTAGCACAATCACATGGGCCCCTTCAAGATAATTCCTTGGATGCAAATCCAGTACAAACTCCAAAACCAGAACCAATACAAGCTCCAAAACTAGAACCATCTCCTTCACGATGTAATTCACGCATTAGTAAGCCCCTAGAAAGGTATATATGTTCCATGACAGCAACCTTATCATCTATTCCTATTCCTTCTTCTTATAAACAGGCAATGAAGAATGAATATTGGAAAAAAGCTATTGAAAGCAAACTTCTCGCCTTGGAAGAAAATCAGACATGGGATATAGTGCCATGTCCTCCATCTGTTAAACCATTAGGCAACAAGTTTGTGTTCTCTATAAAGCGGCGTTTGGATGGCTCCAAAGACTGGTACAAGGCGTGACTGGTTGTGGTTGGAAATAAGCAAGAGTATGGCCTAAACTATGACGAGAATTTTGCTCCAGTTGCCAAGATGACCACTGTGCGCACTATCCTTTCTCTTGCTGCATCCAAATCTTAGCCATTACATGAAATGGATGTCAAAAATGCATTCATCCATGGTGACCTTAAGGAGGAAGTTTACATCACACTTCTTGGTGGTATGTCGACCCTCTCCCCGAATACTATTTGGATTTTGAAACGCTCTTTATATCGATTGAAGCAAGCCCCAAGAGTATGGTTTGATAAGTTTTTCTCCATTCTTCTTGGTTTTTCTTTCAATCAAAGTTAGTATGATCCATCACTTTTCCTTCAACAGACTCCTAAAGGCATTGTCATACTTCTTGTTTATGTGGATGACATTGTGGTCAATGGTTCTGATCAAGATTCTATTTCTAGAATCAAACAAATGCTGCATTCAAATTTTCACATGAAAGAGTTAGGTTATCTCAATTAGTTCTTGGGTTTAGAGGTGCATTACCATCCTAAAGGCACTTTCGTAAACCAGTAAATATATTCAAGATTTGGTCCAGCTAGCAGGACTCACCAATGCTACCCCTGTTGACACTCTAATGGAAGTTAATGTTAAATATAGGCGATATGAAGGAGAGCTTCTTGACGATCCCACTCAATATCAGAAACTAGTTGGTAGTCTCATCTATGTGACCATCACTCGCCTTGATATTTCTTTTTCTGTACACACTGTTAGTAAGTTCATGCAATCTCCACAACACTTTCATTTTTCAGCCATGTAGCGTATAATTAAATATCTCCTTGGCACTTCAAGTTGTAGTTTATTCTTTCCTGGTAATTCATCTCTTCAACTCCAAGCTTATAGTGACGCTGATTGGGTTGGCTGTCCAGACACTAGGAGATCAACTACTGGCTAGTGTATGTTCCTAGGGAATGCTCCTATTTCATGGAAATGTAAGAAACAAGATTCAGTCTCAAAGTCATCCACTAAAGCAGAATATCGCGCAATGTCTGCTGCTTGTTTTGAGATAATATGGTTACGTGGTCTTCTTACAGAGCTTGGATTGTCTCAAGCACAACCAACTCCACTGCATGCTGATAACACCAGTGCCATACATATTGCAGCAAATCCAATTTACCATGAACGGACGAAACACATCAAGGTCGATTGTCACTCTATCTGAGAAGCGTATGATCGTAGAGTCATCAATCTACCAAATGTCTCAACATCCCTTCAAATAGCTGACATTTTCACTAAATCGTTGCCACGCCAGCGTCACAATTTTCTACTTGGCAAATTGATGCTTATAGATTCACCAACATCAATTTGAGGGGGGATGTCAATAGAATGAATGGCAAAAGATTTGCAATTATATATTTATTTGTAATGATTATTCTATTAATTAGGATAATTAGTTGTAGTTAATGTATATATTGCAGTTTAGCTTATTTTAGTGGGCTGAAAAATCAGTTTGGCTGATTGTAATCATGTGTGTTTATATGAAAATTGTCCAGCAAGAGGGTACACAGTTTTTTTTGGCTCAATCTTCTCTGAGTTTACCAAAGTGCATGTGGTTTTTCTTTTCAAAAACAATTTTCATGCAATCACAAATTAAATCTCACATATATAACATAGTGAATTGCAATGATCAACACAACACAAACATGTTCTCATATAATTATAATCATGAAAGTAATGAACATGTAACACAAACACATATGTTATTAATTATGTGTTGTCATCATAAAAAACCAGAAGCTTTGAGATTAGGTTCAGCTAAATCAGTGCTCCCCCTATCAATAATCTCAACAATCTCCCCCTTTTTTGATCATGCACAACCATGATTAATAAACAACCATGTTGTACACAACAATACAAATTATCAAACAAATATCAATCTGTATATCAGTATAATTCTCCCCCTTTGGACATTAGCAAAAAAGGTATGCAAACAGGTATTGATATTCAGATAATCAATTATTTTAGAGATGCATCAGGAAATCATAAAGCAAACACAGAAGCTCACTAGTAGAAAAATGACATTTTATAACAAACCTATTATGACGGATAAAAATTATCCATCATAATAGGGAGATATTATAACGTAGTTTTTTAAATCAGTTATAATATGAGACGCGGTGGCAAACTTGTAAATAAGTTTAAGACATATTATAACGTAGTTTTGAAAATCAGTTATAATATGAAACGCAGTGGCAAACTTGTAAATAAGTTTAAAACATATTATAACGTAGTTTTAAAAATCAGCTATAATATGAAAAGCGGTGACAAACTTGTAAATAAGTTGAAAACCTATTATTGATGTATTATAACGGAGTTTTAGAAATTAGTTATAATATCTCACGTTCCCTCTCACTCTCGTTCGTCTCTTCACGTTCCCTCTGACTCTCATTCCTCTCTTCACGTTCCCTCTCGCTCTCATTCCTCTCTTCACGTTCCCTCTCACTCTCATTCCTCTCTTCACGTTCCCTCTCCCTCTCATTCCTCTCTTCCTCTTCGTCTCATCCCTCTCAGTTGCATTTCTCGGCACTCCTCACTCGCATTTCTCAACACTCCTCTGTGCCCGTGTTCTTCTCGGCTCCGAGAACACTCCTTCCTCCGCAAGACTACTTTTGGCTCTGTTGGCTCTTCCTCGAAATCTCTGAAGTCTGACCAAGTAGGTTTTATTATTCACGATTCACATTCTACTATTTGTTTATCCCTAATTTTGTTAGGTTTTTCTTCTATTAATTTCACTAATTTCTTAGATTGGTGGGGATTGTATTTCGATTGGTGGAGAAATTAGCGGCGTTAACACGAGAGAGGAGGAGAGGAGCCTTATCCACAGCGGTGATTGGAGAATTTTGAAGGTAGTTATAGTTCACATTCTTCTCTGTAACACTTTTCCTCTTTTCCCCTCTTTTTATACTGTTAATTTAGTTTTCATTGATTCTTGAAGAACAAAAAGATCGTGTTTTAAGTCTCGTGCACGAGAATCTGCTTCAAATTTAATTTTGGATTTAAGTCTCCCGCCCTTCGAGGAGGTACATGGATTTAACACTACAGACAGAGTTCAATTGTTTCATGGTTGTGTATTTGAGCATCACATTGTTTAGCTTCGTGTGCAAGGACAATTTGTGATTACGATTAATTTTTGATGTTCCAAGAACCTGAATAATTTGATAGGCTAAGGAAGCTATGATTTTGATTACTCTTATGCAGACAATTTGGCTTGTTAATCGATAATTTTGCACCTCTCAGTTGCATATTTGAAAATTATAGCTGTAATTCTGGAGCTTTGTGACTCTGAAAAAGGTCTCATTGTATTAGAATCTAGGTCTGATTAACGTACAATTTTGTTACTGTGTCTACTCTCATCATCCCCATGAATTGTATATGTATACATATTTGAGAGAAAAAGCATATATGAGGCATTTGATCTTGCCTAATGTTGTTCTATGCAAATGATAGTCTAGATTTAGTTCTTTGCAGGAAATGTGCAGCCATACAAGTTTCTCCTCCCCCCAACTTGGAAACAGGCTCGTGTAGCAAACATATTATCTGGAAATTACTGTCAGCCAAAGTGTGCAGAGCCTTGGGTGGAGGTTAAGTTTGAAGATGAAAAGCAGGGAAAGGTTCAGGTAGTGGCTTCGCCTTTGATACGCCTTACCAACAAACCGAATGCAACAATTGAAGACATTGGTAGCCCAGAAAAGCTGATTGCTTCTCTTGGCCCTTTTGTCACTGGAAACACACTTGATCCAAAAGAGCTCATTGAGACTTCAGTAGAAAAGCTTGGTGATCAGACGGTACATTTCTTTCCTAAACACTTACATTTTTGCTTTTACATCTTAGAAAAGGAAGAAACTGAATGAAGTACTCAACCAATAAGTTTAATAATTACTAGTCTTTTACTTTTTTCAACACTCACAAAATTAATGGCAGAACAAAAGTGTTCCAGTTGAAGCACTTCACTAAAACGACCATGTAGAACAGGTTTATACAGAGATGTATATCAGTGACCAACATCCTGAAACGTTATCTGCAGTACTACAAATATGTGCTTGAAACTCCATATGCTTTAACTGTCACACACAATCTTGCAAAAGCAACAGCAAAGGGAAACACTGTTGTGCTGTTTGTGGTACTAATTAATTTGTGAGATTTAAGTGTATGTTTTACTAATTAATTTTCTTTCTTATGAGAAAGATGAAATAAAAATATAGGAGGTTTTTAATAGTAAAATTCCACTGTTAGAAACTTCTAAAATACAACAATAATATTTGTTTTATTCTAAAAGTAAAATTCCAATTTGTAAATGAAATTAATATATATAACAACAATAATAAATACATTTATTATATATTTTTGTCTCTCTTTCATTTGTTTTATTCTTCTCTTCCACTCTTTCTATTTTTTCAACTAAACAATTTATATTTTCACTTATTTTCTTATATATTCATTTGTTTTATGCATATCTATTTGTGGAGAGAACTTAGTTCAGTAACACAGACAAATTCTCCACCCCACCTTGGAATGAATTTAGGGATTTGGATTTTATTTTTGCATGATCACGGGAACAGGCATATATCCCAAATTACCAGGATCACTGAATGAATATTGATAGTACAGAGTTTTCCAGTGAGGAATAAATTTTGGCATCTTTCTATGTTAATGGCAATGGGTTGCTTTTCATTTATTTGAGATTTCACTTTGCTTAAAAATCATAGATTGAAAGTTAATGAGTGATTGTTTGTGGTTGATATTCTTTAACATGTGCTGATGAGTGATAACAAATATATTTTTCTATCAAGGCATTTGCAAGGATTGAAAACCATTATTTTGTGAACAAGGGATTATTTCCCATTGATTCGTAGCTGTTGGACATAATTGATAAAATTAGGCATATCAACACCACAAATAACCTTAATACTGTAGCCTCTAAAATGTAGATTCTTGATGTGTTTCTTTCTTAACTTTGTAGGGAAGACACGATTCATTAATATCAAAGTCTTATTTCACTTTTATAGTGTGTTAATATAATAACAGTAGTTTCGGAATAATTACAAAATATTGATGAATTTATTGTTTGCAATTAATTTAATTAATTGTTTAAAGGGTTAAATCAGTTGAGAGGATTTTATAAAGAAAAGCAAGTGGCACCAAAAAGAATTAATGTTATTTACAAATCAAAACTTAAGCAAATAGTACAAATGAATCGTGTCTGAACTTACAATTACCACATGTAAGTTTTAGGAATGCAAATAATAACATCTAATGTAAGAGAAGTTCACCTTCCTTTTGTTTTGTGTTTTGTGATTGTTATTAATTATGCGGAATTGGCTGTGTTGTTGGTTTTGTGAAATTTGGTTTAGCAAAATATACAGAGCTACATGGTGCAAAGGCTAGCTAGAGTATAATCTGATATTTTGTGTCTTTGGTTTGAGTGAGTCTTCATTATTTGTATTTAATTTGCAATGTCGACGTCAATTGGGCAGCTATGAATGTGGGTATTATGTAATGAAACACATGCATACCATTATTTGTACAAACACAACTATTCATTACAATATTGTTTTAACTCTATTATTTTATTTGTAGATCTTTAATGATTCATCTCCCATGGAAGCTGCAGACATTGAAGACATTAGAAGGAACTGGGCTTCTTTTATTTTAAGTGTATAGTGTATGTACATTAATGTAATATTTGGATTTAATATATAGTTTCATGTATAAATGATGTATTAAATATTAGACTATTTAAAGCTATATTTATTATAAATGGATTGGATGAGATGATAATACAGGAATATTATTATAATTTCATTGGATGGTCAAATTTAATAATCAATTTTTTTAAAAAAAAACATTTATTATAACGTACTAAGCAATGTATGATATGGTACGTTGATCACATATTATAACGTACAATAATATATACGTAATAATATATAACATATTATAACGTACAAAATCTTCTACGTTATAATATCTTCCACCTATTATAACGGACAAATGAAAAATTTGTTATAATAAACTGCGTATATTATAACGTACTTCATAAACTACGTTGTAATATGTTGAACATATTATAACGTAAATTTTTGCTACGTTATAAAATGCGCAGACTTACTATATCGCCCAGAACTATGTCCCCAGTAACTACGATATAAAAGATCATTTTTGTACGTTATAAAAAGTCATTTTTCCACTAGTGGCTCCCCCTTTCACAAATAATCACATAAGAAATAATGTACTCTCCCCCTTAAGTATAGGCATGTGAAATATCTAAAAAATATGTAATGCTCCCCCTGTCATTATGCATGTTTCATATTCAAAACCCAGATGCACAATGCAATATTCATAGAATATAACAGAGCATTTATTGACATTTGACAGATTTGTATCAGTTAGAAAACATGTAAGCATATCAATGCAATATCAATACAACAATCTCAGTATAATCTCTCAAACATTTCAATTAATTATAACACATAGATATAACAGATATAAAACAATCAACAATATGTAATCAATAAAGAGATAACAGTATTCCAACTCATGGAATTTTTTTAACCCTTGTTAACCACAGTTGATTGTCCCAAATTCATAATCAACTTCATTACTTATTTTATTAGAGTTGAATCTCCAGTATTGTTTATCTAGAAGCAATGTTCCTGCAAAAACCTTTCAAGATCCTTTCCAGATCAAGCATTTTAGAATCATTGTAATGCAAGAATTATTACAGGTAAGAAATGAATATGCAAAAGTATTAATGTAACATTTAACAACAGCATAATCAATTTCATCCAACACAGAATCGACTTCAATCATATATAAACAAATTCTATTTTAAAGTCAATAATGATCGAATTAGAACTAAAAATCTGATTTCATTAATTGTCCTAAAGATATTACAATTAGATAGACCAGAGAAAATGGCTTATAAAGCCTACTACAAAGAAAACTAAAAACAATGAAACAAACAAACTAAACACATCATCACACAACAACAGACCCTAAGCTGACAATACAAGACCCCTATTATGTATAAATCTTCACTCCTGTTCTTAATTAGATGAATCGATAGAGTCATTGTCAGATTATCCTTTTTCTTCTCTTTGTTGCTGAGCATGGTCAATTTTCCACTCAAGCTGATTTAGTTTTTCAATCACCACTTTGAATTGATTAGCAACAAAACATTCAAAGGTAGTTTCGGGAGAGAAATTCGTTCTCTTTTTTATTTTCCACAGAAGTACTCCTTGAACCATAGATCAAATTTTCTCCTCCTCTAAAACACCATCCCCTCATATGATGGTATCGGAGGGGGTATTTTTCGAAGAGTATAGCGCAGGGGAATTAAAACTCAGAGAGCAGAAAGCGTGTTCGATCACAATTAAAAATAATTTGGTCCTTTTAGTAAAAATAATTTTCTTTCAGAAAATTAATCAAACAGTTGATATACGTAAAATAATATGAGTGTAGGGAATAGAAAAATCACACAGATATTTTTATCCCGGTTCGATTCAACAGAATCTACGTCCAGTCGTTAATCACTATAAATAGTGATTAACAGTTCCACTAAAAATGGTTTAACAGATTAAAATCAAATGAACAGGAATAAAACGAAAAGAACTACTCTACCAACTTGAAGAGAACCGCTCCGGCAATTGACCAACGATTCGCAAGCTTCTCCTTACACAAGACCAGGCAGAGTACCTTGCTAACTTGAAGAGAGTCTGCTCCGATTATCGACACACGATACGTGAGCCTCTCCTTTCACAAGACCAAGCAAGGGAACAATGAACAAAAAGCTCTCTAAGAACGTTCCTCTGACACACAGTGTTCTAAGCTTTCTCAGTTGAAAAACGTTACCTTCTGATTTCTCCAAATCAAATTATATAGCCAAGTACACTGAGTGCCAAAGGTCAGCTCTCAACTGCCATGAATAATCGATTATTGTAAGTGATAATCGATTATTCAAGTCCGTTACAGGTTTTCAAAAATGTGATAATCGATTATATGAAGTGATAATCGATTATTCAAGTATGACTTGTGATAATCGATTATTGCTTAACCATAATCGATTATACTAGTAAAAATTACAATGTTTAACATTTTCCTACTACATTCAAAATCTACAAGTTGCTTTTTTAAATATTTTCCTACTACATCCAAAATCTATAAGTTGCAGCATCATCAAAACACATCTTCAGGTTTTACCAATACTCCTTATTGGTAACAATCTCCCCCTTTTTGATGATGATCAAAAACTCTCTTTTTAAAAGCAACTCAGGTTTACCTGCAACATATATAAACTAATGGACAACCACAGTTAGCAGTACCTGTACAATTAAAAACTATTTTTTTTAATCCTCCCCTTATATTTCTTCTCCCCCTTTTTGATCATAAGCAAAAAGAATAATGTAATAACCTCCCCCTTAATATGAGCTCCCCCTCAAAAATGGAATATATGCAAAAAATAAAAGCTCATTATATTAAGAACAGAAAGGAATTACATGAAATTCATAAAGATTAAGAAACTAAATACCATAAAGAAAATAACATAACAATCAAACTTAGAGGCCTAAAACCTAGAATTCAGGACTAGGAGAACGTTCAGGAGGTGGGATATTAAGATGACCCTCGATGTTAGATAGGCGAACATCAAGATCAAGAAATTGATCAACCATGTACTCATCAACAGATCGCTGCCACTCATAAATCTCCTCAAAGTGAGTCTTTTGTGCAAGACTCATATCCTCCAATTGTTTAGATAACCTTGCAAAATGTTCTTCCATAGAAGTTGAGGAAGAGGAGGGTATGTTGGATGGTCCAGCATCAGACGGAGCAGCAGCACTTACTGGGTCAGCCATATGAGTGTCCATGTCATCATCTTCATCTACATCAGGATGGTCATCATCTTTGTGAATAAGGACTCTGCCTCTAGTAATGAATCCCATTTGACGAAAGGTAGTATCTCCAATTTCTGATCCCACAGCTTCAATATTTTGAACGAGTTCTCCTTCAACAGGTACACCTTTGAATTCTAAAATCCTAGAAAGAAGAAGAGCATAGGGAAATTGATATGAATGGGATTTCTTGGCTTTTACCATTGTGTCAGCAATGAGAGCAGGCCAGTCGATGTGTATGTGATTTAGAATCCCATACAACAGAAGTAAATCCTGCTCAGAGCATTGAGCATGGTTGGTTGCTCTAGGACATAAAATCCAGACAATCAAGTAGTGGATCATCCTTTCTTCAACTTTAAAACCTCCAACCAGTAATTGCCTTCTATGGGTTTGCCGTTCAGGATGACGCAGGAAGGATTGAAAAGTCATCATCCTGTTGAAATCTTCAAGTCCTAAATGGACTTTGACAGCATCATCCCAGATGGGAAGTTGAGCAACATTGGTCCATACGTCATCATCTAAAATGATGCGTACTCCCTTGACCTTAGTAGATATTATCCCATCTCGATAGCGCAAGTTGAAGTAGAAGACTCTTATAAGATCAGGATAAATGCATCCTTTTTGTTCTAACAGATGCGTTAACCCATGCTCAGCAAAAGTGTTTGGAAATTGAAAGCCATAGAAGCGGAAAAAGTCAAGACGAATAAACTTTACCGCCATGATCTTCCTTTCTTGCCAAGAATTAACAAAGTCTGCATGTTTCCCTTGATCTGAAATCCATCCATCTATGTTTGCAAGACGTGGTTGAGAAGAAGAGGAGGCTCCAACTGTTCTGCGACGGTGCCTTCTTGAGTCAGCCATGGAGGAAGAATGGGAAAATGAGATTTTGAGAAGGTGAAGGGAAATGAAGAAGATTTGAGCTCTAGATTTGATTTCAGCAGTATTTGGGTGCAAAGGAGTGTCTAATAATCGATTATGGGGGGCTATTTATAAGAAAAATGGAAAAACTAGCCATTTATGGCCGTTTATAGCCGTTATGGGATGCTCCAACGGCTCTATTTTTGAAACTGTCAGCGCGATAATCGATTATGGCTCGTGATAATCGATTATCAGTTCAATAATTACTGCCCAGAATTGCATAATAATCGATTATGCATAATGATAATCGATTATCTGCTCAAAATTTTCCAGAATTGAATTTTATGCATGAATAATCGATTATAATTTAGTGATAATCGATTATGAAGCGTTAAGTTTACGAAACATGAAAAAATTTGCATAGATTTTGATTCTAAGAAATGTCTAACACTCCTAACTCTCTTCTAAGCTCAAAAAATCTATCTTTAGGTAGAGCCTTGGTAAAGATATCAGCTAATTGATGTAAGGTATCAACATATTCAATTTGACAATCCCCCTTTTGAATATGATCTCTTAAGAAATGGTGCCTAATTTCTATATGCTTAGTTCTTGAATGCATTATGGGGTTCTTGGTCAAATTTATCGCACTAGTATTGTCACATTTTAGAGGAATTTTGTCAAGGAAGATATCAAAGTCTTCCAATTGTTGTTTCATCCACAAAATTTGAGCACAACAGTTTCCAGCTGCAATATATTCAGCTTCGGTGGTAGACAAAGCTACACATGCTTGTTTCTTTGAGTGCCATGACACTAAAGAACATCCCAAGAAATGACAGGTTCCACTAGTACTTTTTCTATCAATTTTACAGCCACCATAATCTGCATCAGAGTATCCTATTAAACTAGGTGAGGCATCAGAGGGATACCAAAGTCCAAATGAAGTAGTTCCCTTAAGATATTTTAGAATTCTCTTAACTGCAGTCAAATGAGATTCTTTAGGATTGGCTTGGTATCTAGCACATACACAAACACTCTGCATAATATCTGGTCTACTAGCAGTTAAGTATAGCAAGGATCCTATCATGCCTCTAAACATGGTTTCATTCACTCCTTTTCCAATTTCATCCTTATCTAAATAACATGAAGTACCCATGGGTGTACTAGCTTCCTTGCAGCTATCCATACCAAATTTCCTAAGAATTTCTCTACAGTATTTAGTTTGGGAGATGAATGTTCCACCATTCATTTGTTTTATCTGTAGTCCTAAGAAAAAGTTTAACTCACCCATCATAGACATCTCAAATTCACCTTGCATTATTTTTGCAAACTCTTCACACAAAGAATCATCAGTTGACCCAAAAATGATATCATCTACATAAACTTGCACGATTAAAATGTGTTTTCCTACTTTCTTAATGAATAAGGTTGAATCAACCTTTCCTCTAGAAAATTCATTTTCAATTAAAAAGGTACTAAGTCTTTCATACCAAGACCTAGGTGCTTGTTTAAGACCATAAAGGGCCTTTTTCAACTTGTAAACATGATCAGGAAATTTAAAATCTTCAAAGCCAGGAGGTTGACTAACATACACTTCTTCTTTTATAAAACCATTTAAGAAAGCACTTTTTACATCCATTTGATACAGTTTAAATTTCATCAAAGATGCATATGCAAGTAATAATCTAATTGCTTCTAACCTGGCTACCGGTGCATACGTTTCATCATAATCTATACCTTCCTCTTGACAGTATCCCTTAGCAACTAGCCTTGCTTTATTCTTTGTAATGTTTCCATCCTCATCCAGCTTGTTCCTAAATACCCATTTTGTTCCTATGACTTGGAATTCTTCTTGTTTTGGAATAAGTTCCCAAACTTCATTCCTTTCAAATTGATTTAACTCTTCTTGCATAGCAATGCACCACTTGTCATCTTGAAGAGCTTCCTTTATATTTTTAGGTTCTACCTGAGACACAAAAGCAACAGTTAGACAAAAGTTATTTAAATTATGTCTAGTAGTTACCCCTTTTGATATATCTCCTATGATGTTGTCCAAAGATAGTCCTCTTGGTTGTTGATAGCTTTTGGAATCAACGACTTGGGGTGTTCTTGAAGCTCCGGAGGATAATTTTCATTTAGATACATCTCCTCAAGGGCTTCTTTTAAGTAATCCTCATCACCTGCAATGGGTCTATTTGACTCAAGAGGATTTACCTCAAGGTCTACAATCTCATCAAAGACAACATGCATTGATTCTTCAATTATCAGTGTTCTTCTATTGAACACTCTATAAGCTTTGCTAGTCAAAGAATATCCTAGAAAAATTGCTTCATCAGATTTTGCATCAAATTTTCCAAGATTATCTTTTCCATTATTTAAGACAAAGCATTTGCATCCAAAAATTTTCAAATGAGATATATTTGGTTTTCTACCATTCAACAGTTCATATGGAGTTAATTTTAGAATTGGCCTAATAAGCATCCTATTTAACACATAACAAGCAGTACTTACTGCATCAGCCCAAAAGTATTTTGGCACATTAGATTCATTCATAAGTGTTCTAGCTAATTCTTCTAATGATCTATTTTTCCTTTCAACAACACCATTCTGTTGGGGAGTTCTAGGTGCAGAAAAATTATGTGCAATGCCAAATTCTTCACAAAATTTTCCAAACGATTCATTTTCAAATTCACCACCATGATCACTTCTCAAAGTTTTGATTTTCAAATCTTTTTCATTTTGAATACGTTTAGCAAAAGTTTTAAATGCTTTGAAAGCTTCACTTTTCAGAGTTAAAAAGAAGGTCCAAGTATATCTAGAGTAATCATCAACAATTACAAGAGCATAGTAGTTTCCACCAAAACTTTTAATTCTAGATGGACCAAACAAGTCCATATGCAAAAGTTCTAAAGGTTTTGATGTTGAAATCATGCTTTTAGATGGAAATGAAGATTTGGTTTGTTTACCCTTTTGACATGCAGAACAAAGTTTATCTTTCTCAAATTTTAGTTTAGGCAAACCAATCACAAGATCCTTAGAGATTAATTTATTTAAGTGTTGCATGTGAATATGTGCAGCTCTTTTGTGCCATAGCCATGGATTTTCTTCTTTAGCAACTAAGCATGTTATACTATGACTAGATTCACTCTCAATATCAATCAAATATATGTTATTATGCCTAACACCTTGCAAAGCAATTTCAGCAGAATTTTTAAAATAAACAGTACATTTGTCACTCTCAAAAGTTACCTTGAAACCTTTGTCGCATAGTTGGCTTATGCTTAGAAGATTATGTTTGAGGCCTTCAACGTATAAGACGTCTTTTATTGTCAAAGTGTTTCCTCCTCCAATGTTTCCAGTACCTATTATTCTGCCTTTATTGTTATCCCCATACGTTACAAATCCTTGCTTCTTCTTCTCAAAAGAGATGAATCTTTTCTTGTCACCAGTCATGTGTCTTGAGCAACCACTGTCAAGATACCACAATGACTTCTTTGACTTAGTAGATTCCTACAAAACAAATTAGCAAGAGTTTTAGGTCCCCAATCTAATTATGGGTCCTTGAGGTTAGTTCATGCAAGTATAAATCATTTTACAACTTTAACCCATGCATATTTACCATTTGGAACACCAAAATGTTTAATGTTGCATTTGTTTGATGTGTGTCCATGCTTCATACAGTAAAAACAACAAGCATTGCTTACTTTGTTTTTAACAAAAGTCCCTTTTTCAACCCAAACTCTATGAGTTCTTCTTACTTTGGACTTATTTATTTGATGCATATTTTTATTTTCAACATTGCTTTTCTTAAGGTTTATCTTAGCATGTGAATTATTCTTGGTTTCCTTTGCAAGTAAGTTTTCAAGTATATCAATATCAAACATATGATTCTTACAAGACAAGCATTCAACAGGTTCAACAGTAGCATTTGCATCAGATAATTTTGTTTCCAAAGAACTAACTTTATTTCTTAAGACAACTTCATCATCAAGCAACTTTTCATAATTCAATTTTAATTCAATGTGCTCTTTCTTAAGTTTTTTATGTGCAGCATCAAGTTTTTCAGATTCAATCAACAATTCACAGAAGGCCTTTTGCATGTCTAATTCACTAGATTCAAAGCTGGAATCACTTACTTGGCTTCCAGTATCTTCTGAGTCAGCCATTAGACAAATATTGGCTTCTTCATCTGAATCACTTGAGCTTGTTGAGCTAGATGCATTGTCTTCCCAAGCTATGTATGCTTTCTTTTTCCTTTGAAATTTTCTTTCCTTCTTGTCTTCACTTTTCTTGCTTTTTGGACATTCAGATTTTGTAAGATGCGGCTGCAGCGGATGGGTTAGCGTGGAACAACAAACCAAGAGGGGTTTCTAATACTAACGTGTGCCTTTTAATTTCTACTCAATTAAACTTACTTAGCAATTAATAATAACAGTTAAATAGAGTAAGGTTGAGAGAAATTTGCACAGATGATTTTATCCTGGTTCGGATCTTACCAATCCTACGTCCAGTCGCTTATCTCAAAACAAGATAAACAGTTTCACTAACACAAAACAATTACAAACTACAATCACAAAGATACAATTTGTAAGAGTTTAGAAAACACCTCTCTTGATACCACAAGAGATGAAACTACACCTCCTTTGAGTCTTCACAAAGGATGAACACCTCCTCCGAATACTTCACGAAGGATGAACACCTCCTTCGAATACTTCACGAAGGATGAACCTCTTCCGAACACCTCCTCAGACACACCAAGGATGAACCGGCTATTTCCTCTGTCACCGTAGCAGCACTTCACCAGCTCCACAGACAAGAGTTTCACAAGCCGAACAAGAACACACAAGTCTCAAGAATTTCTGAGTGTATGAGCACAAGGGAAGAGTTTCTGTGTCTCTGCATTCCTGGTCTTGAGAGGAAATGAGAGTCTATTTATAGACTCATCCAAAAGCTCTTCCATTTTTCGTTTTCAGCCTTTCTGACTGTGTTAATCGATTAGCTACAGTGGTTAATCGATTAACAAACCAACGGATACTTCAACGGCTCTAAAAACGGCTAGTTTTTCAAACGGTCCCTGTGTTAATCGATTAACAGCCCTTGTTAATCGATTAACGTTAATCGATTAACACCCTGTGTTAATCGATTAACACTGCAATGCTGGGCTTCTTCATGGCGCACTGGAACAATCGATTAACACCCTCTGTTAATCGATTAACGTTAATCGATTAACACCCTCTGTTAATCGATTAACACTGCAAAGAATTTGCTGTTGGCTTATTTTTACATCACTTTTGAATGTATACATAAAACTACTAACTATCTAAGTCCTAGATACTAAACCATAATTATTACAAAAGCTTTCCATAGCAATACAAGTCTTCATAACATCTTGAATCTTGATTTCTCTTGACTTGATTTGGACATCATCAAAACTTCATCTTCATCATTTTGCTAACAATCTCCCCCTTTTTGATGATGATCAAAACCTTCTTGATTTAAAGCTTTTGATAATAATCTGTATTTAAAAAACAACTTAAGGAAGAAACAATTGTTAGTGAACTTAGAAATAAGTTTAAGACTTTAAATATTTCTCCCCCTTTTTGATCATTATTAAAAAGTGATGTATAATTGCTCCCCCTAAATTTATTAGAAAATATACTCCCCCTTAATAAAAGCATGTATGCATATTAAGGAAAAACAATATATATTTTATTGACACAGTCAGAAAGGCTGAAAACGAAAAATGGAAGAGCTTTTGGATGAGTCTATAAATAGACTCTCATTTCCTCTCAAGACCAGGAATGCAGAGACACAGAAACTCTTCCCTTTTGAAAAATAAAGTTTTAATTTTTGAAAAAGGGTCATACATCTAACAAATGTAAAATTAAGCATTATGGTGTTCCAAGTGGTAGATATATTTGGGTTGTAAAATGATTTCAAATTTTCAAATTAACCCAAAGGACCCATACAAAATAGTTGGGTACCTATTGTTTAAAATTTAGAATTTCTTTAAAACAATTTTGTTTTAAATATTTGAAAAGAAAAATTAAGAAATTTTTATTTCAAAGAATATGGAACAATCATTTAAAGTCTTAAACTTATTTCTAAGTTCACTAACAATTGTTTCTTCCTTAAGTTGTTTTTTAAATACAGATTATTATCAAAAGCTTTAAATCAAGAAGGTTTTGATCATCATCAAAAAGGGGGAGATTGTTAGCAAAATGATGAAGATGAAGTTTTGATGATGTCCAAATCAAGTCAAGAGAAATCAAGATTCAAGATGTTATGAAGACTTGTATTGCTATGGAAAGCTTTTGTAATAATTATGGTTTAGTATCTAGGACTTAGATAGTTAGTAGTTTTATGTATACATTCAAAAGTGATGTAAAAATAAGCCAACAGCAAATTCTTTGCAGTGTTAATCGATTAACAGAGGGTGTTAATCGATTAACGTTAATCGATTAACAGAGGGTGTTAATCGATTGTTCCAGTGCGCCATGAAGAAGCCCAGCATTGCAGTGTTAATCGATTAACACAGGGTGTTAATCGATTAACGTTAATCGATTAACAAGGGCTGTTAATCGATTAACACAGGGACCGTTTGAAAAACTAGCCGTTTTTAGAGCCGTTGAAGTATCCGTTGGTTTGTTAATCGATTAACCACTGTAGGTAATCGATTAACACAGTCAGAAAGGCTGAAAACGAAAAATGGAAGAGCTTTTGGATGAGTCTATAAATAGACTCTCATTTCCTCTCAAGACCAGGAATGCAGAGACACAGAAACTCTTCCCTTGTGCTCATACACTCAGAAATTCTTGAGACTTGTGTGTTCTTGTTCGGCTTGTGAAACTCTTGTCTGTGGAGCTGGTGAAGTGCTGCTACGGTGACAGAGGAAATAGCCGGTTCATCCTTGGTGTGTCTGAGGAGGTGTTCGGAAGAGGTTCATCCTTCGTGAAGTATTCGAAGGAGGTGTTCATCCTTCGTGAAGTATTCGGAGGAGGTGTTCATCCTTTGTGAAGACTCAAAGGAGGTGTAGTTTCATCTCTTGTGGTATCAAGAGAGGTGTTTTCTAAACTCTTACAAATTGTATCTTTGTGATTGTAGTTTGTAATTGTTTTGTGTTAGTGAAACTGTTTATCTTGTTTTGAGATAAGCGACTGGACGTAGGATTGGTAAGATCCGAACCAGGATAAAATCATCTGTGCAAATTTCTCTCAACCTTACTCTATTTAATTGTTATTATTAATTGCTAAGTAAGTTTAATTGAGTAGAAATTAAAAGGCACACGTTATTATTAAAAACCCCTCTTGGTTTGTTATTCCGCGCTAATCCATCCGCTGCAGCCGCTTCCTGACAGATTTTACGTGCCCTCTTTCTCCACAACCGAAGCACTTTACGTTTGATGGAGATTCTGGACTTTCTTTCCTATCTTTGTGAAACTTGTCCTTTCCCTTTGCTTTCATGAACTTTGCAAATTTCTTTATCATCAAGCTCATGTTTTCTTCATCATCAAAATCATCTTCTTCGATCCTCTTAGAGCTTTTTCCTTTAGATATTTCAGACTTGAAAGCTAGAGTTTTCCTTTTGCCTTGATCCTCTTCAACAGTCAATCTCCTCAGCTCAAGTTCATGCTCACGGAGCTTTCCAAACAAGATTGGCATTGACATCTGAGTAAGATTTTGAGATTCCAAGATGGCAGTCACCTTTGGTTGCCAAGTCCTGTCCAGAGATTTCAGAATTTTCACATTAAGTTCATCAGTATCAAAAGTCTTACCCAACCCTGTTAAATGATTCACAATATGAGTGAATCGTTTTTGAACGTCAGAGATCGTTTCTCCAGGTTGCATTCTAAACATCTCATATTCCTGAATGAGAGTGTTCTTCCTAGCGCGCTTCACGTCCTCTGTTCCTTCATGAGTGACTCTAAGGACTTCCCACATTTCCTGTGTTGTCTTACTAAAATTCTATAAAATTCATCAAGTACAACAGCAGATGAAATTATATTGCGAGCTTTAATATCAAACTGAGCTCGTCTATTTTCTTCAGCATTCCAATTAAAATAAGGTTTTTCAGTCTCTACACTATCAATAGTATTCATAGGAATATAAGGGCCATTTTGTACAGCTTCCCAGATACCTCTATCAACAGACCCCATAAAAATCTCCATTCTCACTTTCCAAAAAGCATAGTTATCACCAGTAAACAATGGAGGTCTGTTAATGGAAGCACCCTCAGCATATACATGGTTTTGATTGTGACCGGCCATTTTCGCAAATTTTGAAAAACTATCAAAGCAAGCTCTGATACCAATTGATGGTATCGGAGGGGGTATTTTTCGAAGAGTATAGCGCAGCGGAATTAAAACTTAGAGAGCAGAAAGCGTGTTCGATCACAATTAAAAATAATTTGGTCCTTTTAGTAAAAATAATTTTCTTTCAGAAAATTAATCAAACAGTTGATATACGTAAAATAATATGAGTGTAGGGAATAGAAAAATCACACAGATATTTTTATCGTGGTTCGATTTAACAAAATCTACGTTCAGTCGTTAATCACTATAAATAGTGATTAACAGTTCCACTAAAAATGGTTTAACAGATTACAATCAAATGAACAGGAATAAAATGAAAAGAACTACTCTACCAACTTGAAGAGAACCGCTCCGGCAATCGACCAACGATTCGCAAGCTTCTCCTTACACAAGACCAGGCAAAGTACCTTGCTAACTTGAAGAGAGTCTGCTCCGACTATCGACACACGATACGCGATCCTCTCCTTTCACAAGGCCAAGCAAGGGAACAATGAACAAAAAGCTCTCTAAGAACGTTCCTCTGACACACAGTGTTTTAAGCTTTCTCAGTTCAAAAACGTTACCTTCTGATTTCTCCAAATCAAATTATATAGCCAAGTACACTGAGTGCCAAAGGTCAGCTCTCAACTGCCATGAATAATCGATTATTTTAAGTGATAATCGATTATTCAAGTCCATTACAGGTTTTCAAAAATGTGATAATCGATTATATGAAGTGATAATCGATTATTCAAGTATGACTTGTGATAATCGATTATTGCTTAACCATAATCGATTATACTAGTAAAAATTACAATGTTTAACATTTTCCTACTACATTCAAAATCTACAAGTTGCTTTTTGAAATATTTTCCTACTACATCCAAAATCTATAAGTTGCAGCATCATCAAAACACATCTTCAGGTTTTACCAATACTCCTTATTGGTAACATCATAGTCCTTACCAATCCAAGTGATACAAGAGTGTTTCGATTTATAACATTTGAGCAATTGCATGAATGTTTTCTTTCTCCATTTGTATCCACTCCTTGGAGTACAAGTATATTGCTTACAAGAACAACATACGGTAAAAAATGAGAGTTTCTGAGAGCAGCTTCAACCATGTGATCTTTTAGAACCTCCACCCAGTTGGTGCAAATGTTATTCTTTATAGCATGCAAGAGGTAGATATCCTCTGTAGTCATTTCATTCTGCATCATTCTTCTAGGTAGGATCACCCAAGCAAGGAGATGTGCAGTAATCATCTCTTCTATTTTAAGACCTTCATGCAAATAAGGACTTTCTCTTGTGTCATTTCCTGAAAATCTAAGCCAACCTCTTTAGATATCCTTTTTATTTAACCAACGATGTGTTTCAGAGTTTGGTAGATGAGAGAAAATGCCTTTGGCGTTTAGATTAATTACTTGTTGCCAAACATCGTTGTCAATGTAAATGTTGACATCTTTTGCCCTTGATTGAATATCACCATTGACAATCTTTAAATTGTGGTAAAATACTCTTATGAGATCAGGATACCAATCACCTTTCATCTGAACCAGTGTTGAGAGTTCTTGTGTTTCAATCCATCCAAGAAACTGAAAGTTTTCTCTCTCAAACAGACTCAACTCTAAGTATTTGGGTGATACAACAATTTTTACACAACTGTCAGCAAATCTCATACGAGTATCATCATCATCTATCCAGCCTTCGGGATTAGCTTCTCTTGCTGATTTCACACCTTTTCCACTGCTTTCTTTCAAAGGTCGAGATGAAGACGCCATTTTGAAATGATCTCTTGTACTCACTGTTTTTCAATTTAGGGTTATGAAGATATGTAGATAGAGTTCTTGTACTGTCAGCACAACTTACACTCAGATATATATAATAAAGCAAACCACACAAGTTCAATTTTGACCCATTTAAATTTTCAAACATAGTAAGCCCATGACAGAGATATATAGTCAATTTCATTAATTTCAAAGTTGACTTCTGTATGACAAAAGGTTTTCACAAAACAGAAACACACATACAGTAATATGTAATCGACTTTGTACTTAATCCAATCGATTAAAAGTCGTAAAAATTGATTTTCAAAGAACAACAATCACAATCAATCATATACATATCATACAAGATGCAATAAGAAAATGATTGTTACCGCTTTTAGATACTCAAGAAATTTGATATAACCATGTTAGTTCATCCTTGAGATTTCCACTGCTACAACATCATTTGCTTTCCTGCAAAACAGTTGAAATTTTTTATGCAGGTACCCATTTGAATTTGGGTCCTTATTTGTTAGCAAATAGATGTTCCTTGGGAATCCACTTATATTTCCCTTTTGGAACTCCAACCTTTCTATAGTAACAGTTTCTAAACGTGTGCCCTATCTTATTACAGTAAAAACATGCATGTGTAACAGGCTTACTGATATCTGCAAATTTCTTTGTATCTATTCTGTTACTCTGACCTTTGTAGTCAATGCCTTGTCTGAATACATCTCTTCTAGAGGCCTTCAGTACAACATCTAAATTGTCCCTTCCCTGTGTGAATTTTGCTAACGTGCAGGTCAAGTAATGAATCTTTTCAACCAATACAGGACAGTTTTGGCATTCTTTTTCAACATGTTTTGACTCAGCATCACTCTTCTTTACAAACTCTAATGCATCAATTAATTTCTTTTCTAGTCTTTCATTCTCCTCAACCAGATTATTGATTCTGTGCTCAAAGTCTCTTCTTTCAGATATAAGTCGATTGACCTTATATTGGAGTCGCACAACCTCTGCAAGAACCTCTTGAAATGCATCATGCAGCATGTCATATTTGACTTCTATAGGTTCATTTTTGAATTCCTCATCACTGTCATAATCATTGATTACAGATCCAACCATGAAGCAGATGTTGGATTCTTCTTCAACATTGCACTCTTCATCACTGTTTTCCCAAGCAATATGTGCACTCTTTTGTTTTCTGCTTTTCTCTTGAACCAATATTATGTTCCCTTTCTGCTTGGCTTTCAGATCTAGACACTTAAGCTTGATATGTTCGTCTTTTCCACATTCATAGCATTGGATTGCAGTGGTTCTGGACTCCTTTCTTCCTCTTGAGAAACCTGCATTGTTAGTGGAAGAACTATAATGTTTCATAAAACGATTGAATTTTCTTACCACCATACTCATCAATTCTTTGTCATGTAGATCAGTCTCTGAGTCAGATTCTGGTTCAGTAGTCTTTGAAGCTTTTCGGCTTGTGGCTTTGAGGGCTTTTGATTTTTTTTCTTCAATTTCTTCTTCGTCCTTCAGCCTTCCAAGTTCTAACTCATGCTCTCTGAGTTTTCCAAACAAGGTTGCCATGTTCATGCTGGTCAGATCTCTTGATTCTGATATAGCAGTAACTTTCGGTTGCCAGCTTCTATTGAGGCTTTTCAAAATTTTAATGTTGATTTCTTCCTTGTCAAATACTTTTCCTAGAGCCATAAGATGGTTGACAATGTGTGTGAATCTTTTTTGGACTTCATAGATTGTCTACCGTGCTTTCATTTTGAATAATTCGTACTCCTGAATGAGTGAATTTTTTCTGGCTCTTTTCACCTCATCTGTTCCTTCATGAGTTACCTCCAAGAATTCCTACATTTCTTTTGTTGTCTTGCATTGTGATATCTTGAAAAATTCATCCATTGTTAGTGCTGAGGCTATGGTCGCCGAAAGCTTCCCTAGAGACGTTTGACCCGCAATGAAGAAAGTGCACACAAAAATAATGAAGCAAGTGTTCTTTCTCCCGCTCTTCAAATATCTTCAGACTCAAATTAACGTCTGTTCCTCTTAACAACAAACGTCTAATGAGTCCCTTCAAATATCTTCGTGCTCAAATTTTTGTGAATTTGAACACCAACAAACGTCTATTATTTCACTAACAGACTTCAAAACGACAATTAATGTTTGTTCTTCTGACCAATAAACGTCAAATGTGTCTCTTAAAATATCTCCGCGCTCAATTTTTTATGAATTTGAACCCCAAAAGACGTTTGTTCTTTGACCAATAGGTTCAAAAAGGTAATTAAAGTCGGTTCCTTTTACCAACAAACGTCTAATGGGTCTCTTAAAATATCTTCGCGCTTAATTTTGTATGAATTTGAACACTAAAAGACGTTTGTTCTCTAACCAACAGATTTCAAAAAGGCAATTAACATTTGTTCCTTTGACCAACAAATGTCTAATGAGTTTCTTAAAATATTTTTGCGCTCAAATTTTTATGATATTGAATACCAATAGACATCTGTTCTTTGACCAACAGACTTCAAAAAGGAAATTAATGTCTATTCCTCACAGATAATGAGTCTCTTAAAATATCTTCGCACTTAATTTTTTATGAATTTAAACACTAAATGATGTATGTTCTTTCACCAATAGACTTTAAAAAGGAAATTAACGTTTGTTCCTCTGACCAACCGACGTCAATCGTGTGATTTTATTTACAATATTGTCACCGGTCATTTTTAACGTTGAGTGTTTGGTTGTCAGACGTTGAGCATTAGACGTTGTACGCCCAATTTGTACTAGTGTTTGTTAGTCGAGTTCATCCTCTAGAGATCTAGTTTTGAGGCTGAGTTCATTCTTTGTATATTAAGACAAAATTGTTTATAAGTTGGACTGAATAAATGTGATCTAAATAAACATAGGTTGGACTAATCCATAATAAAAAAGGCTTAAAGAATTTTATTGAATCACATTCTTTAATATGTCTATTGGATCGGGTGAAAACATTTACTATATAAAAGGTATTAAAAAATTTAAATTTATAAAATAATTAAAGTTTAATTAAAATTACCTTTATTTGCCAATAAAAACACGTAAATAATATGAAAAATAATACTCACATGTTTCAAGGATGCCAAAATCAACATAGATATCTTAATTAAAAAATATAAACCTTTTAAATGATTAATATAAATAAAAATGATTAATAAAAATCAATCTATAATTTAATAAAATTTACTAGAAATATAAAATTTAATTAAGAATTTTTTTTTTACATTTTATTCATCAAAGGTTCTATTAGATAGATATAGAAAGGATTGATTGATTGATGGTACTACTAGAGTATGACAGCAGTAGTCAAAGAGTAGTTTATAGCGAAGTCTGTTATTCTAGTAAGAACTATTGATAGTGCTTTGTGGGGAAACACCTACCAGTACCTATTGCATAATGGAATCTTCTAATATTTGACTAACCAATCAAACGTGTATATAGGACACAAAAACAACGTGCTCGGTCAAACATTCAAACTTTACTAGTTATTATTTATCTTGAGGCAAAGATTGATTTATACAAAACGATAAGTTTTTATTGATTTTTTAAAAAAACATCTGAATGATTAATCTTCATTACTTTGGGATACTTTAATTTTTTATATATTTTTAATTATTAAAATATTAAACAAACTCTTGTATATTATTGTATTGATTTTATCAATACAAGAAAATTAAATAATAATAAACTTTAAAGACAGAAAATATTTAGTAATTATATTCATTAATTTAGATATATTTTATAAATTAAAAATGATTGTTATTTAAAATAAAATTTATTATAAAAAAGAAATTATAAGTTTAATTATTTGTTTTGACTTAAGGTTGTGTTCGTTTAAGAATTATTTATTGTTTAAGGAAATTTGTGCAGAAGGATTTGCAAATTAATTGATGTTCGGTTTAAAGCATTTGGAGCCTACCAAAGACAAAAATATACGGGAATGTAGCTTTTGTGAATCCTGTGATGAGATTTGTAGAGAAATATAATAAAATATAAGTTTTGCCCCTGTACCGTGGCAAAAAAATTCGCGTCAAATCCGTGACCCCGATAGTTAATATTCAAATATATTTATTATCCGTGCAGTTAACGTGTATTTTAATACTCGTTTATAAATAAATTGAGTGTGGATATTATATTATTCGTATATGTGGATACTCGTAAAAAATAAAAACAAAATTAATTTATATTTTATTAAGTTAAATTAATTTATATTTTTTAAGGTTAAAATTAATTAAAATAATTTTTAATTTATATTTACTATAATTTATATTATATTTTATGTATTTTTTGTAATTTTATTTAAATATTTATAGGTATTCGCGAGTATTCACGGGTATCCGCGGGTTTTAAAATATCCGCGGATATTTTTTAAGCAGGTATCCGTGCGGGTCGCAGGTCGGGTAGTCGGTGGATTTTTTTTGTCGGGTCGGGTTGCAAGTAGGCATTATCCGTGCCCGACTCAACCCGTTGTCATCCCTATACAATTAATATAACTTCAATTTATTTTGAGAATATGAAATAATAGTAATAATAATAATAATAAATAATAATAATAATAATAATATAATTTTAAAATTATTTTTGATTTTTTTCTCTTCTTATAACAATTTTTACAATTATATATAATATTGACAATTATCATTTTATTTTACTTTTACTACAAAGGTTATTTTAGTAATCTTTAATTTTTTTTCAATTAAGTCGTTTTTTATCTGTCGGTCGGTCAAATTTTACATTAATTTTCACAAACTTTACTTCTAAATTCACTTTTACTTACCACCAAATCTCTTAAAAAAAGACAATTAATTCACTCTCAAATCTCCACAAATCCATATATTTCATCTTCTCCAAATCTATCATTTGAAGTGAACATGGCCTAAGTGGGATTGGAAAGTTTTAAATTCGTCCCTATTTATATATTATGCTTTGTTGACTCTCAACTTTTATTAAAACACTTCAATCAGGCTTTTTTCGTTAGATTTTCAAAAATGATATTAAAAGAGTAGTAATTTGACAAAGTATAATGGTTATGTCAAAGTTTTCTAAAATCCTCCTACTCTCACATTTCCACATGGCCAACTCTCTCTTCCTTTTATTTCCCCACTATCTACACACATCACTCACTCTTACTGCAAAAAAAAATGAATTACCAACAATCAAACTCTGTCGAAAATGATAAAATCTGTCGATAATGGATTATGGATGTCAATAATTACCAACAACTCCTATCTGTTGGTAATTACCGATGGCCATAAATAGTTGGTAATTACCAAGGACCATAGGTCGTCGGTAATTATCGAAGGATAACGACTGTCGGTAATTATCGAGGATCTATGACCGTTAGTAATTGAAGTATACGAGGTGCATTACCGACAGATAAATTTGTCGGTAAATTCTTTGGTAATGACAAAGACAGGTTCAAGTCCTATTGGTAACATTCCTTACCCACCACAATAGACTTGCCAATAAAACACTCAACACACTCATAATTCTCAGTTCAGACAATGCAATCAATATCATGGAACATGAAACATGAAATAAATATCATTGATAGAAATAGTTATTATATGATTGTATCATTCAAGCCATAGATAAAACAACTAAGTTTTAAAAAGTTCATGAACCCCTAATAGTCATTATAATCATCGGAATCATCTTGTTGTTCTTCTTCTTGCAGAGGTAGTGGTTGGGGAGGTGGTTGTTGTTGGACAAATGGATGCAGTGGGGTGGGTTGCATTGATGGGCATTGTTGCTAGGACGATGATGGGGTGGACTAATTCTGTCCTTGTTGAGGCAACAATGTCATGACCAAATTTTCAAGATTTTCATTAAAGGGTAACTTGTAGATGAGAGAGAGGTAGCAGTTAAGCAACTACAAATTGCAAGAACTCAAGGAAAAAGTCTATTAGAATGGGTAAGCATAGTTGAATGGGTTATGGTAGGTATATAAGTAGGTCAAAATCTCAAGATTTTGAAAAGTACAAAGAACTACAATGTAATCAGGTGTTATATTTGTGAAAGTGGCAATTTCATATTCTACATGTATGTGACTGTGTTTTTATTCTAAACTAATGAACTTTGTACTAGAAATAACAATGAATGGGTTGTACGATAGGTAATTCATTATAAAATTAAAGTCAATTAAAACTGGTTAGAGTTGGTATAGGGGGAGTACTTTAAATGTCAAAAATCCCTATAGGAAGTCTGATTTGTATCTATTATGAGATCATAATGGTGATTGCTTTTACTGTAAAATAATATGTCGAGGTGGTTAATAAAACTAAAAGTTATTATGTTATATATATCAGTGTCTTAATTTTGGTATGGAGTATTTAAATTACTTCACTGGTCTTGATAATGCGTATATCTACTAGTGGATTGGTAACAGGGGTGGGATTAAAAGTATTGCTAATTGTTGCTTTCATACACTAGTTTATATAGGAGTATTTGTTACAATTATTGGGTAATGCTGCTGGAGTTCAAATTTACATATGAATGTGGTCTTTCATTTTAAATATGGAATGCCTTATGTTTTAATGCTGGAGGTTGTAGTTCTGTTCATGATAAACATTTTGGTAAATTTGTTATACTCTATTTAAGTGTTACCACTAGTGCAAAAACAGTGTATAGCGTCACGCATTCAACGTCCAACCACTAAACAACCAACGTTTAAAATGACCGGTGACATTTTTGTAAATAAATGCAATTATTATACGTCATTTAGAATTGTAATTTGACGTCAATTTGTTATAAGACGTCGAATATTGAGAAGTCTGACGTCCTATTGGATAAATTTTGCGAAAATGCTTGGCGCAAAGGTAAAAATGTATTTACGTATGTCGCCGAATGCCCTAAAATTAAATGTCTAAAGGATATAAAAAATCAAATGCCCTAGCGTTAGACGTCAAAAGGTTATGAATTCAATAAAAATTTGAGTGGGAGATTGAAAATTCATTCACTTTTCTTAGCACGCGAGACCCTCTTCTCTGCTCAAATTTTCTGGAACGAAGTTTGATGACCATCACATGTAATATTTCTTTGATTTGATACAAATGCATGTTAATTAACTACTTTAGGTATGGTTTTCTTTTGTTTTGACCGATTATTTTTGTGTTATTGTCCTTCATAGGCGCATTCTGCTTTCTCTCTCACTGGTGACAACACTTTATTCCAACAAACACACCTTTTAAAGGTTAGTTTTTGTTTTCGTTTTCAAGAACTTATTTGGTAAACTTGTTTGTTATTTTTTTTTTGTTGAACTTTTTTGTTGTTGTTGTTTGGTTGAACTTCTTTGTTGTTGTTGTTTGATTGAACTTCTTTGTTGTTTGTTATTGTTGTTTGTTGTTGATACTACACTACATGTTCATAGTTCATGCTTTATAAAATACTAAAAACTAAAATTTGTTGTTTTTCTGTTTTTCAAGTCTCGTGCAGTTGTAAAAAAGGATCACAATTAATTAAAAAAACAAAAAAAAATTGATTGACATCGTATATTGATAGAATTCGACGTTAATTTGCTTTACGTCGAATTTTTTAAATTCAACGTCAATTTAACATCTTTCAATATAACATCGATATCGAATTCGACGTAAAAAGTCGAAAAACACCGACGTTATATGGTATTTTTGTACTAGTGTACAATTTACATGTATGCATGAAACTAATTTTGGGTAGTTCAAACCAATTTGGCTGTTAAATTATTGGTCAATGATACCTAGATAGGACTTGTGTTGGATAACTAGATTAACAATGAAATTAACTTCGGTTTGAATAGAAAATAGAGGGTCAAATCAAAATCTGTTTAAGGTTGTCTACATTATTTGGAAGAATTGATTCAACCAAGGAGTAGACTAGAGTTTGGAGGGACTTATATCTTAAACGTATAATTTCTTAAGGTGAATGTGTGATCTTATTCTAATTCAACCATTTTCTTTATGCTCTTCTACTACTTGGTGTTGTGCCTATTGCTTACCAAGTTGTTGAATAAGATAACAGAAAATAATGAGGGAGACAATTACAAGTTATCGTATGTTTTGGTAGGTGTTTTAGCTTGTACACAAGTAACGAAAAGGATCCATCTCTCAATGATGCATATTCTTCTATATGGAAAGGTTGCTAAAGTGGATACAAGCGCAACAATCATTGATGAACCCAATGGGAAATTGTCCCCAACGTCAGATGATGAATCAATATTTTCTTCACTTCACTTAGGTTATTGTACTTGATTTAATTTGACCAGAAATTCTTATTGTGATTATTAATTGCAAGGGAATTTTTGGAATCATATTTTGGAGACATTAAGGGCTGCCATGTCATCCTAAAACCTCCACATTAGCATTTTAGTTTACAATTAAATTGTGAATTCGTAGTTAGTGAATATTGCACCAGATTTCTATTAGGTTTAATTTTAGGCCCAATTTTGGTCTTTTTGGGAGAGACCCAAAGTGTTGGGGAGATTGGCACTTACCTAGGGTTGAGTGCCCATTCGCTTTTCAACTCTCCTCATTCTACATTTTCACGTTTCGTCTTCTTGGAGAGCTCCCTCTTAGGCTTTCGTTTTGTCTTCTCTTTGTATTGAACTCCTTTAATAATCAATTGCATTCCATTTTGATTTTCGTTTTTCGTTTTTCCCTCTTTTCTTGTTGTTGCACTTGGGTTTTCATTTTGGTAGATGGTTGTTGTTCATCATTCGTTTCCTTTGCTCATTTCGTTTTCCTCTCATGAACTCGTTTTTCCAGTTTTAAATTCGCACTCTATTTAGTGTTTTATGGTTTCGTATTAGGTTCGTTTTTGTGTTGCGTTTTGGTGCTATAATTCGTATTCCAGTTCTGTATTTTGCATTTCTAATGTTGGGTTGTAGTTCTAATTCGTTCATAATGGTAGCTTCATTAGTTTTGGTTGGTCATTAGTGATTGTGCAGCATTTTTCATGAGATTATTGTGCTTCATTGTATTTTGTTCTTGTGTGCCCAGCGTCATGATTGAATTTGTTTTGCCCATTCCAATTAGGACATGCTTAGTGGACTAATTGGGTTTAATTATCGCTTAGTTAATTAAGTTATATGGTTAAGAATCAATTAATTAATGATGCATTGCGTTTGCTTAATTCGCATTTTATGAAAATGGATTGGTCTTTGCTTAGTTGAGTAATTCTATTGGATTAAGGGTGAGAGGAATAGTTAATTATTGTTAATATGTGATTGAAACAAATGCACTTGAACTGGTGGCCAACCTGTTTTGCATCGTTGTTTGAATTTGGTAGCTTTTAGTTCACAAAACTGTCATAAAATACCCCCCACCAAGTGTTCGACTTAATTCCTGAACCATTGTTTGGTCCTTAAGAGACGACCTAGGGGTCATTCTCCTAGCATATACTACATTTAATTGCTCATTAATTTGACTCGGGTACGGCCTCGATCATCGGATAGTGGAAGGGAAAAGGAGTTGGATGACGACTATATGAGTTTGTTCACACTCATCGCAGTGAACAATGACTAGTTCGTAACTTATTTAGCTTTCTAAATGACCCTACTAAGGTACCACTCTCTAAACAAGTTTGTAAATGACCAATATAGCCTTTATATAGGCTGAAGTAAAGACTTAAAACTGGAAAAGTGGCTCTAGTTGTCCGTGTCCTTTCCTAGCTAATTCACTATTCATTAGACCATGATTTAAGCAATGAGATATCAATGACTCATACTATCATAATTCATTCAAAGAAAATGGTTAAGATAACTTATGTCGAATACAAAGTTCACCCTTCATTCACAAACTCATATCAATAATAGATATAGGAAGCCATACCATTCGATCAACATCATCTAGTGTGCATTTTATGAAGACATAATATGCATCTCAACAAAATTTACCAGACAAGGCATAAATATAGGCCAAGGCGGATAATTGGTAACATTATCGTGGCAAAGGTCAATAATGCCAGGGAAATAAAGAATTATTACAATTGCTAACATTGTCACTGAAGTTCCTTTCAAGCAAAGCTCAATACCAAGAAAACAAAAATAAAATAGGGAAGCAACCAAGTAAAAGCAGCGTCCATAACAGTCCAACAAAATCCAAACAACATATATCCCTTTAATTAAAGTCCAGTAATAGTCCAAACATTATCTTAATAAAGAACAATTACAAAGAACCACAAATTAATCAAACCATTGACAAGAACACACTGCTAACACTAACGAAAATCACTTCACGCACCATGACAGTGCCAACAACCAACCTAAACCATGGCAACAGTGAAAAAAACACAAATCAGCGTCCACTAACATTTTTCAATGACAAAACATAAACCGTAGCACCAACCCTTCCAGAAATCTTTCGCCCACCACCTCAGGTCACGAACCTAGCGTCCTCACACCATCAATGGGGCGAACACCACGAACCATGACCAAACCAACCACCTCGACATTGGTTAGGAACAACAAAGTGTAGGAATTAGTATCGCGTAGCGAAATGTTTAAGAGCGCAAAAACATACGCAAAACCAAGAGGAGACGGGTGAATTGGTTCTATAAAAATGTATGAATTTCCCTTTTAGAAATTTCTTTGAACATATTGAATAAGAGATTAAGGGATGAAGAAAATCACATAGAAGATGTTTATACTGGTTTGAATAAAAAGATTCTACCTTCAGATGTTAATCACTATAAAATGAGTGATTAAACTTCCACTAAATTCAGTTTTAGATTACAAGATAAATAGTAAGAAAACACCTTCCTTCAACACACAAAGGAATGATCACCAACTTGAACAACTTGGTAGAGAATTGCTTGCACCGTAAACACAATAACAACAAGTTTCTCCTTCTTCAAGACTTTGATTAAGCTATCACTTAAACACAAGAGTTTCCTTAGAACCTACTCTTAATAGTTTAGGTAACCTTAGAAAGGTTTGCGAGACTTATATTTATACGCCAAGGGTCAGAAAATGAAAAGACAACTCCTAACTACCACATTCTTAGTGATAATCAATTATTGTCGAACCCTTGACAAAAATAACTTTCGGAGATACTCGATTATCCTTAGTGATAATAGATTATTGCTGATATGAAGCCTTTTCTAATTGTACTTATGTCAATCGATTATCTCCATGGTAATCGATTATTTCCGAGAGAAATCAATACAAAAGAATAAGTTACATGACTTCTAAGTGCTTACAATTGAAAGATAAAGCCTAATACAAATGTTTCTGCAAAAGATGCTTTAACAATGTATGTAAATGTTCCTTCAATCTTCAAGTGCATCATCATCAAAATCTTTTCAAAGCATCAACGTTTCTCATTGACAACAATCTCCACCCTTTTTATGATGATAAACAATCATCTTTGTTAAAATCACTTTTGTCTATCCTGGATTATTTTTTTTTCTTAAACAAGACACAAAGATTAATAACTTTAAACAAAAAGGATCTCTAGTAGGAGAGGCTCCCCCTAAATTGAAGATCCCTTTCAACAAAACAATTGATCAAGAAATGTCAAGATAATGTGCAATAAAATGAGAGAGACAAGTGCATTTAGATTTAAGACAATAAGGATACAAAAGATGAAAGTGATGAATCAATATTTCCTACTATTAACTTAGCTTGTTATACTACATTTGATTAGGGAATTGTGCTTAATTGTCCAATATTTCCTCAGTTTTGATATTTAGGCTTAATTTAACCAGTAATTCTTATTTTAATTAATTTGAATTATCTGAGGCTAATTATTTCCATTATTAATTGTAGGGAATTGTTTGGAATATTATTTTTGGACTTCAAGAGGGCAAGAACGTCAACAACCGCTTTCTACATAGGCGTTTTAGATTTAATTCAATTGTAAATTCCTTTATAGTGTATTTTTGGGAAGATTTGGACCATTGAGCTATTTTTGGTAAAAATAGTAAAAGCCCAGTTCGTGGGCTGACCTTGGACTAGAGTTTTAGGACCCAAAGGGGCGAAAACGTCCCTTACTCTCTCATTTTATGATTTCTTGAACTTTTGGACAACAAGGGAGAGCTCCCCTATTGTGGGGTTTTACGTTTTCATTACAATTTTGATGCACTTTCAATTCTAGTAATATAATTTTCATTCTTGAATTTACATTTTGTAATCTTTTAATTTCGATTATGCACATTTAATTTCACTATCACTCTTGCATTGCAATTTCGTTTTAGGTTCTTTCCATTTCGTTTTGATTGCTTTTTTATTTCGTTTCACTTCGTTTGATTGTGTTTTGATTTCGTTTCACTTCGTTTAATTGCGTTTTGATTTCGTTTTACTTCGTTTGATTTCATTTTCAGTTGAACTTCATTTTTTTTAATTTCGTTTTTGCATTGAATCTTGATTCTGCATTGCTTTTGTTTGAATGTTTGAATTTTTGTTTCGTTGTTCCGAGGTCGTAGAATGGTAGCTTCAATCTGTGTGGGTTGGTAATTGGGGATATTGCATTGCTTACTTGAGATTTGTTGAGCTGTGATTGATTCCACTGTCTTACCTCTTACCAATAAGGAGTATTGGTAAATCTTGAAGAAATTTGTTTTGATGATGCTACAAGAAGTTTTAGTTGCAGAAGATATTAGAATTAGTTAAAAGCAATTTGTAGAAATTAAATGTAGTAGGAAATTCTTGTAAACCTTGTAAACTTGCATTTTTAACTACAATAATCGATTATGATTAAGCAATAATCGATTATCACAAGTCATACTTGAATAATCAATTATCATTTCATATAATCGATTATCACATTTTTGAAAACCTATAACGGACTTGAATAATCGATTATCACTTACAATAATCGATTATTCATGGCAGTTGGGAGCTGACCTTTGGCACTCAATGTACTTGGCTATATATTTTGTTTTGGAGAAATTAGAAAGGAACGTTTTTGAACTGAGAAAGCTTAGAACACTGTGTGTCAGAGGAACGTTCTTAGAGAGCTTTTTGTTCATCGTTCCCTTGCTTGGTCTTGTGAAAGGAGAGGCTCGCGTATCGTGTGTGTCGATAGTCGGAGCAGACTCTCTTCAAGTTAGCAAGGTGCTCTGCCTGGTCTTGTGAAAGGAGAAGCTTGTGAATCGTTGGTCGATTGCTGAAGCGGTTCTCTTCAAGTTGGTAGAGTGGTTCTATTCATTTTATTCTTGTTCATTATCTTGTAATCTGTTAAACAATTTTTTTAGTGAAAAAGGTTAATCACTATTTATAGTGATTAACGACTGGACGTAGAATCTTTTGATTCGAACCAGGATAAAAATTCTGTGTTGATCTTCTTATTCCCTACACTCATTTTATTTTACGTATATCAACTGTTTGATTAATTTTCTGAAAGAAAATTATTTTTACTAAAAGGACCAAATTAAGTTTAATTGTGATCGAATACGCTTTCCACTCTCTGAGTGTTAATTCCGCTACGCTATACTCTTCGAAAATTACCCCCTCCGAAACCATCAATTGGTATCAGAGCTTGTTTTGATGGTTTTTCAAAATTTGCGAAAATGGCTGGTCACAATCAAAACCATGTATATGCTGAGGGTGCTTCCATTAACAAACCTCCATTGTTTACTGGTGATAACTATGCTTTTTGGAAAGTTAGAATGGAGATTTTTATGGGGTCTGTTGATAGAGGTATTTGGGAAGCTATACAAAATGGCCCTTATATTCCTATGAATACTGTTGATGGTGTAGAGACTGAAAAACCTTATTTTAATTGGACTGCTGAGGAAAATAGACGAGCCCAATTTGATATTAAGGCTCGAAATATAATTTTATCTGCACTAACCATTGATGATTTTTTCAAAGTATCTGTTTATAAAAGTGCTCAGGAAATGTGGAAATTTTTAAGAGTCACTCATGATGAAGTATTGAATGTGGCTAAGTTGACTTGTTCGAACTCATGCTCTACATCAAATTCCTCAAGCTCAAGCGATTCTAATGAGCAAGAAAATCTATGCTTGATGGCCAATGATAAATTATCTGAAAGCAAAATCTTGAAGGAAAAGAAGGACTATCAAGGTTCTTCTTCAAGTTTCAAATGTTATGGATGTGGTGAAAGAGGCCATCTGAAAGCTGACTGTTCAAGCAACAAAAGAAGTAAAGAAAGAAAAGAAAAGAAACTTCACAAGAAAAAGAAGAATGTCCACATTGCTTGGGTTGATAATGACTCAAGTAGTTCAAGTGATTCTGTTGAAGAAACAAACTTATGTTTGACAGCTAATGTTGATGACACTGCAAGCCAAGTAAGTTGTTCTAATTCTGAATCTAGTGAATTTGATTTGCAAAAAGCTTTTCTTGAATTGCTTGGTGAATCTGAAAGATTGAATGTTGCTCATAAAAATTTGAAAAAGGAATTTAAACAATTGCAAATTAAGTATGATAATGCATTAGATGAGGAAGTCATATTAAGAAACAAAGTTAGTAATCTTGAAACAAAATTGTCTGAATCTAATTCAAATGAAAAACCTGTTGAGTGTTTATCTTGTAAAAGTCACATGTTTGACATTAACATATTGGAAAATTTACTTTCTAAAGAAATCAAGCCTATCTCACATGTTCAAAATGTTTTTAGGAAGAGCAATCTTAGAAATATAAACATGCATCTTCATAAAAAGTCTAAAGTTAAGAGAACTAGTAGAGTTTGGGTTGAGAAAGGGACTTTTGTGAAAAACAAGGTGCATGATGTTTGTTGCTTTTATTGTATGAAAAAGGGGCACTCTTCAAACAAATGTAGAATTAAACATTTTGATGTTCCAAATGGAAAATATGCTTGGATTCCTGTTATAAAGTAAATTGTCTCTAACCTCAAAGGACCCAAATGAGATTATGGGGACCAAAACTCTATTGTTTTTACTTTGCAGGTTAAGTTTTCAAAAGGATAAGAGAGCTCTATGGTATTATGCTCTTTGAAGTGATGCTACAAACCAGGATGTAACTCCATCAAGTGGTATCCAAAAGCCTTCGTTCGAGCACCAAGTAATTGAGTTAAGTGTTTTTTAAACTATGATGTTGCATCTTGTATTTACTTGATCTTCCATTATTTAGTTACTGTTATATTCATTCCTGGTTGAGCAAATGATATGTTCATCACTGTTTCATTCATCCTATGGTGTGTTCTTGTCTGTTTACACATTTTGATCAAGTGAAATTCATCTATTTAAGATATTCATGTGCTGAATTTCATTCATGTCATGTAAAGCCATGTGCATTGTTATTTCAGTGCTTTGTTGATAATTATCTATAGAATTTGTGTTTAACTGGCTTAGTATTCAATTTCATGAGTACTTTGAAGTTACCTTTGGTGTAATCTCTGTCAAGCATCAAAAACTATGAAAAAGTCATTTAAATAAGTTGGCTGACAGATTTTCATTAGCAATTTTTGATGATTAAGATATGTGAAAATTGAATTGTCATTTTTATTTCAAAGTTGGTTCTGTGGAGATTTGTTTTTAAGTTCAAATGCATAATGAATGAGCTATGATAATATACATTGAGAGCCTGGGTGCAGAAAATGAATTTATCAAATTTGCATAATTTTGATGTAAATTATTTTGTTTAAAAAATGTTGAAAGATAGCACCTGAATCAGCTCTTGTGGTTGAATTTTTGCATATGTTGTTTTGATATGCATAGTTGAATATATGAAGTTGAACAAATTGGGATATGAGAGTGCATGAATCACAGTTGGTGTTTGGGAAGTTGAAATTTGTGCTGTCAAAATTAGTTTTTTTTAACTGATTGCGCTAGCTGAAATGCTTTCATGTCAAACCTGTAGCAGCTGTGATCATTTCCATTTAAGCTACTGTTGCATTCATTTTAGTTTATAAATTGGTTGCTTAATCATTGATATCTTAATTGTTTGAAAAGTGGTTGTTGATTTCGTGGGTTAATTGAGTATGCTAAAAACTAAATTTGAATTGCATATTTAAGGGGGTATCTTTACTTTATGAACTTAGAAGAGAGTTAGGAGTGTAAGACATATCTTAGAATCAAAATCTATGCAAATTTTTGCATTTTTCGTAAACTTAACGCTTCATAATCGATTATCACTAAGTTATAATCGATTATTCATCCATCAAATTCAATTCTGGAAAATCTTGAGCAGATAATCGATTATCATTATGCATAATCGATTATCATGCAATTCTGGGCAGTAATTATTGAACTCATAATCGATTATCACGCTGACAGTTTCAAAAATAGAGCCGTTGGAGCATCCCATAACGGCTATAAACGACCATAAACGGCTAGTTTGTCCATTTTTCTTATAAATAGGCCCCCATAATCGATTATTAGACACTCCTTTGCACCCAAATACTGCTGAAATCAAGTCTAGAGCTCAAATCTTCTTTATTTCCCTTTACCTTCTCAAAATCTCATTTTCCCATTCTTCCTCCATGGCTGACTCAAGAAGGCACCGTCGCAGAACAGCTGGAGCCTCCTCTTCTTCTCAACCACGTCTTGCAAACATAGATGGATGGATTTCAGATCAAGGGAAACACGCAGACTTTGTTAATTCTTGGCAAGAAAGGAAAATCATGGCGGTAAAGTTTATTCGTCTTGACTTTTTCCGCTTCTATGGCTTTCAATTTCCAAACACTTTTGCTGAGCAGGGGTTAACGCATCTGTTAGAACAAAAAGGCTGCATTTATCCTGATCTGATAAGAGTCTTCTACTTCAACATGCGCTATCGAGATAGGATAATATCTACTAAGGTCAAGGGAGTACGCATCATTTTAGATGATGACATATGGACCAATGTTGCTCAACTTCCCATCTGGGATAATGCTGTCAAAGTCCACTTAGGACTTGAAGATTTCAACAGGATGATGACTTTTCAATCCTTCCTACGTCATCCTGAACGTCAAACAAATAGAAGGCAATTACTGGTTGGAGGTTTTAAAGTTGAAGAAAGGATGATCCACTACTTGATTGTCTGGATTTTATGTCCTAGAGCAACCAACCATGCTTAATGCTCTGAGCAGGATTTACTTCTATTGTACGGGATTCTAAATCACATACACATCGACTGGCCTGCTCTCATTGCTGACACAATGGTAAAGGCCAAGAAATCCCATTCATATCAACTTCCCTATGCTATTCTTATCTCTAGGATTTTAGAATTCAAAGGTGTACCTGTTGAAGGAGAACTAGTTCAAAATATTGAAGCTATGGGATCAGAAATTGGAGATACAACCTTTCGTCAAATGGGATTCATTACTAGAGGAAGAGTCCTTATTCACAAAGATGATGATCATCCTGATGTAGATGAAGATCATGACATGGACACTCATATGGCTGACCCAATAAGTGCTACTGCTCCGTCTGATGCTGGACCATCCAACATACCCTCCTCTTCCTCAACTTCTATGGAAGAACATTTTGCAAGGTTATCTAAACAATTAGAGGATATGAGTCTTGCACAAAAGACTCACTTTGAGGAGATTTATGAGTGGCAACGATCTGTTGATGCGTACATGGTTGATCAATTTCTTGATCTTGATGTTCGTCTATCTAACATCGAGAATCATCTCAACATTCCACCTCCCGAGAGATCTCCTAGTCCTGAGTTTTAGATATAGGTTCTATGTTAGACTGTTTTGTTGTTTACTTGCCATTTCATCTATGTTATAATTCTGTCTGTTATGTGTCTTCTTATAATGTAATCTTTATTTTCAATAAATAAAATGATCTCTTGCGTATATGCATACTTTGTTTATTTGAGGGGGAGATCATATTTAGGGGGAGATCATATTTAGGAGGAGCCTTTAACATCCGATCTTTTTGCTTCTGATCAAAAAGGGGGAGAAGAATAATACAAGGGGAGAAGTATAAATTATTACAGGTATTACTAACCTTGTTGTTGTTTGTTAGCTTGTATGTTTTGCAGGTAAGCCAAACTTGCTTTTAAAATTGAATTTTTGATCATCATCAAAAAGGGGGAGATTGTTACCAATAAGGAGTATTGGTAAATCTTGAAGAAATTTGTTTTGATGATGCTACAAGAAGTTTTAGTTGCAGAAGATATTAGAATTAGTTAAAAGCAATTTGTAGAAATTAAATGTAGTAGGAAATTCTTGTAAACCTTGTAAACTTGCATTTTTAACTACAATAATCGATTATGATTAAGCAATAATCGATTATCACAAGTCATACTTGAATAATCGATTATCACTTCATATAATCGATTATCACATTTTTGAAAACCTATAACGGACTTGAATAATCGATTATCACTTACAATAATCGATTATTCATGGCAGTTGGGAGCTGACCTTTGGCACTCAATGTACTTGGCTATATATTTTGTTTTGGAGAAATTAGAAAGGAACGTTTTTGAACTGAGAAAGCTTAGAACACTGTGTGTCAGAGGAACGTTCTTAGAGAGCTTTTTGTTCATTGTTCCCTTGCTTGGTCTTGTGAAAGGAGAGGCTCGCGTATCGTGTGTGTCGATAGTCGGAGCAGACTCTCTTCAAGTTAGCAAGGTGCTCTGCCTGGTCTTGTGAAAGGAGAAGCTTGTGAATCGTTGGTCGATTGCTGAAGCGGTTCTCTTCAAGTTGGTAGAGTGGTTCTATTCATTTTATTCTTGTTCATTATCTTGTAATCTGTTAAACAATTTTTTTAGTGAAAAAGGTTAATCACTATTTATAGTGATTAACGACTGGACGTAGAATCTTTTGATTCGAACCAGGATAAAAATTCTGTGTTGATCTTCTTATTCCCTACACTCATTTTATTTTACGTATATCAACTGTTTGATTAATTTTCTGAAAGAAAATTATTTTTACTAAAAGGACCAAATTAAGTTTAATTGTGATCGAATACGCTTTCCACTCTCTGAGTGTTAATTCCGCTGCGCTATACTCTTCGAAAATTACCCCCTCCGAAACCATCAATACCTTGCATTGTATTAAATTGGTTTTGTGCTTGCAATTAGGTACACGCTTAGTTGCCTAATTATTAATCTTTGCTTAGTTGATTAATCTATGGTGTGAAATCAATTGAATAGGTGTGCTCATTTGCTTAGTTGGTTAATTCCTCTTGGATTAGGGGTAAGAACATCGTTTATTTGTTGTTAATCCAGGATAGGAAGCATTACAATTGATCCAATTGCCAACCTGTTGTTAAATCTGTGTTTAAATTGTGTGTTAATTAGTTCATTTTTGTTCACAAAACCATCTTCAAAACTCCTCCAACTACATGTTTGACCTATTGCTTGAACCAAATTTGGTCCTTGAGAGACAACCTTTGAGTCACTTCCTAGTATTATATTGCACTTAATTTCACATTAATTTGATTTTGGTACGGCCTCGATCAGTACAATGCTAAAACAAAACAGACAGTGCAACATTTTAAACAATAAACTTAAGAAAATAACACACATCTTAGATGCCTAGACGATGCCTATCAGGATTAAAGTCATAATGACTCTCAATATTATTCAGTCTAACATCTAAATCATCTAATTGTTTAGTTAATGAGGTATGATGAGACCAAAGTAGCTCAATGAGCTCTTCATGTCGTGTTTGTTGGAGATAACTCATTTGCTCTGTTTGCCTAGATAAATTGGAAATTTGTTCTTCAATTGAGAGAGAGGATGAAGTAACATGTGAAGGAACAACTTCAGATGGATCAACTAGATTAACAAACGTAGTGGAGGAATTGGAGGAGTGGAAAACGCAAATATACGCTGCCCAAGAACGCAAGAAATCGTCGCCCAAGGAAACGAGCAAAATTGCACCAAAACACAGCGAAAACTCATTTTAATCGGTTCAAATGGAAGATAATTCATCAAAGACTAATTTAATCAGAGTAAAAGTAAGTTTAAACGGTCCAAAAGAGAAAAAATGAACCTGAAAATGCAAAGCCACGAGAGAAAACGCGAGGAGGAAGATGAGGAATAATGCGTGTAACTGCCCCAAGTTCGCGCAAAGTGTAATAAAACAACCATAGACGTCGGGCCCCTCCCCCATCAGACGTCTATATATACATCAGACGTCCAACATAGGGGCCCGGACGTCTATGTGTATTTAAAAATTAAATTTGGCGGAGGCTATCCACGTCCAATATATGGGGCCCAGACGTTTATAAAGACATCAGACGTCTGACATAGGGGCCCGAACGTCTAAAGCAAAGGAAGATGACACCTTTTCACCTACCTGTCACGTCTTTAGGCGTCCGACATAGGGGCCTGGATGTCTATATAGACATTATATGTCCGACATAGGGGCTTGGACGTCTACATTGCGAAATAAAATGACTTTTGGTATTCTGGTGCCACCATGAGACGTCGGGGTCTTTCAAGTCTAACGTCTAAGAGTTGTAAAAAATTATTTTCTACCACATTTTGGCGTCTGACTGGGAGGAGTTGATGTTTTCCTGAGTATAGACGTCGGGGACCATCCTCGTCGAACATCTATAACATTAACTTATTTACAGAAGTGCCACCGGTCATTTTTTACGTTGGATATTCGAGGGTCGAACGTCTAAAGGGTGACGTTAAAGGCCTTTTCTGCACTAGTCAGAAGAAGAAGCTCTAGTTCTTCTCCTTATTGGCATTTTTCTGCGAAAGTTAGCATTGAATTTGCAAAGACAGAGGAGTACAAGGAAGAGGGTGCAAGGTTGGTGCAAGAGAATGAGAGAAGAAGAGCTTTCGGGGGCTTAATTTGGTAGAGTGTTGGTGCAAGAGTGGTTTGTAATCGATTATAGGGTGTTATTTATAGAGCAAAACTATCCGTTTTTTAACGTTTCTAACCATTTTTTATCGTTACAACAACTAGGTTTTGAAGTAATTGTGCGTATCGATTATGACTAACAATAATCGATTATTGTTTCAAAAATAATTTCCAGAAATCGCAGATAATCGATTATTGCGTCAAATAATCGATTATTATCGAATGAAAAACCTATATTGCAAAAAATCTTTAGATAATAAATCATTACTTGTGATAATCAATTAAGTTCGACCTAAAACATTTTCTCACCTTGAGATAATATTATGACCTTGAGATAATCGATAATTATGCGTTGATTTTTGAAAAATGCAATTTTTGACCAAATTTCAATTCTAATACATATCTAACACTCCTAAATCTCTCTTAAGTTCGTAAAATCTATCCTTAAGGAATGCTTTGGTGAATATATTTGATAATTGATGCATTGAGTCTATATATTTAATGATGCAATCACCTTTTTGAATATGATATCTTAGAAAGTGGTGTTTAATTTCAATATGCTTAGTTCTAGAGTGCATTATGGGGTTCTTAATCAAATTAATGGCACTTGTATTGTCACATTTTAAGGAATATGGTTAAGGAAGATATCAAAATCTTCAAGTTGTTGTTTCGTCTCACTAGTGCAGAATTGATCTTTAACGTCACCCCATAGACGTCCGTCCACGAAAACTCCAATTAGATCTAAAGGATTTGAACACAACAATTCCCAGCAACAATATATTATGCTTCAGTGGTAGACAAGGCTACACATGCTTGTTTCTTTGAGTGTCAAGAAACTAAAGAAAAACCTAGAAACTGGAAAGTTCCACTAGTGCTCTTTCTATCAATTTTACATCCCCCATAATCAGCATCAGAATATCCTATTAGAGTTAGGGTTGCATTTGAAGGGAACCATAATCTAAAAGAAGTATTGCCTTTAAGGTATTTCAGTATTCTCTTAACCACTACAAGGTGGGATTCTTTGGGATTGACTTGATATCTAGCACAAACACATACACTTTGCATTATGTCTGGTCTACTAGCTGTAAGGTAGAGTAAGGATCCTATCATGCCTTTAAACATGGTTTGATCAACCTCTACCCTAGACTAATCTTTATCTAAGTAGCAAGAGGTAGGAGTGTTAGCTTCTTTAGCGATATCCATCCCAAATTTCTTAAGAATTTCTCTACAGTATTTAATTTGAGAAATGAACGTTCCCTCATCCATTTGCTTAATTTGCAATCCTAAAAAAAATGTTAACTCACCCATCATAGAAATTTCAAATTCACCTTTTAGTATACTAGCAAATTCACATAAGGAATTATTAGTTGACCCAAATATTATATCATCAACATAAACCTGAACAAGCAAAATATGACTTCCTACTTTCTTTATAAACAAGGTTAACTCAACCTTTCCTCTAGAGAAGTCATTATCAATCAAAAATATATTCAGTCTTTCATACCAAGACCTAGGTGCTTGTTTAAGGTCATCATACAAAGCTTTCTTCAGTTTATAGACATGATTAAGAAATTTAAAATCTTCATATCCAGGGGGTTGTTCAACATATATTTCTTCTTTAATAAAACCATTTAAGAAAGAAGTTTTAACATCCATTTGATACAATTTAAATTTCATCAAAGATGCATAAGCAAGTAATAATCTAATAGCTTCTAACCTTATTATCAGTGCATAAGTTTCATCATTATCAATACCTTCTTCTTGGCAATATTCTTTAGCTACAAGTGTTGCTTTGCTCTTAGTGATATGACCATCCTCATCTAACTTGTTTCTGAAGACCCACTTTGTTCCAATTACCTGATAACTTTCTTCTCTAGGAATGAGTTCCCAAACATCATTCATTTTAAATTCATTTAGCTCTTCTTGCATAGCTATACACCATTTATCATCTTGAAGAGCCTCACCAATGTTTTTGGGTTCTATATGTGAAATAAAGGCAACAGTCATACAAAAATTATTTAAATTATGTCTAGTAGTTACCCCTTTTGAGATGTCTTCAATTATGTTGTCCATAGAAAGGCCTTGTAGTTGTTGATAGCCTCTAGGATCATCTTCTTATTGTACATGGGGAATTTCAGAAGGGGTATTCTCATTTATGTACATCTCTTCAAGGGTTTCCCTTAGATAATCTTCATCACCTGCAAGTGGCTTATTTGACTCAAGAGGGTTCTCCTCAAGGTCCACTATCTCATAAAAAACAACATGCACAAATTCTTCAATAATCAAGGTTCTCCTATTCAATACTCTATATGCTTTACTAGTAAGATAGTATCCTAAGAAAATAGCTTGTTCAGAATTATCATCAAATTGTCTGAAGTTATCTTTTCCATTATTCAAGACAAAGCATTTACATTAAAAAAAAATCAAATGAGATACATTAGGCTTTCTAACTTTAAACAACTCATAAGGAGGTAACTTTAAAATTGGCCTAATGAGCATTCTATTAGAACATAACAATCAGTACTAACTGCATCAGCCCAAAAATATTTAGGAACATTTGACTCATTCAAAAGAGTTCTAGCTCACTCTTCTAATGATCTACTTTTCCTTTCAACAAGCCCATTTTGTTGGGGAGTTCTAGGAGCAGAAAAATTATGAGTTATACCATAATCATCATAAAACTTTTCAAAAGACTCATTTTAAAACTCACTACCATGATCACTTCTCTAAACTTTAATTTTCAGATCTTTTTCATTTTTGACTCTTTTTGTAAAGGTTTTGCACGATTCTTGTAAATGCATACACACACTTGGTTATAAATAAGAAAGGCAATTATTTGTTTTGATGAATGAATTGAAGTTGCCAAATAGCCAACCCTAATGCACAATAATAAATCTCTCATGAACCTTTTTTAGTCTTATTTTTTTGGTTTTAATCCTTGAGCTTGTAAAGAAACCAATCTTGTCCCACATCCCAGAAGAAGATAATAAGTAATAAATTTGACTAGAACAAAGATATGAGATGATATTAAGTTTGGGGAAATAAAGATGATTGAAAGAGTAAGGAGTAAATTATTTAGGAATCTTTAAGTCTAATGATTTAACATCTCTTAAAATCTCTCAAAAAAATGAAAAAAAAAATGAGAAAAGCAAAGAAAACATAAAAAAGTAAAAAGGTTACATGAAAGAAAAAAAAGTTGATTTATAAAATGAATGTGAGGGATTATTTTGTATATGGAGATAGATGATGTTTATGAAGGATTTAGGCACATATTTGTTCTTCTCTTCTTAAGTGGTTTCTTTGAATCCCTGAAAAATCATAATTCTTCTATTCAAGTCAAGTTACAACCTTTGAAAGACCTTTTGATCTAAATCAATGTGTGAATTGTGTAAATGAGATGATATGAAACTGACAAAGTAGTTTTATGACATGATATTTATGAGTTTGTCATCGATAAACATATATGTAAAGTGAAACACAAACTTTGTGTGAGCTTTAATGATGCAATTCTTTGGTTGTCAGCTCTCATTCTAAGTTTAAGGTTATGATTTGATAAAAGCACTATGCCATACCATCATGACTTTTGAAAATATAAGTGAATTATTCCCCTATACTCTTCATTAATAACTCAAAATTATACATGATTATCAGAGTTAATCCACCAAAACATGTATAGACTTCCAAACATTCCCTTACATGAAAGAATTCATAATACTTAAGTAGACTTCCCTTCTAACATGCAAATGTAACAAAAATGATCCCTCCAATCTCCATCAAACAAGTAGTCATCATCATTTCACCACTAACCCAAGAATTTAAATCACACAACAACAACATGATCATAAACAAGGTTGAGATAGTTCCTCTTACCTATCATCACTAAAAATTATTCAAATTATACAGAGACATACAGAGGTAACAAAAAATGATTGCTCCCCTTACCTTATTTTCTACAAACAACTTCTTTCCTAGTTTGGCTCTTGCTTCTTTTTTTTCCTTCTACACAGCTTCTCTACTAACTCACCCTCACATGTAAAGAAAATATTCCAACGCCAAAAAAGTTGCACCACTAAAACTCACGTTCCCTATATAATTTGTTTTCATGTTGAATATACTAATTATCAACCCTAAATATGTTACATTCACTCTTAAAATTTTCTCATAATTCACCTTAATTAGTTTTTATTTCCTATGCTTGTGACTAGATACAATGAATTTGTTCCCATGTATTCACCTTCCACAAAAAATGCAGAAACACTAAAAACCCTAATATATTTTTGCTTAGGCTAGGGTTCAAACTCATCACCCCCAAGTTCCATATCAAAACTCCAAACAAAATAGACTATTAAATTGATGTTATCATTCAAATACACAAAAAACAATATAAACAACATCACACACCAATATGTCCAAAAATATAATAACAAAAAGAAATAAATCAAATCTAATGCACACAAAAAGAACCGAACACATGACCGACTATGATACACTTTACTTTCATATAACTTATAATTTATTATTTTAACTAATGGTATCCATGCCTATACCACCCTTCTAGAAATTTATTTTTCCTAGATCTTACAAAGCATATCACTTCTTATAGCAAAAAGCTTTGACATGACTTCTATAGAAAAGAAATAAAGTGTTAGATACTAATTATGTAAAAGACACCACAAAGACAACCACATGCCTTACCCTCAAAGTAAGCAACATGATCCTTGGCAAAAGGGATAGTAACCATCTCCTGATTGAGTAGGCGAGGAAGTTGGGTATACACGGTGGACGAGGCCTTCAACTTAAAATACCTAGTCTTGAAACTTTTGAAGGATTGGGTATACATAGTGAACAGAGAACTATACTAAGCACTGCTTAAGGACACCCAACTAACCTTGACATCATTTTTCAACTGGAAAATATACATAGAGGGATGACGAGTAGGGGTAAGACCAAGACTTTTACACAAACCTGGAATGCTTACATAAAGGCCCAATTGTTCGGGGTGAAGCTGACTTGGAGCTACATAAAACATTGAAAGAAGACCGCTCTTAGAGTAGGCCAAAGGAAAAGAAATATCAAAATATTTGGATAAATCTCATACACAAAGACATAATTTCCCTCTCTCTCTTTGGGCCTCATGAAAATGCTATCCTCAAGGGAGTCGAGTTGAGCAATCAACTTGTTTAGGCAAACATTGAAGGTAGCCACGAACTTGGCCACCTTCTTGACAAAAATGAAATCTAATGCATAAAACACCACTTACCTTACCCTAAAGTTTAAGTTGCACGACCTTCTTCCCCTTGGCCACCTTCTTTTTGTTTTTTAAGAGTCACTATGGTCACCCCAAAGGAAGAAACCACCGGGCCACAATAGCGAGGGGTTATAATGAGGAAACCCCATCACCAGAAATAGAAGAAGAGTCAATAGAATAGCCCTCACCCAAAGGGGTGATCTCCTTGTCTAACAAAGAGTGACGACTATCATAATCAAAAGAAGAAGAATAAGACATATATAAAACAAACACAACACATAAAGAGCGAAGAGCTCAAACAAAAAAGACGAATTGAAATTGAGAAGAAAGTTGAGTAGGGAAGTATGAGCACAATGATAGGACAAGAAGTAAAACACAGAGAAGAGAAATGTGAAGTTATAAGGAGGGAGAATTTGAAACGCCAAAATGACACACCCATGCATCGTTTCCCTCCAAAGACGAGCACGACCTTTGACACTTCATCTCCTGTGTTCGAACACTCAGATGATGACACGTTAGCAGCATTTTTAAGATCATTTAATGGAATAGAGGTTTCGTAACCCAAGGCAATAATTACAACGCTTCAAACAGCTTACTCAGCAAACCCCTCATGATACTTTACAGAAATCGAAAAAATGACTAGTGTCACATAAGTTAACCGCTTAGAGGTTGACCTTAAAGACAAGACGACCATAAATCAACATTGAGTCGAACGTGATCAAAAAGCCAATTTGCAAATAGTCAATCCATTTGCAAGCTTGAAGCCGACTACATCTCGACCAAAAAGCCAGTTATAGTCACAATAAATTTGTTCTACCTACCAATTAAACTTTCGAGCATGGGGGCTTGTGTAACTACTTGGCCTGACAAACACACTAACGAACATTACCCAACAAGACTCATTCAGTATTATTGATTTAAAGTGGCTAAATAATATTAGCAGAGGTATTTGTTGCTCTAATTACCGAATAGTAATAAAATATATAATAAAATCTCGATAATTTAATTATATGATATATTGATGTCATAAATATCCTTTTATACTATATTTGAATATAATAATAGTTAAATAATATATTACTAGTGTTATTATCATGCTAATTTATTGCATATGGTTAATAATGATTAATATGGTAAAACAATATATTATTAGTGTTTTTATTATTGGTTGTTATTCTTTAGTAATCTTGATTTTGTAACATATTTCATTGGGTCTAGAAATTTTATAAATACATCTGATATTTTCCAAGGAAGTACAATAACATTTGTCATACTTACTCACATACTTATAAATAATTTATAGGTAAATTGTCTCACTTTGTCATAGTCATCAATAACATTCAAGCCATCAAGATGATCAGAATTATTTTTTAGATAACTTTTTTAAACACCATGCTTCTGATTCCACTGAAACATTTGTATAATAGATAAAATATAAATCTCATTAAATAGTAATGTAAAGTTGCATTGAAATATTTTTAAAAGTGTACTATCTAATCTTTTTCTTTGATTTACCAATTATTTTGTTCTTTGATTTACCAACTATTTTTTTCTTGGAGAGCGAAAGGGTAGATTGGTCACTTAATAATTATTGTATTCCTACCAAGAGTCAAAAGAAGAAAACAAGTGAAAAAAAAACCAAACACTGAGAAAAGGAAAGGAAAAAATGTGCATAAAAATTATTGTTTTCTAAAGAATTTCTTTAGTTTATATCATTACATGCTTTTTCGTTGTGAAAATATTTAGTGGAATGATAACAACTTAGTTGAACAAAAATGTTGGATACAAACAAAGTCCCACGTCGGATAAAATAATAGATGAACCTGAGTTTATATACACATAACATGCCTCCATTGATAAGAGGCCTTTTGGAGTGGTACCAAAAGCAAATCCGTGAGGGTTTGGCCCAAAGCGGACAATATCTTATCACTGTGGAGATATCTATGTGTATATGTGTGTGTTGTACCTCCCAACAAATGGTATCAGAGCTTTATGCTCTGAGTACCGAGAGAGATAAATTAGGAGAGAGTCAAACACCGTGAGAGAGAAAGTGAGTGCTTGATTTTTTTTTTTTTGTGAGAAAGATGACAAAGGTATTCAATGGGATGAGTGTGCCACAATTGTCGGAAAATACCAATTACGACAATTGGTCTTTGTAGATGAAGGTTCTTCTTAGATCCCAAGATGTATGGGACATAGTGGAGGATGGGTACAATGAACCTGCAGATGATGAGCATCAGATAGAGAACTAGATTGCTGCATTGAAAAAGACACGAGTGAAAGACAAATCGGCTTTGTAGTTTCTGTATAATGCAATGGATGAATCTGGATTCCAGAAAATAGCTAATGCAAAGTCAGCAAAAGAAGCATGGGAAATTCTGAAGGTGGCATACAAAGGAGATACTCGCGTGATGCATGTTCGAGTACAAGCTCTCAGAAGAGAGTTTGAACATATGGAGATGGATGAAAATGAGGGAGTTGCCGATTTTATAGCTCGAGTGCAAAAGATGGCCAACCAACTCAGAATGAATGGAGAAGAGGTTCCTCCTGATCGGGTTGCGGAAAAGATCTTGAGAAATTTGACGGATGATTTTGAAAGTATCGTGGTCACTATTGAACAGACAAAGGATTTGTCAACTCTCATTGTGGAGGAGTTAGCTGGGTCATTAAAAGCCCACGAATTGAGGAAGAAAAAGAAAAAGAGGGAACCCAACAATCAATTACTACAGCTACAGTTTGACTCGAATAAATCTCGGATTACTCAAAGCCAAGGTCCTGGTAGCAGAGGACGAGGTGGATGTGGCCGAGGTAATGATAATGAATTGGCATGACCAAGGACAAGGAAAAGGTCGAGGAGATCAGTCAAGAGTGGAGTGTTTTAAGTGTGGCAAGTACGACCACTATGCAAACGAGTGTAGGTCAACAAAGTGCTACAACTGTGCCAAGTTTGGTCATATTGCAAAGTATTGCAAGACCGAGACAAAGGGGGAGATGAATCTCGTTACTAAAGATGCAGAAGAAGATGTAGAAGAACTATTGTAACATCCCATAATCTCACACTCGATATTTAATAGATTTTATAAATATTGTAACATTTCTACGTTCGGTCACACGGTAATATATATAATTCACACTTGATAATTCATAGTTGATATATTGTAGCATTACACCACCACTCATAATGAATATAAAGAACTTCATACAAAATACCTATGTGTGTCTGTGTGTGTGTGTGTGTATATATATATATATATATATATATATATATATATATGTTTTAAACTCAGATTTCAACTAAAAACTCATAAATACAACTCGAACACTTCTAATTTATTCTTCTATCTCTTCCTTCATTGGCACTGAATCGAACGATATTCCTTCATCTGCTACCGTATAACAAATTATACGATCATCGCACAAACACAAACACAAACAAGTAGGGTGAGCTAACATTACACAAATCATTTGTAAAACATGCATAATTACACTGATACATTTAACAAACATCATATAATAATTATGTGATACACCCACATACTATCATACAACAATCGCACCATAGACACTCATCTCATCATACCACAATCCCTAATAGACACTTGTCCCACAATATTCAATAGACACTCATCCCACAACACCCAATAGACACTCATCCGGATGATACGTTGATGAGCAGTCACGGGAGGTTATGCACTTGTGATGACTTCTACTTATTCTTACAAATACACTTACAAAATATTTTATACCATCCACAAGGTTAGTCCTCAACACTATGTCCAAAACCGGCACATAGACCAGGACCTCCTGTCCCTCTCACCACATAATTCATCCTTCTTTACTTGAGATTGGATGATTATTAGAGTATCAGGATAACCTCCAACAGCAGGACCCTCAACATCAACATATACACTAACACCATATCATTACAGAATCTCTCCATGAGACTCATATCATGCTCATATTCCTCAACTCATATTATACCATTACAAAATCTCCCCATAATACTCATATCATGTTCAGATGCATAATTTCATATCAACATCATAAAATACATTCATCACAGAAATCAAACAAGATAAATATATTACAAACAAATTAACAATAATAAAATATTACTATAAATGGTCATCGGAGAAGAATCAAATGTTTGACAATCATTAAAATAATCTTAATATATAAAAATTCTTGGGGAAACAAGAAGCTGAATTTGGCAGAGTCGGTTAGACAACTTCTCATCCTTCCAGGAAGATGCAATAAAAATTAAATAGAATAGTAAAAGTTCTGGGGAAAAAAGAAGTTGAATCTGGCAGAGCCGGTTAGACAACTTCTCGTCCTTCCAAAAAGATGCAATGAAAATAGAAAAAAAAATAAAAGTTCTGGGGAAACAAGAAGTTGAATCTGGAAGAGCCGGTTAGACAACTTTTCATCCTTCCAAAAATACAATATAAATAAATAAGAAAAATAATAAAAGGTATGGGGAATACAAGAAGTTGAATCTGGCAGAGCCGGTTAGACAACTAAATGTTCTGAGTAATAATAACGTACAATTAGTATAGCAGAATCAGTATCACGTTTTACAACTATCAAACTTGGATCTCGGCACATAAGCATGTTTTCATTCGAAATTCAAGATCATACAAATAAAATACTCCATATTCAAGATTTAATTTCAGACAAAAGCAAAATATTGCATATTCAAGACTCAAGATAATACAAAACGAAATATTCAAGGTTAGCTCCCCTTACCTCTATTCCAGACTTAATCTCCTGCTTAGAAGTTGTTCCCCGAAAACTTCCAGAATTTCCCCTTTGCAACTAGAATTTCCTCCAACTCTCTTCTCTCAAAATTTTTCTCAATTTTGGGTGCAAGTTTCAGCCTTCCTCATGCTTGCTATTTATACGCTAAGATTTGGCACTATTTAGGATTTTTTTTTAAATAATATTTTATTATAAATAGTATTTAAATCCCATTACAGAAAGTTGTTCCCCCTTAACTCCACTTCTGAAAGTAGTTTTGTCATTTTATTTATTTATTTATTATTTTTTTAATATTTTATTAAAAATACTATTTTAGAAAAAAATAATATTTTGACTTCACCACCAAAAGTGTCTTGCTCACCATTCCACTTCTGAAAGGTTCTTTGTCATTTTACAATCATATTATTATTTTTTTTATTTTATATATAAATATATATATATATATATATATATATATTTAATTTATTATTATTATTATTATTTTTAATGGACTTTACAGCTATTGCTGGCAAATAGCTCGGATACAGTGGACATGGAGAATTCGGTCTCAATAGTGGATGAAGTAATCTCGGTAAAAGGTGCGACAAATGTGGAAAAGGAACTCAAACAAAAAGATGAAGAGATTCAGCAGATAGGGAGGCTTCTGGATGAAGCTAATGAAATTATGAATAGACAGAGGGTTGAGCTTGAGGAGTTGAAGAAGACGGCTCTTGAAAAGGAAGAGAAAGCATCTAGCGTTATTGAGCTAGATAAAAATAGGGAAGAAGATGAAGAAGAGATGAAGGATGATGAGATTTCTACCAACTCGGTATGGTGTCTAGATACTGGTGCAAGCAATCATATGTGTGGAAACGAGAACTTTTTTTATGAACTCACTAAGGTGGAGGTCAAATTTGTGTCTTTTGGAGATGACTCCAAGGTGGCCGTGAAAGGGCATGGAATAATTTGGCATATTCAGATTAATGGACGAGTTGGAGAGATTAGGGATGTTTATTATGTTCCAGAGTTGAAGAGCAATATTTTAAGCATGGGTCAGATAATTGAAAAAGGTAATTCAATTTTTATGAAAAATCAGGTATTGTATTTAAAGGATAAGCATGGTCGTCTAACAATCCAGGTAAAAGCAAAGAAGAACTGGTTGTATGAATTGGAGCTGAAAATCTTGGAGAGAAGATGCAAACCCGGAGTAGGATAATGCACATGGAAAGTCGAACGGAGGAAGGAAGAATTTAAGTTTACTGGGGAGTTTGTTGGGATAAACTTAAATTTTAGGGTTTTATTAATAATTTTGTTTAAATCTTATTTTATTAGTTTTTGGGTATAGTAATATTTAGTTTGATTTGATAGAGATAAAATAGGGACACGTAGTTATGATTTTCGGTTTATCTAGGTACAATATTATTTTATGATAGATTAAGTAGATTTTATTTTTAAGATAGTTGATATTTTATTTTTATTCCTCGTAATATTGTAAGTGATATGGCTATCTAAAGCCCTTCAATTATAATGAATAATAAGACTCAATTTCAGGAAAATATTTGAGTGTGTGTATCGTGAGATTTTCCCAATAGTGGTATCAAAGTCATAGTCCTTTGTTTGAGGGAAGGATGTTGGATACAAACAAAGTCTCACATCAGATAAAAGAAGAGTTGGACATGGATTTATATACACATAGATACCTTTATTGATAAGAGGCATTTTGGAGTGGTACCAAAAGCAAATCCGTGAGGATTTGGTCCAAAGCGGATAATATCTTATCAGTGTAGAGATATTTATGTGTATATGTGTGTGTTGTATCTCCCAACACAAAAAATCATGTCAATTTAATAGAAAAAAATTTTTGAGAAGTATTGATTTTGCTTTTCTGCTGAATTTATTTGTAATAACGTTTGTTTGAATAAAAAATTTAAATCATAGAAACAAAAACCAGGGTAGGGTAGGTTAGGGTTCTGTTTGCTTAATTTAAAAGACACGTATATGCATTAGTAAAAGATTAAGATTTGTGTTCTGAAATAACATCATTGGTTTGACTGGTAGACCATACTCAATCAGTAGTACCGTTATTGTATATGGAATCATTTCGCGCATGAAATTTGCAGAAAAGCTATTATATCCAAATAGAATACTCCACTTTCTTATCTTCATTTACATGAAAAGTTGACGCTTCTAGTTAATTGATAGATTAACACCATAAAGAAATAATTTATTTGATTTGTTTTAGGAACTTCTTAATTTATGTGAATTTTAAAGTTACTTTAATCTCATAAAATTATTACTTTATAAGATGAAATATAGTCTTTAGAATTTTCAGAATGTATTTTCTCGATTTTATAATTGTCTATTCTTTCTACAGAATAATGCTAACATGACTGAAACTTGTAACATAGCTTTTATTCTTGAAAAAAATATATGAATACTCTTTTGAATTTAACAGTCTTGTATTTAATACTGGTAATATTTTGTGATAGTACTCTTTAGTTTCTTTTTTCTGAATTATATTTTCTCTAAAATATTTACCTTCAATTTTTTAACTCAATTTTATTTTAGCTTCTTTGAATTCTTTTATGGATATTTCAGGACTCGATATGAAATAAGAGAGATTTTTTGAATTAATTAATAAAAGAGATATGACATTATTTCTAACGCAAATCCTTAAAGTATGTAAGTTATATATATATATATATATATATATATATATATATATATATTGGTCACTTCATTATTATTTTTATTTAAAATGAAACTTTTAGTTGTACACTAGAAAAAAAATAAAACATCATCATAAGAAAACGAACATTTAGAACTAACTTTCAGCTAATACCAACAAGTAAACATCGATGCTAATTATTAAATAACATTAACTTTGTATCACATCTACAACATACTCTAAAACCATAAATGCTAATTCGATTATCATTGAATTTTGAAGTCGATTCTAGTAGTGTCGACTGAGAAGATTAGTAAAAAATGGAAAAAGAAAAATTATAAATAAAAAAAAATTGTCATTAAAATAAATAAAATAAGTATCAATTGATATTAACTTAAATAAATATAAATAAATAAGGTTATTGTAAATTATATCCATATTAATCTTATATATTTGTAGTGTTAAATTAATAGATGCTAGTAAGACATTAGCATAATATCTTTCCCTATCAAAAAATTAAAAAATGTTAAAAAACTTATTTTAGTCAACATTAACATAAAAAATTATTTATTAAAATAAATTGAAATTAATAATAGGATTAAAAATACTCTTTGAGCATTAGGTGAACACTGTTATTTAAAACTTACATTATTCAAAAATAATTTTACATTGTTTATTTAAAAAATATAATATCATATTAAAATTTGATAAATCAGGTCTAATTATATGCAATGTAACCAACTTTAATGTTCTCTTATAATACAATACACCATGCATATGTAATGTGACAGCACTTGATTGAGTGCATCCAATCAAAAGTTATAGTCATATATTAACTATTACTAGTTTGGACTACTACACGTGCGCTGTGATTGACCAAAGTCAGCTATGTTTTATAGACATGAGATCAATTTCTGATCCAATCAATGTGTTGGATATTGCGGCTCTCGTGATCCTTATTAGACCATATTCAATGTCTTGTCTGGCTGCCACAAATCTTAGCCAACTTTCTCTTTCTCAAAAACAATTATGACGATTTTCACTGACGTCAGCCCTAATGATTTGAACTATATATATATATATATATATATATATATATATATATATATATATATATATATATATATATATATATATAATATTGTTAAAATATGAAGTTCGCTCATTGATATGCATAATTAATAGTTAAATAATCTCATAATGTTAGTCAATCATATGATTGGTGCAAAATAAAAATCATGTTAGTCATTATAAAATTGGTACAAAATAAATATTATAAGGAAATCTTAAAAATGTTTTTTGAACTATTATTATCAAACTATTTCTTTCTTTATTTTTAAAAATAAAAGACAATACTTTTAAAAACTAGACCCGAAATAAAAAGCCCCTTGGAAGAGAGTTAATTTTGTTTATTTCCTTAACAGTTTGTATTTTTAAATAATGCAATGACTTATTAATGTTGTAAACAATAAAATATTTGCAAATCATATTTAAAATCAATATATTAACAAAGTTTTCTTAAGGGAAAAACGTGTTTATTTCCTGAAATAGAATAACAATACAAATAAAAGTAAACAATATCGTTGTTATTTTTTTTTTTTGTATTTTAAAATATTTTTTTATTTCGTCGTAAGATTTCCTTTAGATATCACTTTTAAATAAAATTCAGTACTTTATGTTTATGAATTCTTCATTACGTGAATATATTTATTGAGTATAGTTTAGAGCATCTATTAAATTAGTTATTGGCCTTACTAAAATGGAAAATAATTTTCCTGTTTACAAAAGTAATATTGAATAATAATATTTAAAATTTAAGATATTTGTTAAGAGAATTAAATTTAAGATTAAAGTAATTCTAAATCACCAGTTAGATAGATAAAAGAATTAAGATAAGAACAATACTTGGAATTTATGAAAAACAATGCAACTTTTTTCAAATCATAAAACAAAGAAATATATGTACATAGTTGTTTGATTATCTTCCTAAGAGGTTATTACTTTATAATTTTTTCCTTTCTTTTTCATTTTGTTTGATAAAATGTTTTGTGTGATGAGATATGATTGTTGAATTTTGAAATTTAAACCTATTTGGCATGTGATACATCATAGTGATTTTTATTAGAGTAAGAATATTGAGAAATAAAATACACGAAAACAAAAATTCTTTTTATATACTTTTATAAATTGTATATAATAAAATATTTGGAAATCATATTCAAAATTAACGATATATTAGTCAAATGGGTTTGTATGTACTAAATTATATTAAGAAAAAATCAATTAAAAAATATATTTTTACTTTTCCATGATTATTTAATGCTGCTTGTTTTAGAAAAAAGATTAGTTATGCTATTATTTCCTAGTAAAGAATGTTTAATTAAAAATTTTAAAAACATATTTTAATTTCGAAATACTAAATTTAAAAGATTAAAATGATGTTTTTAAGGATTTAACGTGTGCTTAAAATCTGGAATTTAACGTGTGCTTAAAATTTGGGATTTACGATTTCAGGTTAATTAAAACTATATTTAGTCTTTTAAATTTAGTGTTTAGGAACTATAATAATATATATTTTTTATTTTTAAGTACTATTTAAAAAAACATTTGAGAGACTAAACTTATAATTGTCTCAAATTTTACGACAAAATTAGATTACCTTTTTTTTCTTAAAAGCCTTCTTTATTTTTACAAAGTTATCTATTTAAAATTTTTATTTAATTATTTAGTTTAAAAATCCTTATTTTAAGTTTATAAAATCGTCTAATAATTGTTTTTCCGTAAATATGGGTTAAATAATTGATGGTGGGGACCACAAAGGTGTCAACATATGGATATATAGTAGCCTGTGTCTGTGTGTGGGAATGGTGAGTGCATTATTTGGAAACGGAACTTTCTAATTTTTGACTAATTTGTCTCTATCTCTTTAATATCTGGAAAGGTTCTATAGTTTAGAATTTTTTATAAACAGACAAAATGACATAATTGTACTCCATTCATCACAATCACTCTTTCATTCTTATTTTTTTCTATATTATTCATGGATTGAATTTTAAAAACATATAATTATTGTATAATTAAAATTCAAAAATAAACAAGTATTTTGAAAGTATAAATTATATTCTACCATTATGGAAAATGTCATATGACAAATACAAGATTATTCTTAGTGATCTTTCTTATAAAAATATTATGATTTACAAGGGTATCATAAAATTCAGGATTAAGGAATATGCTTATGATAACCTAAGTCTATACATATGTAAATGTTTTCGGTATAATAATATTTTTGTTACAAATTCTATTCATTTACTTGATATAGAATATAAGCGAACTAAAGAGACATTTATTTATACTTAATACATACGACCATTAATTTGTTAACATACCCTTGTGTATATATAATTTACAATAAAATATTATATTTTTATTATTATATTACTTGAATTAGTAATAACATAAAGTTCTGAAAATGTCGTTAATGAATATGTGAGATCCTAGAAAAGTATATAAATATGATTAAACATTTCAAGTAAAATAGTTCGTTGATTATAATTTAAAGATTTATTTTATTTTACGAGATTTTTTAAAATTAATCATTGAAGATTAATAATTTGAGCTTGTTTCTTTGGGTTTGGAAAAAAATAGTAAACATGAAATGTTTCTTGGGTTTTTATTAGTAACGATACTCAGAATTAAATATATTTTTGGGACTATGCTCTTTTGAGAACTAGTAAGATAAATATTGAGTTATTGAGAATTAAATGTAAGTATTAAATCATCAAGAGTTAGACCATCTTAGATTACTTGAAGTAGTAATTGCATAAAAATCTGAAAATGTCTGTGAGTGAAACTATGAGATCCTAGAAAAATATATAAATATGATTAAAATATTTTAAGTAAAAGATAAAAACGATATGTTGATTAAAATATTGGTTTAAAGATTTATTTTATTCTAAGAGATTTTCTAAAATTAAATATTGAAGAATAATAATTTGAGCTTGGTTTTTTTCGAGGAAAAAAGTAGTAAACATGAAATAAAGCCTTATTAGTGTCTAGGGTTTTTATTAGTGGCAAAACTTTGAAATAAAATATATTTTTGAGACGATGCTGTTTGAGAGTCTGTAGGATAAATATTGAGTTTTTGAGAATTAAATGCAAGTATGAAAAAAATCAAAAGTTAGAACATCCTATATAACTTGAACTACTAATGACATAAAAATCTGAAAATGTCGTGAGTGAATCGTGAGATCCTAAAATATGTATATAAATATGATTAAATATTTCAAGTACAAGATAAAACGGTTTGTTGATTATAATTTAAAAAATTATTTTATTCTAAGAGATTTTCTAAAAGATAAATATTGAAGATTAATAATTTGAGCTTGTTTGTTTGAGCTTGGAAAAAAAGTAGTAAATATAGAGTTTTTTAGAATAAAATATGTTTTTGGGACGGTGCTACTTGAGAGTCTAAGGTAAATATTGAGTTTTTCAGAATTAAATGTAAGTGTATTATATACCGATCAGAATTGATTGTCATTAAGTAGGTACTAATAGATCAGATTGTTTTACGCTCTACAAATATATGACATTAATGATTAATTATTGGGTTTGATTACCTAAAAGATATTGCACTAATAGTTAATCAATGAACGTGGCTGTCACAAGCCTTATAAGTAGACAACTGATGTTCAGGTACAATGATCATTTTCTATCCTAATAAAATATAGACCTCTTTATGAAACATATCTGACTTGAGCGTCGGAGTGTCTTTTGCAGGTCAACAATCCATTGGAGTGGATCGCATTCTCGGGGAGGATTGAAGATCAAAAGAGAGCAGAGCAAAGAAGGACGACCGACCCTCGGACCAATTCAACCGAAACAGTAAGTATGAAATTATCAAGAGATAGAATGTCATAGATAACTTGAGTAAAAAAATAAAAAAATGAACAGAACTATTTTATTAATGTAAAATTGTATACTAAAGAAAATGTATGAGAGTCTATTTATAATTGTACTATACATACCCGTCCGGCAAGAACATAAGAGAAACAATCGGGTAAGAATGCAATGATAACATATCGGTCGTATAGACGAGAGGGCATCGGCCACATATATATGTGGAAGAACATTAATGGGCAATTAATGTGAGTAATTATCATATCGTAGACATATATATTACATTTATGAATGATTAGCACTATATGTTAATTGAGATACACTGAATATATGACGTTAAGGTAATTAACGAGTTATGTTGCATAAAAATATACTGCATTAATGGGCTGGACGGACAACTAGAAAGCCTATAAATACAAAGTGAATGATGAGGTAAGAGAACTTGATTCAAGAATTACATTAAGACCTGCTTGAGGCGTATATCTGACTTGAGCGTTAGAGTGTTTTCTGCAGGTCCATCCACACTTGTTACTAAGGAGCGGACGATCGACAGATTGAGTAAAGGAATGAAGGATTGCGCAGTGTGACTGGAGGAAGAGCGGACTAGGAGAAAGTTGAGCCTCGAACCCTTTTCAACTGAAACATTTTGGCGCCCACCGTAGGGCTCGAGGAAAGCAGGAGAAGCCCAATTGAGACCACAATTGCGGAGTAACTTCAGGAGATGCAGAGGCAGATGCAGGAGTTGAGGACGGAGGTAGCAGCTTTGAGGGCAAAGCAGGGTGAAGGCCAGAGGGAAGTGTCGATCCAGCAGTCAGTGATGCCAACAGAAGAAGAGCAAAGATAGTAGAGAACGCCCGAACGGTTCAGGTGGAAAACAGGGGGGGAGGCAAACAGTGTTGCGGCAAGACCAAAGACTGTTAACCGAACGACCCTGGCAGCCACCCTCGATCTTGTTGTACGCCCCGATCGGGCCGAAGGGCTACATCCTTTTACGACCGCTCTTATGAGGGCTGCCATGCCTGAGAACAAAGTGCTCCCTGCAATGGAAAAGTACAACGGAACGACCGATCCAGAAAAACTTTTGCGATCCTTAGTAGATGCTATGGTCGTTTACTCACCAGATGACTTGGTCTGGTGTCGGGTTTTTTCTCTGTCCCTGAAGGGAGAAGCCCTGGATTGGTTCCACTCCTTGGAACCTAGAACAATAGACGAATTTGACACCTTGCGAGATTTGTTCAGCCAACAGTATGCTTATAGCAAGGCATAGGGACTAACTTATTTAGCCCTTGTGAAGAGAAGCCAGGGGAAGGACGAAACATTGAAGGATTTCATGGACCATTTTAATCGAACAGTGCGCCAGGTGAAGGATGTGGGGACAAAGTTTATTCTGAGAAGCTTAACAACAACATTGAAACCAGGCCCCTTTGCTGATAGCCTTTATGCTGAGCCTCCGCAAATGTTGATAGAGTTGCAGAACAAGTCAACAAAATTCATACGCATTGAAGAAATGCGCGCTTTTCAAAAACAACAGCAAGAAAATTTTGTAGGAGGAGAAAATACGGATGCCAAACAATCGTTCCGCAACAACGATAAGACAGGAGGTTCCCGTTCAAAAGACTTTCCCCGAACGCCTAAATTTGATCATTACACATCTGTTAATCCACCCAGGGCAAAAATCCTTGAGGAAGCCCTTAGTGCTGAACTTGGTTTGGTCGGAAAGCTTCATTCACCAAAAAATGCTAATGGAGGGAAGGATTGCCAGTACCATCAAAACTTGGGACATACTACTGAAGAGTGTGTAACACTCAAAGATAAGATCGAATAATTTATTCATGCGGGTCATCTTCGTAAGTACATGAAGGAGGAACGACCCCAGATAAAAAGCCCATCAAGAAGGTCTCCCTAGAGAAGTACCGAACGATTGTATAGGAAAGAGGAACAAAGACATAGGCGAAGTCGTAGCCGCAGTCGTAGCCTTGACTGCTCGGTTCGGGAATTTATCATCTAGAAAATAATATAACAAAAAGTCTTTCCTAATGCTTGGAATGTGACTCATCTCAAGTTTACTTTAGTTGAATTTTGATGTCATATTTTGTTTTGATTTAATTCTTTTGACAAGACTTACGTGCTTACACTTTTGGTATAAATAAAGCTAGACAAATTTCGTTCTATCACATGTTGCGTAGTACGCTCTTCGAGAACCCTTGGTCCTAAACCGAGCGATAAGTAACGTTCTTCGTGAACCCTCACTCTCATCCACAAAACCCAAGGAACGCTCTCCGAGAACCCCTGGTCCTAAACCGAGCGGTGAGGAATGTTCTCCATGAACTCTCACTCTCGTCCATAAAACCTAGGGAACTCTCTCCAAGAACCCCTGATCCTAAACCGAGCGGTGAGGAACGTTCTCCATAAATTGTCACTCTCGTCCATAAAATCCAGGGGACGCTCTCCGAAAACCCCTTGTCCTAAAACGAGCGGTGAGGAACGTTCTCCATAAATTGTCACTCTCGTCCATAAAACCCAGGGGACGCTCTCCGAAAACCCCTGGTCCTAAAACGAGCGGTGAGGAACGTTCTCCGTGAACCCTCACTCTCGTCCACAAAAACCAGGGAACGCCCTCTGAGAACCTCTGGTCCTAAACCGAGCGGTTACAAGCCACTGAAACACAAATAACTCGTCTGAGACACATGTTAAGGTGGCCTCTTAAGTTATAGAAAGAATCCCCTATCAGTAGCCTCTCGACCTAGGTGAATCCTAGGAAAAGAACTCTCAGCCTTTGCGTAACTAGGAAAGTTCTGGAGAAAGAACTTTAGGTGGACGCTTAAGAAATGATTGGGTCAAGGGAACCGATGCGCCGTCGGAAAGAGGTTCTTCTCGCCATTCCAAATTCATTTGGCATGAACAAAACCCTTTGCAACTCTTTTTAGTCGCTTGGGCTTGGGGGCCTTATGTACTATACAGGACCCGTCCGACAAGGAACAAAAGAGAAACAATCAGGTAAGGACGCAAGGACAACAGATCGGTCGTCTGGACGAAAGGGCGAATTGGCCACATAGTTATGTAGAAGAGCATTAATGGACAATTAATGTGAGTAATTACCATATCGTAGGCATATATATTACATTTATGAATGATTATCAGTATATGTTAATTGAGATACACTGAATATATGACGTTAAGGTAATTAACGAGTTATGTTGCATAAAAATATACTGCATTAATAGACATTTAATGGGTTGGACAATTATAAAGCCTATAAATACAAAGTGAATGATGAGGTAAGAGGACCCGATTCAAGAATTACATTAAGACCTATTTGAGGCGTATATCTGACTTGAGCGTCGGAGTATTTTCTACAAGTTCATCCACACTTGTTACTAAGGAACGGACGATCGACGAATTGAGTAGAGAAACGGAGGATTGCAAAGTGTGACTGAAGGAAGAGCGGACTAGGAGAAAGTTGAGCCTCAAACCGTTTTCAACCGAAACAATAATATACCTGTCTTTATTAATACTTAAGAAAAAAATATTTGGACAGAATTTTGTTTGACAAGAGTAACATATTCTAAACCTAATGAAAAAAAATAACATGTACGATGTATCAAAATATTGTAAAAATCCATATTATCCTATAATTGTGAGAATACTTACAAAATCTTACAACTGTCAAATATAAAAAGTTATACGTTGTAAAGAACATCAGAATAAAAGCAACTATCAACTATATTATTCTAACCACCCCTCAAAAGCTTAATGGGAAGATTTTTCAAGGGAAAAATTCTTCACATTTAGTTTTCTATGAAGAAGAGAAAAACGGGTAGAGGAGAGGGATTTAGTTAAAACATCAACCCACTGATCAAGAGCTGGTATGTGAGAAGTAGACAACTGTTCAGCCATAATTTTCTCCCCGTACGAAGAACACATCAATCTCCATATGTTTAGAATCTCCATATGTTTAGTGCCATTGTGAAAAACAGCATTATGTATTATCACAGAACAACTTGGGTGTAGTAAAAGAAACATTTAGTTCTGTAAGAAGTTTAGAAATGTCAATTCAGCAGAAGTCTGAGCCAAACTTTTATACTCAGCTTCTGTGCTAGAACGGGCAATAACTTGTTGCTTGTGTCGATCATAGCTGCACCAGAAATTAAATTTGAACCCAAGAACATAGCTGCACCAGATGTAGAGTGTCGATCATCAACATTGGAGGCCTAATCAACATCACATTGTCAGAGAAACTGGACTGGGCAGCGGAGTTGATTGGAAATGAAGACCATAATATAGCTTGCCTTTAGGTATCTAAAAATCCGTTTAACGACATCCCAATGAGAATCTAAAGGATTCTCCATAAACTGATAGACTTTGTTAACTGCAAAACTAATCTCCGGTCGAGTAAGAGTAGCATATTGTAGAGCTCCAACAATAGACCTGTAAAGAGTAGGGTTGAAGAATATATCAGCACCATGTTTAGAAAGTTTACAGTTGGACACCATTGGATGAGAAATAGGATGAGCTTCTGCCATGTTAGTTCTGTGAAGTAAGTCACGAATATACTTAGTTTTTTTCATGAGAAGTGAGATGATTAACATCTGTTGGGTCTATAAAAGAGAAGGTTAATCGGAGATACACAAACACCAATAAAATAAGAACCAAATCATATAAGAAATTGATACGGGACTTAGGCTCACATCTAGATTTTCAATAAAGACAAAAAAAATAGTCTAACTCATCAAGCTGTTTGAGAGAATAAGTGGCATGAAACTTGGTAGTAACATTCTGAATCAAACTAAGAGAGGTTCCAATGATAATAATATCTTCAACATAGACCAAAAGATATATATCATCAGATCCATGCTGATAAATGAACAGAGAAATATCACAACTGCGGCTAGTAGAAAAACCCAGTTGATGAAGAGTAGTCTGCATACGAGTAAAACCACTGTCTTGGGGCTTGCTTTAGCCTTTCAAATCTTGGTGGTTGATGCATGTACACAGTTTCATCCAAAAACCCATTTAGGAAGGCATTATTAATATCAAGTTGAAAGAATTGCCACATATGAGAAACTGAAACTATTAGGATAATGCGTATAGTGTCTGGCTTAATCACCGGAGAAAATGTTTCATGGAAATCAAAACCATGAACTTGATGAAACCCTTTAGCTACGAGGCGAGCATTATACTTATTTATAGAGCCATCAACATTTTCTTAGACTCTAAACACCCATTTAAATCCAACTACTTTTCTGCCAACAGGTAAGGAAATCAAATCCCAGGTTTTCTGATTTATTAAAGCCTCATTCTATTGTTGCATTTCAGCTTCCAATTCACATCATTAAGAGCTTGTTTTACAGACTTAGGTTCAGAATGAGATAGCAACAGAGAAGGATGAACTTTGTGTTGATGAAGAGCGGTTTTGGACCTAGTTTGCATGGGATGAACATTCACACAAGGTGTAGGAACAGAATCTGAACCCCTATCTATAACAGGAGATGAGAAACTGGAGGGATTAAATTCAGCCTCTGAAATTGGAGAAGAAATATCTAAACTGGAAGTAGATGGAGAGACAGGAGAGGTATGCGCATGTTGTATCGCAGTGCTGGAAATAGAATGTGCAGGTGCAGTTTACAAAGATTGTGACAAGTTGGGCTGTAACGTGAACTATTGGTTAACATGTCTAATAGAATTGGGAAACAAATCAGAATAAGGAAATGGAAGCTCATCAAATATCCTTAGAAATAAAGATGCGCCACTGGAAGCTAAACATTTGGTTTTTGCACGAATGTAGGCAAAAATGACCAATTAATTACCGAAGTAGGCAAAAATTGACCAAAAGTGAAGTCGTGGGGGTAAAACCGACTTCAAAAGAAGAAGTCGTGCCCCCCCTGCACGACTTCACACTGTTCATAACAACAGTGTTGAAGTCGTGTACCCCAAAAACGACTTCTGGGTCATGTAATCGATTACAATGAACCTGGTAATCGATTATAGAGTGTTGAAATGGAGAGGCTGAAGATTTTGAAATTTGTAGACAGAAAACGCACTGGTAATCGATTACGGCATGTGAGTAATCGATTACCAGGTTGGTTGTGAAGCAAGAAGCACTCGGGTAATCGATTACAGAGTTTGTGTAATCGATTACCAGTGTGTATTTGTTTGGTTTCTGAAAATGATTTTGTATTTGACATATGTTATGTATTGGTTATGTTATAGGAAAAGAGAAAATAAATATATGTAGGAAATATTGCAAGGTAATATATCAGTAATGGATTTGATTACAATTTGGTAAGATTAAGAAATAACTATTGGCGAAAAGGACAATTTTCCCTATGATGACCTTCGTTGCGGCAGTAAGAGCATTTTTTTGGCTTATCTGGATTGGATTGATCCATTTCATTATGAAGCCTATTTGTAGATGGTCTTCCGGATGCTTTGCCTCGCATTTTAGGATCTGGTTTGAAGTTTGGACCTGTATACAGAGACCAATAGTCTTCATTTTGGATTGGGTGAAATTGTACTTCGTATGCCTTGAAAATGTTGTTAAGACTGTATACTGGATCGATTACTTGGGTTAGTGGGATATGTGAAAATGCACAAACAGCAATGACATGATGACATGGGAGACGAGTAGCCTGGAAGTGTCCACAATCACACCACCATTCATTTAGGCTGACCTTGTAGGAAAGTGGAACAGGGCGGTAGTGGTGAGGTGTTGAAATTTCTTGAACATCAAATTCAGAATTTTCACGATTGTAGCGATGAACAGGACAATATGCGGATTGTTGTTGATTTTTCCTAAAGATGTCAGCGATTTGTTCAGGATATTGGTGTCCTGCTTGTAGCATAGAGTTCGCCTTTAATCCGCGTTCAACAAACCATGATTGTGTCCTCTCAAATGTTGTTCTGATGAGAGCACATATTGGCAATGAACGTGCTCCCTTTAAAATGGAGTTGGTGCACTCAGCAAGATTAGTCGTCATATGTCCATATCTTCTCCCTCCATCAAAAGCCTGAGACCATTTTTGTAATGGAATTTTATCTATCCATTGAACTTGTTGTGGGTATTGGTTTCTCAATGCAGCAAGTTTTGCCGTGACAGTTGGTTGCTTGACCTCGTAAGCTGTAATAAGGTAATAAAAAAAATAAATTAAAGAATAATAATGTTAAAAAAATTATAAAAGTATAAGTGTCAGAAGAATTTTTGTATGAGTACCTAAATTGATGAATTGTTTTTTTAGGTCGTGATTTTTGAATTTGCTGTTGAAGTTGGATGCTAGATGACGTATGCAATAAACAGAGTTCAAACCATCTTGTTCCCAACCAACTTCATCTGATCTTAAGGCAGATAGTATACCCTTTCCTCTGTCAGTGATGATGCAAATATTTTGTTAATGACAAAGATGTTCTCGAAGTAGTTGAAAAAACCATATCAAGGCCTCCTTTGTCTCACCTTCTACAATGGCAAAGGTGAGTGGGAAAATATTTCTATTGCCATCTTGACCAATGGCGGTTAGCAAAGTTCCATGATATTTACCCGTGAGAAATGTGCCATCAACTTGGATAATGGGTTTACAGTATTTGAATCCTTCTATGCAAGGACCGAAAGACCAGAAAACTCTTTCCATAATATAACAATTATCGTCGGTTTCTCCATCAATATTCACAGGAGAACCAGTGCATTGTAAAATTGTACCTGTGTTTGCTTCCTTGACGGCATGCAACCACCTCGGCATGTGGTTATAAGAGTCCTCCCAGTCTCCAAACTCCATAGCAAGAGCCTTCTGTTTAGCGATCCAAGTTTTTCTGTACGACACAGAATATTCGAATCGACCCTTAATATCTGCAATCAAACTCTTGACAGGAATGGATGGGTTTGTCCGGATTGAATTGGATATGATCGTGGCAATGTGAGTACTATCAAGATTTGTATGATCTTGAGATAGTATTGTTGAGAAACACAAATGTTGTCCGTCTATATTTTTGATTTCCCAATATTTATGGACTTTGCTATAAGCTGCCCTCAGACGCCATTGACAACCGTTGTGATATTCCAGACAACGAATAACATAAATGTTGGGTTTGGACTCAACGACGGTGTATTTGTAACCGTTTGTAATGTGATAATGTTTGATTGCAAGAATAGTTTCCTCCTTTGACTGGAACTGCATACCTTGATTCATCTCTGGAATTACTTGTGCAGATAATTGTGTTATGTGGCCTTCATCGTTGTTGTCATCTTCGAGTATGTTGTCTAATTCATCATCCGTGCTGAAGTATGGACATAGACTTTGATGTAATTAGAAGGTACCAATAGTATTAGATTTATTGGTTTCGTATAAAGTGATATGAATATGGCTATGAATAGAGAGCACTGTCATTTTTATAGTTCCCCTGAACTAGTGATTCATAAAATAGTTTGTAAATAATTTAAATTATAATAATAAAATAGTTTATAAATTAATTAAATTAAAAATACATATAGATAAAGGATGTTTGGAAAAAAAAATTAAAAAGGGAATTTTTGAAAAAAAAAAAACAAAAAAGGGAAATTGTGGGGGGAGCACGACTTCAATAGGTGAAGTCGTGCACCCCCTACACGACTTCAATTGTTGAAGTCGTGTAGGGGGTACACGACTTCACCTATTGAAGTCGTGCTCCCTCCCCCCACAACTTCCCTTTTTGTTTTTTTTTTTAAAAATCCTATTCCCATGACTTTTACAATTTGAAAAATCATTTGTACACTGTATTAAATTTATTAAATTGCTTCTATTATTTTTCCAATTCATAAAAATGTATTATAGGAATTTAATAATATTCATTAGAAATATGTAAATTAAATTTATGGATGCATTGGGCTACGGGACAAGAGATGGTACACATGCATGCTTCACATTTTCCTCTGACCACCAATAATGGTATTGAACTATGCTTACCAAATTTCCTATTCATCTTCCTATTCATTTGCATGCCTACATTTACATTTGCTGACCTTCATTTACTTTTTCACATGGCTCTCTTATTTTTTGCAGGTTGAAGAATCTCTGAGGGGCACTGATTGTCTATTATATCAATTGTCATTTCCATGTGCTTTCTCCCGTGACTTTCAAGATTGATGGGAATCAATTCTTCTACTTAAATTGGTAGAGGGTGCATTTCATTTCTCCCAACGTCCTCTGAGTTCCAATACCCAAAACCCTTAAGCAAGGTCTTTGCTTCCATATCCCTCTAGTATACCCACTTCAAATCTGAGTTCCAATACGAAAAAGACTTCTTCTTTGTCATTGCTTGAATAACCCACTTTCACCCACAAAATTTAATATGGCTTCTGCCCGTCAACTTCCCGTTCATATGTTCCTTCTACGTCTACAAGATAAACACATCGTCAATTCTATTTGGGAAGGCAATGAACGAGTCATTTGCCCTCGAAGACATGCAATTTGGTTAGCAAAGCATGTCCACGAAATTGATGAAAGAATAAAGAATATTTTACATGGAGCAGGTTTTATCCATATATTGCAAGCTTCAAGTCTGGAGATAAATCACAACCTTGTTACTGCCTTGGTTGAAAGGTGGAGAGTGGAGACTCATACTTTCCACTTCCCTCATGGTGAAAGTACGATTACATTGGAAGATGTTGCATTACAACTGGGGCTTACTATTGAAGGACAGGTGGTGACTGGCATCAGTAGTGGTCCCCTAACAGTATTTTGTCATCAACTACTAGGAGACGTTCCACCTGAGAATTGTGTAAGGGGAAACAAAATCAAGTTGTCATGGCTGAATAACACTTTCCGCCAATTGCCTCAGGATGCAACGGAACAGGTTATTGAACAATACGCTAGAGTGTATATGTTGATAATAATTGGCAGTGTGATGATGCCAGATACATCTGCAAGCATGGTGCATTTGATGTATCTTCCCCTATTGGTCGACCTGCAGAACGTTTCACAGTATAGCTGGGGATCAACCACGCTCTCCTGCTTGTATCGTGCCCTTGATCACGGGACTAGGGCTGACCAAGACAATATCAGAGGGTGCATGATCTTGTTACAGTGCTGGGCATGGGAAAGAATAACATGTCTTTCACCAGAATTACTTGAAGTCACAGAACACGAGATTTCTTCTGGTGCAGTTTTTCCACTTGTGAAAAGATGGTGTCGCACAGCACAGTCAATATTCCACGACACTACAACTGTCAAACAATTTCGCCAGAAAATAGACGACGTATCACCTAGACAGGTATATTTTAAATACATAACAAATATTGTGTTATAAAATTTGTGTACAATTGATGGCTTAATTACTATACCCTAAACCAAAAACTTCATATCATGCAGTTCCTATGGACACCGTATAGACGTGCTGAAATTTCACATCTCATTCAAGTACAAGTGCCACCGACATGTCGGGCAGTTGTGACACTTATATGTTTCTCTGTGGTAGAATACCAACAATCAGACCGGGTCATGCGACAATTTGGTTTTAGACAAAATGTTCCCCATCCACCAATGAATATAGATGAGGAACATAAATTGGATATGAGAGGACGCACTGATTGGAATTGGCATGAACACCATCACCAGTGGATTGCATTGTGGAATGACCGGCATAATCGTGTGTTAAACGGGATACCTTTTCAGAAAAATGGTCACTTGCGAGATGAATCGGAGTATATGCAGTGGTTTATAACTCATACCATCCGCTACATTGCTTTAATAGAAGATTCAACTGACTCTGAGGTACTACAATATTCCCTCCATAAAAATTATCATAATGTTCATATCTTGTGTTATTAACATCACAAATTGTGTTTGGCAGTATGACATGGACCACGACGAACACTTCCACCCGCCATCTCAACACCGTGCATCTTCTTCATATCATGATCCACAAAGGTCTGCCTCTGACCATGGCAATTATCAACATCCAGCTGTCAATTCAAGGTTTCAACAAAACATTCCACCGACACCAACATATCCTGCGGTTGAGAGTGGTTATTTCGCCTTTCCACCACCCACACCGTTCAGTGGAGGTCCATCCAATTATTTTGGAACCACCACAATGACTCCACCATCTTCATACGTACACCCTTCATCTTCACATAACGTGCATCGACCGACATTTGACTTTCAAAGCCTTCAACAGTGCAATGAAAATGATCCGACGGATGAAGACCAACCAACGCACGATCCCACAGTTCAACAACGATTACAAAGGCGAGCCCAACGACATCGACGACGACCACCGTGTGGGACTAGAGGACATAGATAGACTGCTTGCCTTTTTTAATTGCAAAATATGTAATTTGTTTAATTCTCTTAAAGTAATTAAAAACATTTATATCATCATAAACTATTATCGTCATATTACCTTATTCAACTGAACTTTATACACAAAGGAATTTTAATACATAATGCATTCAATTACTAATTTAACGTAACAGGTAAAAAATTATCCAAATCCACAGCCAAGACTGACTGGTAATCGATTACATGGTTTAGGTAATCGATTACCAGTGGGCTCTTGTAATCGATTACAGAAAACCTGTAATCGATTACCCGTCCAACCCTACTTTATATATTCAACTTTTTCTCTCTCCTCACGCACCAACACCCCTCCCACTCGAGCAGCAGCGACACCAAGGGTTTTTCCACCCTCTCCAACCTCCAAAAATCATCTAATCTTCCACCTTTTTCACTCTAAAACACCATAACTTCACTCCCCTTTCAATTCTCTTCACTTTGCACCGATTGGATTTTGAAATGGCGGAATCTTCAAAAAGGCAAAGAGTAAGGGGGTCATCTTCTACAGGTGGGGGACGTCGCCGCCGTCAACCTTCACCGCCACAAAACTCTCCGCCACCCTCACCACCACCGTCACCCACCGCTGAACACCACAATGTTCAGTTTTCAACTTCTGCACAAGCCCAAAGGTATTTCTCCCTATACAAAGACCGCCCAATCATTGAGCCAAAATATCTAGATGAGCAGTATTTTGAGACCCATGATTTTGAATTTTTTGGCATGCTAAAAAATTTGGGATTGGATGAATTTTGCTGCGATTTTAGTCCATATAATCCTCATTTGGTACGTCTATTTTATAGTAACCTCAAATTTTCTGAAAATGGCACAATGAAAACTGAGGTCAACAATGTCCAAATTATTATCAAACCCAGCATTTTCGCTGCTATAGCCAATCTTCCCTCGGTTGGGTTGCCCTTTGAAGGGAAATTATGTGAGGATTGGGCCAATGATTTCAATATGAACGTAGCCAGACAATTATTTTGTTTGCCACACAATCGCCCTACCACTAGATTTCTAGCAGGGAATATGACAGCTGAGGCTAGAGTATTACATTATACTATATGTCGTGTTTTGTTTCCTCGTGTTTCTAACTTTGCACAGGCAACCGAGGAAGATATTCTGATAATGTGGGTTATAATGACGGCAAAGCAGATCAACTGGACCCATCTCATCCGACATAGGATGAAGAAGGCTTTAAGGGACGGTGCTCCACTTCCATATCCAACATTGGTCACCCGCATCTTGGAACATTTTCAAGTTCCACTGGAGGATGAAATATCGGTCCCACCAACTAGGCATTGGATGATATCAGGAGCAGTCATACAATCATTTGGACTGATCCAAAACGCTGACAACAGATGGGTGCACAGAAATTCTCCTCCTCCACCTCAACGTCAGCGTGACCCACCTCCAAAACTACTACTACCAACAGTTCGTCCACAACAAACTAGTACATTTGATGATGTCATGACGGGGATAAACGATCTCCGAACATTTGTTGGGGACAGCTTCAATACACTTAATGAAACGATGAATACAAGATTTGAACAATTGGAGCTGAATATGGGTGACCGGTTCGATACTATTGATGCTAGAGTTGAAAATGTGGAGCACGACATCCAGTATCTGCGTCGTCATTTTGGTCCACACGGTGGATCATCTTCCTAGATGCATTTCAATTTGTACTGTCATTTTCTTTTCATTTTAGGTTGTTCTTTCTTATGTAATGCACTTTTCATTCAATAAAATACTAATTTACGTTTCTATTTTCATATTATGATATTCTCTTATTTCTATTACATCAAATCACATACTCTTCCTATACAAAAGAATACATCACAATGTAATCAACAACAATGCGTGCTTACACAACTTCATATCAACACACTTAATGAACTTCAAAATATCCACCAGAATTACAATTCAAAATTTCATAAACCAACCAAAAACACACTGGTAATCGATTACCACAACCCTGTAATCGCTTACCAGTGTGAATCTTCCACCAAAAACAACCTGGTAATCGATTACACAATTGTGGTAATCGATTACCAGTGCGTATTTCCCATATTATTTGAAGTCGTGCTGAGTGGCCACGATTTCAACAAGGTGTAATCGATTACCATGACATTGTAATCGATTACAGTCTTCTGAAGTCGTTTTTGGGGTGCACGACTTCAGTACTGTTCTAATGTACAGTATGAAGTCGTGCAGGGGGGGCACGACTTCTTCATTTGAAGTCGTTTGGGCCCCCCACGACTTCCCCATTTACGTAAATTTGGTTGAATTTGCCCATTTTGGTAATATTATAGGCAAATTTGCCCATTCTCGTGCAAAAGCCCTAAACATTTATATCCTTTGTGTAGATGAGAATAGCCAAGAGACATTCTTCAAACCTAAAGTCGAGCTTGTGAGGCTTATACGGACGTAACAAAGGAAAAAAGGAACATCCAAAGGATTTTAGAAAAGTATAATCAAGAGATTCATTAAACAAGACAGAAAAGGAAATGGCAAATTTAAGAGAAGCTGCAAGTAATCTATTAATAAGGTATACAACAATAGTAAACATAATCCCAAAACTGCAAACGAAGAAATACTTAATGTAACAAGGTAAGCTCTAACTCAACAATGTGCCTATGTTTTCGTTCAACAACTCCATTTTTATGATGATTACGAGGATAAATGAGTCTATGAACAATACCATAATGTGGTAAATGATGTAAGAAAGGAAGAAACTAACCACCCGTCAGATTGGACTTTTGCAAAAAATACTAATCCACCGCACCTCACCGCTTACCATTTATTGTTTTATATTCTTTCCTCACTTTTATCTCATATATATATATATATATATATATATATATATATACTTTCCCTTTTTCCCCTTTTTGTTTTCACTCCACTGTATAGCGACAATATACTTTTCATATATGAGTTTTTCTTCTCCTTCTTGCTATCCTCTATCTTTCTTTTATGGATGCATCATGAATTCTTTCAAGAAGTATGCACATATACCATCAATCATTGTAAAGTTATTTCTGTGATGTTATTTATGTGATGGTATCAGAGCTCTGCTGCGCCTAATACTCTCCTCCTCTCTGCCTTATACCTTGTGAGGTTGTTGAAGATCTTTCCTTTTCTTTTTCGGTTCTTGCACCACGAATGACGTGAACAATCATCCTTCAAGCTTTCTATACCTTCATCCCAGTGAAAGTCCAGCCACATCTCTGGTTTCTCCTCTTCTAGATTCCAATAATTACCATGCATGGAGCAAATATGTGACCACAACATTAAGTGCCAAGAATAAAGCCCAATTCATTGATGGAACTACTGAAGAATCGCCCAGAGAAGACCCTTCACACAATGCTTGAAAGAGATGCAACAACATGGTGGTCTCTTGGTTGGTCCATTCTGTTTCTCCAGACATCAGGCACAACATTCTTTGGATGGATGATGCCCAAGCCATTTGGAATGATCTCAAATCAAGGTTTTTCCAAGGAGATTTGTTGCGCATCTCAAAACTATAGAAAGAAGCTTCTTCTCTCAAACAAGGCAGCCAAACTATTAGTGAATTCTACACAAAATTACGTATCATATGGGATGAATTGGATAATTTCAGACCTGACCCGATTTGCACCTGCGATATCAAATGCTCCTGCAAAATGCTCTCCATCATTTCACAAAGAAAGCATGAGGACCGAGCCTTGCAATTTCTCAAAGGCTTGAATGAACAATATGGTAACATTCAATCCCATGTCCTCCTAATGGATCCTATACCACCTGTTTCCAAAATTTTCTCCTATGTTATGCAACAAGAAAGACAATTAGTGAATAATAATTTTCTCAATCACTTGGAATCTAACAATATTACTGCCATTATAAGCACTATCACCTATTCTTTTTTGTGGCAAGACTGGCCACACTGATAATGTTTGTTTCAAGAAGCATGGTTTTCCTGCAAAACCTTCACCCGATAAGAAACCTTGCTCCCACTGTGGCAAAACTGGTCATATTGTTGATGTGTGTTATAAGAAGCATGGGTTCCCACCTGGTCACAAGTTCTACAATGGTAAAAGCCTTCTTTCAAGAAATCATGAACCTGCCAGTGATAATAAAGGAGAAACACCTGGCCATGAAATGTGTCTCACCAAACAACAATACCAGGCTCTTCTAGCTCTCCTTAACTCTAATACTAATGTTGTTGCCGTTTCCAATCCTCAAATTGGCTCCCCAATTTCTAGTTCCTCATATAAAGGTAAAACGCTTCTGCATTTTAATTTTGTTGGTGACTCAAGTACCACAACATGGATATTAGACTCTGGTGTCACTGACCATGTTGTTTCCTCTCTTAAACATCTCCATTCTTATGATCAAATTAAACCTTTGACAATTAATCTTCCTAATGGTATCACTGCACAAGCTACACATAGAGGAATTATCCAACTCTGTGATAAAATTTGCCTCAAAGATGTTCTTTACATTCCAGATTTTTTTTTTTTAATTTGATCTCTATATCTAAACTGGTTTTGCATAATAGTGTACATGTAACTTTCACTAAATTCCAATTTTTTTATCCAAGACTCAATAACACATCACAAGATTGGTTCAGTTGACTTTCACGCTAGCTGGTTTATATGCTTTTCATGGACCTAACCTCACTGTTGTTATCTCTATACATCCTGCCAATGCACACAACACACATTAATTGTTGATAAAAATAATATTTGGCACAACCGTTTAGGCCACTTATCTGATAAACGTTTAGATATTCTTAAACAGAAATATCCTTGCATACATTCTCGATTAGACAATTGTAATTCCTGCCGCATTGCGAAACAAAAGAAATTGCCTTTTACTTCAAACAATTTTGTTGCTTCTCATGCCTTTGATATCATACATGTTGAAATTTTGGGACCTTGTCCCACTGCATCCCTACATTCTCATAAGTATTTTCTCACTATTGTTGATGACCATACTAGATATACATGGGTTCATTCGATGCATGCTAAATCTGAAACTCGCAATCATCTTTTGCATTTCATATCACATATCAATAATCAATTCCAAACAACCATTAAAGTCATCAGGTCTGATAATGGGCCTGAGTTTTCCATGCATGATTACTTTAACTCTCAAGGGATTATTCACCAAACCTCATGTAATGAAACACCCAAACAAAATGAAATTGTTGAAAGAAAACATCAACACCTTTTAAATGTTACTAGGGCCTTGCTTTTTCACTTAAAACTTTCTAATTATTTCTGGACATATGCTCTTAATTATGCCACTCTTCTTATCAACATTATGCCCACTCCTCTTCTTAATAACAATTCCCCATATGACAAATTTTCATAAAGATTTTGATATTTCTAGACTTAGGGTGTTGGGATACCTTTGTTCTACTAGCACCCTCCAAGCTCATTGCAAAAATTGATCACATCACCAATATACTCAATGCATAATTCAAAATCAAAAATATGGGTAACTTGTCTTACTTTTTGGGTTTTGAGGTTGCTTGTAACTCTGCAGGTATCCACCTCTCCCAACACAAATATGCCTTGGATCTCCTTCATGAAACTAAAATGCTTATTGTTGCTCTTGTCAGTACTCCCATGAATTTTTCCGCTAAAGTTTCCTCTAAAGGTGACCAGCTTGCTGACCCCACCGTTTTTCGCCGTCTGATCAGGTGTCTCATATATATTACTAACACTCGCCCGGATATAACCTACGTTGTTCATCGCCTCAGCCAGTACGTTGCCTCCCCTACTCAGGCTCATCATCAAGCTATTTTTTGCATCCTTCGCTACATCAAAAACACCCCTAGTCAGGGCAGTTTTCTCAAAGCCACAAGCAATATCACCTTGAAGGCTTATAGCGATTCTAATTGGGCCGGGTGCCCTAATTCCAGAAAATCTACCATCAGCTACATTGTTTATCTTGGATATTCACCAATTTCATGGAAGTCAAAGAAGCAACTCATTGTTTCTCGTAGCTCCTTTGAAGTCGAATACCACGCCCTTACTCAAACTGTCTGTGAGATCCAATTGCTCACTCAAATCCTCAGCGAACTTCGTCTTCCTATATCCTACCCTGTCACCATCTTCTACGACAATCACTCTGCCACTAAAATTGCTACCAATCAAGTCTTCCACGAAAGCATCAAACATATCGAGATCGATCACCATCTTATTCATGAGAAAGTTTAGCAAGGAACAGTCAAACTTCTCCCTGTGCATTTAGCTCTCCAACTTGTCGATATTCTCACAAAGTCGCTTTCTCCTTCCACCTTTCACCACATAAACTCCTAGCTTGACACAATTGATATATATGCCAAGCTTGAGGTGGGCTTTCAGAAATACAATCTCAAGTAATCCACCACACCGCACCGCTTCCCATTAATTGTTTTTTGTTCTTTCCTTTCTTTTATCTCCTATATATGTATCCTTTCCCTTTTCCCATTTTGTTTCACTTTGTTGTACAACAACAATATACTTTTCATATGAGTTTTTCTTCTCCTTCTTGCTATCCTCTATCTTTCTTTTCTGGATGCATTATGAATTCTTCCATGAAATCTGCATATATACCATCAATCACTATAAAGCTATCTCTGCGAAAAGTTTGAAAAACTAAGAAAGTTTCCTTAGTTTTATAGGAAAAATCCACCTATATCTAAAGAAGACATTAAAGAAAGAAACATAATATTTAGAATGTTGCTCCTTCACTAGTATAGCAGAAGCAAATGGCCTCGGTTGTTTTTGGTCATAAGCCCCGGTTTAGAAACCGAGGCATATATGAACGAGGTAAAAAGTCTTCTTCTTATGCCTCGGTTTACAACCGAGTTAGTATCTTGTCTTATACTGTCTCAGTTGAAACCTGAACCGAGGCAGTAAAGTGTTTTTTTTTGCCACATTGTGGAGCACAGGGAAGCATTTTTTTTATGCCACATTGTGGAGCACAGGAAAGCAGAAGTGGGAAGCAGCGATGGGATGCATAAGTGGAGCATAGGGAAGTAGAAGTGGGAAGCTGGAGACGGTTCCGTCCGAAACCGACGAGATCACGGTGCTCTCCACCGGCGGGGACTACGGCAGCAATGGGAGGCTGGTGTTCAAGGCCTCGCTGTGCTGCGAGGACCGCTCCGACCTCATTCCTGACCTCATAGAAATCCTGAACTCGCTTCACTTGAAAACCCTCAAAGCAGAAATGACCACGCTCGGAGGAAAAACGCGCAACGTGTGTTCAATCCCTTCATCCCTTCATCACCTAAAAACACCAGAAAACAGCCCAAGCTTTACCGTGTGTTCAATCCCTTCATCACCGAAAATCACCCAAGACCAACCAAGAGTTGCAGCAAAAAACAAAAGTTCAAGATCAAACAAAAAAACCTAACACCAAAAATACTTCCCCTCTCCAAAGCTTCAAACTTTTATCGATTCAGAGTCCAGCCAAACCCCACCACATGCATCAATCAGAAACAAAGGAGGGGGGCGATGGAGGAGGAGTGGAGGAGGGGTTGGCGGTGGTCGATGAGAAGAACAGGCGGCGGTGGTTGATGAGAAGAACAGGCGGCAGTGGTGGACAATGAAGGTAAGGACCAGTGGCGACGGCGACAGTGGTGGACTTGGTAGTGGCGACGACGGGGAGGCAAGGACTAGTGGCGACGATGAAGAACAGGCGAAACCACGACGCCGAGAGGTTGAGCCAGCGACGGTAGTGGGGCACCTGGCAGGGGGAACTAAGACGACGGGGGCGGTGGTGCGGTGGCGTGGTGGCCGAAGCAAAAAGTAGTGGTGAACAGCGAGGGGCAGAGAGGTTTTGCGGGAAGAGAGGTTTTGCGGGAAGAAGAATAGTGAAAGTGAAAAAAGTTTTGAACTTTAACCCTCAAACCCAGCCATCGAGGCAAATATAGGCCTCGGTTAAAATAAAACCGCAGCATAAATGTGTTACAACTTCGTTTAATTTCCAACCGGTGCAGTATACATTTTTCAAAAGCGGGTTTAAAAGAACCGAGGCATATAGCGTCTCCAAAATTACATTTCTACCACCGCGTTTTTATATGTCTCGAGTCTTCAAAAACCGAGGCATAATACGCGATTTAAAAACCCTATTTTTTACTAGTGCTTGCATCTCTTTATTTTTTCTATGCATCTCAAAAATTCCAATTTTATCTTTTTATTAATAATTAATTGGTTTTAAAAAAATAATTAAAAGTTTTATGAATTTTGAAAATTATTCGGACCTTAACCAACTTTAAAAATCGACGGGTGTTCGAATTCGGTTAAGGAATTTTCTTTCCGAAAGTTAATTAAGAAAATTTCTTAATCGATTTTCAAAAGTCAACTTTTTTGTTTTTATACTAATAATAATAATTATAATAATAATAAAATAAAAATAATAATATTTTAATATATCAAATTAAGACGTTAATCGAATTTTGAAAACCGATTAACATGTTTTTCTAATTTTGTTTTTTAATTTAATATTTATTATATATTTATTGCATTTAATATCTTTTATATAATTTAATAATCATTAATATTTGAATTTATAAAATATAATTTTTTATATAATAACAAAAATTAAAAACAAAAAAATTTAAAAAATATCTTTGCAAAACCGGTTAACATTTATTAATTTCTTCTTATGCATAACAAAATTATTAGATTAGATTTTGTAAAATGTTAATTAATGTGACAACCGGGCACGGAGACGAGGGCGGGGAGTGACGCCGGTGCAAGAAGCATGGTGCAGGGGGCACAGACAAGGAGCGGCTCCTGGCAGCTTCGGGTGGAAGGGGTACATGGATGAATCGAACATACACCGGAATGAGAGGGATTTGGAGACTGTATAGGTATGGGACTATACAGTTGAAGGATAGCTTAAAGGAATTGATTTGGCTACTCATATCACCAAAATGCATTTACTTTTCGGTAGCCTGACTCATAAGAACTCCATGGCTAAGCGTGCTTAGCCTGGAGTAATTCTGGGATGGGTGACCTTCTGGGAAACTTCCCAGAAAGTGTACGAGTGAGGACAGAAAGCCTGGTGGTGGTCTGTGGGGGCAGTCAACGGTCCCTGTGAGTTGCCGGGACGTTACAATTAACATATGATTAATATATTTTAAAAACTTTTTTGTTTTTAATTTTTCTAATATGTTTTAGTTTTTATTTAATAAATAATATTTTATAAATTAAGATATTATTGTATATTAAATTATGTAAAAAATGTTAAATTAAATAAAATTTATTAAATTTTAAATTAAAAAATAAAATTAGAAAAATATGTTAACTCAAATTGAAAATCCGTTAACATCTTAATTTGATATATATTAAAATATTATTATTAGTATTAATATTAATAATAATAATAATAATATTAATATTATTATTATTATTATAAAAAATTAAAAAGTAAACTAAAATAAAAAAACTGGAAAAAACTTAACTTTTTTGAAATTGGTTGAAGAATTTTCTTAAGTGATTTTCGAAAGACGGTTAAAGTCTTGTTGGCTTTAGAAAGCCGATTTTAAGGATTTTTTAAATTCGTAAAATTCTTAACTGAATTCTTTAATAAAAAAATGGATAAAATTGGAATTTTGGAGCGTAAGAAGAGAGTAAAAAGATGTAGAGAGAATCATTCTAATATTTATATCCCACGTGAGATGTGCGGGACACCACAAGTCAGTAAAAATTAGTTCCAAAGGAAAATAGACAGAAGTAGACTTATGAGATTTACTAGCTAAACAAGATTTAAAAAAGTAGAACCAACTTTATTATGTAGAGTTATTAAAAAAGTAGAATCAACTTTACTGGACCATCAAACCATGTGTTATGGACTCCTAAATTGTAAAGTGTTGGTGTAAATGGATGGAACATTCCTCTTCGAAAGATATAGAGGAATTTTTTGGTGGTTGTGGTACAAGATGAGAAACAACATACTCTATATTGTTTTTGCTATAGTTTGAGGGTGGAACAATAGACACTTAGTTGTTTTTTCTAAAATTTCTAAAAAAATCTTAACAAACATGTCACACCTTAAGAAAACTTGTGTTTGATTTTCAATCCCCAACCCTCCATTAGTGCAACATTCAACAAACCAACCAGTGGTAGACAAAAGGATTGTGTGTATGTGTATTTCATTCAACACATTCCACAAAGTTTCACCCAAAGATTGAGGGATACAAGTTTAAAGAAGGACCTAGTCAATATGGATAACTACTTTATTTTTAAAAATTTTAACCAATTAAATATCATCTTTATTATTCTTTAACCAAATAAATAATAAATTACCTCTTCCTTCAGCAAATAATCATTGCTAACAAAAGTTAAAATTCAGTTTCCTTATAACTAAATTCAAACCAACCTTTTTGTAAAATTCATTCAAAACAGAAAGTCATATTTCGGTTTACTAATTACAACATACATTTTCACAAAAAGTAATGCAAAAATAAACTTAGAATTTGGTTTGTTGGAAACCAAATTCTAATATACTTTTCAAAAAAAATCCTTAGAAAATAAAAGTCAGAATTCAATTTTACGAAAACCAAATTCTAACCTACGTTTATAAAATAACATTCAAAATAAAAATCAGAATTCGGTTTTCCAAAACCCGAACACTAACTGTTTCGGCAGGATTTAGAACCCTAATCCAAAACATCCAAAGTTGTCTGCTCCGATGTCCAGTTGTGCTGTCTTCACTCTTTTCCTTGTCCGAGCCGCGGGGGAGGGTGTCTCCGACTGACGCGATCCGCCTGCCTGCTTCCAATTTGGACCGATCGGTCACTTTCAATCTTGCCCGCTCGGTCATGGAATGAGGGGAGGTACCTGCAAAAGGCACTCCGACGCTCAAGTTAGGAACGGTTTATGAACTGTTTGCTACAGTTAAAATATTGACATCCTAATAAGATGTAAATAGGACGTATTGTAGTATGAGTTGAATCTGTCTTTACCTTAAACCTAAACCCTTATTTATAGAGTTTTGAAGGAATCTGACACATTAATTTACCTCTTAATGGCCAATAATGCAAACCTTAATTGTTTAACGGTAGCCGTTATCACATTCATTGTGCATTAACTCTGCTCCATAATTGTCGAGACCGAACGGAGGAAAAGCGGATTGAGACCGATCGGTAGCCAATGAGTCTGACCGATCGGTAGCCAGTGAGCTTGTAGTAACATTAAGCCCCCCAAGCCCTAGCAAAATTTGATATTGCGTTGGGTTTATAAAGTTATATCGACCGGTAGTAGATTTTACCTGAGTTTATTCACGCTAGCATGCGTTCCTTTTCACCCGAGCGGTTTGTGCACTAATAGTTCCCCGACTGGCGAGAGTTCACAAAAGAGCTTGCTTGAGCTTGCTTTGCTGCATGATTTAGGTCTTAGGAGCTCTTTAGAAGCGTGCCCTAAGACCAAGGTGAGAGCTCACGAAGAGACTGTCTCATCCGCTCGGTTTAGGTCTTAGAAGCTCTCGAGGAGCGTGCTCGAAGACCAAGGTGAGAGCTCACGAAGAGACTGCCTCACCTGCTCGGTGTGAGAGCTCACGAAGAGATTGCCTCACCCGCTCGGTTTAGGTCTTAGAAGCTCTCAGGGAGCGTGCTCTAAGACCAAGGTGAGAGCTCACGAAGAGACTGCCTCACCCGCTCGGTTTAGGTCTTAGAAGCTCTCGGGGAGCGTGCTCTAAGACTAAGGTGAGAGCTCACGAAGAGACTGCCTCACCTGCTCGGTGTGAGAGCTCACGAAGAGACTGCCTCACCCGCTCGGTTTAGGTCTTAGAAGCTCTCGGGGAGCGTGCTCTAAGAGCAAGGTGAGAGCTCACGAAGAGACTGCCTCACCCGCTCGGTTTAGGTCTTAGAAGCTCTCGGGGAGCGTGCTCTAAGACCAAGGTGAGAGCTCACGAAGAGACTGCCTCACCCGCTCGGTTTAGGTCTTAGAAGCTCTCGGGGAGCGTGCTCTAAGACCAAGGTGAGAGCTCACGAAGAGACTGCCTCACCCGCTCGGTTTAGGTCTTAGAAGCTCTCGGGGAGCATGCTCTAAGACCAAGGTGAGAGCTCACGAAGAGACTGCCTCACCTGTTCGGTGTGAGAGCTCACGAAGAGACTGCCTCACCCGCTCGGTGTGAGAGCTCACAAAGAGACTGCCTCACCCGCTCGGTTGCTCAAGGTTGGCCAAGTAGTTTGTATACAGAGTCCTGTTATCTGCACCGAAGAAAAACAACACACAAATTTTGAACGGTGAGAAAAATATAGATGATAACATTAAGCTACTGAGTTGAGGCCAGTCGATCGAGCAAGTGAGACCGTTCGGTCTTCAATTGAATGTTTGTGCCGCTGCCTTAGTGCCTTGTGACCTATAAGATAATATCAGAATATATGCTAGACCATTCGGTCTTTGGTAGACCATTCGACCTATCTTTGGACATTTGAAGTATTCATGAGGATGTGTCAGCTATAGTGCCCTATTGTCTTGAGACCTGCAAAATATTGTATAATATTACTCTGAAGATGTTAAAGGAGAGGCAAGGCCGAACGGCCGAGCTCACGTTGAGGCCGAACGGCCGAGGTCACGCTGAGGCCGAGCGGCCGAGAATAAGTTGAGGCCGAACGGGCCGAGATCACGCTGAGACCGAACGGCTGAGATTATGTTGAGGCCGAACGGGCCGAGAATATGTTGAGGCCGAGCGGCCGAGATCACGTTGAGGCCGAACGGCCGATAATATGTTGAGGCCGAACGGCCGATATCACGTTGAGGCCGAGCGGCCGAGATCACGTTGAGGCCGAACGGCCGATAATATGTTGAGGCCGAACGGCCGAGATCACGCTGAGACCGAACGGCCGAGAATACGTTGAGACCGAACGTGATCGCCTGGTCGAACTTTGATATACCTACTTTAGAATCTTATGACCTTAATGTCCACTTGATCGCTATTGTTCCCGAACCGGAACTTGAATTTGAATTTACGGGATGTAACAGGATAACTTTTTCACTCTCTCGTGTTGCCCGATAATAACTCATGACTCTTGTTTTGATGCTTTGATGTTATCGGACCGAATGTTGTCTGATTCCTGATCACTGTTGTAGTGCTCAATGCCCTTTGTTTGTGATCGCGGACTATCTTTGGATGATGCAAACAGCACTGAGGAGTCACCCTCGAAACAAAGCTCTCCTTGTTAGCCACACCCCTGCATATTTAGCAAAATAACAACGTTTTTCCCACCGTGTTAGGTGGTTTGTACAACATCGCAAAATTTTCAAGAAGAACACCCTTTTATAAAAATTATTTTGCACGTGAAGCGAAAAATGTTTTTGGCCCTTTAACCAAACATGATTCAAGCCATAAGTGAGCATGAAGATAGACATGATCTAGGGGGGCTTGTCCTGGATTATAGCGTGGCGAAGCGCCCCTAGTCTCGGGTCCAGCGGGTCGTCGTCTCCGACACCGTCCACCCTGTAGATCGTCCAGCTATCAAACCGACGCTCTCCCCAACGTCCTGACCCCGCGAGTCCAGGTCACACTGCAAGTACTCCGCCGGCTTTGAGAACCTGAACGGATCGCAACCCGCACACCAGGCGGCCGCCGTTGGAGAGTTTCACTCACCTCCTTTTTCCTCGGCAGTGACGGCGATGAGTCAGCCCTAGTCGAGCACTTCGCCATAAGAGATGAAGCCTGTGTTGGGTAAAGCTAGCCTTGAAGTGTCGAAGGAGGAACCGCTAGTGATGCTGCGGGGGAAACCGACAAACTCATGAGTTCTGCGCCGATCGTGTCGGAGCCGCTCGGTCCCTGGTGCACGCCTGGGGTGTTCAGGACCCTTCACCCTTACCATCGTAACGTGCAAGAAGACACCTATTGATTTCGCCGTCGGGTATGTGGCCCAGCTCTCGAGTGAGTTGGAAGATCCGGTCGGCGGCACATTCGTCACAGGTGTTGCGGACGACGAAGTCTACGAGAAGGCTTACCTATCCGCTTGCAGACCCTAATACATTTGGGGAAACCTCACACGGTTTCGAATCTTCTGAGGACGCTCTGGAAATGCTGAGACTAGAGACATCTTTTTCGGAACTCCTTCTCATCTACACCAGAATCTCATTCCGTACGATGTTCAATGGTCCATCAATTGTCAGATCAGTAATGTATATAGAATAGAGTTTTTCTGGGCAATTTCTTATATCTTACCCAAAATATAATGCTTGAATTATATCGGGTTGCATTGTAATAATATCCTCGTGAAATTTCAATGCCTTATTTGACAAACATGTTTAGAAATGGTTTAAAAAGTCATGAACTTTTATTACGTTGATGGGATTAAGAATTACCCACAACAGGAACAAATATTTTGAAATATTCGAATGAACCACGGTGGAAATATTGGTGCAGCACTACTTTCTCTCTGAACCGCTATTTCTCCCCATTTTGATGAGGCTTTTTGATTATTTATCCAGAGGGGGAGCCTGAAGCAACCTTTACAGCTGCAGACATTCATTAATGATAACATCCTTGACTTTTCTATCAAGTATTTGCAAAATAAAACTCCCTACTGATGAACAGTACCGGTTTCACTTTTCAATATAAGTTCTAAGAAATGAATATTTTTTAATAAAGTTTAACTGTTCTTTTCTAAATAATGGAGTAAAAGAAAGAAGCAAGTCAAAATAATGTATTGTGACCTCCACTGGAAGTTGACGTAACAGTTAAAATTATTGACAACATTATCATATATCACATTTTTAAAGATCTATGTGATTATCGTATAACTAGAATAAGTGGTAAAATAATAAAATATTAATGAGAAAGTTTAGAATCTTAGGGATTTCCCACTCATCTTTTACTAAACTTCAACCGTCGGCACCAATATGATGAGCCTTTCCGAACGTAGACTCAAGATCAATATCCAATATCTGAATATCCCTGGAAATTCTCAAAACAAAAAACATCAAATTTATTATTGAACTTTTTGCTCTTGGTGCAAAACCTGGTACTGATCCAAAGTATCGATGTTGAGACCGAGCACGCGTCTGGTTTTATGTGGCTTCATGGGGATGCCGCTCGGCCCCACGGTGGGCGCCAAAATGTTTCGGCAGGATTTAGAACCCTAATCCAAAACATCCAAAGTTGTCTGCTATGATGTCCAGTTGTGCTGTCTTCACTCTTTTCCTTGTCCGAGCCGCGGGGGAGGGTGTCTCCGACTGACGCGATCCGCCTGCCTGCTTCCAATTTGGACCGATCGGTCACTTTCAATCTTGCCCGCTCGGTCGTGGAATGAGGGGAGGTACCTGCAAAAGGCACTCCGACGCTCAAGTTAGGAACGGTTTATGAACTGTTTGCTACAGTTAAAATATTGACATCCTAATAAGATGTAAATAGGACGTATTATAGTATGAGTTGAATCCGTCTTTACCTTAAACCTAAACCCTTATTTATAGAGTTTTGAAGGAATCTGACACATTATAATTTACCTCTTAATGGCCAATAATGCAAACCTTAATTGTTTAACGGTAGCCGTTATCACATTCATTGTGCATTAACTCTGCTCCATAATTGTCGAGACCGAACGGAGGAAAAGCTGATTGAGACCGATCGGTAGCCAATGAGTCTGACCGATCGGTAGCCAGTGAGCTTGTAGTAACACTAACCTATGCTTTTGTAAAAAATTTCCAGAAACCGAATTCTGACCTAAGCAAAATTTGTGCTATTTGAGTAAATTTCAGGCACATTATACTATTCTCATAATTTGAAATGTGACCTGTGCTATGTTAGAAATTTTGTCTCATAACATGACTATTTACATGCCCTAATCTGTTGTGCCAAAAAGGAAAACTACTGCTTTCAGAAATAGCTTTATTTGCAATATTTATAGCAAAATAAACAAGAGTTGGACGTGCAGAGTAGAGTACATCAGGGCCAACAAAGCAGAGCCATCACTAGAAATACTCAAACCTACACCATTGCCAATGAAAATTTGATCTGGTCCTTCAAAGTGTTGCATGTGTTTAATATTTGGAGGCTCACCAATGACATGGAAACTAACACCAAAATCTGGTATCCATCAAGTATTATCTTTACCTTGAGTGTAAGATTGCATAACCATATCACCAGGATCAATAGTGGCAATGAATTTATAATTTGGATTTATCTGTGTTGGAAACTTCGTAGGAGCTAGCTAAGTAAGGGATGGAATGTTGTTTGGCTGGATCAATGAAACACAAAGACTCATGTGTCTGAAATGACGTATCAGACCGAAAATGACAGACATTACTTCTATGGCCAAACTTCAAGCAAATCTGACACTAAAAAATAGGCAAATTTGCTACTAAGACCACATGCAAAACTACTCCCTCCACGAGAGAAGCCACGAAAACCACCTTGTTGATTTTCACCATGAGAATAAGAGCCTTGAATATATTAATAAAAGGTGTGACTAAGGTTTCTGTCTCAACATATATAGTTAAACGAGTCTCACACTAGTATAATAAGAGTCTTTTAAGTCTCTTAATTTAAATCTATTTTAAAAATAATAGACTTAATAAATGTGCGGTGATATTTTTTTAAATAAAAATTTATATTTTAAATTTTTTAATCTCATAATACACCTAAATTTTTGATTTTACACCTCTTAAAATACAAACAGACTTAAATTTTGTATCTATTGAGTTTTCTAACACACATAAATTAATTTTGTATATATTAATTTTCCAATAGACCTAAATCTACTTTTAACCTAAATGAGAACTTTTTCTTCGCAAACATTGGTTCTCATTTGTCTACTCAAAACACAAAACACTTATTTCTCCATTTTCTCTCATAGTGAGAAATTTCTTCCTCTCGCCATTGTTACTCATGTCTAACCCCAACGAGCCGCTGTTCATCCTATTATTCGTGTGCCTCTAACATCTGCTCACACCCTCCACCTTTGTTTTCGTGTGGAGAGATCTATCCGCCTCTGTGTCCAAGATTGATGGGAAGTGTTGTCCGTTGCTCCCACCCTCCACCTTCATCTTCGTGCGAGATATCCCTGCCTCTGCGCACAAGGGCACGTGTGTCATAAGTACTGCCTCGCAGACCGTGTCTCCTCACCCCTCCAACACGGTTGTTAAACTGATTTTTGTTGCTTAAAATCAGAACAAACAAAGTTTCGCCACTAATGAAGTATAGGGACAACCTAGGTATCAATCCAAGGACTCAACAGAATTAAGTTTTAAAAGGTAGAGTTAAGTCTTGTATTTATTTACTAATTATTTACTTACTAACTACTAAACAGGTGGGGACATTTAAAATGAATCAAACTAAAATAAAAGAATTGAAACTAATCTAAACTAAAAATCTATTTAAAAGAATAAAGAAATTGAAATGTAGTTAAAGAAAAGAAATAACAGTCTAAACTACTAAAAACAGAAATAAAACCTATTTACTATAACTTCCTACAACTAAAACATAACAGACACGATACAATCTAAACAAAACTCAAATGCTAAAAAAAAATAAGGAAAGACAATCTTTGAAATAGAAATGCAGAACATAAGCAAAACCTAAGTCTAAAAGAATGCATTAACAGTCAAGAGATATTCATAAACTAAGCATCAAATCTGAATTAGAATGTAAAACATAAAACCTAAAATGAATCATCAAATCCTACTCTAAACAGAAGGAATCAAGAACAACATTAGAAAGCAACTAAAAACAGAATTTAGAATTGAAACAAAGTAAAAAAAAAAATTGGTACCTAAATTCTAATTGATCAAAAGCAAAATAACACTCAAAAACAGAATTGATTTCATAGGTGAAATGCACATTGGAGTGAATAAAAGAGTGCTTAGAGTTCTCAAGAAGACATCTTGTGCAGTTGAATCCCAATACACGGTATTCTAGGTCATATTTCAGAACCTAATTTGACTCTTTCCACTAATTTGTCCAACCAATGTTCATTTGCCTAATCATCAATCTAAAATTCACAAACAGAATTTAAATGTGCAAATGATTGAGGATAAAGTTTCAATTACACTTAGAAAGACATTCTGACTAAAGTAAGCCCATCACAAGGTCTTATAGTGGTAATTCCTACTCATTCTCAATCAATGCAAACCTAAATCTGATAAAAGAAACACAAATTTGAATCAATCTTTATGCATTGGACCCATCTCTCACTCGAGAAGACATCTCAATAAAGAATGCTCAATACAGAGTCATTTAATTCCAAAAGGAATTATAAAATGCAGAGTTCTAGAGTCCAAATCAATTTCTCAAAAAAACAAGAAACACAATCACACAAGAACACAAGAAAACAAAAACATCACAAAAATCAAACACATAATCATAAAAACTCTCAGAACAGAACACATCGACGAAATAAAACATTTTATTAACAAGAAAAAAAGAGTACAAGAAAAGGTACCGAACAAAACTCGCAATCGAAGCCACCACGGGCTGTCACCACCGTGAGTGTGCGCTCCAAAAGCAAGGAAAAGGAAAACCTACTTGTCGCAACCGGATTCGCGACGGGACGACGATCCAAAAAAAGGAACGGGTTTGGAAAAGAGATTTTGGAGTCGCCACCATAGTTTATTCTGGAAAACTACGGAAAAACCATAAAATAATAAGACACGGTCCACGAAAACCAGATTCTGGGTTCGGGAGTCGGTTACGCGTAGGAAAGGTATTAGCACCCTACAACGCCTGCCCGAAGGCAGTACCTTTAACTAAATGCGCGAATGTGATGTGGTTTCAAAATGTTTAATTATCCCCTAAAATAAAATTCTAAATAAACAAAATATATTTTTTAGTTTTTTTGGGCCCGACAAGGATTGACCTTGCTCCTACGTATTCTCATTCAAAATGAGAAATCAGGGTTACGTAGTTCTAGCTAAAAGATTGTTTGTTGTTTGGAAAAGCATATGTTTTTAATTTTTGGAGATTTTTATGTTTTTTATATTTTCGAGAAAAAAGAAGGTAATGAGTACTAGGCTGACGCGGACGGTCGCACGAGTGCTCATACCTTTAAAATAATATTTAAATATTTTTAATTATTTTTAAAAGAGAAATAACGATATTAAGCACTAGGACGATGCGAACGATCACACGAGCACTCATACCGTTATCTACTTATTTAGGAAAACTAAAAAGTATTGAGTGCTAGGCTGATGCGAACGATCGCACGAGCACTCATACCCTCGTTTAATATTACATAAGTAAGAGAGAAAGGTATTGAACGCTAGGACGATGCGAGCGATCACACGAGTGTTCAACCTTTAAAACATATTTTTGAAATTTTATTTAAGAAAAGAAGAAAAGGTTTTTAGCACAAGGACGACGCGAGCGGTCACACGTGTGCCTAACCTTCAAATCGTATTCTTTTTGTAAATTTATTTAAGGAAGGAGAAAAGGTTTTTAGCACAAGGACGACGCGAGCGGTCACACGTGTGCTTAAACCTTTACAACATATTTTTGAAATTTTATTTAAGAAAAGAAGAAAAGGTTTTTAGCACAAGGACGACGCGAGCGGTCACACGTGTGCTTAAACCTTTAAAACATATTTTTGAAATTTTATTTAAGAAAAGAAGAAAAGGTTTTTAGCACAAGGACGACGCGAGCGGTCACACGTGTGCTTAACCTTTAAAATATTTTTTTCTTGGGATAATTTTTGGTGTAATATTTAGATTTTTGCGTAATGAGCAATGCGTATGATCGCACGAGCACTCACACGGCTTTTTTCTTATTTTTTTATTTTCATTATTTTTATTTATTGTCTTCTATATTTCTTTTTTGTAGATTTTTACAATATTAAAATAATGTTTTCCTGCATATTTAAAATAAAATCTAAAAATAATAATTACTTAAATATTTACGTAACACAAAATGATACTTAGCTATTTAAAATAAAAGAACAGTAAAATTATTTACACAAGTATTTTTAAGAATGTCAAAATAAATAAAAATAAAAACAAACCATATTTACTAAATGTTAAAAACACACTTAAAATATTTCTTAATTTTAATCTTATATATTTTAGAAAACAATTGCTTAAAGAAATAACGTTGCTATTAAAAGCTCTAAAACCATTTTATAATGTTGCAATTTTATATATTTATTTCTTTTGTACCTTTTTTCATTTTTTTGTCTTTTAGGTTGTCCTTTTTTATGGTTGCGTCGTTTTCTATTAAAAAATAAAATTGAAGTTCCAATTAATAAACAGACAAATGTTATAAGAGTAAAGAAAATAAAATAAAAAATGGAACAATCAATACGGAACCAAACAAATACTAAGAGCATAAAAAAAACAATTAAATAAGGATAGGGGTGTAGATGTAAAAACAAACCTTCCCTGGCAGCCGCTGGCCCAAGCCCCAAACCCTTTTAGGGTTTACTTTTTTTCTAAGCACATGTAAGAGAAAGGAGGCAGTCTCCTTTTCCTCCAAACCGACAAGCTGCAACTGGCCGGCGCTTCCATCATTTCCTCTGACCATATTTGCAATTAGTTCAAAACCTTTAATATGATCTTCTGCAAAATACCATTCACTCCAAGAACAATCATCATCCCGCTGCATCCTATCGGACATTTCAACAGTAACATTTTCTTCAAATTTTCTAACTCTGGAAGCTTTCATATTGTCGTCATCATAAGAAATGCTTGCCGTTGAGAGAGGTGCCGACGGACTTCACAAGCGAGTCGCGGTCTGAGAGCTCCACAGGGACAGCCATGGCGGAGACCCTAGCGTCGCAGCTTCTTCTGGTGAGAACGATACCAATGGATTGACGGCGAGAACCAGGGAAAGGGAAGGAGGAGAACTTTTGTGAGTTTTTTAGGAGGTCTCTGAGGGTGAGAGTGGGTTAAGGTGGTGGTTGGTCGGTAAAGTGGAACCGGATCGTTGATGATTGAGTGAGGGAAGTCAAGGTCTAGTGGAGAATCCAAGCGGTAGATGATGGTTTGCGAGTGAGACCAAGGTTGGAATGGGCAGAGGCTAGGAAAATGAGTGAATGAGGAGGAAGGTTGGGGGAATGGTCGAGTGATCTCTTTTGGCTTCAGGGCCCCCCCGAAAAATCAGTGGATGTGTGTGATGGTTGTTAAGGTGGTTACGGGTCAGAGGTGCAGAGGAGTGGAGAGCCAAAAGGGCAGTGCATGCTTCTTTTTTTTTCCTTTTTTTTTTATAAAAAAAATACTGAAAATCAAATGAAATAATAAAACGAAATAAAACACGAAATAAAATAATAATAAAAACAACAAAATAAAATAATAATAAAAACAGAATTAAAATCATAAAAAAAACATAAAATAAAAAAAAGAAAAAAAACCTATATTATTTAGCTAACCGGACGAAATTGGGTGTTGATACTACTCTATAGAATGCGTAAAAGAAAACCTAATCTACAGAGCGTAAAACTGTATCTGAAAAGTTGTAAAGTGTAGAAGTGTTTACATGGCAGAAGCAAACCCCTTTATATAGGGTTACAGAAAAGAAAAGAGAAAAGAAAGGGGAAAAAGGAAAAAAAATGGGAGAGGGGAACCTTGCTCGAGAAGCTTCATAATCTACGACCATTGTTCATCCTTCTATTTAAGCCCTCCGATCAGCTTCCATCTTTGTCGGTTCGGCTCCGATCAGCTCTCCTTCTTCGGTCCAGGTCATCTTCTCTCTCTCTCGCATTCCTCTCAAGTGAATTTCTCCCTTTCTGCCAAATGAATGCGTAAGGTGAAGACCCCCTAAGGCAGTTTCTGCCACTGAAACGCACAGTTTCACTAATTCAGCTTAAGGTCCAGCCCAAAACAAGACGACGTCGTCTCTCTTAAGTTTAGCCAGGCCTCTCCAACCCCAAAATGCTGCGTTTCATTTAAATGAAACCCAATCCTGCTAGCGGCCTAGTTTAATTCAAATAGCTCAGCTGAGTCAATGGCCCAATTATCTAATCAGCACACTTCAGCCCAATTTATAAGGCCTATTCTACACCAAAGAAGAAAAATCAAAATTAAAGAAAGAAAACAAAATCAAATGAAAGAAAAGAAGTTTTAGTTAAAGAGTTTCTAAAAAAATATTAATTTTCTAATTATTTAAAAATTTACAAAATACTCCTAAAACCTAATTTTAACTACAATTTTAAAGAAAATTCCTAAAACTATCTTAATTTTAGACAATTAGAAACAAAAAATACACTAACAAGGACTTCTAAACACAGAAAAGAATGCAAATTTGGAGAGTTATCAACGGCTGACGTCATCGCTTCTCACGCTATCGCTGCCACCCCTCGCGCTGCTATTGTCGCCTCTCTTGTTGTCGTTGTCGTTGCTGTTGTCGCCTCTCTTGTTGTCATGTTAGGCAGCGTCCTCCTCACTCCACCTGTCCCTAATTTCAAGTGCAAGTGAAAATAATAGGTTTTGGTTTGTAAGGATTAAGAATTAGGATCTTTGTTCTCTTTTTAAGGTTTTAGATTTTAATCTTTCTATTAGTGATTCTTAGGGTTAAGAATTTTTAGGGTTTTATGGTTTCTTGTGAGTGATTACTAATGGCTCAAATTTCTCTTCTCTTATTTCTGATTTGTGTTATGTTTTGCAAATAATGTGATTGAATTTATGGGTCTTGTTGTATTTGTTTGGTTGTGAAGATGAATTTAATGGGGGGAATGATTGGTTGTGAAGATGTATTTATGTTGAATTATATTCCAATTTCATCTTTATAATGTATGGGAATTTGAGATATAAGAAAGATGAACATTGTGGTGGTTGATTACAGTAACTGGTTAATTTTTTGAAGAGGTGTCACTGGAATTTAGGATTGAATTTGCAATTTCGAGCAGAAAATCTAAGTCTTTTGATTCACAACAAAGTTAAAATTTAAATATGTTGCTTAATAACATATTTAAAATTTAAGTCTGTAAAATCTAACTCTATTCTACAACAGATTTAAAAAACTCAAAATAACACGCTTAAAAAGCCTATTTTGTACTAGTATCATGACCATGTAACAAATGCTTCAATGTCAGCTGTAAAGGGAGTTCTGTTTTTGCTTTCAATGGCAGATTCCACGGGTGCATAATCCGAAGGAAGACCTTCTAAAATGGAATTATTAAAGTGTAACGAATATTCTAAGAAAAAAAAAGAAAATCCTATATATAAAAAATGTAATACAAATTTTATAATATTGTAGAAAAATCTTAAAATAGGAAGAAAAATGTCAAGAACATTTGACATAGATAAAAATCTAGAACATTTCACATAAGTTGTGATTAACATTTTCTAGAATAATCTATGAATCTATTAATATTTATGTACTATACCATTTGATGTAAGATAACATCTAACACAACTAAAACAATTACAAAATATATTATACTTCCAATTACTACTTTCACATTATATTATATATCTTCACATTTTTTTTATCCCATCAATTATTCCTTTCACAACCTCAAAATATTAACCGTAACATCAGAGCTACGTTTGGTCATCTATTGGGCGTAAATAATTTTTTTCAATTACTTTAAAAATAAATCTATAATTGCATTTTATACTACCACTAGTGTAGAAAGGGCTTTAGACGTTTGTTATTTTGGCCTTTTAACATCAGATATGTATCTGACGTCTTTGTGGGTGACGTTAATCAGACGTCGGGCAGTGTGATGAGTCACCATTCTTCATTATACACTTAGCTTTCCGCACCATATTTTGTTAATGAATTGTGTTTAATTTTTCATTTTTATCTCATTTTCACGATTTGGGCTTAATTTCAAGACTAATTATTATTTTAATTAATTTGAATTATTTGGGCTTAATTTCGAGTACAAGTGAAAATAATAGGTTTTGGTTTGTAAGGATTAAGAATTAGGATCTTTGTTTTCTTTTTAAGGTTTTAGATTTTAATCTTTCTATTAGTGATTCTTAGGGTTAAGAATTTTTAGGGTTTTATGGTTTCTTGTGAGTGATTACTAATGGCTCAAATTTCTCTTCTCTTATTTCTGATTTGTGTTATGTTTTGCAAATAATGTGATTGAATTTATGGGTCTTGTTGTATTTGTTTGGTTGTGAAGATGAATTTAATGGGGGGAATGATTGGTTGTGAAGATGTATTTATGTTGTATTATATTCCAATTTCATCTTTATAATGTATGGGAATTTGAGATATAAGAAAGATGAACATTGTAGTGGTTGATTATAGTAAGGGCTTAATTATTTCAATCATTTTGTGCAGGACAATCACTATTGAAAGGTTGAGAAAGGATCTCCTGAATATGGCCGAACGGTCTGTGAAGCAGTGTACAAAACGACAGAGAATTCACCCAACCGAACGGTCTGCTAAAGCCTTGATCGAACGGTCTTCTGAAGGCTTGTCCAAATGGTCTGTCGTAACCGAACGGTCTGCAAAAGTCATTACCGAACGGTCAGCTAGAGCCTACATCGAATGGCCGAGCATCACAGAACCGAGCGGTCTATGGACACATATACCGAACGGTTTGTGAAAGCGCATACCGAATGGTCAAGGTTGGGCCGAACGGTCTGAGCAGTGTTGCACCAAATGGTCAAAGAAACATGCAGAGCTTGATGACCGAACGGTCTGTTGTAGTGATGAACCAAACAACATACAACTTGTCCGAGCCCTTCATGACCGAACGATCTGATGAAGTCTGCACCAATCAGTTCCTGAGCTTGCTAAGTATCGCTCAACCGAATGGTCTGATTCCTTAATGACCAAATGGTGAGATGGAGTGATCAACAACAGTGTTTGGAATCATATTCTGAGACTAAAAGAGTGTGACCACGTCAGTAGTGTAGTTTAATTTCATTTTAGAAGGTCATTGGGTCAAACCTTAGGACTTTGGGCCCAATTTTAGGTCATTTTGTAAGTCAAGCCCATTAGAAGGGTGATAACACTCTAGATTTACATATTTTTCTTTGTTAAAAATCATTTCTTAGATTTCTTTAGTTTTTAATTTCTTAGAATTAGGCTAGTTTTATGTTTTTCTCTTAATTCTTTAGTTTTGTAGAATTTTAATTAAAAAGAGGTTTTTAGGTGTAATTTTTAGCTTTTGTTAATAATTAGGAAATTAGTATTTTTCTGAAATTCTTTCAATAAAAATGTTTTGTTTTAATTGCATAATTTCTCTTCTTTTTCTTAATTGCTGTTTGACTTTTTTACAGATTGGGCCAACATTTGGGCCATAATAGAAGTTGATTGAGAGGTGCTGAATTGAAATGAGCTGCTGGAATGGAAATTGGGCTTAGTTGACAAATGGGCTATTGAAGCTGATTGGAATTAAATTTGGAAGCTGCTGCACAAGCTTTTGGCCAACGCATGCTGGAACTGGGCCGCCACTGGTTTAATGAAAATGAATGAATGTGGGCTTAAGTGAAACGGTGAGTTTTGGTGGATGCAGCTGTTTGGGGGTCATTTGAGTAGTAACTCATTTGGAGAAACGCACTCTTACGTGCACATTCGCTCTGGAGAAAGAGTTAGGGCATGTACTGGGCAGAGCAAAGTGAGACGAGAAAGGAAGAAGAAGCTCGCGACCCTGACCAGTGAAGATGGACGAGCTGACCAGCGAGAAAAGGGAGCTGACCAGAGCTAACTGGCACGTGACCGTGTGAGGAGCTGAATCGGTGGAGAGGTTGAAGATGATCGGAGGGTTGGTGATCAAAGTAGATAAGAAGGGTGGTCGTCCGATTAGAAGCTGGAAGCGTCGAAATCAAGTTTCTTTCTTTACTTTTCCTTTTTCTTTTCTCTTTTCGTTTTCTTTGTTTTTCTGACCCTATAAAATGGGCTTTCACCATGTAAACTTACTTTTACACACTTTGAGATACATTTTCAGTTCATAGTTCTAAGCTCTGTAGATTAGGGTTCTTTTTCGCTTTCTATAGAGTAGGTTTTCGTTCTCCTTGCTTTTAGAGCGCACATCACGGTGGTGACAGCCCGCGGTGACTCTGATTGAGCATGTATTCGGTACAATTTTTGTAATTTTCTTTTCTCGTTAATAATACATTTTATTCTTGATGTTTCGCTTGTTCAGTGTTTTGTTATTCTGTTATGTTTCGTGCTTGTGTGTTTCTTGTGTTGTTTCAATGAAGAAACGAATTGGACTATGATTCTCTGCATTCTATATTTCCTTTTGGAATCAAATGACTCTATTTTGAGCATTCACTTTCGAGATGTCTTCTCGAACCAAAGATGAGTCCAGTACATAAAAGCTCATTCAGTTTTGTGTTTTTATTCTTTTTCTTCTATTATTTTTGTATGTGATTTTAATTCTGTAATTGAACTCTATTTGAGATTTTTGAAGGAAAACATCCACATTTCTACATCTGTTTTGGATGTAATATGACTCCATAGTGAGCATGACTTATCAAGAGGTCTTCTTGAGAGATGTTAAGCTTCATAATTGTCAGATTAAATTCAATTTTAGTGTTGTAATACTGTTCTTGTTTTGTTTCAATTCTGATTTCTGCTCCTATTTTCTATTTGATGATATATAGATTAGGATAGAGTGATCTGTGTTGCTGATTTGGGTTCATTGCAAGTTGATTTCTGTTTTAGCCAATACTTCTTACTTTGATTTTTGTCTTCCTGTGAATATAGATTAGGTTCAGTAGATTAAATGTTGGATGTCCACTCTTTTGGTTTTGATACATGTATATACTACTTCTTTTAGGCATCTTAGTATCTTGTTAAGTTTTAGTTTTGGTTTCCTTGCACTGTTAACTGTTAGCATTCATAGGTTAGTTTTAATTGCATTCAGTTCTCATTTTAGTTTAGGTTTTGTTTTGTTATGCATTCATTTTATACTTTAGCTTAGGTTTCAGTTTTTTTTATTTCTTTACATTTTATTTCTTGATTTTTTCATTTTATACAAATTTGATTTCTTTATTCTTTTCTCTTTAGTTTCATTCATTTTATTTTCCCCACCTTGTTTTTATAGTTAAGTAGTAAATAATTACGAGAATTAACTTTACACTCTGAAACTTAATTATAGTTGAGTCCTTGGATTGATCCTTGGTTATCCCTTCTCTACATTAGTGGGGAAACTGAGTTTGTTGGCTTTGATGCGACTAAAAGTGAGTTTAACAAAGGGCATTTTGGTCTTTTGGGGTCTATAAACCCCAAAATCACTTTCACTTTCACAAGCCTCCCAACCGCCATTTGCATTTTTGGGGAGCGTCTTCTTCTTCCTCCCCTTTGGGGAGGTTTAGGTTTTGTTTCCTTTTCATTTCCATGTATTGAATCTTGTTTACATTGCAATTTAAGAGTTGAAATTGTTCCTGCATTTACTTTTCTTCTCCATTTCGTTTCATCTAGTTTTTGTTGCTTCGTTTTCAATCAATTTATTGTTCACTTTCTTTCTCGTCTCTGCTTATTTCGTTTCATCCAGTTCCATTGGTTATTTCCAATTGTGCATTTTAATTCTGTCAGATTTTAGCTTTCCATTTCACGTTTTTCAACTTTACCCATTTATGTTTCCCAGCTTAATTTCATTGCAGCATCTGCTTGTGTTTTGATTTACGTTTAGTTTTATTTAGAAGTTTGTTTTGCTTCGTTCTAGCTCTGCATGTTCATTCCATTTCTTCTAGTTCAATTTACTGTTCATCGCATTTTTTGCTTCATTTCGGCAATGTTTTCTGAGCTTCTACATTTAGATAGTTCGGTTTTATTGTTTTACACCGTTCGGTCTGTTAAAGACCGAACAACTTGTTCGTTTTCTGGTGTCAGTACTGTTCGGTTTTAGTTTACCATTCGTTTTGCTCCTTTTCTACATTTCTGCTTTAATACCGTTAGGTAACCTGTAGGACCGTTCGACCTTTATCCCTACTGTTCCTTTTACTTTTACAGCTCGGTTTGTTCCATTTACTTTAGAGACCGTTCGGTCTCAATGCTAAAATCGTTCAGTCTCACTTTAAGACTGTTCGGTCTTCATGCTTTCCACTTCTCTTTTAGCATTTTTAATTCTGTTTAGTTATGTTTAACTTCCAGTTTAATTTTTCTTGCAAACAAAAAAAAACACTTTCAAACCCCCCACTACGTGTTAGACCTAAGTCGTGAACCACAGTTGGTCCTTGAGATACGACCTAAGAGTCACTTCCTAGTCTATACTGCATTCTTATTTGCACATCAAATTTGCATGGGCCGCGATAGCCATCACAGTGTATACCCGACGTCTATATAGACGTCGGACTAGATATATCCAACATCTATAGAGACGTCAGATGTAGGCATATCCGTCGTCTATAGGCCCTGAAACGTTTTGTTCATTGTAACTCATTGGACGTCGGTTTGTGCATTGACAGACGTCTATAAACGTCGGGCAATGCATTAACTGACGTCTACTGGGTGTTTTTTTTTTCAATTAATTTATTTTTACAATAAAACCACACTTGAAAAACAGAAAATTGTCCCAGAACAATATACTATATATATATATATATATATATATATATATATATATATATATATATATATATATATATATAAAGAAAGTTCTACTTAATGTAAAAAACAATCCAATACCAAAACTATCAAAATATAAACTTAAACTAAACTAATGTTCAACAAGAAATAAGTGATCCTAGCTCCATCTTTGCAGAAGATAAGTTGTCCACTCCTGCCTTATCTGCCTAATTGTCTCCTCTAGTATAGGAGATGTACTCTTGAAGCGCTACAAAATGAAGAAATATTCATTATAGTTTCATATATGTTTAAAGATGAATTTGATTTGTAATGTATTCAAGGTATGCATCATTACCCCATTCCAGTCATCTGTAATGACAGCTCGAATGATGGTCTTAATCCAACACATGACATAGAATCCACATTCCCATAAATCTAACTGCTGGTTACACTAAAATGACAAACTAAATAGTCAAGAATTTAGATCATTCAATAACATAGAAAATGAATTAGAAGTATAAATGACTTACAACCTTTGGATACAAAATTTAAACTAGTTGACATCGAGATTTACCAATAACTCTATTTAGATTGAAAACACAAAGTAAAATTAATATAACTATATTTATCATAAAAGTTTAAGGTGAACATCAAATTCAAAGTCATTAAGGGTGTAGAAACACTTACCCTTGAAGCATGGTTCTCAAGACAGTTTTTATCTTCCTGTGCAGCAAACAAAACCATATAATTTTACATTGTTTCGGAATGATGACCATCAGCTGCCAATGCGACCTATCACGAATCACAAATAGTTAGTTAACTAATTAAGTAAACTTTAATGAACTTTTACATATAGCAACACCTACCCATTAATGTATGGCACAAGGTATACTTCTCTTTTTGACTCATCCATCCATGTTTGCAAATAATGTTGTTTGCTTTCAAGTGTGTTACCAGAAGGTTGAATGGTCTGAGGTTCAACAAATTCGTACATGGAAGACCGACATTGGTCTACAACGATTGCGTCCATGTACCTAAAACAACAAAGTTAAGTTGTTAGAAACAATTAAAAGATTAATCTTTTGTGTTAAATTTCAAACGGGAATTAAGTTTCACTCAATAATTTGATACTTATAATCTAACATGCCAATTATAATAACACAACTATCACATGCATATTCAAACCAATAACACATGCATACCTAAAAGTCAAAAACATGCATACGCAAAAGCCAATAACATGCATACACAAAAGCCAATAACATGCATACAAAAAAGTTATCAACAAAGAAGCTAACCTTTTTAGCAGATTAAAAAAGCAATGCAGGGAAATGGAGTAATGCATGCCCAAAAACGTAGGCCAAAAAGAGTCAAAAGCGTCACCCAAGCACAAGCCAGAAACTGCACCAAATCGTAATGAAAACGAATTTTAATCGGTTCAAATGGAAGATATTTCATCAAAGAGTAATTTAATCGGAGTAAAAGTAAATTTAAATGGTCCAAAAGAGAGGAAACACACCTGGAAATGCAATGTCTCAGAGAGAAAACGCGGGGAAGACGATGAACAGTGAGTGTAACTCCTCGCGGGTTTGCGTTTTGTAGTATAAATGGCTCTAGACGTCAGGTGTTGGGGGGTCCGCCGTGTATAATAGTATAGACGTCGGGGCCCTAACTAATATGACGTCTTTCTGATTTAAAAATTCATATTCGCGGGGATTATAGGCGTCGGTTTAGAGGGGTTCCCGACGTCTAGGTGAACGTTTCACCTACCCTGTCAGCAACCTAGATGTTCGTTAGGAGGGGCCCCGACGTCTATAATATTATAGACGTCGGGGTCCCTCCTAACGAATGTCTAGATGGCTGAAAAAATAACTTCTCACCTTCCCTGTCAGCCATATAGACGTCTATTAGGAGGGACCCCGACGTCTATATGCCCACTTATTTACGAAAATGTCACTGATCAATAATTTACGTTGGTTGTTTGGTGGACCGACGTCTACGAGATGACGTTAAAGGCTAATTCTGAACTAGTGTACTTCCAAAATATTTTATCAACCCATGGCTACTACCAATCAAACCTCATCAATTATGGTACCTATTTTCATAGGAGAAAAATATGACTTTTAGAGTCTCAAAATGAAGACATGCTTTGACTCTCAAAATTTATGGAACATTATAGAAGAAATATTCTCTATTCTGGAAGACACCTCTACTTTTACTATAACTCAAAACGAGTTGAAGGAAAACAAGCAGAAGGATTCAACAACTTTATTTGCTTGTCAAAAAGCAATTGATGACACAATTTTCAAAGAATAATAAGTGTCACAAGTGTAAAGCAAGCTTGGAATACAATACAAGAGGAGTTTCAAGGAAGTAATGAGCTATAAAATGTTAAACTTCATTCCTTAAGGCAAGAGTTTAAATTAATAATAATGAAAGAATCTGAGACCATTAAAGACTACTATTCAAGAACAAAAAAAATAGTTAGTTAAATGAGAGCCTGTGAGGAAAATATTCTTAACAAAAAAATCGTTGAGAAAATTATAATTTCTATTCCCCAAAAATATGATGAAATCGCAACCGCAATTGAACAAATAAAAGATTTGACTACATTGTCAATAACACAACTAATGGACTATTTTTAAGCTTATGAACAAAGATTGAAAAGGCGAAAATAAGACTGAGTCGAAAATGCCTTTCAATCAAAACTTACGATCTCAACATAAAAGATATAAAGGAAATAAAAGTAGGGGAGAAATTTATAGAAATAAAGAAATTTCTAGAAGTTTATCTATAACTGATAACAGTTGATTTTACCGTTATTTGTGATGCAATTTTGATACTAAATCAGCTCTTTGACTGTGAAGCTTGCTTAAACTCTTGTTTTTAGTTGAATTTTGTGAATAAGTTAGTCGAGGTTATACTTACTAATTTTTATCACTAATTCCCTTAATTTTGTAGGTTATTGGTATGTTTTGGAAGAGGAGCAAAGTATCAAGGAGTTGGAACCCGGTAGTAGAAGCACTAGAATAGAAGGTTGTAGAAGGCTCAAGGACGCCTGGTTGCCCTTTTTTGGGGCCCTAGGCGTTGGTTGCCATGCAATCACGCCGGGTTGCCCTTTTCTGGAGCCCTCAACGCTAGTGGTCGCGCAAGGACGCCTACTTGCCCTCTTTTGGGGCGCTCAACGGTGAAGGCCACGCAATCACGCCTGATTGCCCTTCTTTGGGGCACTAAGCGCCAGTTACACCGCAGCATGCCTGGTTGCCCACTCAAGGGGTGTTGAGCACTACTCTTCGCGCAGTCTCACCTGGTTGCCCTAGTTGGGGCGCTAAGCGCCAGCGACGCTGGCTTATGTGGCACTTCTAATCTATTTAAAGGCTTTTACGCATTAGGGTGGATATCTTTTGACGGCTGAAGCACAAAAACGATATTTTCGGGGTTTCCTTTTCTCTTTCTAGGGTTTCCATCTCATTTACATTCTTCCATTGTAAGCCAAGGTTCTCCATGACAATGGAGAGCTAAATTCATTTGTTCTTGGGGAAATATGTAACCTCTGAACTTCATGTAGTTGAACATGTTTTGAATATTTTATGATTCTTTCATTGAATGTTAGTGATTTTCTCCTATTCTTAATGCTTGTTATGTTTTTGACCATTCATAGCTTGATGATTGAATTTCTTTGTTATTGGGAAATACTTAGGAACCATGATCTGGATGATTTCACCTAAAGGAAATATTATCTAGGGATAAAAATAGGACATTTAGTTGTCTTAAGCTTCTTTTCTTAATGTAGAATTGGTTATTAGGGTTTCAAGGGATTGTTGTATAATAATCAAGGCTAGGCTTTTTACGCCAACGGATTGGGTTCTAAGTAATTTTGCAAGTGACATTAGCATTCCAATGAAGAAGATGAGTTCTAGTATGCATGAAAGTGAAGTAGGTGAAATCTAACCCTAACAACATCATCATCTGAATATCATTCATTCATTCTTGTTTTAGCTTCAAAAGATCAATTTTACATTCAAGTTATTATGTTTACTTTTATTGCATTAAATTTCATTCAATGGTATCGTTCTTTAGTCTTAACTAGTTAATTTATTATACATTGTTTGGTGTCACGAATCTCTTGGGAAACAATACTTGGTCTTACCATTTGATATTACTTGATACGATTTGGTACACTTGCCAATGAGTTAACAATAACCCATCAAAAAAATATCCTCCATGTGGAATTTGTTATAAGACAAGTCACTTGGATAAAAGATTATTGTCATCATGAAAAATCTCAATGTGAGTACTGCAAGAAATTTTGTCACTTATAGAAATATTATCGTAATAAAAATAAGCATCAAACAAACATTGAGGAAGAACATAGTCAAGATAAATGCTTATTCTATGCCAATCAAGAATCTCCTAGCAGAGAAGGAACTTAAAACTTGGATGGATGCAACAGTCGCATGGCAAAAGATCAAAGCATCTTCAAAGACATTGATAAATCATTCAATGTCAAAGTTCAGTTGGGAAACGACAACATAGTGGAGTCACGAGGCAAACGAAGTGGAGATAATAAAAGTACAAAATTTATCAAGGACGTTTTACTAGTTTCAAATCTTAAAGAAAATCTTTTAAGTATTGACCAAATGATGGAGAATGGATATTCTTTTCACTTTAAGAAATATACATGCAAAATTTATGACAGTAGAAGGATAAAAATTGGTCAAGTGAAAATGGAGAAGAGAAAAAGAAGTTTTCTGATAAGCTTTAACTTGGAACTAATATTTCCATGAAGGAAAAAGTTAATGACTCACGACTTTGATATAAGAGATTTGGCCACTTCAACACACGTGCCTTAAGCTTCTATATAAAATAACCTTATGAGAGATCTTCCACTTGAAGGTGAATAGTGAATTATGCGAAGGATGTCTCCTCGACAAACAACAGTAATTACCATACTTGAAAGCAAAACACTTATTGGATTTCATTCATAATGTTTGTGGAGCGATAAGGACGTTGTTCGGATGATATTTTCAACTTGAAATATACCAGCAAGTATACTAGGTTGTTGTAGTAAACAAGTGTCATATCCATAAGGATTTGACATAAATTACAATGTTTTAACTAGTTTGATCTTTTGTAAACTGTTCATGTGTAAAAAATGTGAGTGTGAATTTGAGAGTGTTATAAAATCAACTTCATAAATCAGTTTAAACTACTAAAATAGTAAATTTATATGATCGAACAGTCTTGACTTAACAATTTTTCCCTCTCTTGTACCAGATCCACTTCCAAATATGAATCTTCAAATGATCAAGTCCTAGGAGATTTCTTTGTTGGTAACTTTAGGTTCATGTTTGGCACCTAAAGGCTAGTCTATTGCCTACTGACCAATGTGAAACCTATTAATGACTGCATATGACTCACCTGCATGAAGGTTAAGACTTTAACTAGTTGTACACCTCAAATGTATGTCTAACATCCAGAAGCACACATGAAAATCGATTAGACTACAACTTAAGACTAATTTTTTACTCAATCTTAAGCCAATTAGATAAAATGAGTGATCAATTCATTCAACAACAACCATAAATCAATTAAAGTCTGCTTTTTTCTTTTCTGATTGTTTTGCTCATAATTGTTTTCGCATATGTCCAATTGAATTGAACTTTGTTACATTAGATTCTAGATTGAAAGAGCCTTAATTTGAATATGAGATCATAATTTTTATAGTTATGAGTTTGATGTAGTTAAAATTGGAAGATGATGACATCTTGTAAGGAGCATATAAGAAATAGCTCACATTGTCTTCTTGGATATCAATCCAAATAGAAATTAGCTTGAAGTAAATTGAAAAAGGAAAGGAATGAGTCAGCAGAACTGACCATGCGGATATATAGGGGAATCAGAGAATCAGAGAAGGACAAGCTTACACACACAAAAGTAACTTTTTTGCAAATAATTTCAGAGAATTCGGTTGCGATTTTTGTTTGTATTGAGTGATAATATATCTCAAGAGACGCAGAGTAGAGAAAGACTCTTCGGACTTTCCTTTCCTTGTTTAGTATTTAGTTTTTCTCCGACACAATGGTTATAAGTTGTGTTTGGAGTCACTCTTAGTTTTTCATATTTTCATTCTAGGATGAAGCAACCGTGTTCATTTAATCTTTATTTTAAGTTTATATGCATCATCCTGGAGCTTCTACCGCTGCATTCACTCTTTTCCTTGTTGTTCTATTTAATTTTTCACCGTTTAAGTTATACATTCTACAAGTTCTTTTATTTAGTTGTTATTTCTAGACTCTTTGATTAGTCCTTAGAATGCTTACGTGTCCATCAGTAAAACTCATTCATCAATCCCAAGTTGCTTTTGTTTCTGATTTTATGCAGATATTACATCAAATATTTTAACTTTTATTTTCCTGGGCGATTCATGACTGAGATTTTGTTATTAAAACAACTCTAATCTCTTTACAACATTCATTAGTTCTTTATTATTACATTTATTTTTGCTTCAATTATTCGCTTAACACTAATAAATTGTTTCTTCATTTCGCTTTGCTATTAGTTTCCATTGTCTAATGCTTTGCATGTTGATATCGTCTGTCAAATTACTTTTCCTGACATCTAGTGCTCCTCCACTACTTATTTTTGCATTACATTGTACTTGCTTATATTCTTGGTTTTATAGTGCCAAAATAATCCAACGATAATAATTGTAGGTATTACATTTGTCACATAGAAGAGAAACAATTTTATTGAAGTTACCAAAGATCGATATTTTATCTATAGATAGTATGTTACGGTTGTATATATGTTTAAACATTTATGTCATTTCATGATACGTAATGAACTTTGAATTATTATGTATTTTGAAATATTATATTCATAATTTATAATTCATACAAGTAATTAATGAACATTCTTTTAAAAAATTGTTTTTTTCATATTTTTTCTAATATTTTGTACTTTTTTATATAATAGAATCAATAGAAAATGTAGATTTAAAAATAGTGTTTATTAAAAAATTAAATAAATTATTTTAAAAAAATTGTATCAATAGTGTCTGTTTGAGAAAGTGTTAAAAAGTTAAATAAATTATATTAAAAAAATTCAGATCAGTAACCAATGTTTCTACTAACATTATTTATGCGAAAGGCTAAAAAAAATATAAACATTATGTTTTTAACGGATAATTTACGAATATATCCATCGAAAATTATTAACGGATTAAGACCGTTAATAATTATTTTCAATAAAAAAATTTATCAATGAATCTTAACTTATTGGTAATCTGCCAAAAAATTTGCAATATTGACAAATTTTGAAAATATATATATATATATATATATATATATATATATATTTATTTTGATAATTTTACTTTTTTTTAGTATTATTAATTAAAAACTTTAAAATAGTAAAATATTTTAGTCTTCTTGTTCATTTGCACTGAACTTTCTTACCATATTACAAATTTTGGATTTCTCACTGCTAAAAAGTATGAGATATTTTACTGTTGTTTTTGAAATTCGATTGGAAGGAAAATTTTCATGAAATGTTTTCAATCTATCATTACTGAAAAAAAAGTTTTTGATGTCTATTATTTTTGACATTCCACGTCTAATCCAGATCAGACTTCTTATTGGAAGATGTCAATTTTGTCGTTAGATCCGCTTCTCAGACGTCAATTGTGATGTTGGACCCTCTTAATCGACGTCCATTTATTTATTTAAAAAAAATAATTATTTTTACATATTACTACACTGAAATACAAGAAAACGATTCCAGCACATCATAAAACTGTATATATTGTAAGTTTCGAGTAATGGAGAATAACCACTCAATGTCATCGTCGAGATTCGTCAACTCGTGCAAAAAATTCCATCATAAGCTAAAATTAATCGGTGCAAACAAAATTTAATCAGTGCAAATGAAATTTAATCGGTAAATACTAAAGTTAATTGGTGCAAAATAAACTAACTCGAAGAAAATCAATCAAACATATCTTGTAGCGGCAATGACGAACGCGAACGAAACGAAAACGCATTATTAGTTTTTGGGTTAAAAAGGGCATTTGATATCAGCCCCCTTCACCACTGACATCTAATTGCTAAAAAAATCCATTTTGGCTCTACTTTGGGCTATTTTTGCAGTTTATTGACGTCCGGGAAAGGGATCTGACGTTTAATGTGTATTAGACGCTTGTCCCTTCTATATGCGACGTTTAATGTCTGAAAAAGTGTCCTTTCAAATATGATTTTGCAGAAGATTTGACGTCTGATCTGAGGGGACCGACGTCTATATCGTAAAAAACATTAACATTGACGTTTAAAATGAGATATTTTTCGAACACTTTTGATGTCAGTGGTGGGGGGAGTCGATGTCTAATTCAAAAAAAAGTAATATTGGTATTTAAAATGAGATATTTTCGGACATTTTTGAAGTCTAGGGAGGGGGTAGCCGACGTCTAATTCGAATTAGATGTCGGGGGGGACTGTAGCCGACGTCTAAAGGCAATAAAATAGTGACTTTTCAGTTCTGTACGCAGACCATTTGACGTCTCTGATCCTAGAGTAGCCGACGTCTATACCTTATTTGATGTCAGCCCTCCTTTTAACTGACTTCTATAATGACGTTTTATTTACAAAATTGTCACTGACTTCTATAATGACGTTTTATTTACAAAATTGTCAATGATATTTTTTACGTTGAATTTTTTTTCATTAGATATTAAACGCGTGACATTAAATGCTATTTTGCACTAGTGTACACATGTCAATTTGGATTTGGAATATGGTCTATACATATTCAGTGTGTCCTAAGTTGACACTTTATCTTTCTTTTTTTTAATCTTTTGACCTTGTCATTTCTCTTGTTTCCGTTGTAGAACCTTTTCTAATAATTAAATATTATATTTAGTTAATTAATATAAAAAAATTGTAAAATAAAATAGTATTTTTATAGAGTGACAAATGCGAGTGTAAAAAAAAATAGAATGTCAATATATTTATCATCTAATAAAAAACTTTCGTGCCAAAATACTAAATTAATGTACATTCTAAAGAATAACTATACTATATTTTATTCAATATATTAACTAATTGTTTGTGCCTTTTAATCATGTGACCCAAGCACCAAAAAAGAATAAAAGTCCACTCAATTTTGTCATTCCTGCATAATAGTATTCATTTTTCATCCTCATCAAACGTTGTGAAAGTGATGGAACCAAAATTAGTTTAAATTTAAGAAACCTACAAATAATTAAATCTATATATTCAAAATTAATTTTAGATGAAATCAAAGGTTAGTCATTTTTTCTTGTGAAACTCTTGGTTAGGGTACATCTTATTCTGGTTCATGATAGAATTTTGAAAAAAAAAACATAAATTATGAGTAAAATATAGAAGAAGAAAGAGGAAAACATTAAATGGGATGAAAAAAAAATACTATAATAATAACATTTTTTTGGGCCTTAAAAGAATAATAACACTTCTTTTAGAGATATGAAAGATAGTAAGACTTTTCTTCGTTGAATTATATTTGAAGCACATCAAAGTAGGAATCAGAAAGGGACCTTGTGGTCACCGATGCATGAATCAAGTGGACCTGAAAAGGATCCTTAGTTGAATGTTGACTTCAAGACTCCAAAACTTAGCATGTCACAGGTTATTCAGAGGAGGTAATTAAGAATCTGAGTAGGAAATCAAGTTGAGCTTGTGGTAACGACTATTTCATGAACTATGAAACACTAGTGTTCAAGAGCCCCTCGCCACTATAAATTACTTGTAGTTGTAAGTTGTAAGTTGTAACAGCCTTTGCTCAAAACTAAACCAATTTTCTTTGTCTGTGTGGCAAAGAATACTTCAACAAAACGTGCTCTAAACCTGTTTTCCTGAATTACTTGATGAGTTCATTTGGCCAAAACAACTATGTTTTAATTTTGTTGCTTGTTTTCACTTTGTGGAATAGCCATGTAGTGTCTCGAAGGTTGCCTGAGGCCTTGTTATGGGAGAAACATGAAAAGTGGATGGCACATCATGGTAGGGTGTACAAGGATGCAGCCGAGAGGGAAAAACGGTTCCAAATATTCAAGAACAATTTGCAGTTCATTGAGTCCTTCAATGCTGCTGGGGACAAACCTTTCAACCTAAGCATTAACCGATTTGCCGACCTTCATAATGAAGAGTTTAAGGCTTTACTAATTAATGGTCAGAAGAAGGAACATAGCGAATGGACAGCAACAGAAACATCATCGTTTAGGTATGACAGTGTCACTGAGATTCCTGCTACCGTGGACTGGAGGAAAAAAGGTGCTGTTACTCCGATCAAGGATCAAGGCACATGTCGTAAGATTCTGTTCTCTACGTTCATCATTTCAATTATATTCCATTGGTGCTCCATTGAAAAATTTCTAATATAAATCAACTTGGTTTTGTTTGTGAAAACAGGAAGTTGTTGGGCATTTTCAGCTGTGGCCACAATCGAGGGTCTTCATCATATAACTAAAGGTGAATTGGTATCCCTGTCAGAACAAGAACTGGTAGATTGTGTGAGAGGTGACAGCGAGGGATGCATTGGTGGTTATGTGGAAGATGCCTTTGAGTTTCTTGCTAAGAAAGGAGGAATAGCAAGTGAAACAAACTACCCCTACAAAGGGGTTAACAAGAGTTGTAAGGTTAAGAAGGAAAGTCATGGTGTGGCTAAGATCAAAGGGTACGAGAAAGTTCCTGCTAACAGTGAAAAGGCACTCATGAAAGCTGTGGCACATCAACCAGTGTCAGCTTATGTGGAAGCTGGAGAATATGATTTCCAGTTTTATTCAAGTGGGATTTTTACAGGAAAGTGTGGAACTGAAATTGATCATTCTGTTACAGTGGTTGGTTATGGAAAAGGTGGTGATGGTAGTAAGTATTGGCTAGTAAAGAATTCATGGGGAACTGAATGGGGTGAGAAAGGGTACATGAGGATGAAGAGAGATATACGTGCCAAGGAAGGTTTATGTGGAATTGCTACCAGTGCCTCTTATCCAACTGTTTGAGTCCAGGTGTTAATCCACACACATATAAATACGTGAGTATATGAGTTGAATTGCTATGTAATCATCCTTCACTATCTGCAGCTACGTAGTGCTCAAATAAGATGCTCCTGTTGGATCTTATGATGCTTACCTGATCGCTTAATTTGTACTAAATTATGGAAATATTACTATTTAAACCTAGTGCTCATTGTTCTCTTTCATGGTTTGTTTAGTATATTTTAAAGAGTTATTATTTATCTATGAGTTAAGGTCTTAATTTACTCATATTCTTTGTTCATCCACTAACATAATATTATTAACATTATCGATAAAAAAAAAGTAATTTTTTCATTTATTTCCTAAATCAACTTTATCAAATAATTAAGACAAGTTTTTAATATAGTTGTAATATATAAATTGACAATAGTAATAAAAATATGTTTCTTTCTATGTTCGGTCGTGTAAGAAACAATCAATTTCTTTGATCCAATTTTTGTTGATCATACGTAAGTTCACAGTTTTGTTTCACAGCGTAGACAAAAGTGCATAACTTCTTGGAACTATATTACACAGCTGAATATATCTTTAAAAAGTCTTTTTTTATTTTGCAAACTTCTACTAACCAGTACTATATGAGATTTTGTTTGTTAATATGAGTTTGCTATTTACTTAATCTTAGTTTCTTAATATAAAATTTACGTGTTACATATATGTTTTATAAAAAAATTGAACTTTTGAAAAGTTAATACGAGACAATATTAATTATTAATTATTAATTATGTATTGAATCTTGAAATTATCTTGTTAGACTAAGAAAAATAATAATATTTTTGTAATTTATTATTGTATATATATTTTAATATACATATTTCAAAATTCGTTAATATTTTTAAATTTTGTTTTGTACTGATCTTTAGGTACATATTTGATTGTGATTGTTAATTGTTTTTATTTTGTGTCACTTGAAGAACAATGCGAAACCTGACAAAGTTTTAATGGAATTTATTGTTTAAAGTTGACAAGGTCCAATAAAGTAAAAAAAAGTGAATCTTATTGAATTTGATAAGATTAAACCTTGAATACAAAAACGATGTGATCATTCATTTAAAGATTACTGAAATTGTGTCAACAATTTTAGTATATATATGTATAGATCAAGATTGGATTAAATCACCACACATCAATGTTAAGTATGAGAGAGGAGCAGAAGAATTTGTACAATTTTTGCAATGTAGTGAGGGTAGAAGTGATGGTAAAATGAAGTTTAGATATTCTTATGTCAACTATTTGAATGGGAGAAAATTTAATGCAATAGAAATTACATAACTCCTTATTTGTGATGGCTCCCTTCGAAGTTATTGAAATTATAGTTTATTTTTTGTAGAAATTCAATAGTTCTATACCAATTCCCAATAAGTCCATTAAGTATTTTAGAATGAAAACTAAATAATACAAATATACAATAGCATTTATCACATTTACTTCTTGTAAGGATTTTGGTTTATTCTAGGTGTGATAAATATAATATGTTATTTTTATGTAGGTTCTATGGTATTTAGTGCATGTTTAATATGTAGAAAGAAACAAAATAAAAAAAATTATTTCAAAAAATGCCTACATTAGTCTTTTGTTATATCCAAAAACAAAGCATAAAGGGGGTATTATGCTTCTGTTATGGTGATAACCAAAGCCTAATACTCTTTCTAATTTAAAAATATTATTTAATTTTAAGAGTAGTAGGCTTCGATTCTAGTAATAATCCAAGTTTAATACCCTTTCAAATTTAAAATATCATTTAATTTTAAGGGTATTAGGTTTCGGTTCTGATTGTAAACGAAACCTAATTCCCTTAAATTAAAACAATTGTTTTAAATCGTAAAGAGTTTAGACTTCAATTATTATGTGAATCGAAGTCGAATCCAATTTATTTATTTATTTATTTATGATTTCATGCTTCAATTATAGGGAAACTAAAGCATATTAGGGACCTTTATGTTTTAGTTCATAACCAAAGTTAAAAAGTCACCCTTTTTTTTTATCTTGCTTAGATATGCTTCACTTGTAGAATCGAAACCATGTGTTCAAAATAACTTATGCCAATACCCATTCTTACACTAGTGTTTGAGTCACAATAATAACGTCGCCTTATCACAAAAATATGACTTGGAGAGTTTTGAAAAAGTAGACTTCAGAAAATAGAGTTTAAGGCTCAAAATGTGTTTAAATGTGTTTTTGAGGTTGTAACATTGCTTGTGCACGTTTTTATATATTATACAAGAGTCTAAGAACATCCTTTTATAGAGAAGCCAATTCTAGCTGTTGTAGAAAACGTTTTCCACTAACAACATTCAAAAATAGCCGGTTACTTTTCAAAATAAAGTAGTTTAATCGATCATGACTTAAGATAATCGATTATTTCAAGCCTAAAACCTATGATTATCAATTATTGTAAGTGATAATCGATTATTTATGAAAAAACAAGTAAAACACTAAAATTTGTAATCATAAAAAATGTTCTAGTACTCAAATTAAAGATCTTTGGGTCTAGATTCCAATGAGAAAAGAATCAAGTCAACTGGACGTTTGTGGACAAACTGATGATCAAAATAGTCAACCAAGGTCGAAGTTATCAAAAAGTTGTGTTTGTTGTAATAATCAATTATTACTATGGATAATTGATTATTGGTTGTCCAGATGATAAAATTATTGATTATGGCATAGTGTAATAGATTATTCTAGAGAGTTTTGTGAAAAACCTTTTGAAAACATTAATTTAGCTCTTTGATATTTGTTAAATAATCAATTTTTGAAAACCCATAAACTTTTGATAATCGATTATCGCGATAATTTATTAATGAGTAAAAAACATATTTTTATGAAAATTTTAAGTTTTTCCCAAGTTGCTAATGGTGTTGTTGGACAACAAATGCCTTTAATTTGTTCTTCAAGCCTTATATAGTTTTGAAGGTCTTTAGACATCTTTAATACTTGATTTCTTCATGATCCTTCATCATCAAAACTTCTTTGTCCATTACAATCTAGTTGTGTTGTTCTTTTTCAATAAATAAAAGTTTTAAATTAAATTAAAGAAAATTAAGTACCATGGTGTGTATTCGAATGTTCCAAAAATTTTAAAAAATATCGTATATGAGTTTGTTGTCTAGAAAAAAATTAAAAAAAATTTCAAAACATAACAAAAAGCAAAAAAAAAAAAAGTAGAATTTGAAAAGTTTGCTTAGCCACAAAAGAATATTAAGGAGATTGCATATTTAGAAGATTTTGTGTCATAATAACGAATATGGGATTGGGTTTGACCCTTTCACCTTGGTGAAATAAATGGTGTTCTAAAATTGAAAGGGAAGGCTTGAGGTAGCTTCTATTTAAGTACATAACATGAATTTTTAGCCTTTTTTTCCCTTGTATTAAGAAATTATGACGAAGATGTAGTTATTTATAGGTAAAGTTTTATTTCAAAGTGCATCGAATAAGACCTATTTGTATTGATTACAATTAAAATGCTTAACCATAAAATTTGGCATCAAGAACAAGTTTAGACGTAGATTTGACATCACTCATTCCATATTAAAAATACAATGAGTGGAAACCTTTATTCATAAGAGAGGTGGTAAGCCAAGGGAGAGAAAAAAAAAAGGAAAATTAATATTTAAATTTCCTAGAAAGGTGGCACAAAGACGGGCTCAAGTAACACTTGTCCACTCACGCTTTCCACATTGAAATATGTTCAAAATGTAGAGCTCTTAGCCACCTCTTTGCATGTGTAACTAGTCTATACATGCCCAAGTACAAGCACAAAACCCTATATACTACTGGCCCAAATACACAGCCTAATGTTTTACATTACTTGGCTCAAATAGAAGGCTTAAATGATTTATTCTTCTCTGTATATTTTATTAGAGTGTTGCTCTCTCCACCACCACACCATGCTCCCTGCACCTCCTTAGGTTAAAGGTTAAATTTTTTTTACTTTTACCACAAATTTTTAATTTATTTCGCAAACCCTAATTTTATCTTATTCATATTCTCTGAATGCAGCAGCCGCACCCCACCCCATATCAACTCAATCTTTTTCTACCTACTTGTATCCACGTCAGATATGGATTTTTATTTATCTTTTGTTGATGAAGTACATAAAACTATCATGTATTCGATTATACCTAATAATTATTATTGAATTTTAGTTAATTAATCTTTTAAATTTTAATGATGAAAACTCATATCTGACGTGGATACAAGTAGGTAGAAGAAGATTGAGATGACATGGAGATACGGGTGCAACTGCTGTGTTCAGAGAATATGAATGAGATAAAATTAAGGTTTGGAAATTAAATTAAAAATTCATGGTAAAAGTAAAAAAGTTTTAACCTTTAACCTAAGGATAATTTTGAAAATAAAAGAATTTGAAGAGGTGCAAGGACAATGTCGTGGTGGTGAAGGGAGCAACTCTCATTTTATTACCACTAGAGTTGACCTCTTTAAAGATGATATTGGGCCTAATAAGGGTTATTTAAGACCCAATTAGGCCAAATCTTCATGAAAGCTCTTACTTAGCACTCTAGGTGTTATGTCTCTCTATTTTATGAATGTTGTGGTTGGATAGGTTTTCATCATTTCCTTCCTCTTGAGAAAGATTTGTCCACACATCTTATTTGTACTCAATGAAAGAAACCTTTTGGTGTTCATGGCTCTTAGTATCCTTTAGGATCAAATATCATCCTATAATAAATACCAAACAACAAGGCAAGTTGCATATTGACATGTTTCCTAAAGAAAATTACCCCATAAATATAATTAAAATAAAATTGATTTATAATGTCCATGTATCGTCTTTCAAATGGAAGACATAGATACATGTTATCAAGAGCATTTTCATTTTTTTACTTGATTTTATTTATTTCTTCATTTAATTGTTTCCATGTTCCTTTGAGTTGTATGTTCTCCCTAAAAAGCTCAACAAATGGTTAATTTACATAAAGATTTGCAAGTCATTTAATATTTTAGATACTTATTAGATCGTCGGTTGATAATGTTGTCATTCAAGTGTTCAAATTAATACTACTAAACTAGACAACTTCAATATTGTAAAGTTAGTAGTTATGAGATTAATATAAATAAAGATAACCCAACCCAACCAACATGAAATTAATTTGTAAAAAATGAATTCTTACAAAAAAACTATACATAAATAATTAGTAAAAATAAAAACAAATAAAAGAGTAAATATAAAAATAATAAATGAAAGAAATAAATAAAATTTCAAAAAGATAAAAGGAGATGAAGACAATAATAAAGAAAATAGATTGATTACTGTTTTTTTAAAATAGTATTCATCATTGATTTTGTAAAGATTATTGCTCTTGATTTCTTGTCTAAGATTTCAAATTAATCAATGTAACTTAATTAATTTGTTGTCATCCTCACTTCTAACTAAAGTAACTTCTTAATAAAAAAACAGGAACTTTTTAGATAATCATATCAAATTTAACCAAAGTAACTTCTCAAATTAATATTAATATATCTAATTATGTCTATTTTTTTTTTGCCTCTTATATCTAGTTAAAAGCTACTTAACCAAAGTAACTTCTTGATTAATTCTAATTAAAATTTTCAATAAAACTCAATTCTCAATTATTAGCACAAACTTTCAATCATATGAAAATTTCTAATACTATGCTAACTTGCTATAGTGTAAGAACCGTTACTTCTACTTGATTAAGAGACAAAAACATGGATAAAAATAAATCACAACAATAATAAAAATAAGAAACAAATCATTTCATCTAACCTCACAACCTAATTAAGAAATTACAACAAAATCAACCTAGATGCTTAACACTCAATGGATGGTAAAAATAACACAAAAATAGAAGAAAATAGGGTAAGGACATGAAAAATGATGGAAAGGTAAAAATTACACCCCCTTTCCAAGGGTTCTTAAGCTTCTTGTATGTGTTTCCCCAAGGTTTTTGATATAGAACTTGGCTAGGCCTTTTTCTGTCTTTTATGTTCCTGTAACATTATTTTTGATAATATAATCTCCTCTAATTATTTTCTAAATATATTCAACATCTTTAAGACATATTTACTTGTTATAGATACTTAAAAATATTTAAGAAGACTTTACTAGATTTAAAAAGATTTTGCAATTACTATATTTTGATATTTTATATTATAATTTAATAAGATCATTATTTAAAAATATCAAATATCATAAAGTTATTGAATTATCAAAGTCCTTTTGGTGGAAAAACTAAAAAGAATCGCAAGGTCCAATTTTGTTGTCCGTTTGCTCAAACTCACTAAGCCAACCCATTCTCTCCAAGCTAGTCTCATTAGGCCAACTTCTCCTGCAACAAGTGGTGTTGGCGACGCACTGGAATGCTCTTTTTTGTCCCTGCATGCAATGTTTGACTTGGTTTCTTGTGATTTTGATTATTTGTTATTCTTAGCTTTATCTTAAAGGTCTTATGAAGTTTTTATCAATTTATTTTCATACCTCCATGAACTTATCTTACAACTACATTAACACATCACAAAATATACAAACTACGTTTATGCAACTAAAAAGTTGTTTTTAACATGTTTTTGTATCACAAGCTCAATAAACTTAACTATAAAAAATTCTAATTATAATAATCTTTTAAGCACAAAAGTCAATTAAAAATCCATGAATAAAGGTTAAATAAAGGCATATACATTCATCACTTTCTACGAACTAGAGTTACTAATAAGGTGATTATTTTGTGTGTAATTTAAGATACATTTAAAAAAAAACTAGTATATTCTATGAACTTAAACCAATTTTAATCCCTTGAACCTGTGCACAAAATCTTTCAAGTATAATCTTTGCAAACTATAGAAACCCCCAATGCAAAGTATGGGATCAGAACAACAACTAAATTTCATTTATATTGTTGAAAATTGCTATAAATATATAGAGACCTAACAGAGCTCCTCTGCTCCACCACTTTACTTTTCCATCTTGACTTGTATAACTTTCACATGGAAGGCTAAGTCCCTTGAATTCATTCTCTTGTAATTTCTTAATGTGTTTTGTGGTTATGTGCAATAAAAACTTTTTTCTTTAATTTTCTTCACAAATAAATTGCATTTTATGTTTTCATTATGAGTTCTCATTTCTATTTTTAATATTGTTTTAGAGCATTTGTTATAATTCAATCTTAGACACTAATTAGAATTCTTGTTAGTTTTCTAATAACTTTTTGTTCGAGTGAAACAGTAGTATTCCACATGTAGATATTAGAACAGGTGGAGTATGAGTAGCACTTCATACATAAACGTTAGAATGGGTGGAATGTGAATAGTGTTTCACTCTCAAAAGTTGAAATCAGTGAAATTTTCATGAGTTAATTGATGTTTGGTTAAACAATTCAAACTTGTACTTGATTGATTGAGTTAAAGATAAAAGAAAAGATAAGGAATTCGGTCACAGACATTGGAATGAGTGGAGTCTAAATAAAGTGTCACGTAGACGTTGGAACAAGTGAGAGTCTTAGCAAATTAATTGAAATTATTTAGTTAATTTAAGGTTTATTTAGAAATTCAAAGAATGAAAACCATAAAATAACCAATGAAAATTTGAATTAAGAAATAACATGAACGTCAAATTGTCTTTATATTATTGTTTTTCCTTTCTTTTACTACTTTGGAAACCTCCGTTTTCTTTTAATGCTTCTAACTTTTTCTACGAAAAATTTACGAGTATTGTTCTTTAGTGAAAATCACATTTAATTGAATGTATGTACATGTACATTGAATTAAATGTATGTATGTATATTTGTGTGTGTATGTACGTGTATTTGTTGTGTGTATGTGCGTGTATTTGTTGTGTTTACATATGTTTGTGTGAGGATAAAAAATAATTATTTTGGGTAGGTTTCTTTCTCTTACATAATTGTGGTAAATAGGACTTTTGAAAACTTTTGTGTAGGTTTCTAACAATGAAAATAAATTCGCTATAATCATATGTATTGGTAGGTGAAATTTAGAAGTCTTTAGACACATTCAGATAAATATATATTTATTTTTCTAAATACACAACTAAAAATGGATTAGAAATCTAAGCAATAATCACTAGTAAACAATATGGATTTCACCTCTTTTACATCGGTTCCATTGCAACCGAGACGTAAAGTGGCGCGGTGACATTTTTGCAATTATCGCAGACTTATATGTCTCGGCTCAAAGAAAACTAAGGCCTAAAGGGTTTATGACCTCGGTTGTTTAGATCACCCATTACAAAAATTTATAATTTTTTCAAGGGTTATTATTAGTGTTGCTAGCGGTTTTAACCCCTAAAAAATTCGTTTCCCACGGTTGCAAAAGCCTCTAGGAAAAGCAGCGTCGCTAAACATTACCGGCAGTTTTGTACGAAACCACCACAATTTCCTGAGGTTCTAGAAAAATTGTCGTTATTTCCAGGGGTTTTTGAAAAACCACCGAAAATAGACAGGGTTTTATGGAAACTACCGAAAATAGCTGGAGTTTCTTATAACCGCCCCTATTTCTAGGGCTTTCCTCCAAAACCCCCAAAAATGTAGTGATAGCTCAAATTTTTATTGATAGTGAGATTTGTTACTCCATGCTTCTAGTTCAAATTAGTTTTTCATGTTTAGATAATTAAAGACATAAAGGTTAAATTAAAGTTTTAGTTCCTTAACATTTTTTTTTTACTTTTTAAATCAGTCTTCACACTTAAAATATTGTTGAAATAGTTCCCTTTGTCATTTTCTATCATAACACTTTCATCTGACTAACCTGGTGGAAATTTATTTTATCTATATATTACTTCTTTATTGAAAAAGGCTAATTTCACCAAATTATGTGCACCTTTTTTAATTTGGTAGGTGCTTCTTTAAATGCTCTGTCGATCAATGTAAAATGTTTTACATGGACTATATTAGCATAAGGATCAGAATGGGAGAACTGATTTAAAAGAAGATATGATTATTAAATTAAAGAGGAGTAAAAACTATACAACATTAAGGACAAGATTCTAATATAATCAAGTAGGTGAGGAGGTGCTATTGCTTTTAAAATAGGAAATCTAAATTCACATTTTCTCAAATTTCTTATTTGTAATCAGCCTCATGATGAATATAAACATATGGAAAAAATCAATAGAATTTAAACATCATTTCTTACCTCTGCACCAAGCTTATTATAGATACCATTTTCGGTCAACATGGCAACGAATAAGACAACACCATAAAATCCAAAACAAATGAAACTCATTCATTAGAAACAACCATATTAATATTTAGAAACAACCATAATAAAACTACAACTATATTTAAGAGAGACTAACAAGGAAAATGATTCAAAAGATGAAATATACATGGAGACTAGCTCAGGAACTGATGAGGATGATCCCTCCCTTGTTTGGCAGCTTTAGGAAAGCACTTAAAGATACTAGCATATCAATACATATACACAACTAAAAGGATGGCAGGTGATATTTGCATCCTCAAAACTTCATACATTGCATATCAATCCAAACATAACTAATTGTTCATACATGTCTAATTTTCTTCATCTTCATTACATTCATCATTTGGCACATTTCCTTGATCAGATACCTACAATATAACATAATAGTTAGTTGGTTATATACTTTTAAAAAATCATACAAATAAATTTAGCAATTATTACCGATGGTTGAAGTGCGTCAAACTTTGAAGGCAATTGACCCTGATAATTTTGTAACATAAATGCTATCATATCTTTCATTTCATTGACTTGTGATGTCATGTCATTAACTTGTGATGTCATGTCATTGACTTGTGATGTCATGTCATTGACTTGTGATGTCAATGAAGATACATGTAACAGATGAAATTATTTAAAAAGTAATAAAATGATACCTAACAACTTAATCATAAAAGGAACAAACCAAGTAATTAATAAAATATTCATTAACCTGAGTTTGTAATTCATCATTAGAAGGGGTAACTGAAGATGATCCACTATGAGAACGAGCTTTGACTCCAAAGACTTTAGATGGGCAAGGACGCAAACCTATAGACCGCGAACGCGTCCACGACGCTCTTGGATTCCTAAAGCATGAGCCAATGAATCTGAATTGGATATTTTTTTTATTGAGACGATGTTGTGGATTCATATGCTTCAATTTTTTCCTACATTCAACATTTAATAAAATAGCGAAATTGTCTAAATCAGAAAAAACAAGTGCACAATTCCAAAACAACAAGGCCAGACACAAATCCGTGAGATTCCTTTGTTAAGAGGAGCAAAAACACAACAAAGAAAATGAAAAATTGTATATAACTTAAATAGTTAAATGTGATTCCAGTACTTAAATAGTTAGGCTTACTCAAAGTAGAGAATTTCCCTAATATGGCCATAGTGTTTGAACAACATGCTACTGAGAAAGTTCAACAATTTCTTAAGGAATTAATGTCTACTACTTTAGGGATTATTCAATACAGTAAGAAATACTCTCCGAGTTCTGTTATGGAGAAATATTTGTCGGCATGATGATGCATACTTTTTTTACTTTATGTATTGCCATATATATTTTTTTGTTCTGCATGAATAACTCTGATGTTTATGCACTTTTGATACCTCTTGTATGTGATGTTTATGAAGGCTTTGGAGGTTACTGTAGAGGGTTACAGTGTATAAATGGTTTCCTATTTTTTATGGTTGTGTAGTTTTCTAGTGTCTAATGAAGGGGATGATACTAAGATTTCCATATTTATTCAGAATGGTATCATATCAACAAATTGTTGTTGTTGGGATTATTATAAGAGGATTTAGTAATTTCAACAAATTGTACCCATTTAACAAGTTTTATTTCATCTTTGTCAACACATTACTTCTCAACAATTCACCAGAATGCATTCAACCCTTATAGTAAGACCTAAAGCACCAAATAGATTACAATACATGGTTCACATGTTTGTCTTACATTCAGATTCTGAAAATTAGTCAAAACTAGTTTCAGCCACTGAAAAAAAAAATACTTCACGACATATTTTTATTGTAGCTATACCATGATTAGGCTTAGAAAACTTACACCAATTTTTCTTGCCTCATCACTGACAAAAGCTTTGTTGGTCTTCTTATGGGTAGCTATCCAGACTTCTACTCTGTTAACTTTGTGTCCACACTCTCTTTTCTATGAAAATGAACAAATGCATATTAAGTGTGTCATAAATATAATGAGAAATAGAAAACTGAAGAACAATATCACTTCACCATTTCTTCCCTCTTTCTTGCAATGCTCTTTGACCCCCCATGTGAGCAAGAGTTTGCTTTGTCATATTGTGTTTATTTTTTAGGACAATCTCCTAATATTGTCATAAAAATGTTAATAAATTATATCAGAATTTTAAGAAAAGAAATTTAGGTTTTACCTTTATTCTTTCATCAAGTCGATAGTTAACAAAAGAAGCCCAATGATCTTTATCTATTCCTTTTGGAACCATGGCAATCAATTCATCTCTAGTATGTGTGCCATCATCTCTTTGTTGCCACAATTCTTGCCGACTATCTTTCCATTTATGATTAAGCACTTTCAAGATGTAATTGATTTGAATATCAGAATTGACTACAAAATTTTGTCTTCAAAACAGATTTTAATCAAAATCAACAATAATTATCAAATAACTCAATTGGGAATTGAAAATTTATCACATCCTTCATATAAGCTTTGTTGTCCATCTTGCATTAATTCAAAAAAATTTGTCCCATCATGACTTTTAGTATGGCTTGACTCTGCACCCATGTCGTCATCATCCGCCATGAATTTGTTAGAGCAATGATGTGCAAATAGATCATTAATCATTTCACACATATTATCATTAATTTCAACTCTTCCACCCTCTTCTTTGACCATTACTTGAGGAGCTTCGACCATTACTTGAGGAGCTTCGACCATTACTTGAGACGCTTCGTCATTTACTCTTCTCTCCCCGTCTAGAAGCCACACTGTATACCCTTTTGGAAAAGGTTTAATAATTAAGTGATCATATAATTCTTCATGATTTTTCCATTTCTTAAAATTGCATTTCCGACATTGACATATTATCTTTCCCCTAACACCACTATTAGTGAATGCGAAGTCCAATAAGGTATTCAATCCTCTCATATATTGACTTATATTGACTTAAAATTGCATGTTTATCCATGATTTGACCATTAAAATGATTTATGTTCATGCTAAGAGGATTAAAAGGTTAGAACAAGTGACCGTATTCAACGCAACACACTACATAAGATGAATTTACTTAACTAAGTTAGTAAATTCAAAACTAAGTAGTTCCCCTACTTAGTTATCAAATTGTTGCCTAGAATAATTTAATACTAAGTAGTACACCTACTTAATGTTAAAAGTGAATGGTGAATAAAACACTAAGTACCCGCTACAATAGCATTGCTCAAGAATAAATATTTACTAGACTTTTAATTAAATCACTACTTCTAATAAATAGTTTAATACTATTAACAAAATATTTTTGTCATAAAAATAAATTTATATATATATATATATATATATATATATATATATATTATTCTTTTGTTTTATGTAAATATGTAAATTAAGAAATAATCTGAACACTGATGAAAACTCATTCCTCGGAAGTTATTCACTTGGACAAATGATGGATGTGACAGCACAACAACTTTCACAAGTTGGTTTTCACAAGGCCATAACACACCTTATGTTTACGTTCAGCAAGGCCAAGTCAATTAAGAAATAAAGAGTACCCAAAATATCCTATTAAGAAGATTAATGTCATCATCTATTGACATCAATATGAAAATTTGATTGCAATTCTTATTTTAAAGAGAGTATGAACAACGCATTCTTAGAATAATCACTCAAACTTGTATTTTTATTATAAGTTGAATTTTTTTAATTAGTTCATACTTGGCATTAAACATATTTACACAGACAGAGCATATGTATGAAATTTTAAGTAAATAAAATGAGAAGGAATTTGATTTTAATGTTTTCATGCTTGGATAAACTGTAGTTAGATTTCTTTCAAACTCAATTTAAAGGATGGTTGAACTACAAGTTGTAAGTTAATAGCCAATCTTAGTTACATGTGAGTGTGGTCTAACAAATAAATTTATAGTTTATGATATTCTTGTTTCTTATTTGGATAATTCAATAGCCTTTTTTTAATTGATTACTTCCTAATTTATTCATGCAAAGTATTTTAGGCGGCTTAGCAAAAATAAACTATCTGGACAAATCCCTCAGCTTGTTGCTAATCTCACAGACCTTTCATTCTTGTATGCTCTGTACCTAATTATGTCTTAGATCCTCAAAAACGAAAATGTTAATTTCATTATACTGTACCTAATGCTGTAGGGACTAGTCATTCCATAATCTTAGTGGTTCCACTCCAAAAATTTTAGTGAAAGGTTATAGGTGAGTTTTCTAATGTTGTATTATTTTCCCCGTCTGTTATTCTTAAGGAAACAATTAAAAATTTTGTGTAAATGGTTTCTGTTCCAAGTTCTAACATCTAACCAAGTAAATAGTTAAAAAATCAAACAAGACAAATTACAGAGACATTCACACACACTCCTTGAAAATCTCTAATTGTAGAACACTCTTTATTTATGCTAGTAATTGATAGTAAGTATCAAATTTTTGCTCACATTGTATAAATATTTTTATCCACAAATTAATGAAGGTGTGATTATAGAGTCTGGTGATGAAACACAATCTATTACTTATCCACGGACAAAATCTCACAAGTCCTACAGATAAGTATCAAATTACATTTAGTAATAAAACTACATATCCAAAAATACCTTGTTGACACTAGGAACCAGTTCTTGTAAAACCCTTATTCTTTCAACTATTCTCTCTCTGTGCAACTGTCATTCGATGGCAACATGAAAAATAAAAATTAGCAAATCATGTAAATAACTTAAGTTATTTTGTCATTATTCTGAATAATAATCTCTACAACAAGTAAAAGGTTTGTATTCTTCAAAATATCCAGTGGCCCACCTTTCACTTATACTATGTGGATCTGTAGCCTGTCCTCTTCTAGTGCGCACTCTAGGTCACACTGCTGGTGAATGTGTGGCATTCGGAACAGTAGTTGGCATAATCAAATAAAAGAGTTAACAACAACAACAAAATACAAGAGTTAGACACAATCGAATCAATGAACACATTCAATAGAGTATGTTACAAGAGACAAATGCGTAGAGTGAAAATGAACAAGACAAAATGAAGTGACCTCGCTAGCTTTCTGAGTCGCGTGAATCGCAGATGCAAGGAATTATGAGAGAGAATCTATAATTCAATTCCGAGAGCAACTCCACGAACAATAAGGCGCCTCCACGTTGCCTCGAAGCCTCGCTCAGCCCACAAATACCTCGACGCCTCGACACTTCGCTCAACCCTAGCAGGGGAAGACCAGCACGAAGATGGTGCGGGGAAGGGTTTTGAGGAAAAATAATTGGAAATGAAGGCGTAGGGAGGGGAGGGAGAGAATTATGGTTTGTGAGAAATTAGAGAATCAGGGAAAATAACCCAAAAGGGAGGAAGAGGGAGGAATAATATTTTTTTAAAATAATACTTTTTCAGCAACCTTTCGAGGAGATTTTTTTAACAAAAAAAACCCATAAAATAATTCACGAGAAAGAGAATAAAAACAGGGGCCAAGAGAATCTCTGATTTTATTCTTAAAAAAACAACATTAATTAATCATATTTGTCAATGGAAACCAAGGGGATGTGTTGCTCTGGTAGTGTGAGAAGCTCGAGGTGGTTACTCGCGATTTGCAGGTCAACGAAGATGATGGCTCGCGATAAAGGAGGAGTTGCTCCGTCACGGTAGTTGGAAGATGAGCGAAGTCGCAATTTAGGGTTTCTGGTGTGAAGAGATTTAGGGCTTTCTGTGTTTTAGGTTTTGTAGATTGCGAGGAAGTGTTTCACGATAAAGGAGATGAAGCGAGGAGCTTCATCTCGCGATGGCTTCTTCTTGCGATGGCGTGAGGGTTTGCGTTTGTGGTGGAGGGGACAATGAATTCCAGTGACTGTATGAAAAATTGGAAAAAACAATCAGAGATGTTCACAAGCACATTATTCTCACATCAGCATGCCACGTTTCAAAAAATTGACACATCAACCTCTTACCTGTACAAAAACTTAACCCCGTTAACTAAATTTAACGGCAGGGGCTCAATTGATTCAAATTAGCACTTTTAAGGATTCAATTGGGGATTCTAATAAGAAGAGGATCAAAATGGAAAAACCACACATAAATAAGGACAACTAAAGGGTTTAAACCTTTTTTAAACTTCAGATTACATGTTTGTTTCTGGGTTTGTGTTCTTGTATATATGTTATGGAATGTTTGCATAAACAAACAATTCTTTTTAAAAAAACATACCTTAGACAACAGTTTTGGTAAGAATTGAGACAAAAAAATGGTCTATTGCCTCGATTTTGGACCCCAACCAAGGTCGCAGACCCTTAAATAAATTATTTTTAAGGGTTTATGACTTCGGTTCAAACCAGAATTGAGACAATAAACCTATATTTTTTCTTTACTGCTTCGGGTTTCCTGAACCGAGACCAAAAATTTAAAATTTTTATCTCGCTTGAATATACCTCAGTTATATAACCATGGTCATAAACCCAAAACAACTGAGCCAATATCCCTTGGTTGTACGAATGAATGTTATGCTTCTTATGCATTTATATACATTCAATACTAGTAAAATAAAAGGTGAAAATAAAAAATAAAATAAAATTGAAAGCTAAAACTAGTGTCGGGAAGGAAATCAGTGTTAGCATATATATATTGTAATATAATGAAGTATATTATATATTTAAATCTATGATAAATATAATTAATTTTTAATTAATCATTTAAGTTAATGTCAAATGTAAACATTTTTCACCCTCTTTTTTCTCAGCCTTTTTCACTTTGGTGTTATAAAATTATTTATAGAGAAACTTTTCAATTTGTGTTCATTAAGATATTTTTTTTGTTACATTGATTAGGATATATTTTACCTCAATTTATCAAGCTTCTATCAATCAATCTTTGACTTGATCATTTTTAACATGAATTTGATTGATGCATTTCCTAATTAATGTGAGTCAAGCGTACCAATTCAGAAATATCAAGTTTGATCTTATCTGTTTAATTAATTTTGGTGACATCTTTTATCTCTGTTCATCTTTGATTGGGTTTGATTGACAGAGCTTTTGGTCAATCAAATTAATTAAAACATCATTCCGTCAAACTTAGCAAAATGCAACTAAATGAACTTTTCAATATACCTTGATTAGGACTTCTTTTAGACCATTTCGAAATCATCATTTTTATTTGATCTATACTAATAAATTTTTTAACTATCCTCAAGTTTTTTTTTTCATTTTTCTTTTCCTAATTAATGTCACTTTAATTACTTTTTTCTAATCTTATTCATATCATTTTTTTAATTGACTAAGAGTCATTTTCAAGTTAATTTCCACCAAGTTTTCACCTCCATTATAGTTAGATATGTTACGTTTAGTATAGACCATCTTTAATTTGGAGATCAATAAAAGAATTAAAAAAAAAACAAGGTAGGTAGAATTATTAAAATAGAAGGTTTATGCATTACTTCTAGCCCACAAGACTTTTTTTTAGACTTTTTTACTCAAAATAAATTTTTTAATACACTAATTTAAGGTTAAATTGTAAAGACCTAATAAGAGTTGAAATAATATTTAAAAGTAGAATTCGATTCTTATATTAATAAAATGTTGAGCATAAAAAAATTAATTAGTCGAATTTGATTTTATAAAAACTAATATATTTTAAAACTATTTGTTTTTGTTTCTCTCATTTTTTTTTAGGATCTTAAGACATTTTTTCATATATTTAAAGATCAAAGTGTATCATAAAAGTGTTAACATAGAATATTACCATTCTAGTTTATCATAATTTCAATTTCATTTTGATTAAGTTTATTTCTATCCTGGAGTCAATTTTTACATTTGTTTATACATATACTAGATGTAAAATTCAAGAAAAAGAATTATCTAATGAGAATATTATAAATTAAAATAATGAAAAATAAGTATTAGAGCACCAAGTCAAACAGAAGACAACTGAAATCCCACAAACTATACAGCCGAAACATCTCTGCACCACCACTCATTCTGACGTTAGCTTATGAAATAACATACTCGAGACTTATATTAAGTAAATTAGCTATCTAAAAACTCCTACATCATGAGGCACCCTGCATTGTTCAAGAAGAGTTTCCAACAGCATCTAAAAGAGTGCTGCACTGCACCAACACGTCAAAACTCATCCTTCTAGCCAAACTGTCCAGCCAACAATATTCTGGACTTCTGCAATGCACCAGATTAGGAGGAAACAACAGCAAGATATGTGCCAGCAACAGGCAACTACAACCATTGATTCTAGCAGCTGCTTCCACTTTGGTCCATCATTTCAAACCAATTCCACCAGCTTCGAATGGTACTACACCACAACAACTCTGGACCGCACCAACTATAAACTCCAACATATGTGCCTCACGCATGCGATGTTGGGATAAACTTGGAATAAAGTTAAATTTTAGTATTTATTTGCAATTAGGTTTAAGTATTTATTTTCTTTTGCGTCCGTGTTCTGTTTCTATGTGTTTTCTGGTTTTCTAATTTTTTTTCGGTTACCCCATAGATTCAGTTGTTATTTTTTTATGAACACATCCAGTATTTGTTTGTTCAAATACTTGGTTATCATTTCGTATTTGGTTGGTTACGTTTCTGCCTATTTAAAGGCTATGTTTCACGTTCAACACACAAACAAAAATGTACGTTTTTACCTCGGTTAATATCCAATTGTGGTAGTGGAAGGATTTTTTCTTTTTTTGTGTGTTTTTTTTTTTTCACCATTCACCAATTGTTAGCGTCTAGTCGCAATCCATCAATGCCTACTGTTCCATCTCACACCATCATCATCTCCAAATCAAATATCTCAATTTCAAGATCATAATACAATAAGAGTAAACTCTAAAAGAGAATTCATAAATCATAACTCAATCACTCTTCACGGCTCATCCCTCAATCAATCAGAAACCCAGAAAATCAGCTCCTGAGATGAAATGCAAACTCCAAATCAACGAGGACGGCGCGCTCCCACCACCACCTGAGTGAATCAATCAAATACCACCAGAGAATCAATCAAACACCATCACTCCTGTAGAGAATCAATCAAACAGAAAAATACCCAATCGAAATCAGAAACAAGGGAGGGAAGGAAGCTTTCTCCTTCGCTGCAAATCAGAACAGAAAAAAGAACAACAACAAAGACGGTCACCGCACTCTTGCGCCCCCGTCGCTTGTTCGACGTGTCTCTATAGTGCCTCCGTCGCGCCATTGATGATCCTTCCAGGTTGGTTGTCCGCACGAGACGAAAAACCCTAGGCTAGACGGATCGGAACAGAGAAGAAGAAGAAGAAGAAAGCCTCCCTCTCGGCAACGCGAAAGAAAATGGGAGAACAGACAGGAGCGGCGCAACACCACGCACAAAATAGCTTCTGTATGAAAATCTCTATGTTCGCGAAATTTAACTCTAAACACATGTTATTACCTCGGTTATTTTTTTAACTGAGACAATAAGGGTCTACGGCCTCGGTTGATGCCTAAACCCTCTCAAAAAAAATATAATTTCAGTTATTTTGTCTCAGTTCTTTAAACAACTAAGGTAATAGACCTTTGTGATAATTACAAAAATGTCATCGCGTCAGTTTTAGACATCGGTTCTTTTTAAACCGAGGAATATACGTTTGTGATAATTACAAAAATGTCACCGCGTCAGTTTTAGGCATCGATTGTTTTTTAACCGAGGCATATACGTTTGCGATAATTACAAAAATGCCCCGCGCCATTTTTTGCTTCGGTTACAACTAAACCGATGTCAAATGCGCAAGTTAAAATCCTTTATTTTACTAGTGTGTCAATTATGAAAGGATAAATAATATTTGACAAAAGGACATCTAGCGAAAGAAGTAGTAAACGATATATATCTTATCAATTGATACTACTTTGAAAAAGCATAGACTTATGATAAATGCTTATATTACGAATCCTGCTTTAACACTCTATCAATGTATAGAACATTAAATGCATGTATTTTTTATGCTGTGTGTTTCCTCTCTTTATTTATGCAGATATTGACAATACCAATATCTACTCAAAAGCACTACATGTGGATTAGAAAGACGTGAAAACATTCCTGAAATGTTTAATAAAGCTTTATGTCCTGCCATAGTCGTAAAAGATCTCACTGCGAAAGCAATGTTGTTCTTCCCAAGGCGTAGAAAAGTACAAATCTTCGTACGAGAAGAGACTACTCTCATCTTTAAGTAATGGTCATCTCTCAAAGAAAGCTATATAAGGAGGACTCACACAAGAGAATATAAGAACTTTTGTTATCATTGTATTGTTATGTTTTTATTCTCTCCATATGCTTACATTGTCTAAGTCTGTTCATAAAATAAAAGAAAAACTTTCAAGTTACTAGATTTCTTTGTAGTGTACTTATCTTCTTTCTAAGAGTTACTCAAATTTGTAGTTGTAATCAAACACTTTTGTGTTTGGATACTCTGAAGAGAATTAAAACACTTGTATTGTTTAGCTCAAGAGAGGTAAACGTTGTAGACATTTGTGTAGGATTGATACCAGGACTTGTTAAACTCGGACTAGTCAAAATTGACTAAGGAAACCAAGAGGTGTTTATAATACTTAGGAACTAGGAGTGGTTAATAATACTCAATGTATACAAGGAGTGGTTGATACTCGTTTGTAATCTTGGATAAGATTAGTGAAACCCTTAAGAGTTCTTAAGGGAGACTAGACATAGCGCATGTTATGTGAACCAATATAAAAATACTTGTGTTATTGTCTTTCACCTTTAAAACATTTTCCTAAACACTTGCATAAAAAGACAAGCGTTTAGCTAACACTTGCAATAGTTATTAAACGTTGTTTTTGAGAAAAGTTTTGAAACATTATTCAACCCCCCCCCCCCCCCGCCCTCTCTTTTCTAGTGTTTCCCTGTCTTCTAGTTGGTATCAAAGCTAACCTCAAGGATTATTTTTTGGTCGTACTAGAGGAAATGATCCTGATAACGATGAAAAATGAAATATACGAAGTAAATTGTCCTCCCTTGTTCAAAGGGGAAAGTTCGACTATTGGAGGCAACAAATGATTGCTTTCTTTAAGTCATGCCATATAGATATATGTCACATAAATGATTGCTTTCTTTGAGTCATGTCACATAAAATTGTTTGTGATGTAATACCAACGAAAGTTGGACACATTTTACTTGGAAGGCCTTAGAAATATGATAAGAAGGTTCTTCATGATGGTCTCACCAATAAAATAACTCACATCACAAGGGATAGAAGGTAGTCTTGTGTCATTTCACACCTCAACAAATAAGAGAGGGCCAAATTATCCTTAAAAAGAAGAGGGAGGGAGAAAAAAAGAGAGGGAAAAAGAATAATAAGGAAACAGAAGAATTTAGTTTTGGAACCTAGTGTCTCTTCCAAAGAAGTTGTCCAACCCCAAGCTTTGAAAAACTATAAAAGCCTTCTTATGGGTTCTATCTTTCTGAGGGATACCTTTTAAATGAAGGAAAACTTTGTATTCCTCAAGGATCCATTAAGAAGCTTCTTATAAAGGAAAGTCACAAAGGAGGTCTCATGGGCCATCATAGAGTTGATAAAACTCTTACTCTTTTTGAAAGAAAATTTTATTGGTCACACATGAAAGTAGATATCCAAAGGAATTGTTCTATATGCATTGAATGTTTACAAGCTAAGTCTAAAGTGATACCTTGTGGACTCTACACATCCCTTCCTATAGTTAGCACCCCTTAAGAGCAATTAATAATAGACTTTGTTTTAGGATTACTAAGGACTCAAAGGGGTTATGACTGTATCTTTGTGGTACTTGACAGATTTAGTAAAATGACTCACTTTATACCTTACCACAAGGTAGATGATGCTAGCTATATTGCAAAACTTTACTTCAAAGAAGTGGTTAGACTGTATGGTTTACCCTACATACTGTATAGAGATGTTAAGTTCAAAGTCATTTTTGGAAAACTTTATGGAAAAAAGTTAGGAACTAAACTTCTATTTTCTACTACATGTCACCCTCAAACTGATGGGCAAACTGAGGTGGTAAATAGGCCTTTATTTACATTGTTCAAAGTAATACTAAAAGGGAAAGTCTTGGTATGAACATCTCCCTTGTGTAGAGTTTGCTTATAACCGAGTAGTCCACAAGACTATTAATATTTTTCCTTTTGAGGTTGTATATGGTTTTAACCCTATTAATCCTCTTGATTTACTTCCACTTCCAGACACGTCTTTTTTCTTACATAAAGAATGAGTGTCTAAAATTGAGTTTATCAAGAAGATGCATGAGAAAGTTAAACACCAAATTGAAAAACAAACTCAAACTGAGTACAACAACAAAGGAGGAAGAAAATAACTTTTGAGGAAGGTGACTTTGATAGGCTGTCGTTGAAGCTATCAAATTAATACTAATTTTCAAGGAAACTTCAGTATTGACAAGTAGTATTCAAGAAAGTAGATAGGGTTAAAGTAACCCTGAGTCGTCTCCCAAGGAATATGGAATTGCCTTTTAATATTTGAATCTTATGAATGCAATGCAATGTTCAAGAATAAAAATGATGTTTGGAGAAGGTTTAAAGAACAAATAAGAAACTTAAAAACGATTATAATGAAATAGGCTAATTCCACTGCTTTATCAAGATAGATTCATCATCAGTTATTCACAAATAATTGTTCAATTGATTATTATTTAAGTTTCAAATTAATTAAAGTGCATTCCTAATTAATTTGAGGGCGATCATGTACTTAACCAAAGTAAATTCTCAATCAAATGCAAAACCTTTCTAGATTATTCACAATGAATTCAACTAAAGTACATTCTGAATCAAATCCTATTGTGTTTAATCATGTCTATTCTTAAATCGCCTAACCAAATTAAAAATTAATCAATCAAAGTAAATTCTCAATTGATTATAGTTGAAATTATTACTACCAATCAAAGTACATTCTCAATTAATAGTAAAAACCATTTAATCATATGAAAGTTCCTAAATTAAATCAAAGTAGATTATCAATTAAACCTAGAAACCCTAGAACTCATATAATCAATATGCATGTAGATTCAAACACATTATGATGCAAGAATCTTTGCTTTTAATTTGATAGAAAGATGAAAAACATAGAGAGAGAACAACTTAAAGCAATAATAAAAATAAACAATTGCATTAACTCAGTCTAACCTCAGAATCCATAATGGAATTACAGCAGAATAGCCCTAGATGCTCAGCTCTCCATGAATGGAGTTCAATACAAGATGAAATAAGAGAGAGAGAAGTGGTGAATGAATGAATGAAGTGAAGTCCTTTTCTACCTCCCCTGGGTCTCTTTATATAGGGCTTGATTGGGCTTGGACTCTGAATATTCAGTTGACAGAATCTTTTATCTTATATCTTCCAAATAACTAAAAGATTTAGATAATTATAACATTATTTGGAAGATATTTTCTGTTGATATTCCCAAATTAAATTAATTCAACAACTGAATTTTATCTTTTAGCTTTTCTGACTTTCCAAAATTATACATAAGCCCTGAATTTCTTCTATCTGCACTTTAGTCCCTTTTGAATTTCCCAAAATTATACTAGAAGTCCCTGTTTGACCAGACTTTGACCAGAGAAGGCTTGTTGACCAGCTTTGACTCATATGGCCGTGGTCAATGGGAACTCGCCACGTGTCAGCCCCTTTCCCACCCAAAATTAGGGTTTTGCAGATTGGGGAAAAGGGCTTTCTTTGTGCCGCCACTTTGCCGTCATGAGGAAAATAGGAGATGCTTCCGGCACCGCTATTGCGAACTGTCGTCGCTGATGGAGGAAGAAAAAGGGAAATCCGCGATTTCCATAGTGCTCTCGATGGCGGCAACATTTTTGATTTCTGTTTCTGGATCTGTGTTTGCTTTGCAGGTAGTGGAGAAGATGAAGAAGCGGCAATGGGTGGGAGCAAGGCGTGAAGAACTCACGAAGAAGAAAGGTTGCGTGATGGTGGACATATTCACCCAGTGGTGGCCTCGCGACGATGGTCTTCGCGATTTTGGGTGACTGACGGCGAGACTCTGTGGTGGCCTGTAGTGGCGCGGCAGCAAGGTGGTGGAAGAAGGTGATACGCGGCATGCGATGGCTGCCGTGGAGGATAGCGGCATGGTGCGCGGCGGAGGAGGAGAGTGACAGAGGGCTTGCGGCTCTGGTTTGGGGTTGGCTGCCGAGAAGCTCGCGAGGAAGAAGATGGTGGCCGGCGACGTGGTTGTTTGGATATACGGCGTGGTGGCGCGATGATGCAAGGAAGATGATTATTTTCCGGTGACGGGGCGGCATGGTTGAGGCGCTGTGGTGGCGGAAGTGGTGGTCCGTTGATGCGCCGACAAGAAAGGAGGAGATGAACGGTGACCGTGGAGGTCGCGCGACAGCGGCAGACGGCACCATAGGTGGCTAGGGTTTGGATTTGGGAATTAGGGTTTCTGTGGAGATGATGATGATGGGGCAGAGGGGGGTGATGTGGCAACATGTGGTTGGTCTATTTGGTGTGCAGAGGATTAATGACGTGGCAGCTTCTTAATGGTTAGATCTGTGTTTGGAGGATTTGGACACGTGGCAGAATCTGGTGGAGTTTGGCTTAGGAGGGGTAGGAACAAGAAACTTAGGGGGGTGTAGGAGAAAAGGCTTAGTGTTTGGGCTTGGTTGTTGGCCTGTTTCAGAAATAAGAGTGTATGTAGAGAGTTTAGGAGGAGGTGCAAGGGTAAAGTCTGTCTGTTTAGCCCATTTATACATTATTTTCCAAATAAAACCTGATTTTGGGCCTTGAATTGCCATTTGCACCAATAGAACTTATAATTTCAGCTGCAAACATAAGAATTTCCAAGAATAATTTATGCAATTAAAATCACCTTTTAAGTCCCTTTTAATTTCAAACACAATATATCAAATCATCACAAATCCTCTTTAAATCAATCATTCAAGCACATGAATTTCATCAAAAATTTAATTTTAAAGCATAAATGTAGGCATAAATATCACTCATCAGACTTAGACATGCTTTTACTGAGACATGATGGTAATTATTACTCTACAATCATAGATCCCCAAAAACCCTTTCTTCCTCAAAAAGTTACCTCCTTTTTTACACCATATAAACCAAGCGTGTAACCTAAGCTTTTCACACTCTATTTCAAAAGACTCTCGAGCTTTGAAATTCTTTCAAGCCTTCAGCACTTTGCCTTCCCTCAACATTCCTCTAAACCTCAACTCTCACAAATGGCCAATCAACTAAATCTGACTACTGAAGTAGCTTACGCCACAACAAGAAGGGCATCCTTCCTTATTTCTCACATGATGAAGAAGAAGAAGAAAAAGAAGAAGAAAAAAAAAAGGATAAACAACGAAGTGACCTTCAAAAACTTCGCTCTTATAGATTCAACATCCTCATTGATGTCTATAGAAGTGCACCCAAGAAACTTCTCAAATAGGACACTCTCATCTTCCCCAAGTATAGTACACAATATTCAATATTACTTGATGCTCATATATTTAACCCTCTTGCGCTTAAAAACCATGGATGAACTATAAACAAAAGATATCACAAGCAAATGGTGTTATGGTGAATAATAGTGTATATTGACTATTAACTTATGATTTTTGGTTTTGATAGCTACGGTTATTGTTTTTTGTTGAATTTTTTTACCACTGCTTATAACTCATACTTCACAAGAAAAACCCAGAAGCCCTTATGTTGGGTCTATGTGAAAAGTTTAAAAATTATTTTGAAAGTAAATTGTCATAGATCTTTAAACGATTATAAATTTTGCTCTAGTTGGCAGATTTGGTATTATTTTATTCGATTTGGGGTAGAAAAAAATTTTCAAGCTCGTGATAGTTGGCATGGCCAGCTATTCCTTCTAGATTTAAAAAAAAAGGTCATTTTCTATTTTTCGTCAATTTATTTTGTTTTTTTCAAACATTGTAAAAATATTTCACATACTTAGACTTTGAATTTTAAGCCAAACTTTTTTGTGGGGGTTTCTCATGATGTTTTGGTGCTTTGAACAAATTTTCAGGTCATTTGGAGTTTTTTTGAATATACTCTAAATTTTATCCTAAGTTTGGATGTATAGGGTGTATGAACAACAAACAAGTTCAACAATGCCAATATCAACAATACCAACAAGTTCAACCAATTTATAGTCCATAAGAAATGAAAATGAAAACAAAACAAAACTTCTTGAAGGTGGGTTCACTGAAATAAAGTATTGACAACAAAGTATGAACAACAAACAAGTTCAACAATGCCAATATCAACAATACCAAAAAGTTCAACCAATTTATAGTCCATAAGAAATGAAAATGAAAACAAAACAAAACTTCTTGAAGGTGGGTTCACTGAAATAAAGTATTGACACTAGTGAGAAAGAAATGAGAATGTGTCTATGCTTCAAAAGGTACAAAACTAATCAGTCAAAACAAAATAAAATCATACCTAAAATAATTAATTAATTGTTACACTTTAATTGTTAACCTTAGTTAATTATGATTTACCTCTATTTTATGATATTCTACGCTATGTGGTATAAAGCTAACCAAGAAAATCTCGACCTTATAGATCAAACATGAAATCAACAAAATAGATTGATGTTGAAGGCACCAACCGAAGAAGATTATCTCAAATACATATAATACAAATAGATGTGAAGATTTTATAAAATAAACTTGATAATAAAAAAATATATTTATAACCTGATTTTTATTAATAAAATATTTAAGTATCATTTTATTCAACCAACTTAAATACTCATTTTCTTAATCTTCATGCAAATATTATTTAATTTATGTTTAACTAATGCAATATGCTGATAAAACTTATTATTTATACAATGTTGATCGAAATAAATAATGGCAATATTTAAAAGATTTTCCTCATTCTTTTCATTTTATGCATACTTTTATATTTTTAGTTGTTTCGACTGAATCCGAGCGGACCCTGTAAAAACAGATAAGCTTACTGTCGAAGACGGACGGGCGGACGACGAAGATGCATGGACCGGGCGGACACTGCTAAATCCCACGAACCGAAGCAAGCTGCACTGGCGGGCGGCGCAAAGATGGATGGTCGCTAGCGCAAAGATGGACGGTCGCTGCTCCACGCTCCAAACCGGGCGGACGTCCTCCTGTTCCAAACGCTCGTCCTACGCTCCAAACCGGGCGGACGTCCTCCTGTTCCAGACGCTCGTCCTATGCTCCAAGCCGGGGGGCCGGGTACCTGCCAAAGGCACTCCGACGCTCAAGTCAGTAATATGACAGAGCGTTCTATAATGAACGCATGGGTTGCGTTCTAAGCAATCTGTCCAGAAATCATACCTGAGACTTTTATTTATACTGATTGTAAATGGGCTTTTACCTTTTGGGGGCCTGGAAACGGCCCAATAATACCTTAACCTTCATTAAGGACTTTAATGTGTCATTAGCATTTAACTGTGTAGTCAACGAAGTGAGGGATCATTTGGGAAGGCGTCCAGTCTAGGGGTGATTGGACGCTTGGTCCTAATTGGTGGGCGAACGTTCAATCTTGGGTGGACGTCCGGCTCCCGAATGGGTGGGCGCTCGTTAGACACCTTGGGCGGACGTCCTTGGACGGATGTCCGGTTCGTGAGGACGCTCGGTCCAGATTGTTTGGCGGACGTCCGGATTATTAGGCGGACATGCAACCTTTGGCGGTTTATTGGTGGGCGGACGTCCAATCTTGGGTGGACGTCCGGCTCCCGAATGGGTAGGCGCTCGTTAGACACCTTGGGCGGACGTCCTTGGACGGATGTCCGGTTCTTGAGGACGCTCGGTCTAGATTGTTTGGCAGACGTCCGGACTATTGGGCGGACACACCAACCTTGGGCGAACGTCCACTTCTTAAATGGTTAGCCGCTCGTTCGGTCCAGATTCCTGGGCGGACATGCAACCTTTGGCGGTTGTCCGGTTTTGAGCGGGCGACATTATATCAAACGTTCGCTCGGTCTATGCTGGGAGGGCCTATCAGTACATTAGTGTTTTCTACTTTTCTTTTCTTTTTTACTTTTGTAATGTTGAATTACAAGGAAGGGTTCAAAATACTCAAAACTTTCGAAAGCTGTGAGACAAACTAAAAAATGTTACAAGTTGTAAATTTTTTTAAAAAATGTATAATGTACATAGTTTTCTTGGGGGAAAAATAAAAAAAATATTGTAAAATTTAAAAAATCGATTAATGCGTAGTTTAAATCATAGGTTAAAATATAGTAATTAAGCATATAAAGCCCTAAAACAAACTAAAAATACAAATATCCATGGATCGATCTTTTTGCTCAAAGCAGGTGTGGAACACAACACTGGCAACACGATACCACATGCGTGCACATGATGACACGTGCCTTTCTCACGTAAACCCGCTTGGATTCGTTTTTCCACTCTCCTAGATTCATCTCAGGTTCCACCAAATTCTATGGATGTCATTGGTTGTCACATGCCACGTCAGCAACACCGCCTCTGATATTCTCAACCCAAATTTCTTCCTCCTTAAAAATTAGAACTTAAAATCTCCAATTATCAACAAAAAGAAAATATGAACAATTTATTAATTAATTTAATTTATCTTTTTATGTCATTTGATTTCTAGTTTCAACTCTTCAATCCAACTTTCATCTAGACAAGTTTCTCTTATTGGTGTTTTGAATGGCCAAGTTACTGTCTCCAGTGTACACAGAACCTCTCAAACTGCATAACCCATCACAGAAATTTTGTTCCAGAAGCTCATGGGGGATGCTGCCAAAAACTTCAACCCACATGAACTCTGTGACACACAATGGCAAACGAAGAGGGTGTGGTAGGGTAAGAGTTGCTGCTGAGGAAAAATCGTTTTTAACCAGTGACACTGTTGCAGATGACTACTATGCAGTTCTGGGTCTGGTAATGTATATCACACTTTCATCTTTCCTCTGTTTTATTCTGCTAAAAATATCATTAAATGGTAAATAATAGTGAAATGAATAAAAATATTCTTTTTATGAGTTTTATATAATTTTACCTAATATCATTTGTTATTAGTTGATAGAGTAAATAATTTATTTATAATACATCGAAATTGGACTCAACTGATTGGTTGTTTGTTCCATTTCACCAGCTTCCAGATGCCACTCCTGCACAGATCAAGAAGGCCTACTACAATTGCATGAAAGCTTGCCATCCAGATTTAAGTGGCAATGATCCTGAGACAACCAACTTCTGCACGTTCATCAATGAAGTGTATGGGGTGCGTTTCATTTGAAGATTAGAAAGTTTAAATCTTGTGAAAACTGTTATTCAAGTTTGTTTTGTATATGTATATAGTAAACTGATAATTTCAGTGCAGGTGCTCAGTGATCCCATTCAGCGCATGATTTATGATGAAATTCATGGGTATTCTTTGACTTCCATTAACCCTTTTCTGGATCAGTCTAGTCCAAAGGATCATGTTTTTGTTGATGAATTCAGCTGCATAGGTACTGTCTCTCATTCTAGAAACTATAATGTTATCTTATATGTTCATATTGTGGTGCATGTGAAACTGTTATTAGTCTAGCAGGAGTTGGTAAAGCCAAAGAGACAATACTGACATCTAAAATTTGCAATGCTTCATGTGTAATTGTACTTGAAATCCTTGACAGGCTGCAAAAATTGTGCCAATGTGGCCTGTGATGTGTTTGGAATAGAGGAAGAATTTGGGAGAGCCAGAGTGTACAGCCAATGCGGGAAACCTGACTTAGTTCAACAGGCTATTGATAGTTGGTATAATCCATAAGCTGTATTTTCTCATATCACCCACTTTTTGTGTCCCTAGTTTCCATTAACATGATTAATTTTGAACACATTAGATGTTATTTTGTTAGATATATTATATCTTTTATCTTTTAGTTAGTTTGTTATTATTTCTTATTTGTATTTTGGCCTTAACCCATATTTCTTCTATTATAAATAAGGAACCTTATATGTGTATTTTACACAAATATAGTTTTTCACTATATTCAATATGGTATCAGAGCAGGTTCTCTGATTTTCTTCGAGGGTTTCTGCTGTCTGCCGGCGACCGGCCGCCATGGCCGCCGGCAGCCCCTAAAATCTCAGTGGGCAGTCCATTTTTTCCTTCTTAAATTTCTGCCACAGTCAGCACCAGTTCAGACCCAGTGTGCCACTGATGTCGCCGCCACTTTCCGCTGTCGTCGCTGCTAACTCCGGCCACCGTCGCCATCGCTGCCGTCGCCGCCGCCACCGCCACCGCCGGCCACCGTCACAGTTTCAACGGGTGACCTGCGGATCTCGAACGTCTCTTCGAGCGACGGCCAACCACCCTGGTTTCTAGAGCCGCTTCTCAGTCACGCGCCGCCACGCAGCGCTTCTTTCAGGCCACTCCGCCATCGTCGGCCACCGCCGGCCGCCGTCATAGTTTCTACCTGTGACCAGCGGATCTGAAGCGTCTCCTCGAGCGACGGTCAACCCCGCCGGAGTGATGACCAGACTCCTCACCACGCGCCTCCACGCGCTTCTTCTTCTCGGCCAGTCTCGGTCGCGTGTTCTGCACGCGCCGCCTTCCAGGTGTCGGAGTTTCACCGCGTCACTGCAGATCGTCTCGCCGGAGCTTCTTGAGTGTGTTTTGGTTCCTGTTTCTCCGTTTTGTTGGCTTGGGCTCATACCTAGGGTTTTCGCTGTCCAGGCACCGTTTGCCGCTTTCCAGGCGTCGTTTGCCGTTGTCGCGCCGTTTGCCGCTGTCCGGCCGTTTGTCGTTGTCCGGCCGTTTGCCGCTGAATGCTTCCAACCATTGTAGGCCCTCATTACCTCGTCAGTTAGTGATGGTAGTCCCTGTAGTTTTGTCGCTTCCCGCCACTACAGGCCCCATCAGTCCCATCAGTCAGTGATGACAATTTAGTCCCTACAGTTTTATAGTTGTCAACTGTCGTTGCAGTCGCTACCGCCTCAAACAGACGCAACTGCGTCAGTTCTTCTTGGGCTAGAGTTTAGTCTGATCTTCTTGTGATACACTGCTAAGTATCACCACTTCGGAGTTGTCCAGCAAAGAATTTTGGACCTCCAACATATCTTTGGATCTTTGATGCCTTTGTTTCAGCATTGTAGCTTAATATTTTGTTTTGTTTTAGTGGTCCAGCAACTGTGATATTCCACATTTCCGCCCTTCACACTAAGGGGGAGTACGTTTCCAAGACACTGCAAGTCACATATATATGGGTGTAGTCCCTGCAGTTTTGTAGATTTCAGCTACTACTGTTGATCCCGTCACCCATCCATCATTGATGAGGATTTAGTGTAGTCCCTGCAGTTTTGTAGCTCTTAGCTTTCAGCTACTACTGTTGATCCCGTCACTCATCCATCATTGATTGGGAATCAGTCCTTGCAGTTTGTCATTGCCCACCACTGCTCTCCTTCATCCACTTTTGAAGTTGAAGTTTTACAAGCTGCTGTTAATCCATCTATGTTTGCCTCACACTCTTGAAAGACAAATCATTTAGTTCAACATTGAGTTTATCTATTCCAAGCTTAGTTCATACAATTTGTATGCTCCAGCTTGAAGGGGAGTGTTAGATATATTATATCTTTTATCTTTTAGTTAGTTTGTTATTATTTCTTATTTGTATTTTGGGCTTAACCCATATTTCTTCTATTATATGTTGGAAAATAAACAAAACAGAAGCTATTCTGTTACAGGGTGTGCGGTTGTGTATAAATAAGCATTGTATCATTCATTTACATGCTAATAAAATTTTGAGGTATTATACAGTTTACCTGTGTGCATTTGTGAGTCTTTGACCGGTTGTTTTCTCTGAACCCTGGTGTTGCTCAGTCGTGCACGGTGGTGTTCTTCAAGGAGCTGAAACCCTAGCAGAGCTCAGGGTGCCCTCATTCTCTCTCTGGATTTCATTTCGCGTTTTGTCTCTCTCTTACTCTCACGTGCATATTACTTTTAAAGTGAAAGTAATATCTGGCAGTGTAATAATACATTTCTGCCCTTATTCTAATATGGTATCAGAGCTAGGTTGCTATCCTGAGGAGTGTAAAGTGAGTATTGTATTCTGGAGGTGTGTGTATCCAGAACTGCAGAAAAGGAGGTTTCTTTGACTGGATTTAAATAAAAGATTCAGAAAGAGAGTAGCAAGAAAGGATGGCTGGAATAGGAGGAATTCAGGGGCCATTACCCGTGTTTGATGGCAAGAACTTTGCAGATTGGAGGATCAAGATGTGGGCTGTGTTTGGCTTTCAGGATGTGTTGGAAATAATTGAAGATGGAGTGTCTGAGTTGAGTGAAAAGGCAACCCAAGAACAGAAGAAAGAACACAAGATACTGGAGAAACTGGACAGCAAGGCCAGGTTCTTAATGTATCAATGTGTAAGTCAGAAAATTTTCAACAAGATCTCTAATGCAGCCACTGCAAAGGAGATTTGGGGAATGCTAATGAAAACCTACGGTGATGGAGATAGAAATGCAAAGGTTAAACTGCAAGCCTTGAGAAGGAAATTTGAAACTCTGATCATGGAAGAAAGTGAAACCGTGGCTGAGTATTTTGATAAAGTCCAGGAGTTGGTTAATAAAATGAGGGCTTGTGGTGAAAAGGTAAATGATGAGTACATAGTTGATAAAGTCTTGAGAACCCTAACTCCCAGATTTGACTATGTGGTGACTGCTATTGAAGAAACTCGTAGAAGAGAGGATATTGACAGTGAGGAATTACTGCATTCACTAGAGGCTCATGAGTTACGTCTCAATGAACGTAGGCAATGTCAGGAGCAGGCCCTGCAGGCCAGATCACAATGGAGAGGTAAAAAGGGGTTCAAGAAAGGCGGAAAAGGAGGAAAGAAAGGAAAAGATTATGTGGATCAGCAAGGAGAAGAATCCACTGAATCTGGAAAAGAGAAGAAAGCAAAGAATGCTGATGGAGAGTGGAAATTTGATAAGAAAAAGGTGAAGTGCTATAACTGCCAGAAAATGGGACACTATGCAAAGGATTGCTGGGAGGGTGAAGGGGCCAAGAATAAACCTAAGAGGGCTAATCTGGTCCAAGAAGAATCAGATTCAGAGGCAGTAATTTTGATGGCCTATGATGATGATAAGCAACCAGAAAGCACTGTGTGGTATCTTGATTCTGGCTGCTCAACTCACATGACTGGAAGAAGAGACTGGTTTGTGAGAGTGCAGAAAGTGAAGAATAGGAAGATCAAATTTGCTGATAACAGCAGTTTGGAGGCAGAATGCTCTGGCAGAGTAGCTTTGAGGGGTGAAGATGGTAGAGAAGTTGTCATTGAAGAGGTACTGTATGTACCTGGGTTAAAGACTAATTTACTTAGTCTTGGACAATTACTTCAAAAGGGCTATGTGATGAAGATGGAAAACAATGTCCTGAGCATTTTCAACCAAGAGGGAAAAGAGGTAATTCAGGCTGAAATTTCCCAGAACAGAACGTTTAAAGTGGTGATGGAGGCAGTAAATCATCACTGTTTTACTGCAACAGAAGAGGGAAATGAGTGGCTGTGGCATCTCAGATTTGGACATCTGAATTTTAAAGATCTATCAATGCTAAGTCAGAAGAATTTGGTGACTGGCTTATCAAAGGTAGATGTTCCAAGAACTGTTTGCAGTGAATGTGTCCAATGTAAACAGACCCGTGGCAGCTTTCAAAGAGTTTTACCTCAGAAAACTGCAGAGAGAATAGGAGTGGTGTACTCAGATGTTTGTGGCCCTATGCAAGTAGAGACACCTGGTGGCAGCAGGTATTTCCTACTATTTTTGGATGACTGGACCAGAAAATGTTGGGTGTATCTCTTAAAGAGAAAAGGGGAAGTACTGCAACATTTTCAGCAGTTCAAAAATATGGTTGAAAGGCAAAGTGGGAATAAGCTGAAGATACTGAGAACAGATGGAGGAGGAGAGTACATCTCCACTGATTTCAGAGAGTATTGTGGAAAAGAAGGAATTGTTCATGAGGTTACTCCTCCCTACACGCCTCAACATAATGGGGCAGCAGAGAGGAAAAATAGAACAATCTTAAACATGGTGAGGTGCATGCTGAAAAGCAAGGGGCTGCCTAGTTTCTTGTGGGGTGAGGCTGTGTTGACAGCCACCTATGTTCTAAATTTGTCTCCAACAAAGAGACTTAAAGATGTCACACCAGAGGAAGCATGGTCTGGAGTGAAGCCAGATGTGAAGCATCTGAAAGTATTTGGGTCCCTATGCTACAAGCATGTTCCAGAACAGCTGAGAAAAAAGCTGGATGATAGAGGAATTCCACTAGTGATGATTGGGTATCATGTTACAGGAGGATACAAATTGTATGATCCTGTAACAGGTACTGCTTCAATCAGCAGGGATGTGAAATTTGATGAAACTGGAGAATGGCAGTGGGAGGATAAAGGAAAAGAGAACCCAACTATTGTGTTGGAGAGTGAACCTGCAGCAGAGTTGGAAGCATGCAAGAGGGAGGAGAGTGCTAGGAGGTCCTCTCGGGTTACTAAATTACCAACCTATTTGAGAGACTATGACCTAGCATATGAGGCAACTATCTCATCAGAAGGTAACTTTGTTCACTTTGCATTAATAGCAGAAGCTGAACCTGTGAATTTTGATGAGGCAGTGAAGGATGAGAGATGGAACAGGGCCATGCAGGAGGAAATAGGGTCAATTGTGAAAAATCAGACCTGGGAGCTGACAGATTTGCCTCCTAACAAGAGACCTATAGCTCTAAAATGGGTTTATAAGTCTAAGATAAATCCTCAAGGGGTTGTGACTAGATACAAAGCCAGATTGGTGGCTAAAGGTTTTTTACAGCAAGCTGGAATTGATTATGGAGAGGTGTTTGCACCTGTGGCCAGATTGGAGACAGTGAGACTGGTAGTTTCAGTGGCTGTACAAAACAACTGGGCTTTACATCAATTAGATGTAAAGTCTGCCTTCCTAAATGGGGACCTGGAAGAGGAAGTCTATGTGGTTCAACCTCAAGGTTTTGAGGTAAGGAAGCACATGAACAAGGTATACAGGTTAAAGAAAGCTTTATATGGGCTTAAGCAAGCTCCAAGGGCTTAGAATCAGAAGATAGATGGATTCATGGGAAGCATTGGCTTTGAAAAATGCGTGTCTGAACATGGAGTTTATGTTCAGTGTTATGAGAAGAAGGACAAGAAGGATATGGTGATTGTGTGCCTGTATGTTGATGATATGTTGGTTACAGGCAGCAGTGATGAGAAAATTAACAAGTTCAAGGCCCAGATGCTACAAGAGTTTGAGATGAGTGACCTGGGTAAATTGAGCTATTTTCTTGGGATTGAATTTACTACAACTGATACAGGAATGATGATGCATCAGTCTAGATACACTACAGACATGTTAAATAAGTTTAACATGGATCAATGCAACTCTGCTACTACTCCAGCAGAGGTAGGCATAAAGCTGGAGAAAGATCCTGAGGAAGAAGCTGTTGACCCGACTGAGTATAGAAGAATGGTTGGGAGCCTGAGGTACTTGTGTAACACAAGACCTGATATTAGCTACAGTGTGGGATTAGTAAGCAGATTTATGCAAAATCCCAGAGTGTCTCATCTAAATGCTGTAAAGAGGATTCTAAGGTATCTAAAAGGTACCACTGATTATGGAATTCTGCTACCTAAACATGAATCAGGAGGAGAGGGAAGAGTAATTGCTTACTCTGATTCTGACTGGTGTGGAGACAAGGGTGACAGGAAAAGCACAGCAGGATATGTGTTCTACTTTGATGGAGCACCTATCTCCTGGAGCTCGACTAAGGAACCGGTTGTAGCTCTGTCTTCATGTGAAGCAGAGTACATTGCGGCATGTGAAGCCACTTGTCAAGCAGCCTGGCTTGACTCACTGATGGAGGAGTTAAAGATTGAAGGGAGAGGGAAGGTCCGACTGCTTGTTGACAACAAGTCAGCCATTAACCTGACTAAGCACCCTACCTCACACGGTAGGAGCAAACATATCGAGACACGTTTTCATTTCATCAGAGAGCAAGTAAGTAAGAAGAAGCTAGAGGTGGTGTTCTGCAGATCTGAAGACCAGATTGCAGACATTCTCACCAAAGCACTAAAGGGGGAACGCTTTCTAAAGCTTAGAAAGCAGATCGGAGTGGAAAAGTTGAAGATTTCACCGATCAATCGGTGAAATGGCTTAAAAGTTTAGTTTTTCTTCAGAATCATGTTATCTTTATTGTTTCGTTTAGGAGGAGTGTTGGAAAATAAACAAAACAGAAGCTATTCTGTTACAGGGTGTGCGGTTGTGTATAAATAAGCATTGTATCATTCATTTACATGCTAATAAAATTTTGAGGTATTATACAGTTTACCTGTGTGCATTTGTGAGTCTTTGACCGGTTGTTTTCTCTGAACCCTGGTGTTGCTCAGCCGTGCACGGTGGTGTTCTTCAAGGAGCTGAAACCCTAGCAGAGCTCAGGGTGCCCTCATTCTCTCTCTGGATTTCATTTCGCGTTTTGTCTCTCTCTTACTCTCACGTGCATATTACTTTTAAAGTGAAAGTAATATCTGGCAGTGTAATAATACATTTCTGCCCTTATTCTAATATTATAAATAAGGAACCTTATATGTGTATTTTACACAAGGGAGATTAATCCAAATATAGTTTTTCACTATATTCAATATATTTAAACCATCTTCTGCTCTTTAGCATTGTTTCAATGCAATTTATAAGAAGGTTAAATATGATTTTAGTATCTAAAATTTGGCACAAAATTAGACTTTGTCCTATGTGAAACTTTCATACATTTTGGCTCTCATGCTTTAAAAATGAATGGATATAGTAATTTTAACTTAATTACGTTAAATACTTTTGACACGTCAAACCTGTTTAATACATTTAAATTGTTTACACAGTTCAAACACGCTTCTGCTTCAATTTCAACTAGGAAATGAGTTTTACAAGTAAAAAAAGTTTAAATAATTTGACTAAAAGAACTCGATTCATTTTTAAAGTTTGGAAACCAAAATATATCAAAGTTTCAAACAGGAACGAATTAATGTATGATAGATAAGGTATTGTATACAAAAGTATGAGAAAAAACAGACAATTGAAACGTAAGAGGTATAACTGTAACAGACATATATCAGTTTTTTGTCTGTTCTGTTTTTTTGGGAAAATTGTTGGGAAGGGCTGAGAGAAAGTTCTCTCGAAATACCAGTGGTATCTACTATAAAGATCCAATTGTGTTCTGGGCTATCTTTTCCTGTCACATTAATAAGGAAATAGTCAGTGTTCAATAAAGAAGTATATCCAGTGTATAGTTGAAAATATCAGTTCTATCACATGGATTTTTGAAAACATATTTAACTCTTTAAATCTCTACTGTTTCCATGAGGTACTTGAGTTTTCAGACCAGTGCTATGACAAAAGCACTGCTTGTGAACTTACTAGGCTAATGGAGATTTCAGATAATAATTTAACAATAACTTTTTGTGTTTAGCCCTGTTGACTGCATTCATTGGACATCAGCTGCACAACTATCATTGCTTGAAGACGAAATGCGCCGTGTCGAAAGAGTCAATGTAAGCAAATTTACAAAGTCTGCTTCTTCTGGATCCTTTTGTCCTTGTAGTCTATATTCTTAATATATTGTGGTCACTTCTTATTTTTCTTCTGTTAGATGGCTACTGATATATCAGAAACAGTTTTAACCAAGCAGCATATGGTTTTAAGTTTTCAAACCAAAATTTAAGCCTCAATTTACCTATGTGAATTTAAGAAAAAAAAACATGCAGTTTGAGTCTCATAATAATGATCATGTTCTTTTTGTAAACTGAGAGTTTAATCTTTTAGATAACCCATGGGGTAAACAAGGTGGCTCATTTTATACAAAATGGTAGACATTATAAACCCATCACCAAATCCAAATGATTCAGGATTAGCAAAATATGTTCATGCTCTAGTTAAGCTTTTTGTGTACCATTAATCCATCTACTGAGCAGAGAAATATGAACAGGTTGCCCTGATGCTTTCAGGAATGGGATCAGCATCAACTGATGTTTTCAGAATGGTAAGAATAACTCTACTGGGTTATTTAAATGTTTAGAGATTTTCTTCCAAATTTTTAACTACATTAGGCTATCTTGGTTTAAAATAAGGTTGCAATCATCATCTTCTTCATACCCCACCTCATGGCTGATATTTTCCAACTTCTGAAACAATGGTTAAAAAACGTCTTGAAAACATGGCTGAAGAAAGCATTTTTTTTCAGAATATTTCGTAGCAGAATTATTGTTGAAAATCTTTTAATCACTATGCTTAAGATGGTAGTTTTTTAGCATATATATAATGTACTATTTGTGTATTTTTTTCCCTTAACACAATTTAAACATACTAAATGACAGGCAAGTTCGCGATGGGAAAAGAGGCAGGCAAAAGTCCTGGTAACAACTCACTCTCAATCACCTTCTTTTCATAGTGTAGTGGGGAATCACTTATTTGCATGCTGTTATTTGTATAGAAATTATCACTGATTTGTCCAATTAACCTCTGGAAAGTGTAGGTTCTTGTGGTATTAAAAATTAAGGCAAAGTAATATTTTGATCACTGAAAAGCTGGCTGACATTAGTTTGCTCTCTTAAGAAATTTTCCTGACATTCATCTATTTCTTAAAAGATAGAAAGTGTCATTTGACGAAAGTATTTCACACCATCTGCAATGTCTCTTTCTCGGTAGAGAAAATTGTGATTCTTTGTTAGTTTCACACCATAAATATTCTTTTCTGAACAACTAGATATTGATGAGTGTTTTTGCAGGAACAAGCAAAATTGAGAATGATGAAGGAGAAAGGTTCTGCTGAAGCAGAAATATTCTGGAACAACCTTTGGGGCAAACAAAAAGACTTAAGTTCAGGTACTGGACATGAAATTACACAAGGTTTCTACACATATTATTGGATATTATATATAACTCTTATCTACCAATGCTTTCCTTATTCAGTTGTTTTGTTTCAGAACTTTATTTCAGCAATTCCTTATTAGTGGATGGAAATTTACAGCTTCTAACCTTACTAGCTAGTAGCTATTAACAACTTCACACTGTCAATCAATCAGAAAACTTTCTAGATGAAACATTAAAGTGGTTATTAAAAAGTTAAACATCTTTAACACTGGCAATCTATGATTCGATGACAGGTGAAGAAACATATAAATTAGTATTGAATTCCAATTAGATTCAATTTCTCAGTATTATTTGTGAAGGTTATACTGTTCATGACAGTTACAGTGTTGAAAATGTTAACCATTATGCAGAGGAGGAAATCAAAGAAAGGGCAAAGAGGGCTGCTGCTGCTGCTAGAAGATGGAGGGAATACTCAAGAAGGGGTGTTGATAAACCTCCCACATTCAAACTTCCAGAGGCAGCTTCCACCAAGGACTAGTGACCATTATTTTCCTTATACCATCCATTCCCATGTAATTAATTCATCCATAGCATCTCAATGAATCTCATGAGTTTAATTCCCATTTAACAATTCCTCATTGTATATGCTGCAACACTAATTAAAGTAAAATTAGTACTAGTGGATGATTTATAGCAATACAAGGATAAAATAAAAGAAAGTTAAGTTCAAAGCAGTGATGCAATTCCTTTGTCTTGTCTCTGCTATTTCCATTTAAATTGCTACGTTCAGCATAACTAAATCAAACTAACGAGTGCAGTGAAAGGTATTGCCGAAATGAGTAACAAAACATGAGAAATGCTGAACATTGGCCTTAAATCCCACGGATATGGCAAGTTCACCTGAAAAGTAAGATGATCTTACTTTTCTTAGGGTTTGACTCGACTCAGTCACATATAGACTTTATTAACTTTGGCTTGATCTAGGCGCAACCTGATCCAGCATGACTTGAATCAGACCCAATCCTGTTTATTTTGACCTAAGTGATTCGCAGACAGACACATTTGATTCTAGTATATGGAAATTTTGTTGTTATTTTGATCATGTGAACTTTTTTTTATTTGGATTTTTCTTTCTTTCTGAGTTTTATTTCCTGATCCATGAGCTGAGCCAAATGTACAGATCTAGTTAGATCTTAGGCAAACCCTAAAAAACAGGAAATTTAGTTTTGGTAACCCATATAATCAAAGAAAGAAAATTAAAGAAGAGAGTTTATATTGCATAACACTATAAAGAATCGAATGATGATTGGGTGACAAGTGTTAATCATTGATATGCTGGAACAATCTTTGATGTTAAGGAACAACACAGATACTTTATGGAGATGGGAAAGTGATGTTTTGTTTTATCTAGGAGCAAGCAGTCATATCATAGTATATTGTTTGGATTAGAGTATTTATCGTAACGGTAGATATTTTGTTAAGGTTGATGGTGTCGTAAGGATTGGAAACTCTTGTACTCTTTATCCTCTCATTTTTTTTAATAAATTTCTCTAATGTGAATCACTGATTATGTAATAAATTGTTATTAATATATTTTATTCTCTATACTTCAGTGCCTCATCTTTCAGGGATAATGAGAAAATTCTGCAAATAACGGGATCATTATCAGTGTAGAATGCCATGGCATCAATAAAGTTGCGGAGATGGTTATCGGGATCGACGGAGCCATCATAGCGTTCTAGCATTGGGGGGGTTTTTCCAGCATATGAGCTTGCATGATGGCCTCCGTGAACGGAAGCAAATTAGTGAGGCGCGCAAAAGTTGGCCCCTTCCTTCCTCCGCCGGCAGGTTTGGATGGTCCTCCATGGTGGCTTCCTTCATTATCATCTTGCCGGTTGGATGCCGACACTTCCGGCGAAGGACGTTGTGCCCTCAATACTGCCAACTCCGCCGCTTGCTTGCCCTGAATCTCTTGCTGCTCCCTTATAGTTTGCGCCTGCGCCTCGATCTGTGTCTGCAGTTGCTTGATCAAATTGCGAGTGTTCATGTCATCCATAGCTCCGGTGGTCGTCGTTGGGATATCAAACCTCGGCCCCACGGTGGGCGCCAAAATGTTTCAGTATAAATGTTGGGACCGAGATATGAACCTCTTGAGTCGCCTCTATTCCTCCTATAATATCTTTTCCTTTGTTTCCTTTGCCTTATCAATCAACTTCAGGGAGAATGGGGGGTACCTGCGAAGGCACTCCGACGCTCAAGTCAGAAAAATGGGAATTGTAGAACTCTCTTAGTTCGATAACAGTAGAAAATCATAAATCTCTCCTAGGAAAAACGTACCTTTTTTCCATCCCGCTTTTCATATTTAAAACAGTAAAACTGAACTGTTTACCTGAAAATCCGGTCAGTTATAGAAGTTGACCACTTGGAAATTGTAACCGTTAGATCGTGCTTAATATTGGGTCAGTTAACTCTGTGGTGCGCGGCGTTATAATCGGATACATTCAACCGTTCTCTCGGGATTAAGATGTTAGTTTAAGATGTCAATTTTGACTGAAATTGACTGACCGCCCTTTTAGTTCGATCAATAGACGTCGTTAGATAACGATCGCTTACGATCAATAGTCGATCGTAAGATAACGATCGCTTATGATGGTTGACGTCAAGGGTGGCGGATCCCAGCCTAGGATGTTCCTAAACGGTCGCTCCTTTTATTAAGTGGATGATCGTTTAAGGACGACCGTATGCTGGTGGTTTGTTTAGGTAACCTGACCGTCTGCTGTCGATTGGTTTAGGTAACCTATTAAGTAGGCGGTCGTTTAAGGACGACCGTATGCTGTCGATTGGTTCAGGTAACTTACCATATATATATATATATATATATATATATATATATATATATATATAAAGATTGGGATTACAAGTGTGGTTATTTCTACTAAGCACTAGTCTAATGATTTTTGAAATCTCTTGTTACTCGTCGCTGGTCAGAGTAGATTATGAGATTTTATGGTCATTGGTTGAAATAAAATAAAGTGAGATTATATGTAAATATTTTAAAATATAATACAAGTATTTAACAATCATATTTTCTCTAATTTTATTTCTTGTACTTTTAACATAACTACCCAATTATAGTAGATAATTGCTATTAAATAGGTGACTCATAATCGCATCAAGCACACTATAAGTAGATAGATAATTATATAATGTACAATCATTCATATGAAAAACATTCTAGAATAGTATTTCAAAATAAATAAAAAATTAACTATTACATAACATATTTATCCATATTTATACTATAGATTTCGATGTAATATCACATCTCAATTTACTTCTCTCATCCTCTAGCATTATCATATGTTGTTTTTGAACACACAATCATAATAAGCGGATATCAAAACTACAACAAAATACACCGGAGCTAAAGCAAGTTTAAATTATACTATTAGTTTTAAATACTAAATTTTAAAAATTAAACATTTAAACCTAAAGAATATCACACATACAATAGCTTTCATGGCTATTTTATATACAGATCAACTTCTAACTCGATCTTTGGAGAACTAGTATATTGAGTAGAATTTGAAACCTTACACTTGTGATAATTCACCCTTACTTATAATGATATAATGATCAAGCAACACCCCTCTCAAAGGCTATGATAAGGTAAATCCTATATCTCTAAGATTTAATCTCCAATCAAATCTACAGATAAGAAACTTCTTCCACTCTCACAACTAAGTATCTTTCTTTGGTGAGTTCAATACTAGTAGAGTCAAGATAATTTTCTTTCAACTCCAATGTCAATACACTTCACACATCACCACATATAGAAGTATTCCTGCCTTAGGAATCACTCCCTTCTCATTCCATATAGTTCATATAAAATCACAAGTTGAACATATCCTTAAGATAACATGTAACTCTGGTAGAGGTAGGTAGATTAGATTAACTTTTAATTTGTGTCCCTCTACCACAGTACATTTAGAGTAAAATCTTGAGATAGACACTTGACCAGAGGCTACAATTGATCAAATTGCAGTTTTTAACTATTCCACACAAACACTTGACAAAAAGGAGTGTGTCGCTCTAGAATCATATAGTACCCTCAAACACCTATTTGTGGCTTTCGCTCCAGATAAGGCATAAACTTTTCTAGCTGCCTTTCTCTCCTAGATGTAGCATCTCAAAGAACTTCAGAATTGAGGACAATCTCTCCTCAAATGAGGTTCATCACTATAAAACATTGTACCCTTCTAACCTATTACTATTATGGATGAGAAGAAGATGTCCCACACATTTGGTTTGGTTTGGTGGTCTAGAGTAAGTCTTCTTCTTGTCTCCATCCTTGGACGTACTCACACAAGGACCTCCTATCGATACCTCAACATCCAACTTGCTTCCTTCAACTTCTCTACCATCCTTGTTTTCTCAACCATAGAAACAATCATCTCCTTTATCTTTTGTTTAGGACCATTTTTAAAGTTTTGCATCTTTGCATTTCATTGATGGATTAAGTGTAAAAACGAGCTAGATGTTTAAACTTCTTGGCATACTCAGCCATTATCTTTAATTCTTGCACCAATTATAGTTCAATTCTTTGGCATACTAAACACTATTAGGAAAATACTTTTCTAGAAGCTTAACTTTAAAATTGTTCCACATGATTAGTGTTGAGATTGTTGATATGGGGAGCAAAAAAGGTTTAACTTAACCCACAATCTCAGTAATATCTGAGTTTTTTATGATGACAACACATAATTAATAACACATGTATATTCTGTGTTACATGTTCCATATTTACAAGTTATATGGTTTTCATCACTGTATTAAATCTATTTAAGCATATATGAGAGCATGTTTGTGTTGTTCATGGCATCTCACTGTGTTACATATGTGTTTTTATGTGTGAATGCATGACATATGATATTGAATAGGAAAACCACAAGCACTTATGTTGAACTTCAAATGTGTGGCAAAACAATAGTTTTAAGTCAACTTCATTATGGGATGAATCGATTAAAACTCGTGTCTTTGCACAAACTTTTATCAAGTGTGCTGTGAGAGTTTTCAAAGAGAAAGTTTTTCAAAACTATGCTTAACACTGTTGCATAATCGATTGCATGCGTGCTGTATTCGATTAAGTTAGTTATTGTTTTGAATTCTGTTAATGCTTAACATAAATGTAACGGTCATATTTTTTATTGTGTTGACCAAGCATTAAATGTTAGTCGACTGCATTAATTGCGCATTCAATTAATTGTCGTGATTGTTGCTACCTGTTATAACATAATTGTTATATTCGAATGCATTAGTAGTTAAGTCGATTAAAATGCGTCTGAGATGAGCTATTCTATAAATTGACTTAGATTTGATTTCTGTAAGAACTTTTGTGATTCTAACATTTTCATATCTTTTGCAGAAAGATGTGATCTTATAGAAAGTAAAGAGAAGCTCCAAGAAACAAGAGTGACTGTGGTGATCATCTACTTGTGATTTCTTGAAGAGCAAGATTGCTGTGTTTTTCAAAGGCTGATCAACTTGCACATTTGGGTGTCATTGAGAGATCAGATTCTACAATCTTTTGAAGATTGGTTTGAAGTTCCCTGTTGTGATTACAGGAAGAAGAGTGTGCGACGGTCTTGACTTTGAGAGTGTCTCAAAGGGTTTAGACAGTAGAAGAGGGGATTATTGCTGCTGGTCGTGTTGTGTATTGTTTATATTTTGATTAAAGTGTTAGAGAGATGTTTTGTATTTTTTATGTGAGGTCGCTATAAAAGTCTTGTTGTAAAAACCTTAATCATTATAGTGCATTGGCTTCCTATGGTTGGAAGGACACTGGATCTAGGCTTGGTCGAACCAATATAAAAACACAGTGTTTGAATTTTCTCATCCCTACTCTCTTTATTCAATTGATTACGTTCTGCACTCATTCGATTATATTTCCGCTGCATTGAAAATATTTTACCTTGTGATTCAAGAAAAGTATTAAAGCATCATTTTTGTGAAAAAAGATTTTATTTTTTACTTTTCACCAATTCACCCCCCCCCCCCTCTTCCCCTTCTTGGTGTGAGAAATTGAGTCATTCTATTTTAACAATTAGTTTACCACTCTCTTCCATCATCATCTTCACACTTGCCTACCGATGCTCAGCTTCCCCAAATAACATATAGCTGGCATAAGATATTTTATTTTATTCAGGGCACTAATTTGAATTAAAAACCCTCTCAAGATCCTTCAACCATTGATCTCCCCCATCAAGACTCACCTTCCCCTCAAACTTCAAAAGAAATGCTTTAGGAAGTCTTCTAAACTCTTGGTATTTGAAGACACATGGTTGGGTGTGTTACCAATGAGAGCATTGGTGTCTTGAAGATAATGATTTTGATGATGCTACAAAGTGAAGAATATAAAATCCTTGTTGTGTTAAGTTTAAAAGCATTTATGTATGTTGATCTACAAGGAAAACTGAACGGTGTATAGTAGTTAAAGACCGAACGGTCACTAACAGTTGAAGAGCGAACAAAGCCGAACACAGGACAATCATTGGCCGAATGCAGTTGAAGACCGAACGTCGTTGGAACACAGGTCGAACACAATTAAAGACTGAATGACGTCAAACACAAGTCGAACGATATTGTGTCTAACTAACGTTGTAGAAGAAAAATGTTACGAGTTGGAAAGTATACAAGTATTGAGCCGAATGGTGGAGAGGATGACTAAGACCGAGCAATTCGGACTAAACAGTGAAGGGCATGACCGAGACCATGTGAGGTATGACCGAGACGAGTAGTTTGCACAGAACGATGGAAGACAATAAGGAATCAAGTCGAACGCAGGAAAAATGTAAGGAACCAAGCCGAACGTCAAAAGGTGACAAGGACTCGAGCCGAACGATGAAAGGCAGTAAAGAAAAGAACCGAACGACAAAAGGCGATCAAGGCTCAAGCCGAACAGTAGAAGGAGTTGAAGAACTGAAGCCGACTGGTTTGAAGAGTCAATATTCAAACTGTAACAAGTCTCGCAGATAATTGATTATCACTTATAATAATCGATTATCATTGGCAGTTGTAATATGTTGTTTCCGTTTCAAACCAGTAGGCTATATATACACTCTCTTCCAAATCCTTCAAAGGTAACTTTGCGATTTTGAGAATATAGTGCAATCTGAGGAAGTTCTCAAGTGCAAGTTTGTGCTCATTGTCAAAGGTCGGAGCGGTTCTCTTCAAGTTGGCTGAGCAGTTCACTTCCGGTTCGTTTGTCAAAGGAAGGTTCTTTCTGTTCTTATTTGTATTTCATCATATTATAAATCTATGAACAATATTTTAGTGAAAAGGTTAATCACTATTTATAGTGATTAACGACTGGACGTAGAATCTTTTGATTCGAACCAGGATAAAAATCATTTGTGTGATTTTTCTACTTACACTCTTTATATTTTCTGACATCAACTGTTTGATAATATCTTTGTAAGAAAATTAAAGGAATCATTTTAATTGACCGAACACGCTTATCCTTATTTTATTTCGCTGTGCGACTCGACGGTACCGATTGTTGGTACCGACAGGGTGTTGGGTTTTCATGCAACAACCTAAGTATACCAGCAAGTATACTAGGTAGTTTGTGATATAACAAAGGTCGTATCGACGGGGATTTGACAGAAAACACTATGTTTTAACTATCTTGATCGTTTAATGTAAAGTAGAGATTATTGTGATGTATAGAAAACATATTTGATTCATGAAAATAGTGTGACATATATTTTCACAACTATAGGTTTCATAGTTTAAAGAATCAAAGTCTATAGATATACAAATAATTTCAAAAATATCACTAGTGGCATTTTTAAAATATTTGCATAACTATAGACTTTAGTTCTTCAAATAATCGAAGCCTATTTGTCTACTATGGTTAAAATTACATTCCTACCAAAACTTTCCCATTTGCGTTATTGCACCACTTCTCCACTACAAGAGTCATTCTACTCCCTTCTTCATCATCAAATAAGAATCATGCTACCACTTTCATTGTCACTCCTCTACTCTTCTTCCTTTCCTTCCTCGTAGCCAACACAAAATGTGTCGTCGCGTCATCACTACGAGCCTCCTTTTCCTTTCCATTAAAACGGTTAGAGTTTGTTCTCTTGTCTTGCAATTTTTTTTGTATTTCATAATAATTTTTTTCTAATCAAGTATGTTTTTTAATGTCTTTTATTCAATGTGTAGGAAGGAAAGATGGTAGTGAATCTATTTAACCCGTGATTTTAGAATAAAAAATATGTAAGGACGAAAAAAATAGAAACAATAATTTTCTTAAAAAATATATAAGAATAGACTTTGGTTAAAAAAAAACATAAAATAAAAAATAGACTTTGTTTATAAATCAAAATCTAAAATCTTAATTAATTTTCTCATCTAAATATATTTTAATTAAATAACTAAAATATAATTTCTAAAATAATCGGTGCAAAATTCTTAGCTAGTGATAAGATATAAAGTTGATGAAGTCAATGAGACTACAAAACAACACATATTTTGCGGGACTTGTTTCCTTTTCTGTATTCAAATTTTGAAACACTTCCGGCTTCACGTTTAGACAAGAAATATATATTGGTTTCTATTTTACCAAAAACATATCATCCTATTGAATGCAAAAAAGGTAATCTCTCAATAATTTGGTGGTACAGAATTTTCAAGCATTTTCTTCTTACTCAAAACTTTTACATCCCAATAATTGAAAATTTGAAAACAATCATTACACTGTATTTTAAAAATACATAATAATTGATGTAGTGTTAACTAGAACTTTCAAACGGATTGGCTTAGTTTGGTTTAGTGAACAATTAAAAATTTGTATTAGGTTACTCTGACTGTTTTTTAGAAGACCATAACTTTTTTAACTCGATATTCTTGGGTCAATATTTTGATCCATTCTAAAAAATTAAAAATTAAATTAAATTAAAAGATAATTAGAATAAAAATTTAAAATTTAAAAGTTAATTAATGTTATTGAATTAAAATTTAATTTCAAGTATAATAATATAATATCAGTAAATATAAATTATAACAGATATATACTTTTAAAAAATAATATTATTTTATTTACTCTTAAATATGATTTATTAATTTATAAAAAGGTTCAACCAATACATCAATAGGCGGTTAACCTAAATTTAGTTAATTCAAAAAGAAATATGTAAATTAAATATAAAAAAATTATTCAATTTAATCATTGTTTTTTTTATCTCATTTATTTTTGTAGGCTTTTCGGATAGACTTAGTGTTAACATAACATAACTAACTATGTTAACTTAGGATAATAAAATTTACTTAAATCACGACATTATACAAGCTGGTTTTAATATATATATATATATATATATATATATATATATATATTCTCATACTTTTATTTGAAGTGTACCTTAAGTAGAAAATTGTTACGTCAAAAGAGTGATAATGATTAAACAAATGCTAAAAATAAGTGGAACTGATGCATGCACACAGCCCATAGATTGTTTCTTCCTAAAAAATCTTTTAAAGGATATATAAGGATTGTTTCTCAGTTATCAAATTGTATAGTTGAGCTTAAAGAATCTTCTCTAGAAGAATTTAGGATATGATACTAGAATATTCTTTCACAACCTACACAACATAATCATTGTCTTTATCCATACAATCAAAAAAACGTTTTTGCTGCTGACTAAACTTAATATAACAGCAATGGAAAAGCAACATTATAACACCACAACAATGTTTTTTGCACGTGAATCAACTCTTCCATTAGGACTGTGAAAAACCGAATACAAAGTTGAATATAAAGTCAGATAAGATAAACAGATAATATTAGATAAATAATTGTAATCAAATTTAAATATTATTGAAATTTTGATTCTATAAAAATTTATATTTTAATATTATCAATTTGTAAATATATTTGAAATTTTATATTATATTTTTAATATGATATTATTTTGTTAAAATTTAATAATAACTTATATAATATCATAGTTTATTATAATAAATATTATTAAAAGTATACATATCATTTTTTAAGTAAAAAATTCATTATATTTATTTTATTTATTTAAATATAATAATTTATTTTAATAAAAAAATAATTTAATATAAATTTGTAATAAAAAAATGTAATCAAATTAGCCAACCATGAATGTGATTAATCTGAGAAATTAAATTGTTAGATATAAATTTTATTATATTAAATTCAAATTATATTGAATTTATGAGGCTTGATAGAAATTCGCTTACCTCATAACAAAATTAGGCTTTTGATGTCTCGCGTTCAGCGTTGTAATAAAAAAAATCAATCTAAGATAAAGACAGGAATCATTTTTGTAAATATATGTTGGATTTTAACGTTGGAATTTATAATTTTTGCCGTCATATGATCATTAAATGTTGAAATTATCAATTTACAACATCATATTGAAATTATCAATTTACAACATCATATTGAAAAATTTGATGAAAATGTTTGACCTGAAAATGTATCCACATATGATATAGAATCCTTAATTTCATACCTCAAAAAGCTATAAGATATATGTTACTGAATTAAAGCTTTGGGTGAGAGAGTGGAAATTTATTCATTTTATCTTTGCGAGCGAAACCCTTTTTTATGCACAAAATTTTCTGGAACAAAGCTTTCAGCGATTAGCTTATGTAATATTTCTTTCACTTTACACAAATACACGTTGATTAACTACTTTAAGTATGATTTTCTTTCGTTTTGACCAATTGGTTTCATGCACATGTATTCTTTCACTAGTGCAGCGAGGGGCTTTTACCGCGGTTCATTTTCACTATACGTCGCGGTTCTTGAACCGCGGCATATTCAGCCGCGGTAGTAAGTCAGACACTTTATGCCGCGGTTCTAACCGCGGTATATAGATTGCGGAATATGCCGCGGTTGTCTAGGGAACCGCTGCCTAAATTCATTTTTTTTAAAAAAAAAAATTAAAAAATGCACTATATGCCGCGGTTCAACCGCGGCATATGCTTCAGCATATGCCGCGGTTAGTGTCAAAACCGCGGCCATATGTCTCGTTTTTAAAAAAAAACGAAGCACTATATGCCGCGGTTGTGGTTAGAACCGCGGCATATTCCCCTGCAGTTTTTTAAAATTGCAGGTCTGTTTTTGTGATATCCACTACCACAAAAACAGACCTGCATATAAAAACATGTACAGAAATTCAATTTCAACATAACAAACACATGTTCAAATGTATTTCAACATCAAATAAAGTACAGAGTCTAAGAAAATTCTATCTAATCAAATGCATTGTTTAAATCTAAATCTAAGAGCTATTGTATAATCTAACTATATACTTCGCAGCAGCGTTCCTAATGAATAATAGTGACTTCTCAGGAACTGGTGTAGTAGTCTTGAATCTCTGCAAAAGACAATTCATTTTAATTAGTGTATATGAATTCAACATTTGTTAAAAAATCAAAATTTGTTAAAGTTAAATATTACCGTTTCCCAGCTTCTTGTGATGTGAGAACGAACAATATGGGTCATCCAATACATTACATAGTATCCACACTCATATGACCCATTTTGTCTGTTACACTACAATATATCATCACAGTTGATAATAGTTAGTGAATAACATTTGTTATAAAACAATTATAACAAAGTATGACTTTAGCATATGTCAAACCTTGAGAGAAATCCAAGCAATCTTTCTACTCTTAACAATTGATCTCCCGTCCATCATCATACTTGCTGGAATAGAACTGTATATAAAAAAAGGTTTTAGCATTCAGTTATATAACAAAGAAAGTCCAAACATTGAGGTTCTTACCAATCAATTGCTTGTTTGAGTTGTGTGGGAGGAGGCCTGTGCAATGAGCAGAACCACAAAGCATAGTTGTCTTGCACAGACATAACAAGAAGTTGCCAATGGCGCCTGAAATTCATAATAACGTAACTATTAAATATTAAAATCACATATGGAACATTATTATGTTAACAAAGTTGACTTACCCGGATATATAAGGCAAAAAGTATATTTTCTTGCCCCTTCCAAAACTTCTTATCAGACTCGTGTTGATATGGTCAAAATCATTTGATTCATGAATTTCTTGGGGATCAATGAATCCATAATCATCAGAACGCCCCAACTTATTAGTGACCCCAGACATATACCTGAAATCAAAAATTAACTTTGATATAAGGATACTTGATATATAAATCAATTTTATATATAAATAATTGGTCATAGACTTACATCGTCCATAGTTGAATAATTGAAATATTCAACTCTTGTGTTCCCGACGCAAGCTCACGGACATCTTGGCTATTAAGGTATATTGGGACCTCAGAGCCATGCCCAAATACATTAGCATCATACTCAACCTCCAAAGGCTTATCATCAAGGATGTCAGCAAGTAGATGCAATGAAGAAAGAGGGTCATCCTCAGATAGAGGAATCTTCTGTTGTGCCTGCGTCTGTTGTTACATGAAAAGATAAGATAAGTTTTGACATAAAAAACCTTTAAAATTGAGAAGTGTAAAGAAGAATTTCATACCGAGGGGTCAGGAACTGGTTTAACCAAAAATTTAGGCCAAGTGATAAACGACTTATATGCTTGTTCCACAGTGAAAATCTCTTCCGTGGACAGTGGAACCGAGGCATCTGGCATGATCATTTCATCCACTGAGACCTTCACCTCATCCTCTAATAGTTGCATACCATGACATACAGTCGCTGACCTAAACTCTGTTCCACGAGCTACCAGCACCATCTCAGTATCTTCTAAAATGTATAGCAGACATGGACTACCATCGTCCATGTCATCCTCTGGGATGGCTGATGCGGAACAACTTCCTTTGCCGCTTCTCCCTGTCAGAGTAAATGTTAGATTATACAAGAGATAGAAATAATTGCACATTAATGTTTACTAAGTTTACCTGTGGGAGGGGGAGGGATAACATGTTCCTCTATAGGAGACTGCACCGGGCGCATGCTCTGAAACTGCTCCTGGTATAGCATCTGGAATTCAGCCCTCACCTCGGCCCTGATCTCCTGCATAAGGTCTTGTCGGACCTTTTTTGTGATCTCTTCTGTCATCCTTTGTGTATCGCTGTATGAATATGAAGGCTGACGAGAAGAGCTCCCAAAATAATCTGTAATTCCTACTCCAGGACCTGCAGCACGTACACGTCCAGGGTGCTCAGGTCGTCCAATTGCAGCAGCAAGAATATCCTGGCGACCCTCTGGAGTGAATTGGCCTTGGGAGCTCTGCTCAACCAAGGCGTCCTGTAACATTACAAAACACCATTATTCTTTAAATAGTTTAATGTAGTATGTATAATGACAATATTTATTATTTTAGGAACAGTGATAACTTACAATTCTTTCAGAAATCTCTCGTGCAGTGTCGGAAGAGTAGGTGCCCGATGGTCGCATACGGGCCAACTTCCATTTCTCATGTCTAGACGGTGGAGAAGGAGGCTGAGGAGGGCTACCACTCTGAGATGGTGGTATAGCATCTGCCTTTTGCTTGAGGATTTTCTCCTCAAGCTTCCTATACCCACCACGAGATAATAGGTGGGGGTTTTTGTTCTTAGCACTTGTTCCTTGTGCTTTGCTTCTAATTGTCTGTCACATACACATTAATTAATCAGTTCATATGATATATATTTGTTAATGAGGAATTGAATAATATGAACTACACTAACCTGCCATTCCTCTGACATCCGACTCTCTTTAAAAAGCCGCCAAGTCTCCTCATCAATGGACTTATATGAACTACATGGACTTTTATGTTTAAGGTGTCCAAAGATGTACCTTGATGTCAACTTGCTTTTAAAGTTTCTGAAATTTTCTGCAACAGTTGACAAACACTTATTTCTAAGTGTTGGGACATTTGGAATGTCAAATGTCATCTGAAAAAAACATAATAAAGTTGTATAAGTACAAAATTATCAATATAAACAAATTTTAATTCAAATGCTATTAACTAACTTACCAATATATCTTGCCAAATAATGTTCCGATCACCCTCGGACACATGATCAAAAGATGGAATGAGAATGCTAATCCTATCACGTGCCACTACTCCAAGGTATGATCGGAAGTCATCTGCATGGGGGCCAGTTGCCACACCCGTGGTGACATTCACATTCACCGGAGTTCTTTCACCACTATTTTTCCTCATTAATAGTTGTTTCATCCTAGTGGGTCCTCTAGTGGATCTGGTTGGGGGAGCCTCATCCCCTGAAGAATGTGGATGATCAGCCATATATCTGTCAAAATAAATAACAACATTAAATTTTCTTTCAAGACTTATGTAATATCATATAAATTAACAAAACATGTAATAGTACAGAAATTGAAAATTCATACATAAAGATATGGATTCATCATATGTATATTCCCTCATCATGATCTGACCGAATTGCATGTACATCATCGTCAACTACAGATTGGTCATCCAAATTTGTTGTAGTTTGAAATGAATGGTTGTCAGCAATATCAATATTAATCAGATTGTCTTCGTTAACTTCAATTTGTTTTTTGCCTTGAAGAGCAACATACCAATGGTCAGACGCAGGATCTTTGACATAAAAAACTTGAGATGCTTGATGTACCATGATAAACGGTTCGTCTCGATAACCCACCTTGCGAAAATCAACCAGTGTCATACCCGAGTCATCTATTTTCACACCACTCTTATTGTCAAACCACTTACACTTGAACAATGGAACAGAAAACTTGGTGTAATCAACCTCCCATATCTCTTCTATTATACCATAATATCTCATTGATCCAAGTACAGGAGATTGATCTTTTGATGTGGAAAATTGAAGTGACTCAGCTTCTAAACTGACTCCACTATTTTGTACTGTGCTTTTATCATCCAAAGTCTTCGTATAGAATGTGCAATTATTGACTTCATAACCTGTACAACACACGACATCAAACTTCAAACCATTTGCAAGCCACAATAAAGTTTCAGAAGAATGTGGCTCTTTGTCAATTTCAGATTTGAACCAAGACATAAATGTTTTGTTATGCTCCATCAATTGCCATTTCTCTGATTGTCTTGGATTTTTATTCTTAACAATGGCTTTGTGTGCCTCCAAAAAAGGGATCACCTCATCTGTGTTGTTCAATATATAAAGATGCGCTTGCAACAATTCTTCGCGATCTTTTGTCACCACATTGACACCTCGGATGCTTTTACTTGTAGAAAATTTATTCAACCATGCTGTGCGAGGAACTCCTATTGGATTAGTTGATGTCATGTAATCTGAACAAAACTCGATACTTTCTTCAGCAATATACCTTTCAATCATCGAACCTTCAGGACGATATGGATTTTTAACGTACCCTTTCAAAATCTTCATATAACGCTCAATAGGATACATCCATCTTAAGTATACCGGTCCGCACAGCTTGATTTCTCTAACCAAATGAACAAGTAAATGTACCATGATGTCAAAAAAAGATGGAGGGAAAAACATCTCTAGTTGACACAAGATGATAACAATCTCGCCTTGAAGTTCATCTAACTTTGTAGGATCGATGGCTTTACTACATATTGACGAGAAAAATGAACACAACCTGTTTATGGTGTGCCTAACATTTTTGGGCAAAATTCCACGAATAGCCACCGGTAACAACTGTTGCATTAAGACGTGACAATCGTGAGACTTCATGCCAACAAGCTTTAAGTCCTGCATTGACACTAAACTCTTCATATTTGAAGAGTATCCTTGTGGTACTTTGATACTCTTTAAACATACACAAAAACTTATCTTCTCTTGTCTAGACATTGTGTAACATGCAGGGGGCAAATAAGTACGTTTACCAATCTCCTTGGGTGCCAACTCTTCTCGGATATTCATGTCAACCAAATCCAAACGAGCATTCACTCCATCTTTTGTCTTTCCCTGAATGTTGAGTAATGTACCAATCAAGCTATCACACACATTCTTTTCTACATGCATCACATCTATGCAATGTCGAACATCTAACTTTGACCAATATGGAAGATCAAAGAATATTGATTTCTTCTTCCAAGGGGTCGTTACAGATGACTTCTTCGATGTTTTCCCAAATACATGATGTATTTTATTAACTTTTTGAAGAACTTCAAGGCCAGTAAGTGGATTTGGTGCTTCGTCCCTCTCTTGATCTCCATTGAATGCTTTTTTTAACCTTCGATATGGATGATTACGTTTTAGAAATCTCCGATGACGCAGATACACCGTCTTTCTTCCATGTTTCAATTGATGAGCTGCAGTGTTTTCTTCACATATAGGACACGCTTTATGACCCTTGACACTGTATCCTGACAAATTACCATAAGCAGGAAAGTCATTAATGGTGCAAAATAACATTGCACGCATCATAAAAGTCTCTGAAGCGAATGCATCAAATATTTCAACCCCATCAACCCACAAAACCTTCAAGTCTTCAACTAGTGGGCTTAGATAAACATCTATGTCATTTCCAGGCTGCTTTGGACCAGATATCATCATAGACAACATCATGTACTTCCTCTTCATGCACAATGCAGGAGATAAGTTGTAAATTATCAATATAACTGGCCAACAACTGTGATTGGTACTCAGATTACCAAATGGGTTCATTCCATCAGTGGCTAAACCAAGCCTAAGATTTCTACACTCTTTACCAAATTCGGGGAATTGTCGATCAATATTTTTCCATTGCTTTGAATCAGCTGGATGACGAAGCAGCCCGTCAATTTTTCTCTCATCTGCATGCCATCTAAGATTTTTAGCATCTTTGGGATTCGCAAACAAACGCTTAAGTCTGGGCACTATTGGAAGGTACCAAACTACTTTCAAAGCAGATCCATTTTTTTCTATCTGACCATTATCTTCACTATTGTTTTTTGACTTGTATCGTGATAAGCCACATTTTGGACACTTTGTCAAAAATTCAAACTCTTTCCTATACAAAATGCAGTCATTGGGACAAGCATGTATCCTTTTATACTCCATACCCATTGGACAAAGAATTTTCTTCGCATCATAATTACGAGTGGGCAGTGTATTTCCATCTGGCAACATTTCATTCAACAACGTCAACAGTTCTGTAAAACTCTTATCAGTCCATCCATTGCTCGCCTTCAAATTCATGAGCCTTAACACCGCTGATAAACGTGTGAACTTAGTTGAACCGACATACAAAGGTGTTTCCGCATCAGTCGACATCGTCTCATACACATGAGCTTTGGCAAAATTTTCTGCTCCAACATCGCGGATCATGTCCTCCAATTTGTCTTCATCCGGTCGATCTTCTTCCATGGTGGAATCAGTAACATTTACACTTTGAGAGTCAGTGGGAAAATCCATTTCCTCGCCGTGCCAGATCCATGTTGTATAGCATCTTAAAAAACCATCACATATAAGATGTTCTCTAATTTGAGTTGCGTTCAACTTTCTCCCATTCAAACAGTTCACACAAGGACATCTAAACTTCACTTCATCATCAGTTCTCCCCTCATTACGTTGCGCAAATTGTATAAATTCCTCTACACCTCTCTCGTACTCAGCACTAATACGTGGTAAATTAATCCAATTTCGATCCATATTCCTAAATATTACATAAAAAGATAAGCTACTAAAAATCAAACTTGCAATTTCATACATATCATTGAAACTTAGTGAATAATATTTTAAGGTTTATAAATAATACAAGAACTACAACACACATTACCAAAACTATAGCAAAAATCATACCATACATTACCAAAACTATAACAATTTCATGCATTATCAAAATTAAACCAAAAATTATACCATACACTACCAAAACTATAGAAACTTCATACATTACCAAAACTATAGCATTATCCAAAAACTAATGAAGAAATGACGTTAAGAATGCAAAAGGGCATAAATACCTGGAAGAGGAACGGCGGAAACGCTTGGTGCAAAGTCGCAGCGGAGAGGGAATGACGAGTTTCAAACCCTTTTGATCGGCTAAAACTGTTTCAAACGCGACACAAATGAGAAAGGACCGAATAAATTCAAGTTTAAACGGTGCAGAAACGCGTACCTGAGATGATGGCTGTCGGAGGAGAAGAAAAACGCGAAAACAGAGCTGCGCGCGATGAAGAAGACGACACTGTTCCAACGTTTTGTTTTTTAACTCTGACTGGGGAATCTACCGCGGTTCACTACTTAACCGCGGTATATAAGGGGTATATGCCGCGGTTTCACTCCCAACCGCGGCATATACTAATTTAAAAAATTATCCTAAATGGCATTTTTGAAATTATTTTCAAACTATATGCCGCGGTTGCCCGCTGAACCGCGGCATATACATCGAAATATTTCAAATATATATTAAACTAATTTCAGATAAGAGAATATGTCGCGGTTGCTCGTAGAACCGCGGCATATACCCCTGTAACGTGCTGCACACAACTGCCCCCCAACTGCCTTCTGGGGAATTTCAGAAGTTACAGGGGGTATATGCCGCGGTTCTACGAGCAACCGCGGCATATACCCCCTGTAACTTCTGAAATTCTCTGACTGGCAGGGAAGTTGAGACGTTACAGGGGGTATATGCCGCGGTTGCCCAGAGAACCGCGGCATATACCCCCGTAACTTTTCAAATTCTCTGACCCAGTCAGCACCTGCAATAAATTCGCATGGGTATATGCCGCGGTTGTCCATAGAACCGCGGCATATACTCTGTTATTTAATTTTTGATTCATACGTGGCGTCAAAGGCAATGGTTGACTGGAATATATGCCGCGGTTTGGAGCAGAACCGCGGCATATATGTTCGATTTATTTACAAAACTGCCACCGCGCACCATTATGCTGCGGTTTTCGTTGAACCGTGGCATAATGTGCGCTGTAAAAACCCAATTTTTTACTAGTGTTTGGAGTATAGGCGCATTCTCTTTTGTCCCTCAGTGGCGGCAACAAACCCATTTTTAAGAAGGTTAGTTTCATTTTGGGTTTTTGATGAACATTTGTTTTTGTTTTCGTTTTTTATGAACTAAAATTTGGTTGATATTGTTGATATTTTGAACTTGTTTGTTGTTCATGCACCATATACATCCAAACTTAGGATAAAACTGAGAGTATATTCAAATGAACTTCAAATGACCTGAAAATTTGTTCAAAGCACAAAAAATAAATTATGAGAAATCCCCACAAAAAGTTTAAATATGTGAAATATTTTTGCAAAGTTGAAAAACACAAAAAACAAAATTGACGAAAAATAGAAAATAGACTTTTTTTGAAAATATAGAAGGAACAACCTACTATGAGGGCTACCACGTGATTGAAAATATTTTTATATTCGGAATAGATATATAACACTGTCAAATCTGCCAATTGAAGTAAAAGTTATGATAGTTTAAAGATATGCAACAATTGACTTTTGAAATAATTTGGTTAAACCCCTTCGGAAGTCCCTATTTATGTGGGGGGTTTTCCACTTAAATCCCTGTCTTATAAGTTTTGTCAATTTAGTCTTTTATATTGAAAAATTGACTCAATTGGGTCCCTGCCATTAAATTGACTTAACGGGGTTAAATTTTTTATTACCTAGCACGGTGACATGGTAAGTTTTTTATACGTGGCACATTCAAGCAGGTTATGTGGAATGTATAATTAAAAAATAAAAAAATAAAGTTTTTGATAATTGAAACCCAAATTAGGGTTCATCATCTTCAACCTCCCTTCATCATCTTCAACTTTAGTGATTGATGCTCAGGGTTCATCACCAAATTAGGGTTTATTAAAATCAAATTGGGTTCGAGATTAAAGACACAACAAATCACGGATTCATAGAGTTCGAGATTGGAGTGGAGTCCAATGTCTCTCAAGGTCTCTCCTTCAAGATTGAGGGTTTTCTCATGTTTATGTTTGCACGAGAGAGATGAACTCGCAATGGGTTTCTGTTTCAGTGTTTTGTGATTTCTCTGGGTTTATAGGTTGATGAATTTGTGAAGAAGGAGACTTGCAGAGATGAAGGATGTGCTGGTTCTTACAATTGTTTGAGGAAGAAGAAACGAAGGCGTTGGAGCTCTCACGGTGTGGTCTCACGGCGGTGCAAGGAGTTTGCGATTCTAGGTTTTGCACGACTAGGATTTAACACGATTTAGGGTTCTGCGTTGATGGAGATGAAGTAGTTTCGCAACGCCGCTTGCGATTAGGAAACAATGGTGGAAGGAGATGGAGGCGTTGTGGCGGTCCGAGGATGGCGCGAATCACGACCATGAATCTGGGCTCTTTCAATACCCAAAATATAGTCCGAATTACCCAGCTATTTAAATATAAAATGTGGAGCTCAAATTTTTAGTAATCTTCTGAATGAGTTGTGGATGAGATGACAATGATGATAGTATCTCTGGATAAACATTGAGCTTCATTTTTGTTCTGTCAAACCACTGCCTGGGTGTTTGTTCTAGGCTATAAAGGGCCCTATTCCGTTTACAAACAAAAGATTTCTCTTCAACTTCAAATTGTTGGGTTTGCACCATATTTATTGTGTCATTCAAGAAGTCATTAAGAAAAAGATGATTCACATTCAAATGAAATAATTCCCAATTACTAGTGAGGGCAAGAGTGATGGTGAGTCTAATAGTAATAGGTTTAACAGGAGAATTCTCACAAAAATCAACACCGATTGAAGTTGAAAAAGCAGCATTTTATATTCCCAATCTTCATATGGGAGAACAAAAATTTCAAGGAAGATTAGGATTTACCATTAGAATCAATGGCTAAGATACCATCTTAGAGAAATTGAAGACGTGGCAAGAGTGATGTGGCAAAACCTGACCACGTCAACATCCCAGCTCATTAAAAAGTTAACTCCGTTAAGCCAATTTAACGGCAGGGGCTCACTTGAGTCAATTTTTCATTTTTAAGGACTAAATTGGCGAAACCAATAAGACGGGGATCTAATTGGGAAAACCCCACATAAACATGGACTTCCGAAGGGGTTTAACCAAATAATTTTTAAACTTCAGGCGAACCCGAGGTAAGGGCTTCTAGTGCTTTTTCCTTGAAATAAGAGTTCCAAGGAGTGTCCAAAAAACTTTTCAACCAAAAATAATAATTATTCAGTATACACTATAACACCATTCACTATTACTTATAACACTACTACTAACATACATAGTAAGGATTGACAAAATGACAACTCTTTCTTCATTCCATTTTTTGTTTTCTAGGTTTTTATTTGTGATAACTTTAGTTTATATTAGTTCATACAAATTTGAAAATGAGTTCTGAATATATGAAATGCCAAAATTAAGCTACATTTGCTAATTTTCTACTTTTCAAGTTTGGTAAGACTCTAAAAATGATTCATTTACAAAGGAGAAGAAGGTCTGAAAATGCATTTTTGAACCTCATTTGATACATTTGACATTGAAAATGACTATTTTCAGACGTTAATTGACATCGGCATTGGCCATTTCAAACGTCAATTAACATCAGAATAATCATTTTTCAACGTCAATCAACGTCTGAAAATGCTCATTTCTTATGTCAATTAACATCTAAAAATAGTCATTTTTTACGTTAATCAACATCTTCCACTATAACATCGATATTTTTACAAACGTTAGATAAAAAATAACATACGGTAAAAATTCTTTTTTTTTTCTTTACAAGTACTCCTACATTGCATTATATACAAAGAATTCCCAAATTTATTAAGAACTAAACATGGTTTTAGATTCTCAATAAATTTATTTTTAGTCATTTAAATTTAAATTGATCTTTTATAAATTAAAAATAATATATTTTAGTCTCTTTATTCAAATATATTATATCTAAAACACTATGAAATACTTATATGTACTCATAATTTTATGATAGAAATAAGAAATTAAAATAGTTATATCGAATATTTGTAATTGATAATCATCTAAATCAAAATTCAATGGTGTTTATGATAAAAAGGACTATAGAAGATATTTTTTAAGTTATATAAATTGGAATGATTAATTTTAAATTTAAAAGACTATAGAAAGGTGTTAAATTAAAATATATATATATATATATATATATATATAATATTTAAACTATTTATTAGTTAGTGATTCTTCTTTTTAATATTTTAGGTAGGCTATTTGGTTTAGCAGAGACATTTAGACACATTTAAAGTCTAATAAATAATTTTAGTCAGCAGAAGATGATGTTCATATTGATAGGTTTTTATGAATAATTCATTGTTTTGAAAAGGAATCACTGCACAATTATGCTATTAGAGAACTGTAAGTCACCATCAATTGTTTTTGGTCAAAGATTTGACATACATATCCAAAAGTTGAAGCTTCATTTCAACTTCTTCCAATTGACTCTTGTGTAATATATCAAGCTATTTTTAGAGAGATTTCATTACCAATTAATTGCTTTCATTTAAGAATGTATCTAACTCAATTTGTATGATGGAACAATTTTGAACCTTGTTTTTACACAAGAAAAAGTAAAGAAATAAAGGGAGAAGATTGAAGTGATAGAAGATAAATTATTTGGTAAAAAATGTAAATACATATTGAAAAATGGCGGATTCTTAAAAGGATCCTTCTACAGGTATAAAATAACTTTTTGACTGCAACATAAAATAGTTAATTATAAATTACGTTTTTTAAAATGTAAAATTTGATTATATTATTCTCATAATCAATCTATTATAAGATGTTATACTCACTATTTTTAGGGTTTCTTACTATAATAAAAGTAAAAACAAAAGAAATAATAAATTAATCAATCTTAAAAAGACTATCTTTTTCTTCTATTTTACTTCAACTAAATAATTTTTGTTTTTATTGTTACTTATTTCTTTTCTTTTTCACTTGCTTCTTTCTTCTCTCCTACCATTAAACATCTTGAATGTTTTTTCTTGATAATTCTTCAATGGCAAAAATACCCTCTACTTACCATTCTAAGAGTATATCTCCATTAAGGTTTGTAGCATGCACTAGTTTTGAATGGAACAATGTTTCCTCACTAAGTTTCTTATTAACAAAATGAAGAAAAAGAAATTGCATTGCTTAACTAAAACACATAGTGTCTTTCTTGAACAAATTTACCAAAAAAAAAAATCACTTTGACCTTATAAAATGTTGAAAAATCTTTATTAATAAAGTTTGAATTTAATTATTTTTCAAATATTTTACGTTGCAATAATATCTTTTGTCCTAAAAGTGTCCCAATAGATTGACATATCAGAAGATGTTTTAACATATTAAAACATTTTCATTTTCTGGTCAGATTCTCTGTTTTCTGTGTCTCATCCACTTGAACTCCACCATTCTTGTTATTCACTAAACAACATTTTTTAAGTCACATGGGTTGGTTTAACCCTCGTGTCAACTACACCAATTGCATTGCTCAATTATTGAGAACACAAGACAAATCAATGAAAAGTATGTTTTTGCAATTGCAGCTTCTGAAAAGCACTTCCAATAAACTAATCAAGATTCTCAAAGAAAGAAACAAATCATCCTATGAAGATGCCAAATTCAACCAATAACCCAGGCTTACGCCACAATCCATAAGTATCTCTCTCGCAAATCAATTTTGCGTTGAGATTGATCAATAAGACAGAGACAACAGCATCAAACAAAGCCTTAACCTTAACCTTAGAGAAAGAATGAAAAACAAAATTGGCTACAACAAAAATCTTGTAAAATATGTACATCTTTTATTACAGCTAGAAGCCAATATGCACTATCTACAATCACTGATTTGCTGACCCATGATGAAATCTTTTAGCTTTTTTTTTTTCAATTCTTCTTCTGCTAAATATCATGTATTGACAGAATGTAGATGCAGCAATTTTCAAGGCTTTTTTCTGTGTTGTTCTTCGATCAGAATTCGAATTTTATCTCAGTAATGCAGACAATGTTAACTTTTTGTTAAAGTCAACATAAGCAACTCAGATAAAATTCTAATTCTGATAAAAAAAGTAAGATGAAGAAAAAATATCAGAACATCAGAAACTGCATCTAAATGCTGTTCATTCTCATCTTACAATGGATGCAACTGTGTGAGCCCAGAACCTAAGATTATCTTTCATGTCAATTTCATTACCCCTAGCTGGTACCCTCCAATTCAGCAAAGGATTTTTCATCTCCCTTTGATCCAAAACATCCCAAGCCTCAGACAAATAAGGCATGTTGTCAGAAACCACACTTTCATCATCACCTTGCCCTTCATCTTCATCTCTTCCTAATCTTTGCAAGCCAGGTATCAGAGAAACAAGTTTTGAATCCTTGTCCTCTTCAGAAAACACAAACCCCAAATCCATAAACCCTTTTAGCTCCTTAAACTCAAGCTCAGATAGGCTCCTGCTGGTTCTCTCTCTCCTGAGCCTTCTTCCATGACCAAACCCCTTTTGTTTTCTCTTAAAGTTTACACCTTCCTTTTCATGGCTTCCACTAGAGAATTCCATGATTTCCCTCTCAGAAGGGATTGTCCTCAGCCTTCTGAGGGTAAGCACAGAATTTGGAGAAGGAGAATCACACAAAATACTTGATGAGGAGTCCAAGTTTTGATCACTGTAGGATCTAACTTCAAGGGTTGGAGTTGGAACCAGTGAAAGCTTTGCATCAGGAGGAAGCACCTCCTCCACCTTGTTGCTGTGAGAGATTGAAGGGGTTTTGTTGGAGAGAATCGAAGCCTCGAACCAGAAGGAATCAAACAATCTCAGAACTTGTTCTGCAGCAGCCATTGTTACTGTGTCACAAATTGAATGGCTTAAATTGAAATTAGATTCTGCAGCGATACGCTGAGAAGGTTGGAGATAAGAAGAAAACGTGTCCATGTTATGTGGTTCCGATATATTTATATTCAAAGTGGTATTTCTTAATTGCCACTGCCTCTATCTGTTGCTTTGTTTTATTCTCATTTTATTCGAATATGCAGTTTGGGAAATTTCATGAAACTTTCCCCTTATGCTTGTCTGGTTCTAAGAAAAGGGTCAAATTAATATATCACATTGTGATTGTGAAAAGCATTTGCCAATTAACTTTTTTTTTTTAACTGATATGGCTGAAATTTTTTGAAATTATGTTAGAAGTTTCTAGTGAAAGATATTAATTAGGAGTTCGATCTGTTTGAATTGTTTGAGTGCCAGTTAAGATTATGGTGAAGAAACTTTTGATATTTAATATAATAAATAAATGATATAATTTCTTTTACACAGAAAATAAATTATCAAATAAATGTGGTTAACTTTCTTCTGTGGATTTATTAATTAAAATGAGATGGTTGTTCTAAACTTTTTTTTTTTATGTGCCAGAAGGTAAAAACAGTGAAAGTTACCCTTACAAGGACGAGAAGAAGACATATATAATAAATTTTTATCTCGTATAAAAATGGAAATTGAATATATGTTACAAGTACGGAAGAAAATAAAATCTTTTTGAAATCTTTAATTACATAAAGAAAGATAAAATAGAAAATCTTCATTATTTTATTAAGGAAGCAAAATGAATAGAATTTATTAATTTATAGGAAACATCCTTCAAAGATAAATTAAAAGAAATGAAAGGAGAAGTATTTTAAAAAGTAAATGTAAAGTATTTACCTAGTATTGTAATTAATAAAGTTATACGAGTTTTTGTTTTCATAAAATCCGACTTTACAAAATTATAAAAAATTAAATGTAAAATATAAACATAATTATCTATTAAAAACAAATTATTAGAATTATGATATAACCCACGTATATTGTAAAATATTATAAATTTTTCTAAATTTAATTTCTCACTTTTTCTCGTTAATGAAAAACTTTTTCCTGCTTTTTAAATCATTTTCAGAAAAAAAAGGTTATAGAAACTGCCATTAGCACTGATTAATAAAGCAAGTTATTGAATGAGTACTACAAAATTATTCAATCAGTAAATATAACTTGGTTTATGTTTTAGCCAAATAAAGAACAAAAATAGTATATAGAACTTGATGTAAAATAATATTTTATTATGATAATTAATAATTATAATAATAGTAGAGTTAGATATTTTTAATCAAAGGAAAAAATAAAAATAAAAATTAAAAATTTTATAGTCTATTAATCTTTTTATTTTTATTTCTAATGTTAGTACGTTTCTTTCCATTTACTGAATTTGTATTAATATTAGATATGTGTTTTTTTTAAGAACCTAAAAATATATGTGTATATATTAAAAGAGGAGGGGTGAAAACATTATTAAGAAAAAGGGGAGGGGCTTTTTATTAAAAAGAAAACAGTTTTATAGTTTCTGCTAAACTTTTAGAAAAAGAAGTTGAACTCATTTTCTTAAAAGTGTTTCTCTCTCTAGAAAGCTTCTTCTTCTTCCTCTACCTTCTCTCTAATCTCCACACTGCACCAGCCATTGTATTGTCATTTAGGTGCCGTCCCCGCGTTCCCAGAGTCGGGAGCTCCGTTTTGAACCGAACGTTTTCTTCATTCCTACTGGTAAGTCGTTTTCCCCCTTCTCCTCCACTGTCTTTGAATCTAGGGCATCCCACTTTACTGGTTGCATGCAGCTGGTAGCTTTTCCCTTTAGTTCCTTGTTCATTCTAGCTCTAAGAGTTGTACTCTACCCAATTTGGTGGTTTGTAGGTCCTGTTGAACTTGTTTCTGTGCGAGGGTTACTGTTTTGGGGCTTCTTCTAAAGTGTTGTGCTTATAACCACCAAGGTAAGGGGAGCTAGTTCTACTCTTGATTTTACTGTGTGGAGTGAATGCATGATAAAATTTGTAGTGGTATGTTGTGGAAGCATGAACTTGGTTCTAGTTAAACTTGAAATGCATGTATGGAAGTGTGTGTTATGTGAATTTGGTGATTGATGGCTATAAACTGTTTGGAATGACTTAGAATGATGAAATTGTGTATGTTGGAACTGTTTTGGCATGAAAATTTTGTGGTAGTGCTGTTAGAAAGGAAATCAAGTGTCTTTAGGGTCAATTTTAGGCCATTTTAGAGGAAGTGAGATAGTGATTTTGAGCAAATGAGGTCTGCAGCGTTATTGGACTGTTGGGACAGTTTTATCCACTGTATTGTACTTGTTTGAGTCACTAAATTGGTCAAAATTAGTGAAAAGAGGTAAGATCGGGTTTTGGGTCTCTAAGTTGGGAAAAATTGGTGTTTTAGAGTTAGAGAGGAAGTGTGGTGGTCAAATTTAGAGTTAGGCATTCTTGGTGATCCTAGTCAGTTTAGGTAACTTAGATAGGTCATGTGTGGCTTAGTAAGCATGTTTAAATGGTTAAAAACCAACTCTAAGTTGTAGAATTGAATTTAGACCTCTAGGTTGATAAAATTGAAGTTGTAGAACCTAAATCAATGCATAAACACTTTATAATAATGTTAGAAAGAATTAAAGTTGTTTAGGTAAGTTTAATTTAGCATGAAAGTTGATTTATGAGTGGTATAAGTTCACCAAAATGATTAGAATTGGTAAAAGGGAGTTAGAGTTGCTCAATTATGCAGAAAAATCTGCAGAATTTAGCTTTCTCTACAGACAAAATTCGCATAGCGCACAAGGTGGGGTGCGCTGAGCGAATTATGTGTGGCAGATTGAGTGTTTTCGGTGTTTTTGATGTTTTGGGAGTTCCGGACGTTCGTTTTGGACGTTCTTTAGTTCGTTCTGGGGGTTTTTGACCCTTCCGAAGCCATTGGTAAGGGTCTCCAAGCTGTTTGAGTTACTTAAGTATTGATAATGAAAAGTCCTAAAGAAATTCATGTTAATAAGTGATGGTTTTGTGAAAGTATGTAATGTATGAGTTGTTTTATGACATGGTTGATGTTGTATGATGGTGTATGGGTTTGGTATGAGACAATATAGTAAGAATGCACTTGAATGACTATGAAATTTTATGTTTGATGAATCAAAGTGGTTTATGAGGTACATTATTGATCCAAGAGGAATATCATGTGATTTAAAGTGGTCGGATTGAATATGAAATTAAGATCTCTCGGTGGGATCAGTTAGTGTATTGAATGAATGTGAGAGGCTTCCATATGGGGGGCTATCCCTAACAATCCAACGGTCTTTCCTTCTCACTTAGAGAGGATTGACGCGTGTGGTGGGAGTGGTGGGAGGTCCTAGGGTAGGCGCTATCACTGAAGGTCTATTCCGCGGTAACGGACTAGCCTTGTGTATGGTCGGGTGGAACCCCTTGGCAAGGGCTTTGCAAAGCAGTAGGGGCCATCACAAGTGCACAACACGCCCCAGCTCTACATACATTCTATGTCCGGACGTGTCTAGGAGTCTTAACATGATAGGATGCTTGCTTTAATGAGTTTTGTGAAATAAATATTTATGTTTATGATGACTTACATGTTTATGTGTGTATGGACGTTCTTGGAAATGCTAGATTGAATTGAAATTATCTGTATGTTTGTTTGAGACCTAGCTCACCCTTGCATTGTATGTGTTGCATGTGTTTGTCTTCTCCCTTGCGATGATCATCCAATCCTTTGGATGTGAGCAGTAGGTGATGATGTACCATTGGAGCAAACTTTGGAGGTTGAAGAAAATCATGTCCCTAGTACTTAGGCCTTCTACTAGCTCTTAGTTGATTAGCTTGTTATTTTGAAAAACTCTTAGCTTTTATTTTATATAGTTCGACACTTTTGGAAAACTTTTTAGGTCTCTTTAAAATTTCAATAGCCTTGTATTTTGGAGAACTTTGGAAACTTGTACTCAAGTTTGATGTTGTTTTAATTCCCTCTATCTTTTGGATGACTGTATACATATTTAAATACTATTATTTCTATCTCTCAACTGCTTTTACATATTATAATAGTTGAATCCTATTATATTATATGTGTATATGATATTTTGGGATGTCACATTTTTTTTATCTAATTTTATTTTTTGATAATTTTTAATTTATGATTTTTGAGAATTATATATATATATATATATATATATATATATATTAATGAGAAAATAAAAAATTTACTTCAATTTAATTACAAAATTATTAACTAGGTTAGTATAAAATATATAGCAGTAAAATATATAGCAGTAAAATAAAAATTGTAAAAGGTTGTAATAGGTTTCTTGTGGATTTACTTAACTGATAAAATCTAAATGGTCTAAAAAATTTAAACTTATTTATTTTAAAGTTTAATATTTCCTGTATTCTCTGAAAAATGTAGATGTAATACAATTGATAAGTTTAAATTTTTTACTTAAAGTACTAATTTATTTTTAAACTTTAAATTATTAAATAGTACAAAATTATTAATATTTCTTGTTTATTGTTTAACTTTAATTAGTACAGAGAAATACAATTGATAATCGCTATTAAAGTAAAAATAGGTCAAACTAGGTACTTACGATTCAACCTAAAACATGTTCCATCTACGCATTCATAAAAGCTATTTGATTAAAAGTTTAATCCTTTACTACATCCCTATTTATGTACGAATTTCTCAATTGGGTCCTCGTTTTTTAAAGTGTATCAAAATGGTCCTTAATTTTGAAAATTCATATCAATTGAGTCCTTTCCGTTAAGTTGGGTGGACGGCATTAAAAAAATTGATGAGTAAGATGTTGAGATGACGAACGAACGCTCGTCATCCAGCGAACGAACGCTCGTCCACCAGCGAACGAACGCTCCTCGACCTCTTACCGCTGGACGACCGTTCGTTCCACACTGGACGACCGTTCGTTCAGTGGTCGCCGAGCATTCGTTCGCTGGTGGACGAGCGTTCGTTCGGTGGTGGACAAGCGTTCGTTCGTCATCTCAGCATCACACTCATCAATTTTTTTAACGTCGTCCAGCCAACTTAACGGAAAGGACTCAATTGATATGAATTTTCAAAATTAAGGACCATTTTGATACACTTTAAAAAACGAGGACCCAATTGAGAAATTCGTACATAAATAGGGATGTAGTAAAGGATTAAACCTTGATTAAAATGCTGATGTTTAATTGGACTATTCTAATTAACCGATTTAAGTAAATATAAATAGTATTTTTATAAGTATTAGTATAATATTATCTTTTATGATAATTAAATTTAATACAAAGATATAGACAGGAATGATCTTGTTTTCTAAGACTTTTTCTTCTTTTTTCTTCAAAAGGTATTTTTGAACAATAAATATTTTCTTTTAAGAAGAACAAGAAAGAAAGATTTTAAAGTAAGATTGTCTATTATTTTTAAAACTTTTATAGTTAATGGTCATATGGTAGCATAAAGGAGTCGAGCGGGTAAGACACTAAAATGAACGATTGATTCAGATAGGTCGTGATAAACATCACTATGCTTAAGATAAAGGAATGATGCTTGTTAATCGATTGTACGGTCATGGAGAGGGGATATCGGACAAACGCCTCAAATAATAAGGACCTTTAAACATCGTTTCTAATCAAGATTACTCGTAAGAGTTATTTAGGGGGTAATTGACCATCATTAAACCGTAATAAGGATTTCACTAATCACAAACTCATTTCGAAGCTTATAAATAGATGTCAAAGGTAATAAAGTAGGTGATTGCATTTATTATGAATATAAGATTTTACTGTGAGCCTCAATAGAGTAAATCACCGACTTAAGCGTCGAAGTGCCTTTGACAGGAACACCGGACGATTTGAAGTGTGAGTAGAGAAGAATTTTGATTAAGAACATTCAGAACTACCTTAGCTGACTTGGAGTAAAATGTGAATGAGTGTTGTGTGGAGATCCTCGACCCTACACCCGAAACATTTTGGCGCCCACCATAGGGCTGGGTGATCCAGAAGAAGACCCAATAGTGTCCACAAGAAACACGAGCTCAAAAGACTTGACCGAGATTATCAGAGCACTGCAACAATAGATGTTGGAAATGCAACATCGGTATGAGGGAGAACCGGTCGCCCTAAGGATTAAGAATGCAGCCAGGGCCACCAAGGAGAAAGCCACCAATGAAGAAGACCAAATTGTTCGGGTAAAACAGACGGCGCAACACTCCGGACTGGTCGAGATGAATCAGGTTACCGGTATTAAAGTCAGGGAGAACGGGATGAGAACAGTCCAGGAGGGAAGTACCGCAATTAGTAAAGAACACCTCTTAGTTAAAATAAAGCACACAACCGGCATGTTGTCGTTCGTTCCCGCCATTATGAAGGTCCATATATTGGACCAAATTGTTCCCCCAAACTTCAAACTGTATGACGGTACGACCGACCCATAGGAACACTTGAAAATGTTTGTCAACCGAATGACATTTCATATTGCTAGTGACGTCATTTGGTATAACACCTTCTCTTTGTCCTTGGAAGGAGAAGCTCTAGAGTGGTTCAACTCCTTGCCACCTAATTCGGTGGAGAATTTCTCCAACATTAGGCGCATGTTTGGCCAACAATGGCGTTAATGAGCCTTGGACAAGAGAAGAAAAAGTCAATGAAGACCTTCATGGATTGTTACGAGAAAATCGTGTTGCGGAACAAGGGTCTCAACCCTAAGTTTTCCCTTCAGCACATGGAGACCGCCCTTATGCCTGGGCTTTTCGCTGACAGCTTGTGTTGTAGGCCACCCAAGACGATGGAGGAGTTGAGGGAGCAGGCAATTGATGACATAAGGGTGGAGGAGGTAGCGGAGGAGAAGAAAGAGGGAAAGAAGTCAGGCGGTCAGGGCGAGAAAGAATTACCTTAGGGCTCGCGTTTCCAACAACACACCCCGTTAAATGCTCTCCATGCGAAGATACTACAAGAGCCTCTAAGTGTCAAGCTAATATCAATGCCAAAGAGGCGACCAACCCCTTCGGGAGCGAATGGCAATAGGCATTGCCTCTATCGCAAAATATGAGTCACACCACGGAGTAGTCTGTGACCCTTAGAGATAAAATTGAAGAGTTTATCCGGGCGGGACAACTCAAGAAGTATATCAAATAGGAGAAGCGGGAGAGTAGTCCATGATAGAGGAGTTCAGACAAAACAGAGTATTGGGGATGCCTCACTATGAAGGGACTGACTGACCTCGACGAGAAATGAGGAGAAGCAGAAGTAGGGATCACCCGTTACGTGGGCATATCAACATCTCCGAAGGATGCGCGGGCGGCGGATCCTTGTCGTCGGCACAGAAATGCCATATGCGTGCTCTCTGGTCGGTCCGTTTGGTTTATAAGCCCCGGAGAACAATGCCAATAATCACCTTCACGGAAGCGGACTTCCACGCATCTGACTCCAACTAGAATGATCCCATGGTGGTCACCATGGAGATAACCATATATGGCATAGGCAAAGTGCTCATTGACTATGGAAGCTCGGTCAATATCCTCTATTGGAAGACTTTCCAATGGATAGACCTGTCGGAAGACCTCATCATCCCCTACAACTAGTAGATTATGGAATTCTTTGGCGAACGAGTAGATACTTGGGGATATGTGGAGCTTTAAACTCGTTTTGGGACTAAACGAGACAACAACGAAAAAAGGGCTCGATATCTTCTAGTGGAGGCCAACAGGACGTATAACACATTGCTCGGGCGACCATTCTTGAATACGTTTGACGTCATCTAGTAGACACCCCACCTGGCAATGAAGTTTCCCTCCGAGAGAGGAACGATCTGTACAATCTGTGCCAATTAGAAGAGCGTGTGGGAGTGCTACGGGTAGGACTAAAGGTGTACCATTTCGTCCTCCCAAGGAAGGCGTGCTGGTCTGAGGTTGTGATGGTAGACTTAACATTGCGTACGAATACGGATGACTAAATAGAGCCTTAGGGCGAGGTAAAACCTATCATCATAGGGAGTGACAGTGAGCAAATGACCATGATAGCAAAGGAACTCGATAAAGCAGTCGAAAGTGCACTAATCGAGGTGCTAAAGAAAAACCAAGATCTCTTTGCATGGACAGCAACAGACATGCCAGGGATTCACCCATTCGTCATGTCACATAAGTTGGATCTCTTCAAGGAGGCACGCCCGGTCGCACAAAAAAGCAACAGTTGGGGAAGAGAAGAACAAGGCGGCGGAGGTCGAGGTCCACAAGTTGAAGGAGGCGGGATTTCTGAGGGAAGTTACATAGACAACCTAGCTAGCTAAAGTGGTCATGGTAAAGAAGTCAACCGGGTAGTGGCAGATGTGCATGAACTACACAGATCTAAACAAAGTTTGCCCAAAGGATGCCTACCTACTATCCAGCATAGACGACTTAGTTGATGGAGCTTCGGGGCATAAAATCCTAAGCTTCTTGGATGCCCACTTGGGGTACAACCAAATTCCTATGTACACCTCCGACCCGAATAAGATAACTTTTATCACAGACCAGGCCAACTTTTGTTACAAGGTCATGCCATTTGGGTTAAAGAACGTTGAAGCGACCTATTAAAGGCTTGTAGACAATATCTTCCATAAATAGATCGATTGGTGTATAGAGGTATACGTGGACAACATGGTGGTGCGTTCTAACATAGTCAAGGACCATATTAGAGACTTAGAGGAGGTTTTCACCCAAATTAGACAATATAACATGAGGTTGAATTCGTCCAAGTGGACCTTTGGTGTGGAAGCAGAACATTTTTTGGGCTTCATGCTAACATCTAGAGGGATTGAGGCCAACACCAAAAAATGCGCAGCCGTCCTGAAGATGCGTAGCCCACAAAACTTGAAGGGGATTTAGCGACTGGTGGAACAAATGGTTTCTCTTTCTTGATTCATCCCCAAATGGGCCGAGTGGATATGACCGATGCTTAAGAAGACGAAGAAGGACTCCCCGAAAAAAGTGGGATGAGCAGTGCGAGGCCGCCTTCACAGAGCTGAAAACTATCCTAGCTACTCCCCTTGTCATGACCCGTATGGTCAAAGGCAAGGAGTTGTAGTTGTACCTTAGTTCAAGAAAACTCATACCTGATGACAAATTTGTGAACACCGAAAAACGGCGCCACAAACTTGTTTAACAATCAGCAAGTGTGACCGAATCGTATCAAGTAATAAACAAGGTAAGACCAAGTATCGTTTTCCCAAAGGACTCACGGCCTAGTTTAGCTATGTGATTTGTTGATTATTTAAGACTTAAGAACAATTTAATTATAGGTTTTAATGCAAGAGACAGTAATTAAATATGTATACATGAGTTTGATCAATGGAAAAAAACAGAATACAAACACTTCAATGAATTAAGTGGATGAGTATGTTGTTGGGGTTATCAATTTCATCTTATCCACTCTCATATATTTTCAGGAATTCATCATTCTTATCATCAATGTAATGCCACTCTCTAAATCACCTTGCAAGAGGGCCTATCCCTAATTACGAGTTCATACAATTCCTAACATTCCTAATAATTAGTTCTTAAAGTGCAGGAGCTTAAAGGCAACCAATATGCTATTGGGAGAAATTCCCCGGATCTAGACTTCCCCGTACGTTCCCGTATCGACAAAATCAATAATCATGGCAATGAATGAGTTAAACAAAGGAAGCAATAAGCAAAGAGCAAAAACCCTAACTAAAGATGAAAGAAAGCATATATCTTAATATAAGACTTTAAAACACAAATTCCATATATGAGAGTTTCACAAGACTACATTGATTCCCCAACAACAATACAAGGTTTAGTTCACCATATTCATGGTGAAACTAGATAAACAATAATGAAAGAATGAAAGATAGAACCCTAGAAAGAGGAGGAGGTAGCCTGAGCATCCAAGATCTTCCTTCAAGGGATGGAAAAGAGAGTGTTTGCTTCGTCTCTGCCCAGGATACAAACCCTAGGACGTCCTAAAGCTTATATACTATTCTAAAAATACAGAAAATTAGGCCCAAGCCCAAAAATAGTGCCGCTCGGCGGTAAACTACCGCTCAGCGGTAAGTGCATGAGTTGTTTTTCTCCCCTCAGCGGCCTTTTCACCCCTCAGCGGATCCAACGTGACTGCCTGAGTGCCGCTCAGCGGTAAACTGCCGCTGAGCGGCAGTTGCGGCTTCTCCTTTTGCACTTTTTGATGTCTTTTCTGATTCCATCTCTGTCCTTCTTCACTTCTTTCACCAAATTCACCTTAAAACCTGCACAAAAACACTGAAATCAAGCATAAACCTGTCCAGCTCTCTTATTTCTAAAAATATGACCAAAAGCATGATTTCAAGCTAGTTTCTAAGTGTTAAAGGTTGCTTTTAGTATCAATTTTAAGCATGAAAATAACAGTTTTTCAACTGTTATCACAACCCCAAACTTATAACTTTGCTTGTCCTCAAGCAAACAAGATGTAACTCAATCTTCTACCAATCCTTATAATGGTTCACTCATTCAAAAATCCTCTTTTCAAGGTAAGTAAACTTCAATCAAACTCATGACAAAGATTTCAATCAAGATGTACACATGCTTTGATGTTCACAAAGTCACTTAATATCCAACAAATGTTATTTTTCATGAATGATCAATCAACTAAACATAGATGTTCATGTGCTCAATGAATATTTCCTCACTAGGTAAAGTGTTTCACTGAAACACAAGTGTATAAGAGGTAATCACTCATTCACTCTACTATCACAATGTCACATGAATTGTCTTTGCCTTTCATTTAACCACAATCAAATAAATTCACAAGCATGCATCATCACAAGGACTTTTTCAATGGCTTATAATGTGGCTGGGCTAACAAGAAAATTGGTTTTTTCGGATCACAAAACCCTTGAGTTAAGAGAATCATATCAACACAATTATTCTTATTTATTCCCAACTTTCTGTTGCATTGAGCTTTGGTTTTTCTTTTCTTTCTCGTTCACATTCTTATTCTTAGCTCTTAGCTCAATGTTTTCAATTTCCCTTTCTATTTTACAACAACCCCAAACTTGAACATTATTCAATACCACAAAATATTTTCTACTTAACTCAAGGTAAAGCTTTTCAACAAGGGTTTCCAAATCATGTTCAAGGCTAAGGGTTCAAAGGATAGAACACATAGTGTTCTCTTTTAGTGGCTAATCATGAAATTGGCTAATATAAGGGTTACCAACAAATGGCCTTGATCATATGATGCAAACAAGCAAGTAATTCAATCATAGAAAACCTGGGCAAAGTCATTCATGTTTCCAAAGGAATAGCATTCAATCACAAAAACTCTGAAGCTCAAAACCTCACATATAAGCTCATTCATATTTGACATAAACATCCTGCTTAATATCACAATCACAATCATAATATCATGCATTTGTTCACAAAGCTTGTGAATCACCTGTATAAGCATGTAATGTACACATCTCAACATCAATCCATATCAAAGTATCATCAAGCATCACTTATCAAACAATCACAATCACAAGCAAACCATCATATCAGACAAAGTTTCCAATTGAGTACATCAAACCCTATTCTAAAAACAAAACTGAATGATAAAACAAATTTTGCTCTAGTGCTTTGAAAAACTCAGCCCCATCAATGATGCTCTCTCCCAACCCCAAACTTAGATGGAAAACTAGTGAGAAAGTAAGTGGAAGGGAGATTTTCTAAAGAGGAATGAAGGGAAAAATGTAGAGAACCTTTGGAAAAGTGTTTAGGAGTGTGTGTGCAGAGAAGAATCTGAAAATAGAGGCCAAAGCGCACCCTAGGGTATAAAAATACCCCAATGGGCTCGGGTTCCGCTAAGGGGCAACCTAAGCCCATTCTGCGACACTACCGCTCAGCGGTAGTTTACCGCTCAGCGGCACTTTAGTGAAGTGCTCTTCTTCTTCCTAGCTTAACCTAGGTGCCTCCTACTCATGCCCCTCACTTTCTCCCTGCAATTAAGTTCTCTGATCACTCAAACATTCAATCCCTATCATGCAACTAAAGCAGAATCAAAACAAACAATACAGATAAAATCAATCAACTGGGTTGCCTCCCAGGTAGCGCTTGTTTAACGTCACGAGCCTGACTCAAAATCCTCCAGCACCCTTCAGTAGATGCAAATCTTTCTTACCAACACCCATCAAGAGGTGTATACAAACATAGTATCCTTCAGTAGATACTCTTCCGCCTAACATCCATCAGTAGATGTAAACCCTGTATCAAACTTATAACAAAAATATCCAAAAGTTCAAAATTACATCACCAAACCAAAAATTAAAAGTTCTTAAATCACTGGGTTGCCTCCCAGCAAGTGCTCTTTTAACGTCACTAGCTTGACCCAATAAAGCTTCAAGTTCCATCTTCTTTTTCTTCTTCTTTCTACTGAACTTCTTCAGAAATTTGATCAAACCAGGAACCTGTTGCAGTGTCTCAATCATAGGAACTTTAATCTCCAATTTCTTGAAGATTTCCATGAAGCGCTCAAATTTCTTTTCCTTCCTATGATTCTTCTTTAGATGAAGATGGGATTTTTCATATGATTCGTTCTTCTTTCCTCTCATCTTCTTTTTCTTACTTTTCCTCTCCCTAAATTTTCTCTTTTTCTTTTCTTTTATTTTTTTCTTCCCCTCTCTTTTTTCTTCTCAACTTCTTTATTTTCACACAAATTTTCTTTCTCTCTTCTCTCTCAACCACTCCTCTTTCTTTTTCTTCATCTTTATCTTTCTCACTCAACTCTTGTTTTTCTTTTCTCTCTATCTTTTCCTCATCTCTCCCTATTTTTTCTAATCAAAAATTTTATCACTTTCAGTGACAATGGTTTGACCTTCCTCCTTAGGGTTAACTTCAGTATTAACCTTAACGTTCAATCTCTGACTAATGCAACGAAGGTGCATCTCCATCCTTTTACATGATTCTTCAATGTTTTTCTGAGTGGAGTCGCACACCTACACATACTGTTGAAGTGTGTCCTCCAATGTTGGCCTTCTTTCCGATAGAGAGGGTTGTTGCTGCCATTGTTGTGGTGGCGACCTATCAAATTCTTCGGCAGCTTGAGTGCTTTTGTGATGACAATTAGATATCTGTATGTACTGTTGAAGTGCGTCCTCCAACGTTATCCTTTTTCCCGATAGAGAGGGTTTTTGCTGCCATTGTTGTGGTGGTTGATTCTTAAATTGTTCGACAGCTTGCCAAAATTGATTATTATTCATGCTTGAGTGAGGTTCCCACCAATGGTTGAAATTCCCTTAGTAGAATTGAGTGCCCATATAGTTAAATTCTTGACCAAATTGCATCCTGCAGACATTAGGCACAAAACCCTAAAAACAATTGTTAGCACAAAAAGATATAAAAGAAGATATAAGATCAGAGATAAGAAGATAAAATAAAAACAGAAAAATTGAAAACAGAAAAAAAATAATAAAAACAGAAAAATAAAATAAAATAAAACAAAATAAAATAAAATAAAAACAAAAAATAAAAACAGAAATTCAAATTTACAAAATTCAAGTCAAAGATAATCAATAATCACACAAATGAACTAGATAAACCACGAGTCCTCGGCAACGGCGCCAAAAACTTGTCGATTGTTAAACAAGTTTGTGGCGCCATTTTTCGGTGTTCATAAAATAAAATAAAATAAAATAAAATAAAAACAGAAAAAATAAAAACAGAAATTCAAAATTTATGAACACCGAAAAACGACGCCAAAAACTTGATAACAAATTTATGAACACCGAAAAACGGCGCCAAAAACTTGATGACAAATTTGTGAACACCAAAAAACGGCACCACAAACTTTTTTAACAATCGGCAAGTGTGACCGAATCGTATCAAGTAATAAACAAGGTAAGACCAAGTATCGTTTTTCCAAAGGACTCACGGCCTAGTTTAGCTATGTGATTTGTTGATTATTTAAGACTTAAGAACAATTTAATTATAGGTTTTAATGCAAGAGATAGTCATTAAATATGTATGCATGAGTTTGATCAATGGAGAAAAACAGAATACAAACACTTCAATGAATTAGATGGATGAGTACGTTGTTGGGGTTATCAATTTCATCTTATCCACTCTCAGATATTTTCAGGAATTCATCATTCTTATCATCAATGTTAATGCCACTCTCTAAATCACCTTGCAAGAAGGCCTATCCCTAATTACGAGTTCATACAATTCCTAGCATTCCTAGTAATTAGTTCTTAAAGTGCAGGAGCTTAAAGGCAACCAATATGCTATTGGGAGAAATTCCCCGGATCTAGACTTCCCCGTACGTTCCCGTATCGACAAAATCACTAATCATGGCAATGAATGAGTTAAACAAAGCAAGCAATAATAAGCAAAGAGGAAAAACCCTAACTAAAGATGAAAGAAAGCATATATCTTAATATAAGACTTTAAAACACAAATTCCATATATGAGAGTTTCACAAGACTACATTGATTCCCCAACAACAATACAAGGTTTAGTTCACCATATTCATGGTGAAACTAGATGAACAATAATGAAAGAATGAAAGATAGAACCCTAGAAAGAGGAGGAGGTAGCCTGAGCATCCAAGATCTTCCTTCAAGGGGTGGAAAAGAGAGTGTTTGCTTCGTCTCTGCCCAAGATACAAACCCTAGGACGTCCTAAAGCTTATATACTATTCTAAAAATACAGAAAATTAGGCCCAAGCCCGAAAATAATGCCGCTTAGCGGTAAACTACCGCTCAGCGGTAAGTGCGTGAGTTGTTTTTCTCCCCTCAGCGGCCTTTTCACCCCTCAGCGGATCCAACGTGACTGCCTGAGTGCCGCTCAGCGGTAAACTGCCGCTGAGCGGTAGTTGCGGCTTCTCCTTTTGCACTTTTTGATGTCTTTTCTGATTCCATCTCTGTCCTTCTTCACTTCTTTCACCAAATTCACCTTAAAACCTGCACAAAAACATTGAAATCAAGCATAAACCTGTCCAGCTCCCTTATTTCTAAAAATATGACCAAAAGCATGATTTCAAGCTAGTTTCTAAGTGTTAAAGGTTGCTTTTAGTATCAATTTTAAGCATGAAAATAACAGTGTTTCAAATGTTATCAATACCCACAACTCGTTTATTTCGTTAGTAGGGTGCTTCAAAACCCAGAAACCTGATATCAATAGGTGGAGAAGGTAGCTCTAGCGCTACTCACTACAGCCAGGAGACTAAGGTTGTACTTTCAAAGCCATCTACGGACCACCCAAAAGCAAAAATCCTACGAAAACCTGACTTATCTTGATGAATGTTAGGCTAAGCAATAGAGCTCTCATAATTTGGTTTGCATTTTGAGCTAAAGGGATCAATCAAAGGGCATTACCTAGCTGAGTTTGCCACCGAATTGCCACAAGCATATGATGGTTCATCACACAGGAAAGGTGGAGGTGTGGGAGTGATTCTCGAAGGATCGGGCGGTCTGGTGATCGAACATACCCTCCTTTTTCAAATTTAAGATCTCATACAACCAAACAGAGTATGAAGCGTTGGTTGCTTGCTGGAGTTGGACAAGGACATAGGAGCAATGCATGTTGTATGCTAGACGAATTCCTAGCTAATATTAGGATAAATGAATGGAGAGTTTCAGGTCAAAGACAACTAGTTGCTCCAATACTTTCACAGGGCCACATAGTTGGTAGAAGCGTTTCGCTCGGTACATATAAAACACATCCCACACAGGGAGTATACGCGGGCAGACATGTTGTCGAAGTTAGTGGCTGGAAAACAGAGAGGACAATTATCCGTGGTGATCAGGTAAGTGTTGTTGAAGTCGTCAGTGGAGTGTATATTGATAACATCCCCGACCAATGATGATTGAAGAATAGATATAAAGAAACTGATGACGCAATAAGAGGCAAGCAAGGCAATCCGACCGACTAATGCACGAAAGATCACGCGATTTGTCTTGATAAGAGATGAATTGTGCAGGAGGAGTTTCACAACCTCGCTTCTCAAGTGTCTTACAGGAGTTGAAGCCAAATATGTGTTGGACGAGTTATAGAACAAAGCTTGCGGTTTTCACAACGGTTGCCAGACACTTAAGGCTAGGGCGCTCACGGTAGGGTACTACTAGCCCAATATGGAAGAGGACAACAGACAATTTTTCCAACGATGTTGTGCCTGCCAAGACCATGCGAATGGTTTAAATGCCCCATCGGTCATGCTTCCTAGTATTGTGCCCCTTAGTCATTCGCACAATGGGGAATGGACATAGTGGGTCCATTTCTAGTCGATAAGGCCCTAAAGAAGTTCCTTTTGGTTGCTATCGACTACTTCACCAAGTAGGTGGAAGCGAAGGCACTCACAACCATAACCGCACAGTAAGTGTAGAAGTTCATGTGGAAACTAATTTGTCACTTTGGGTTACCCCGGATAGTTATTACAGATAATGGCAGACAGTTCATTGACAAGAGGCTCGCCAAGTTCTATAAGAATTTGGGCATCAAACATATCACTAACTCAGTCGAGCACCCACAGACGAACAACCAAACCGAGACCGTAAAAAAGCCCATCATCTTAGAGCTCAAAAGAAGATTGAGTGATAAGAAAGGGGCATGGGTGGACGAGCTTCTTAAGGACCTATGGGTGCACCAATGCACACCGCATGGTGCCACTACCAAAACCTATTTCAACCTGACCTATGGTATTGATGTCACGCTGCCGGTAGAGGTGGGGGAACCTTCGCTACGAAGGCAAATGGAAAACACCTACTTTAATGAAGAAGAGCTAAGGGTAGAACTTGACACCCTGCAAGAGCGAAGAAAGGCAACATTTGTCTGGTCAAAAGCTTGCATAAAACTTGTGGTGAAAAGATCAACACCAAGGTCCTGCCTAGACTCTTCAATTAAGGAGATCTAGTATGGAGAAAAACGGGAGCCACAAGGCGATGAACGACCCACGAGAAACTAGCAACTAATTGGGAAGGACCATTCAAACTAATTGAAGACTTTGACAACGGAGCCTATTGGTTAAGCCATTCGGACGGAAGGATGATACCAAATACTTGGAACGCCTCCCATTTAAAGTTTTATTTTAGTTAAAGTGTATGAATCTGTGTACGATTCTCCACCAATTAATACAATACGCAACCACAAAGGGTGTCCATTTAAGCAAGTACTGAGTTGGTGAATGGCGAGTTCCGAAAGGAACCACTGCCAACTCAATTGAGTAGTGAATGCTGAGTTTCCTAAGGAACCACATCCACTCGGTCCAAATAAAAAGCAATAACAAGATGGGTGAGTGGCGAGTCCCTCCGCGGACCACTGCCAATCCCTCTCAAAGTTGGTGAATGACATGTTCTTCTTAAGAACCGCTACCAACCTTGAACCACATGAATGCATGAATAACTTAAAGTTAGGCTAGACCTAATAAATCATGCAGTAGAGGCGGACCAAAGTAACTTAACAGAAAATATGATGAAAGCAAAAAACAAAGCCAATTTGTATTCATGATGAATCGAGGGTTTACAAAATATTTTGAGCAGTCGGAGAAGCAAACACTTTACAAAAAGAACAAAGTTTCACCTGGTCGTCTTCAAAAAACCAAAAAGAAAAGTGAAACAAAGAAAAATTGATTAAATCCTCTACTCGAATAAGTTACTCATCATTTGCATTCTGGTCGCCCTCATCGTTGGTCGGTATCTCTTCCCGTTCGCACGTCTCCATTGCCCCCTTGACGACGGCCACCCCAAGGTCATAAGGGATCTCTTTAAGAGCAACAAGACTCCCTTTGTAGACGTCTTTCATCATGTCAAACCTAGTGGTGATGACATCAACCTTGAGTAGGAAGGATCCTGATGAAAAGCCTTGTTGAAGCCATCCTCATGCTTAGTTAGGATTGTGATCGGTCAAACGTTAAAGTAGTGGAAGAAGATGGCGGTCGTAAGAGATATATCCAAAGCAGAACATATCACCACGAGCTCCTTCATGTAGACCCAGTCGTTTGGGTGTAGCTGAGTGGAAACGATATTCAACTCCTTTAGCATGACAGCTTGGAAGTTCGTAAATGGAATCCGGATAAACATATGGGAGAAGAGGTAAGTGTACACTAAGAAAAAGCCTTCGGGATTATCTCTCTTCCCATGGTACACCCGCTCATTCCCTTTATAGACCACTAACCTGATCAGTTCGGCGTCTTCCACATTCCACACAATGCAAGACCAGTCGGCCCACTCTTCCAATTCCCTCTTTAGGTGGAAGCAAATGGCATAGCATCCCACTTCATGAGATGTCCAGTCTTAGGCCAAAATGGCAGGCAAAGTGTGAATGTACTCATCCCCCTCTTTCTCACCATCTACCTCCACTCCTCCAAAGATCAATCGAAATTAACCCTATCACTATGCACATCGGCTGAAAGATCAATCGAGTTGCTTTCTTGCTCGGATATCTCAAAGAAAGATGAAGACACAAAGCTCAGAGACAAAGGTCGAGCACCGTCGCCAATAAACGCCCCGTCGTCCCTCCCCGATGACTCCTCAAACAAAAAAAGTTGAACGATTGTCATTATTATTACCTTAGAACGATAAAGAAATCCAAACGATACACAAAGCAAGTGTGAAGGAATTGGTGAAAATGACAGACAGCCCACACCCTTATTTATAGGAAAATCTAGCGTAACCGCCAACACCTCTCCACCGTCAATCTGGATCACGATCAAGAGTCCAAATAGCGCGACTCTGCACTTTTGCAAGACTCGGGCCACGATGTCAAGACACGTATTTTCCCGCCACAACCCCTAATTCAAATCTCGCCGAAAGGATGAATAATTGATCAAGTTAAAAAGGCAACCCGGAACGATCCTAATATCAAATCCCCATGCCATCAAATGTTGGCTAGCACTTAGTGGTCCTATTTATTGTATGGCCATGCAGCCGCTTAAAGGATTCGAGCGGGTAAGACGATTAAGAAGGAACAACCGGTCCAAATAGACCATGATAAACACCACCATGCTCAAGATAAAGGAACAATGCTTGTTAATCGATCGCACAATCATGAAGAGGGGATATCAGACATATGACCTCCAATAATAAGGACCTTTAAACATCGTTTCTAATCAAAATTACTGGTAAGAGTTACTTAGTGGGTAATGACCATCATTGGGTCGTGATTAGGATTTCACTAATCACAAGCCCATCTCGAAACCTTTAAATAAAGGTTAAAGGTAATAAATAAGGTAGGTGATTGCATTTATTGCGAATTTAAGATTTTAATGTGACCCTTGATTGGGTTAATAAGTGACTTAAGCTTCGGAGTGTCTTTTACAGAAAAATCGGATGGTTTGAATTGTGAACAGAGAAGAATTTTGATTAAGAACATTTAGAACTACCTTAGCTGACTTGGAGTAAAGTGTGGAAGAGTGTTTTATGGAGATCCTCGACCCTACACCCAAAACATCTACTAATATTGATATTGAGAAATAAGAAGAAATTATTCAAAATATCGGGAGTCATTGTGGAGACTAAAGCTAGTAAAAAGATGTCTCACACAATTGATCGAAACTTAGGAGGATCGTTGAGGAGTGAAGAGCTAGTAGAGAGATGTTTCTTACAATTGATCGAGGGTTAAGTCTTACGAAAAAAGCAAGTGACAAAAGGTCACAACCCATAATGTTTTAGAGGCATGTGTTAGTAAAGGTTGTCACAGATTTGTAAGTCGTTAGAAGCTGATTATTTACCCCTTGTTAGGTGATCAAAGCGAGTTATTTACCCCCTATTAGAATGTTGGTCGAAGAAGAGAGGAAATATGATGGAGACCCATATAGGGAGCTTGATGGAGATCCATCCAAGGAGCTACAACTTGAACCAGGGCTAGGTAAATGGAAGGAGAAGAAAGACTTCAAGGACTTTTACTCTTGTGCAAGGTAGTTTTTAACTTGTTTTTTTCCTTCTCTTAAGCCTTGTAAACATGTAAATAAGTATTTTCTTTAAGCCTTGTAAACATGTAAATAAGTCATTTGGGCTTGTATTTTAGGCCATTTTTTCGTGTAGGTATTATTTTAATTGATTAAAAAACTCATAATAATTAAAATACACAACTTTTCTAAAAAAATATTTTGTACTGATTTAATCGATTAAGAAAGGTCATAATCGATTAAAACAGGTAAACTACATCAGAAAGTGAAGTTTTGGTTTTTTTTTAACTTACTTCTTGTGTGGGGGTGCGATCTAACATGTTTTTAGGCTTGCTTGGGCCTTACGGAACCTTATGGAACATGGTTTAAATGAGAAGGTTCTCATACATTGCATTTGCTCTTAAAGAAGGTTCAAGAAGCTTTCTAGTTCAATGAGAAGGTGCATCATTTTTTAGCCGTTGTAACGGCTATAAACGGCTATATTTCGACTCTTTGTTGCATTTCTTGGTCATTTGCTATATATAAGGGTGCATAATTGATTGTTTTCGCATCATTTGAGCACTGTGTGTATTTTTGTGAAACATTTTGAGCTATCTTGGTCTTTTCTTGTGCAGTTGTTTCCAAACCCCTTAGATCTTCCTTACTTCATCCTTCTACATGGTTGATCTAAGGAAACTTCCTACCAGAAGAAGATCACGTCTTTCCACTTCTGCAGATCCAAGATCTCATGTCAATAATATAAGCGGGTGGATCTTCGATCAGGAAAAGCAATGTGAGTTCACCGCTTTTTTGGAAGGAAAGAAAGCTGATATCAACAAAGTTTGTTGATCTAAACTGGTTTCATGCCTATGGATTCCAGTTCCTACCTCTCATATTTCATCAGGGTATACAGTCTCTACTAGAGTTGCAAGGTAAATACTATCTTGATTTGGTTTGTGTTTTCTACTTCAATTTGAAGGCTAGAGATGGGATCTACTCCACCAGAGTTAAGGGAGTAAACATTATTCTCGATGATGACATTTGGACAACCACTAATGTAGAAAAGGGCTTCAATGTCACCCTTTAGACGTTTCACCCTCGAATATTCAACGTAAAAAATGACCGGTGGCATTTCCGTAAATAAAACATTCATTTAGACGTCGGGCCCTTCATAGCCCATGTCTATAGCCTATTAGATGTCGGCCACCAACACTAGACTCGAAAATGGTCAGATCCCAAAAGTCACTTTTTGACTTCATTTAGACGTCCGATCTCACCAACCCGATGTCTAAATAAGCTATAGACATCGGGCCCCCTCCCCCCGATGCCAAATGGACTTCAAAAAGTGACTATTCCATTGCCTTTAGATGTTTGTTGGTCAACCCCGACGTCTAAATAGAGCGTAGACGTCTCCCACCCCGGACGTCTAAACAGTATGCCAAATTTAATTTTTTTAACCCTTTATACGTCAACTACGGAGGGGAGCCGACGTGTAAAGGTATTTAGACATCGGCTAGGAGGGGGCGACATCTAAAACTCTGCATTTACACCGCGAAACGCGAACAACAGTTACGCGAACTCACTGTTCATCATCTTCTTCGCATTTTCTCTCCACGGGCTAGGATTTTGAGGTTTGTTTTTTAACTTTTGCACCGTTTAAAATTAATTTTACTCCAATATCATAACTCTTTGATGAATTATCTTTCCTTTGAACCGATTAAAATGCATTTTCGTTGGGTTTTGGTGTAGTTTTGCTCGTGTGCTTCGGCGGCATTCTTGGGCTGCGATTTCTTGCATTTTGTACTCCTCAATTTCTCTCCACTACGTTCTTAATCTTTTACGAAGGTTAGCTTTCTTGTTTACAAGTTTTTGTGTATGCAATTTATTTGCTTTGTGGTATGCATGCTATTGGCTTTTGGATTTGCATGTAATTGGCTTTTGGATTTGCATGTTATTGGCTTTTGGGTATGGATGTTATTGGCTTTTGGATTTGCATGTTATTGGTTTTGGGTATGCATGTTATTGGCTATTGGATTTGCAAATTATTGGTTTTTGGATATGCATGTTATTGACTTTTGGGTATGCATGTGATTGAGTTGTTAGTTAAAACATGTGATAAAGTTTGTTGTGTTATTATGATTGACATGTTATAAGTATGAAATCATTGAGTGAAACTTAGTTCCCGTTTGAAATTTAATACAGACGATTAATCTTTTAATGTGTTAAATTTTGAATTGTTCGACTAGACAATTTGGGAAAATTATTTTTCATAATTTGTTATAATATGTACGTTGGAGTTTATAGATAAGATTGATAACATTTCAGTTCAGATTATTTGTGTTGTTCTCCGGATACATATTTGATTATGGTCATTCCTAACCACTCTCATTTCGTGTATTTCAGAGACCAATGCGAAATGCTGCCGAAATATTATCAAATTTATCATGTTAGACTTCTTTTCACGTGACTTAACAAATTATGAAAAATAATTTTTCTGAATGGGTAGAGTCTAACCTTGTGTTATGAAAAATAATTGACCTTCAATTTTTATGAAATATAGTTATATTAATATTACATTGTATTTTCAATGTAAATAGGGTTGTGGGTAAAGCATGAGGTCAGCTAGTTCAAATCCTGTATCCAAAGGTTGTAAGTCATTTATAGTTCTAATTCATTTTCTATGTTATTGAATGATCTAAATGCTTGACTATTTAGTTTGTCATTTTAGTATAACAAGCAGCTAAATTCATGGGAATGTGGCTACTATGTGATGTCTTGGATTAAGACCATCATTCGAGCTGTCATTACAGATGACTAGAATGAGGTACAGATGACTAGAATGAGGTAATAATTCTTACCTTCAATACATCAAAAACAAAATTCATCTTTGAACATATGCAAACATAATGAATCTTTCTTCATTTTATAGCGCTTCAAGAGTACATCTCCTATACCAGAGAACGCAATTCAGAAAATAAGACAAGAGTATATAGCTTATCTTCTGCAAAGATGGACCTAGGGAGATTTATTATTGGTGTTGAACATTTAGTTTAACTTTAACTTTTGATAATTTAGGTTTTGGATTGTTTTTTAGTACTTTGTTAACTTGAAACACACACACACACACACATATATATATATATATTATATTTTTTTGTTCTGAGACATTTTTTTGTTTTTGAGGTGGTTTTATTGCAAAAATAAATTAATTTAAAAAAACACACCCAATAGACGTCTGTTAGTGTCCAGTCCGAGATCTATAGATGTTTGTCAGTGCACACACAGACGTTTAATGGATTGCAGTAGTTCTAGGTCATTATATGTTTGTCTTGCTAGACGTCAAACGTCTATATAGACATCTATCCTACTACAGGTTGACGTTTATATAGACGTATGTCCTGTTACAGTCTGACATCTATATAGACGTTTGTCATGTTACAGTCCGACGTCTGTATATACGTCTGACCTTGTTGTCCGATAAACCATTAACATCTCCCAGAAAGACGTTGGGTCGGGATTAGACCTCAAAGGTCCAAAATGACAGACGTTAAAAGCCTTTTCTACACTAGTAAAATGTGGCTCAACTACAACTTGGTGAGGACGCGATAATGCTAACCTAGGGGCTCGATGGCTTCAACAAGATTTTGGCTTTCTGCTCTTTTCTAAAGAACCCTGAGGTTCAAGTGAACAGGAAGCAGTTGTTGGTGTGTGGCCTTAAGATTAATGAGAGGCTTATTCATTATTTGATCGTATGTTTGCTATGTCCTCGTGCTTCCAATCATGCTTAGTGTTCAGAAGCTCACCTAATGATCATTTATGGGATAGTCATTGAAGTTAAGATTCATTGGCCAAGCCTCATCTACGACACCATGATGAAGGTTAAGAGGTATACACATTACCCTCTACCCTATGCTTTGCTGGTTTCTAGGATTTGTAAGTATAAGGGAATATATGTCTCCACTAAGGCATTCTAGAACACTCATCCAAGCAACAAGATTGGCGGTTCTGCCCTCCGTCAAATGGGATTTGTCTTCCAAGGTAATACCTACATCCATCGTGATGTTGTGGGGAATCTATAAGCTGAAGATGACGACCAGGAGATGGACGATATTTAGGATGAAGCGGGACCTTCTGCATCAGTCAGTCACTCTTATATGTCAATTCTTCAAGCCTCTAGGAATGAGGAAATTTGTTCTCTTATTAGGGGATTAGATGATAGGGCCCATGCTTTAGAAGGGTTAGTCCAACCTCTAGATGTTAATGATCATGATGAGCTCTAGTTACCCAACATGCATTCATTTATATTACGTATCTCTCCTGTTATGTTTTATTTTATAATAAAATAAATTTGCCTTATTGCTTATGTTGTTTGTTTTATTTATGGCTTATATTAATGGGGAGTTCTTTAATTTAGGAGGAGTATTTTATATACATAACTCTTTTTTATAATGATCAAAAGGGGGAGAAAATTGTTTAAAGGCTTAATTATATTTATCTCTTGTCTACTAATCCCTCTTCTTTAAGTTATGTGTGAGTTACATATTAGTACAGGTTATCAAAAGCTTTAAATCAAATAGTTTTTTATCATTGTCAAAAAGAGGGAGATTGTTAGCATAAAGCTTAAGAGCAAAAATTTTGACTGTGTCAAAGTCAAGTCTCAAGTGCTCTTAATGTAGGAAGATCCTTATAAAGACTTTTTTTTATATTAAAGCTTTTGCATTTTAGTAGATTGATGTATAAGATGTGGTTTATACTTGATTATGTGTATTGTTTACCTTAGGGAGCGTTTAAAATCGTTTTGAATCAGAAAACCTCATTTTATACTCAAGATAATCGATTACCAGTTATGATAATCGATTATCAATAATCGATCGTGACTTACCATAATCGATTATCACGAGCAATTATGAGAATTTTCAAGAATGTTTTTGACTATTGTGCATTCAATGATGCATAATCGATTACCATATTAGGATAATCGATTATTACACGTTAAAACATTACAATGGATTTTCGGAGGTATCCTTGAGTGAGATCTCTATAAATTGGATTGCGACTCTCATTCTAAAATACGAAACATACAAGTAAAATGTATTTTCGAAATTCTTATCTATAGTGTGCGGTGATAATTGTTCTAGGGTTTGTTGAACCCCTGTGTCGTGGCTTTGGGAACTTGGCGTGTTGGCATAGAGCTAGAACTTTCATAGGGAGTGTGATTGAGTGTTGTTGTTGTTGTTGAGTGGAAAGTCTGTCATCCTTCATGAAGCATTCAGAGGAGGTGTTCATTCTTCTTGAGATTAACAACTGGATGTAGGATCTGTTTGATCCGAACCAGGATAAAAATTACCTGTTCAATTTTCTCTCATCCTTACTCATTTAATTTATTTAAAATGTTTAAGGCATTTATATTTAAGTGAGAAAATTATTGAAAGAATGATTTGCTATAAGAAACCAATTCACCCCATCTTGGTTTGTTGAACGCGTTAACCATTCCGCTGCACCACTCTTACAATAACCAATGTATAGATTTATCTTATCATATATACATGACAAGGGACGAAGTTCCACTTTAATTGAAATGTAATTATAGCCTCTAAAAGATAGGGGTCAAATCATGACAAGTGCATGGTTCTTGAGTCTATTCAATACACTTATATTTTGAAATTTGAGTCTTGTATTTTGTTTAGTGATTGTAGTTAGATAAACATTATAAGAGTTTTATGTAGATGCAGACAAATGAAGAAGAATAGTTGGATTTTAATGAATTTGGTGAGAAATTTAATGAATTTGGTGAGAAAAATAAGGATTTTATTACTTAAGTTTATGAATTAATATATTTGTAGATTACTCTAACTTACCTTGTGTTTATTTGTATCTGTGGTTATCCACTAGTGATAATTGTGCATATCTTTCACGTGAGAAAAAGATAGTATAGGTTTAGGAGAGGAGCAACCTTAAAGTTGTTTAACGTAGAAGTTGTTTAACGCAGAAGTTGTTTTGTGGGAAGTTTATATGTATAGAAATATATTATATAGTGTGTATCCTCTAAAATAAATTTGCACAACTTTTATTTTGAAATACTTTACATACAGAGATAGTATAAAGTACTATACACACTTATATAATTATCATGTATGAAATTTTTTTTATGTGCATAAATATTAAAGTTGGTAATTTATTAAGTAGACTTTCTCTTCTATATTGAATTGTTAATCTATACATTTCTTTTTTATATTAACTTACATAGTAATTCAATTATATAAACCACTTTCTATGTTATAGTTTCTTTTATGGTTTAACCTAGAGATACTTTCAATGTTATAGTTTATTTTAGTTTCTTTTATTGTTTAACTTATAGACAACACATGGTACTACAAAAATTAACATTAAATAGTATTTCTTAATTATTATTATATTTAAATCTATTAAATTATGTTTTGACTAAGTAAAATGATATTTCATTTGTTTCAAACCACTATGATAAAAAAAATAAAAAAAACTTTTTATACCTGTTAAAATTGTTTTTTTATACCTATTTTTTAATAGATATAAAAGCAAGGGTATAAAAAGTATTTATTTTTTATACCGATTCTAGAAGAGGTATAAAAGTTTAACTTTTACACCGATTATTTTATAGAATCAGTGTAAAAAATCACAATTTTATACCTATTATTTCTCCTAACAAGTATAAAAAGTTTACCTATTATTTGCGGAACACATATAAAAAGTTTCACTTTTATGTCTATTATTGTCCCAAACGGTATAAAAGTTCTAATAATGATAATTTTTGTTGCCCTTTCTCTTTATTTTCATATTTGTCGAACATAATCATGAAATCAAAATAGAAAGAGACAAGAGAATATAATTGGAGAAAAACTAGAAGAAGACATCATCAAATTTATTATTACTATGTTCCTTATTATACATATCAAATTTATTATTATTATTATGTTCCTTATCATTCATAACCCCTACAACTTTATAAAGCACACAAAATCTGCATAGACTACGCCTTGTATAGGCTACTAAGAGACTGAAATCTATAAAACCTATAAACTGTCTAAAACTAGTTATTGAAACTGTTAATAATGGGTAAAACTAAGTACAAAATTATAATTAGACCCAATGCTTCATTTGCATACACTTTTGCAGCACCAAAAATCATTGAAGTTGGGCTATCCTCTCACGCAAACAGCACAATCAAGCTAAGAACAGAACTGCATTGACCACTACCATGTAATGCTGAGCATCCTTTTCTGTAAACGAAAATAAAACAAAACAAACACATCATTAGCCTTCAACATGATACTATTATATGAATTCTCATGGAAATACCAAAGATTTATGTACATCTTTTCATTTTTACACTAAAAGACAGATGCAAAGAATTCCCGAATTTGTTATCAATTTTGTTAATGCTGACATAAGGCTTAACAATACCCTTATTATTCCAATATATTTCACGCAGCCTGACAAAATCAGTTCCCTCTAGTTGGGTTTTCAAATGGCATCCTTTAAAATCTATCCTTTCTCATTATCTAGAAATCTCCATTTGTTCCTCTATAATAACAGATTTAGAATCTCCATATTTCAGGGATTGAACTTATCTTATAACCAAATTACAGATACAATAGCTGTGAGCATCAGACCATCTATATTTTTAAGTTTGAGAAGCAAGAGGTACTACAAGAGAGTTAACATGGTACTGTTTGGAAGCACTGGCACCCAATGCTGCTGGAATTGCCTGTATCCTCGAATTATTAGGCAATAAATATTTAAAATATATTGATAAACAAACCAAGTGCATGAAAAGCTAAACTCAAAAAATATGAAATGCCAAAATAACTCACCTTGAACAGAAGCCCATTTGTATCTTGGAAAATTAGAACCCATTTAAGAATATTCTTTAAATTATTTAGAAACATGTATTGAAAAGATTTTCAAATGTACAACATAGAAAATAAGAAATTGACACACAAGCTGATCCTAAAAGATAAATGTATTGTTTGAGTCATACCATACTTTTAGAATCCCGCTTGAATAAAGAAGTGAATGCACATCACCATGCCCATGAGGTTTTGTCTACATAAAGAGAAATGGTCATTAAATTAATATTAGTTTCAAAATATAACTATGAGGTTAATGGAATGCACTTCATTCATTACTTTTTGCTAAATACACTTCCCACTCACAATCATACTAGTACCCTGTATATCACACTACCTGAATTTTGTACTTTTTTTGTGGTTTCAGTGCAAGTCTGACATAATGATCTTCTAAGCATGTCATTCTTTCCTGAATTACAAAAGTTAAGAATTAATTAAAAAAATATCAAAAATAAAATTTTGGTCCCCGCATCAAATATTATTTTTTTCAATTTAGTTCCTAAATGAAAAATCTATTTACCAATTCTTCCTTGAGTTTCTCAAAGTTACAATATAATATTAGACTTAGCTAATGTACTTGACACCATTTTTAAGTTTCTCAAAGTTATAATAATCTCATTGGTTCAATCCCTAATATGAAATTAAAACTTCCTATCAAGCCATCTATATTTTTAAGTTCAAATAAATTTGATGGAAAAGTTCCATTATTTGAACAACCTAATTGCTTAAGACACATGCACTCTACACTTTCAACAATGAAGGTTGAGAAAAATCTCATATCAACTAGATCAAATTAATCATCAGCTTGCATCACATCCTTCCTCCACCAATCAAATCTTACAAGCATCCAAAAAATTGAAGAAGAAGAAGAAGAAGAAAAAAGAAACAAGAGACATGGTCGAGCGACAGAGAAAATATGAACTTTCTGCTTGTGAAGATTATAATTGTTTATGCATTCTACAAAAGCCTTTACAAGTTAATTACAACACCCAAACTTCCCATAACCACTTTACAAAACATGACACGAGCTGAAATTGTAGTAAAAAGAGAAACAATATTGGGCAATTGTGTCATGTTGTCTCTAATCATGTGATGGTAAAACATTGTGATTCTTTTATAAATGTTCTCCACCCAAATCTTATTTCTCTACATATTTTATTATCTCTTTGATCAAGAAATATTCATGGTTGTTGACACTGTGAGATTAGAGGAAGTAAAAGCCTAAAATAAATAAACTAACATAGAAGCAAGCATGGTTTCACTGTGAAGAGAAATGTAAAGAGAGAAAAAACGAAACCTCATGATACTGACACGGAGGAAAAAAGAATCCAATATTGTTCCCACCCTTCGTCTCCAGTACGTGAGCCTTCAAGTTCTTGTCCCTGCTCACGCTGGAAATCACCACCCTCTCATCTTGTCCCGCGAAATCTAAATTTTATTAGGTATTTTCCAATAAAAAATTAAGTATAACAAGTATAACAACAGGAAATGTAGTGATAAATATAAACTTCAATTTTGATAGAAAAGTAGGAATCGAAAATAGTTACAAAAATGAATCGAAGTTTGTTGATAGTTAGAAATCTAATGATAAATATAAACAAAAATTTTAAAAATTATATATAAAATAGGCGTTATCATCAAATTTAAATCCCAAATCACTCGAACAATACAGAACCAGAAGCAAATGTCCAAAAAATACATAATGTACACGTGAACGTGGGAACAAATTAGGCAAAAATGAAAAATACGTACAGATCGGTGAATCGGTGAAGCAATACATATTGAAAAGAAAATAATAGACGCAAACGACAAAAACGCGGTTGAGATGGAGAGGAAAAGCTAACAGCGGAAATAGATCGAGATTGAGCATGAGAGGAGATAATATATAAAGAAATGGAGGGATTAGGGTTGATAAATGAGACCTAAATGTCGTGTTGAAGACAATAAAGCTCCCAACAGGTGTTTCCGACCTGAATGCCATCCTGGACAATGGGGATTGAGATACACTCTCTCATTGTTGCTTGCGAAGAAGGAAGATCGAAATAGAAAAGAAGGAAGAGTGAAACCCTAAACAAACCTTCGAGAATGGAGTCTTTGTCGCTCGTGCTCATCAAACTCTAAACAAATAACAATGAGTGTTTTATTAAGCAACAACCCACAAGAGCAGCAAACGCGTACAAACATTCTGATATAGAAGAGAGAGAGGGGTCAAAGATAGAAAGATGCAAAAGAGAAAAGTGACCCGAGAAAAGGGATTTAGGGTATCAAAATTTTTACACCAGTTAGAGTGTCTAACCGGTGTTGAAAAAGTTTTTCAGCATCACATTTTTGTGGTGACATTATTTTTATACCTATTATAAGTTTATTAGGTTTAGAAAAAATATTTTTTTACACCTGTTTTAACTGTAAGCGGTATAAAATTTTTTATTATTGTCATTACATCATTTTTATACCTGATTTTTTATGGAATAGGTATAGAAAAACTTTTTTTATTTACGATACTGCCACTATATCACTTTTTATACCTAATGAATTTTAACCAGTATAAAAAAGCGTTATAAAAAACATATTTGACATTAATGAACTTAGAAGATATATTGTATTATAAACATGTATTATCTAATCCTATACTTTAAAGATATACTTAAAAGATATATATACTAATGTTAATTCTTTACATAATACTTAATGTTATTCTTAAAAACATGAGTTTTAACTATCTTCTTATAAAAAGTCAATTTTATAAGAGTAATAAAAAAGAATTAATGTACATATAAAATTATATTTTATAACTATTAAATTGCTTAACTTATTTAAAAAAGTCATTTTAACAAAAAATTATTAAAAAATATATTTATACTTTATTTAAGGATTTTATTACAAAATTCGTATAGATATAACGTAGTCATATGTCAACATACTTATACAATCATTATTGTGAGGATGGTGTCAAAGTGAGTCAACTCATGAGTTGAGTTGACTCATCATACTTAAGTTAAGTATAAGTTAACTTAATCTAATTTATTTTTTAGTGTATATAAATTTCTTTTAGTTTGTCTCGACTCCTATCCGTTAGGTAGATTAACTCACTTTAATATTTCTAACTTATTTCATATATTTATTTTAGTGTAGTTAAAGTGAATTGATTTGACAAATCTAGTTATAAAGTGACGAAACTTAACCGATAATCTAAGTATGGTATTCCCATCTCCATAAAAAGTCACTAGAGTTTGTCCTCCACACATTTTGAGGCTATTTGGGTGAACTTCTCTTTGTCTCACACATATTATGATATCCTTACTTTGCAAGGATATAGAAAAATTGTATCTTTCTCAATCACCAACAACATTAACCAATATTACTACTCTCAAAGAAAAAAAGCATTAGAAGTTGTGCATTCGGTGATGAAGTTAAAGATCAAAACTACACCTATCCCAATTAAGATTCACTCTTAAGAACAATTATAATAAAAAATTTTGAAAAAAAAAGTATTGTTGATGAATGGTTTAATTAATCCATTTCAAATTCTTTAACCTGACATTTAAGTAACTCAAATTCAATTTTATTTATATTAAAAAAATATTTTTTTTAATCCAATCCCCTTTAATCTGTAGTCAATCACATTGACCCATGAATGTAAACTCATTGTGACACTTCAATGATAAATCAAAACATTTATTTAAAAAAAAACTATATTTATCTAAAACTAAATATATTTATATCTAGAAACCTAAAATATTTATAGGTCAACCTAAATCCACCATCAACGTATAACATGTGAATCAAACCCAAATATCCGGGTTTGGTCCAACCAACCCATAACATCCTTAAAAGTTACAACTGCGTCATAGGTTTGGCCCGTCATTATTGCGTGATAAGAAAATGTAGTAAAAGTGGGTACCTGTCTGGGACATGCTGGGAAGAAAAACAATGTGCTAGTGTGCTGTTATTTATTGTGCTCTATGCTATCTTTATAACGTAAGGCCCAACACCACAAACACTTTCCTTCTGAAGGTTAGACGTTGCAATCAAATTTATTTTTATTTTTAAAAATTTGAAACAAAAAAAAATATAATTTTAGTCTTTTCAACTAACCGTTTATGAATTGAAAAACAATTGTAAAAAATCATTTTAATCTTTTAAATTTAGTGTTTAAAGAATAAAAATGCATTTCTTTTAATTTGAATAACCGTTTTTTTAATTGAAAGAGGAGAATTGATTTATATATTTTTTAATATCTTCTTTTGAATACATTTTTATTTTTATTTGAAATTTCTTCCATATTATGAAATTTTGAGTTTTATTGTTTATTTAATGAATTTTATTTGTCATACAATTTTTAATATAGTGTATTAAAAATAATATCTGTTAAAAAAATAAGTTACTACTAGCATTTTTACTTTTCTTTTCTAGTAGTTTAAACTAGGAGTTTAAGCTGCATGCCCATCCATCTCAACATGATTCAATTATAAATTTGAGAGCTAAATTGGATTATTAAAGTGAGTAAGGTGTTTTAAATATACCAAATTAGAATTCAATAAGATAATCTAAGAGCAGCATGAGTGTATATATGCATATTTTATTATATGGTTTTATTTATAAATAAAAAGTGTGTATCATTTTTCTTGTAATTTTATTTAATATATGAAATAAGATAAATAAATACATTATTTATTATATTATATTGAAGACATATTTTGAAAAATTAGTTATATAAATAAAAAATTATTTAAAATAAAATATAAAAACAATTTATAAACATGATAGATATTATATATATATATATATATATATATATATATATATATATATTGTATACATATATATTCGTCCCACTAGTATAAAATTTTTTTGACATCTTTGTTTCAAGATTGTAATACGAAAAAATCAAAGTAAACATTTTTGTAAATAAATGTTGAATTTCAACGTCAAAATTTATACTTTTTCGACATTATATGATTATTAGACGTTGAAATTCTCAATTTTCGATGTCATATTGTAGAAATTTAATGAAAATATATGGCATAAAGGTGAAAATATACTCACATATGACGTCAAATAATATCAAAAGATGGAAAAGTATCTCTTTACAGACATTATATGTTAGTGAATTCATTAAACAATTTGGGTGGGAGGGTGCAAATTTATTCATTTTATCTTTGAAATCTTCTTCTCTACTTAAACCTTTCTTAGATGAAACTTTCGGCAAGCACATGTAATATTTCTTTCATTTTTACATAAATGCACGTTGATTAACTACTTTAGGTATGATTTTCTTTGGTTTTGACTTATTGGCTTCGTGCACAAGTACTCTTTGGAGTATAGACGCGTTCTCCTTCCTCTCTCATTGGTGGCAACATTTTATTCTAGTGGCGAACCCACCTTCAAGAAGGTTAGCTTCATTTTGTGTTTTTGATGAACTTTCGTTTTCGTTTTCATTTTTTATGGGTTATAAATTGGTTAAACTTGTTGGTATTATTGAACTTGTTTATTGTTCATAGATCGTATACATCCAAACTTAGGGTAAAATTAAGAGTATATTCCAAAAAAACTCTAAATAACGTAAAAAATTGTTTAAATTGTTAGCAAAATGATGAAGATGAAGTTTTGATGATGTCCAATTCAAGTCAAGAACAACCAAGACTCATGAAGAATGATCTTTGAAGACTTGTAACCTTTTGTAATAATTGTATAAACATAGGAAAATTAGTAGCTTTATGTATGCATTCAAAAGTGATGTAAAAATAAACCAAAAGCAAAATTCTGTGCAGTGTTAATCGATTAACAGAGGGTGTTAATCGATTAGCGTTAATCAATTAACAGAGGGTGTTAATCGATTGTTCCAGAGACGAATGGCGAAGCACAGCATTTCAGTGTTAATCGATTAACAGAGGGTGTTAATTGATTAACGTTAATCGATTAACAAGGGGTGTTAATCGATTAACAAAGTGAACGTTTGAAAAACTAGCCGTTTTTAGAGCCGTTGGACTATCCGTTGGGGTGTTAATCGATTAACCACTGTAGCTAATCGATTAACACTATCAGAAAGGCTGAAAACGAAAAATGGAAGAGCCTTTGGATGAGTCTATAAATAGACTCTCATTTCCTCTCAAGTTTAAAAACCACAACTCTTCCCTTGTGCTCAAATACTCAGAAACTCTTGAGAATTGTGTGATCTTGCTCAGCTAAGGAAACTCTGTCTATAGAGTTGGTGAAATACTGCTACGGTGATAGAGGAATAGCTGGTTCATCCTTGGTGTGTCTAAGGAAGTGTTCGGAAGAGGAAGTCATCCTTCGTGAAGTATTCGGAGGAAGTGTTTCATCCTTTGTGAAGATTCAAAGGAGGTGTTGGTTCATCTCTTGTGACATCAAGAGAGGTGTTTTCTAAACTTTTACAAATTGTATCTGTGTTATTGTAGTTTGTAATTGTTTTGTGATTAGTGAATTGTTTATCTTGTTTTGAGATAAGCGACTGGACGTAGGATTGGTAAGATCTGAACCAGGATAAAATCATCTGTGCAAATTTCTCTCAACCTTACTCTATTTAATTGTTATTATTAATTGCTAAGTAAGTTTAATTGAGTAGAAATTTTTAAAGGCACACGTTTTTAGTAAGAACCAATTCACCCCCCCTCTTGGTTTGTTGTTCCACGCTAACCCATCCGCTGCAGCCGCTCTGACAATTGGTATCAGAGCTTGCTTTGATAGTCATTCAAATGGCGGGATCGTTTCAAACATTCACAGAGGGTGCTTCTATCAATAGACCACCACTATTCACAGGTGAAAATTACGCATTCTGGAAGGTAAGAATGCAAATATTTATGGAATCTATTGATATAGATATTTGGGATGCTGTTGCATCTGGTCCTTTTGTTCCAACTAACAATATGCAGGAACCAAAGCCCCGTGACCAATGGACTGCTGAAGATAAAAGAAAATTTGGTAATGATGTAAAAGCTCGTAATATTATTTCATCTGCTTTAACTGTTGATGAGTTTTACAGGATTTCTGTTTGTAAAACTGCACAAGAAATGTGGGAAGTACTAAGAGTAACCCATGAAGGTACAGATGATGTTAAGAGAGCTAGAAAGAATACCTTAATCCAGGAATACGAAATGTTCAGGATGAAGCAAGGGGAAACAATAGTAGATGTTCAGAAACGCTTCACCAACATCGTAAACCATCTTATTGGACTAGGTAAGTCTTTCGATACTGATGAGCTTAATATAAAAATTTTGAAATCTTTAGACATGTCTTGGCAACCAAAAGTGACTGCAATTTCTGAGTCACAAAATCTCCACACAATGACAATGGCTGCATTATTTGGAAAGTTGAGAGAGCATGAACTTGACCTCGGAAGACTAGATGAAGAAGAAGCAAAAACTAAGAAAAAGACTCTAGCTTTCAAATCTGAGGTAGAAAAGAACAAAAGCAAAATGGAAGAGCCTTTGGATGAGTCTATAAATAGACTCTCATTTCCTCTCAAGTTCAAAAAAAAAAACCACAACTCTTCCCTTGTGCTCAAATACTCAGAAACTCTTGAGAATTGTGTGATCTTGCTCAGCTAAGGAAACTCTGTCTGTAGAGTTGGTGAAATACTGCTACGGTGATAGAGGAATAGCTGGTTCATCCTTGGTGTGTCTAAGGAAGTGTTCGGAAGAGGAAGTCATCCTTCGTGAAGTATTCGGAGGAAGTGTTTCATCCTTTGTGAAGATTCAAAGGAGGTGTTGGTTCATCTCTTGTGACATCAAGAGAGGTGTTTTCTAAACTTTTACAAATTGTATCTGTGTGATTGTAGTTTGTAATTGTTTTGTGATTAGTGAATTGTTTATCTTGTTTTGAGATAAGCGACTGGATGTAGGATTGGTAAGATCCGAACCAGGATAAAATCATCTGTGCAAATTTCTCTCAACCTTACTCTATTTAACTGTTATTATTAATTGCTAAGTAAGTTTAATTGAGTAGAAATTTTTAAAGGCACACGTTTTTAGCATGAACCAATTCACCCCCCCTCTTGGTTTGTTGTTCCACGCTAACCCATCCGTTGCAGCCGCTCTTACATAAATCACCAAACAATCATGAGAGGCCCCCACAAAAAATTTTAGATCAAAATTCAAAGTCTAAGTATGTGAAATAATTTTGCAAAGATTGAAAGAATAAAATAAACTGACAAAAAATAAAAAAAACAATCTTTTTTTTGAAAATCTAGAAGTAACAACTAGCCAAGCCAGCCACCACCATATTAGAAATATTTTTCTACCCCATATCGATATATAATAATGCCAAACCTGCAAACCACAACAAAAGTTATAATCGTTTAAAAATTTGCAACAACTAACTTTTCAAATAATTTTTAAACTTTAAACAAACCCAAAAGAAAAGTTCTAATGAGTGGTAAAAACAACTCAACCAAAAATAATAATTATAGCTATCAAAACAAAAAATCACAAGTGAATAATGAGTATACGCTACTCACCATAACTACTATTATTGTAATACCACTACTAACATACATAGTAAGGATTGATAGAATTAGAACTCTTTCTTCATTTTGTGGGTGATGGTGATGGTCCATACAAATCTCTACTAGTCACATTCCCATGGTTTTTCAATTTTTTACTTGTGATATCTTTAGTTTATATTAGTTCATACAATTTTGAAAATGAGTTCTGGATATACGGAATGCCAAAATTGGGTGCATTTGCTTGTTTTCTGCTTTTCAGGTTTGGTAAAACTTTAAAATGATTCATTTATTAAAAATCAAAGGAAGGACGTCTAGAAGTGCATTTTTTGATGTCATTTGACATCGAAAATAGTCGTTAATTAACGTAAAAAATGTTCATTTTCATACCTTAATCAACATTTCTCATTATGATGTCAATGTTTTTGCATAAATTAATATAAAAAATAACAAACGTCAAAGCCTTTTTTTTACACTAGTATCTCCTCTAATCTTCATATTTGTCTTAATACTCATCCTTATTTAAAAATAAATTACTAAATATAAAAAATTTATTAGATAATTATATATATATATATATATATATATATATATATAATATCTCATTTAATAGTGTAAAGCTACTAAATAAAATATTATAGAAATGATAATCAACAAGTAAGACAAAAAATACAAATATTATATTACAATCATCCATAAAGCATGTACTGAGTATAGAAAGTTATATATATATATATATATATATATATATATATATATATATATATATATATATAAACAAAAGCTAGAACTTTTAGAAAGAAAAGGATTATACACAAGATGACAAATCCTAACTATATGTTGCGACTAGGGATGACAAAAAAACCCGTGCCCGCAGGTATCTGCGGATTAAACCCGTTGTGGATAGTTGGTACCCGCAGGTAATAGGTACTCGCGGATAGCGGGTAGCTGGTGTTTTAATACCCGCTCGTTATCGGGTCGGGTTCAGGTATTGCATTATCTGTACCTGCGAGTACCTGTTACCCACTTAGAAGTTGAAATTACATCTTTATCCTTAGTTTAAATTAGGTTTTATGAATGTGTTCTACTTCTTTCCTCATACTTCATCCGCGTGTCGTGTCATGCTTCTTCTCTTTGCAGCTCCATGCGTGAACCGTGCCTCTTTGCAGCTCCAAAGAAGATATTCAAAATCTTTCTCTCGACCAGGGACGCATAGTGTAATGTACTTCTAAATTTCTTCTGTTACCTCTTTTCGGTAGGGTTTTGGGTTTGGGGATGAGATCGATTTTTGTGTTTGGTTTGTTTGGGAGTTTAGGTTACTTTGTGTTTGGGGGGGTTCGTAATGTCTGAAATATTTCTCGTTGCAGCTGTAAAGCTAGAAGAAGCAGAGAATCAGTTCGGGGTTTCATAGAGAAGAAAATTGATGTTTTGTTTGCTGCTGGCCTCCTAGCATCCAATAGCACAAGAGGATATTTTTACGATTTTCGTTTGATTTTTTTGTTGCTGATTACTTAACCTCAGGTACGTCCTCTTGCAGTTCATAATCTAGATTTATCATTTAGAGAAAAGTAAATGTCTTTAAACTTAGCTGGAAGCCTCAAAAAGTAAATGTCTTTGAACTAATATCTCGAAGATTGATATTAGAACTAGGATGCAATAATCATTCTCATTACAGAAAATCTCGTAAAATTTTTGGGACATGACATTTGTCTTGCTCCTTTCCTAGATTGTTGTTATGTTGATAAAAGAGCAAGATTGATGATTCATTAGAATCAAAGCTGATCATAACACGATCACTAACAACATGGTTTTTTTGGTCCCTTCTAATATTCCAACTGTTTCAACCCAAAGTCATGAAAAATTTTCAACTAGATGTGAGGGAATAATACAAGAGTTGTGGAAAGAATCTCATAAATCCTAAAATTACACAATTCTATAAGAGTTGAAAAAAAGCACATTACACTAAAGGAGCATCAACATAAACTTCAGCCAGCATGCCATCTTCACTACCAGACATGGCAAACAACTCTGCATCCTTCTCTTCCTCACTGGAAAATTCTCTCCTTTCAAGCTTGGCATGAGTTGCAATGTATATAATTTTCTAAGCCCTCTCCAAGGCAGCTCTTGACTACTTATTAGCTGAAAATTTCCTCATAAAAGATCAATTACTCTTAAACCCACATGAAGTTGCATGCTGAAAAATAAGCCTCACCGCAATCTTCCCCAAGGATTTAAACTCACTCAAACATGTTTCCCACACAAGTCTACTACTAAGTGGATTTGCAACTTTCATCTTCCCTGTCACCGTGTTTCATTTGTTTCCATCAACACAACATTAATTGGACAACTGTCTTAATAACAACTCTACATCTGTTTCCATTCACTGTGCATATAAAGCCACTTGTATACTTTCACATTTTAATACACACAGAACATACAATTTTACATTTCCTCTCTTTCTCGGCTACATCAGAACTTCTATCTTCTTCTCTATTCTATCTTTTGAAAATATCTCAGCAAATCTAAACACATTGCGTATTAAAAATGTCTCGTGACTCCCTTTTATTTTCCCAAACAAAGAACTATTAAAGTAAACGTTTCACAGTATTCTAGAGTTCTTTTGTTTTTTTATGACATTGATTTGACCTTTGTTTGGTGATTTTCATTTAATAAATAAATTGATGACAATTTGTTGAAATTTTGATATGAAATTATTTGTCAAACAATATCCTCATTATATAAGGGGTAGGAATTATGCTCGTCGACACCTTTTTTAGTCTAATTCCTTCACGTATACTTTTTTAAGTATTGAGTGTACTATTTTCATATTTACACTTGTTCAAATATTTATTAAATAGTAATAATAAAAATGTAGGCCAAATTCTTGATGGAAGAAAAGATGCTTGGAGGAGAGATTTTGCAAAACATCATATTGCAAAGAAAAATGAACCATCAAATTATAAGTTAGAACTTGATTATTACTTGGAGGAATCGACACTACCGGATTCATATGAAGAATTTGACATTTGAATTTGGTGTAAGACTAATGGATTAAAATATCCAATCTTACAAATGATTGCAAGAGATTTTCTAGCCATTCTTATCTCAACAGTTGCTTCTGAGTCTTATTTTAGCACTGGTGGTCGATTTCTTACTCCACATCGGAGTAGATTACACCCAGACACTTTAGAGGCATTGATGTGTGTTCAAGATTGGCTATGGAGTGACATACAAGGTAATTAAATGAACAATTCAAATTACATATTGTTTCGGTTGAATTTGTCCGAGGGTTGGTCGTCCTTTTTTGTTTTGCTCTTTTTTGATTGTCCAATGCTCTCCAAAAACGTAATCTGCTCCGATGGGTGGTTGACCTGCAAAAGACCCTCTGACGCTCAAGTCAGATATGTTTTATAAAGAGGCCTATATTTTATTATAATAGATCAAGATGTCTTTACCTGGGCATTAACCCTATATTTATAGGGCTTATGACAATCAAGCTCATTAATTCATATTTGATATGACAATAATGTCGTATATTCATATTTGATACGATAATCAATCCAATAATACTTGCTAATATACCTGCTAATATCCCTTAATACCATATTCTTGTGCAATATGACCTATCAATCACTCATAAATAGTGTATATTCGTATTTAATATGACCATTAAACGTATTGATTGGCCATTAATGATATTTACCTTTTCTGATTAGTGTTTGTCTGACAGCCGGTCGGTTGCCTGTTTTGCCTCCAGATTCTCCTTAGTCGATTGGTCACCAGGTATAGTACATTAAGCCCCCCAAGCCCGAGCAGCTGTTTGTAGGTGCGAAGGGGTTAAAATACGCCGGACGAATTTAAAGTGGCGGGAAAGAGTGATTACCCTTTTGAATCACCGGGTGGTGTGCTGTGGTTTGAGATTAAATGGCCAAATACTTGTGACCGCTCGGTTTAGGACCAGGAGCTCTCGGAGAGCATTCCTTGGGTTTCGTGGACGAGGGTGAGAGTTCACGAACACTCTTCACCGCTCAGTTTAGGACCAGGAGCTCTCGGAGAGCGTTCCCTGGGTTTTGTGGACGAGGGTGAGAGTTCATGAACACTCTTCACCGCTCGGTTTAGGATCAGGAGCTCTCGGAGAGCATTCCCTGGGTTTTATGGACGAGAGTGAGAGTTCACGAACACTCTTCACCGCTCGGTTTAGGATAGGGAGCTCTAGGAGAGCGTTCCCTGGGTTTTGTACCATCGCCCCGCAACCTGACAAGGTTGGATGTAGGGTTGAACGTTCCCGAAAGTTCTCAAAACAAAAGACATGCCTTTAGAAATTATTATGGAATTTTGTACTCTTGTTGCGAAACTTGGTATTGATTCGAAGTAGCAATGTCGAGGCCGAGCGCATGTCTACACGTCTGGCTCATCGTGGTTTCATGGGGATGTCGCTTGGCTCCACGGTGGGCGCCACAATGTTTCGGTTGAATTTGTCCGAGGGTTGGTCGTCCTTTTTTGCTTTGCTCTTTTTTGATTGTCCAATGCTCTCCGAAAACGTAATCTGCTCCGATGGGTGGTTGACCTGCAAAAGACCCTCTGACGCTCAAGTCAGATATGTTTTATAAAGAGGTCTATATTTTGTTATAATAGATCAAGATGTCTTTACCTAGGCACTAACCCTATATTTATAGGGCTTACGACAATCAAACTCATTAATTCATATTTGATATGGCAATAATGTCGTATATTCATATTTGATACGACAATCAATCCAATAATACTTGCTAATATACCTACTAATTGTCCGTTAATACCATATTCTTGTACAATATGACCTGTCAATCACTCATAGCTTATATTCGCATTTAATATGTCCATTAAACGTATTAATTGGCCATTAATGATATTTATCTTTCCTGATTAGTATTTGTCTGACAGCCGATCGGTTGCCTATTTTGGCTCTGGATTCTCTTTAGCCGATCGGTCACCAGGTATAATACACATATTTATATTTATTCAAATGATTGGCTATGACAAATGAATTTATTTTTCTTTTTCAGGTTCTTCAAAATTGAAAGTGGATAACATGAAGCTTAATACAATACTAGAGGAGATAATTGATGATAATGTTAGTAGTTTTGTTTATAATATTTTAATCTAATTTTATTAATAGTGTCACTTTGTCATTGATTGATGATTTTATTTGTTTAAGGAATTAAGTGGTCAAAATGAAGATGAAGAAGAACAAACATAAATCTTGGAGTGTTATTTTTAGAACAATTATTTGAATTTAAGTTTTAATTTGTACTAATTTTGATTTAATTTGTATTAATTTGAATTATTTTTACTATTAATTTGTATTAATTTGAATCTAAGTTTTAACTTTTATTTACTTATCTATTGACTTTACTTGATATATGTTTTAAATATTATTTGCATTTTTTTGTAATTTAATTTGGATTTTTTCATTTAATTCTCATTATAAAATATATGTTTTTTAAATATTCGCGGGTTGAAAATGGGTATCCAACAGGTACCCGCGGATTGAAAAAAATCTGCGGGTTTTTTTAAGGCGGGTATCCAGCGGGTAGCGGGATGGGTAGCGGGTACAATTTTATCCAGCGGGTCGGGTTGCGGGTAGGCACTATCCGTGCCCGACCCGACCCGTTGCCATCCCTAGTTGCGACATCTCCGTCACCCTATATCGGATCAACTTCATTTGCTCACATCATTAAGGTGATCATTACAAGCAAGAAGGATAAACGAAGATGAAAGAGTAAGTTAATGTACCAAAAAGAACAAACATACAACATTTATAGACATATTAACACATCTAAACATTCATATCAACAAATCCTAAAACATGCAATGATTCATGTTAAACTTGACCATTCAGATACATGTATTGATATCAAACTTTGACGAGTTATGTACTTATGGTGGCCTTTAGTACTCTGCAAAATCATTGTCAATGAGTTTTATCCTACCACACATAAGGTTAGTTTTGTTAACGCCTTTGCCCAAGGTAAATCTCCTATACTAAGACCTTTTGTCTCTCACCACATACCTCACCCTTCTCTACTTCAGATTGGATAGTTATTAGAGTGTCAAGATAACTCCCGATATGGAATCCATATATCAATACATACACTAGTTTAACTAGTACCAGTCTTCCTTGGATTAGTACCAACCATTCATACATATTATATTATAATCAACCATTATTTTAACATTCACATAATCATACACATTAAACGCATCATCATAAACATATGAAAATTTAGTTAAAATTATGATATGTTTGGTTAGTCACCAGATCTATTTTTCAACAAGTGGTACCCGATAGCACACTCACTTGGTCACCATATGTGTTTGCTTAGTGAGTAGTACCTGATAGTGCACTCGTCCAATGACCAAATAGCTCGTGTAGTGAGAACATCACTAGAACTTACGAACTTAAATCATCTTAAGAGTTAGTGAACTCTTTAATTTTGATCTCATCTAGTGAGATTTTTCTCACTCAATTACTACAAAGTCAGCAACTCTTTGACTTTGACTTCACCTAGCGAGTATATGATTGCTCAGCTAGTCTACATAATTCTACAAAACAAAATTCTACATATTTATGTCATTATAACCTTGCAAATTAGTTTAACACTAACCATAGATGCCAAAACAACCAATCTTCATATTATACACAAATCAATGACTCAATTCACCTCAGTTGTAGTCTCAGCCATACAACATATAAAAATTTCAACATATCAAAATTTCAACATATCAAAACCCCTAACTAAACTCAACATATCATATTTCATCAAACAGTTCAATTACACCAATTAATTATCATACAAGCATATAATCATCAACTATAAATTGCTTATTAGTTAAAATCAATGTAATTAACTTCCTTTACCGGATAAACAGAACGAACACTTTAAGAATCCTAAAAACACTTCCAAACGCACATGAAGCTCTATTTTCCCTTAGAAATAATACAAACACGATCTGAACACGCCATTTAGTCCAGTGATTAATAGAGACTAGCAAAGAAAATTCAAATACTACATGCGAGCCAAAAAGTGTAACATGCAAAGAAAGAACGAACAAACCAAGAAAAAGGGTAGAAAACCAACTTATTCTATTGAAGAAATAGGTCATTCCAAAATGAAGAGCTCATCGTAAGGATCAATCCTACGATTCTTAAATCAAACAAACGGAGGATGACAGCTCCTAGAGAGAAGTAAAAAAACTCTATAAAAGTGGTAATTAGAGATATGATGTGTTTTAAAATAATAAAACTTGTTCATAACAAAACTATTTATATTAAAACCTTTTAATATTAAAGTAATCGAGTCTCGCTATTTTTAAACCACTATCACTTCTAAAATGTCAATTTATAGGTCGTTACATTCTCCCTAAAAGGAAAAATTTTCATCCTCAAAAATTCACTCATCAGGTAGAAATAAAAGTATGCTCTCCTTATCACCTATACTTGACCGAGATAGCATTCCCAAGATCTTAACTAACTAAAAACCTTACCTCTGTGTTAAATGATATAATATTCAACAATGTAGATTGGTTTAACCATTACTCTACAAATGTAAATGTCAATCTCAAACCTAAAGCTTGAATAATCCTTTATGCTTAACCAACCAATATGTATATAATATACTAAACTCATTTTCCATATACCTTCCATTATCTCTTGTAGGTTTTACCAAAACCTAAAGATAGCCTTAGGTCTCAATCTGAAACATGCTAGTTATCGTTTCACACCACCTTATTTCCTCCTTGAAGCACCACTAAATTGACTTGATCACACAAGACTTATGGCCTACTACCAAACGTTAACACTCTTGGTCACCCTTATTCACAACCACTTTTATAACATCACACTTCCTTTACTAGACATTGGCTAGTGGGTAATCAAGTTCACAACAATGTTATCCCATTTCCAAGGTAGAACTTTCAACTACTGCAACGACAAAACCAAATATGGTACTCCATCAACACTTCTTAACCCATTAACTTGTAACCATCTTTAGAACTGCATCCTTCTCAACTTGAAATCACTAGCTTGATCAGTAGCTAACAACTTTATGATACATCTCAAACTAGGATTGTCCGATCTGCCTTTTTCCCAACCATTTTGTTTACAAACTCACTAGTTCTATACTAATGAAATCTACTCACAACTTCACTTCCTAGCTTAGATTCTTATACTTCTCCACTAACTCTTACTCTTACCTCGTCAAACCAAGGACTTGAATCTTGTTTTTTGCTCAAAGCATCTATTAACACTTTCTATCTTCAAGGTTGACATTACAACTTGAAACCATAGCTTAGTTCATCTCCTTCGTCTCCTATCCAACTTCCTTTGTGAAACTACACATTTCTATCTCTTGATGATCACTAAACACCTTTATCTAAACCTCATTCAAACAATGTCTCCGCTGCTTTAAAGAATTCCCTTCCCTAACCCATCAATCACCAAGTCATGAGTAAGATATTTCTTCTCATGTACCTCCCACAAACAAGAAACATAACCTATCACCATTTCAGTATGCAACTCTGATCCACACACAAACCCACTTCTTTGTTTACTCAAAAGGATGACCCCTTGTGTGTCTACTATGACAAGAAAACAAGCACCCTTTAGAAACCTCCCTCAAAACTTCTATAAAACCTAGAAGACCTTTGGAATTCCCCTTTTCATTGATAGCCTTAACATTCCATTTCCTCAACCTTGGCTCCACCTTTAGAACAATATGTCCTAATAGTTACTCCTCCTTGAGCCAAAACTTACACTTAAACGGTTTAACATATACAATCTGCTTCTAGATCCACTAAACTTTAGTTATTCCGACGATTACACTAAGTTTAAACCACTAATTCTTTAACTACTCTGCCACTTGCATTTTTACTCCACACTAACAACAAAAACTATCTAGTTAAGAACTATTTACACTGATTCTGCTTTAAACACCAATGCAATAATGAACCCTACCACTCTTAGGTGGTAATTTGGTATCTACTTTGGAACACATATAGGAAATCTTCTACAACTAAGATCATGTGCGTCTATTCTTCACTTGTCTTTGTCAAACATCTCTGATTCATATCATACTTTGTCCCCACCTTTTAATTTGATCCACACTTGATACACAATTATCGATTCACCCTATTGAACAAGAAACATCTCTTGGAGATCAAATTCCACAAGAATGAGATTGGAAAGCAACCAAACCACCCTTGAAATTAGTTTAACTATTGCTATTAATATTCATAATTAGACACATGTTTATGAAGGAACTATATATTTTTCAATGAATTAAATATTTATTTATAGAAGACTTTTGGTAAATTACTTTTTCATTAACCCGTCTTAAATAATTTTGTAACAAATTAAAATATATTAATAACTCAATTTCATTATATTCATTGTAATTCAAATTATGAGTTGTAAATTGGTCTTGTGAGTAGATCCTAACTCATCTTTGAGTAAGTTTACTTTTAGGTTATGTAAGACTAAATAAATTAGTAAATAATTATAAATTAAATGTATTGGGTGAATGCATATATTATTTTATAAGTGATTGTTAATTTTGTTATGGTGTTAGAGAACTACCAAAGAAGATAAAGATTATAGATTAGTTTGTGCACCTTTTATTAATTTAAACACGCTTGCTCAATGATTTGATATCAAATAACAATGATTTAATATCAAATAACAATGATTTAATTCACTTATAGTCAATTGTTTTAAACTTATAAGAACAATTAAATTAGTTTGAAAACCCTTTTTAATCATTGTTAAAAGTCACATATTATATCTTATTTATAAAGAGTATCATAAAACTTGATATGACCTAAATAAGAATATTTATTCTTCCAAAAGTTAATTCATAAACAAAGAAAAACGTTGATTTACTTATTTCAGAAATCCAACCAGTGCTTTATTTGTTTTAAATTAAAAAAAAAAGAAAAGGAAAAGTAACAATTGCAATCTCCTTGCAGAAAAAAGTGTGATACCTATTCCAAGAACAAGATTTTTTTATTTCCATTTATAATATAGTTTATGGCAAGGGATGTTACTTCTGAATTACGTTGTTGTGTTGGCACGCTATTTCATTGTCAATGACAATGCCCTTTTTCCTTCTTTTTCTGGTTTTTATGTGACAAGATGATAAGGCTTTTCATCATAATTATCTAAATCAAATAAACTTCATTATTCCTATCTCATTCACGAACAAGGAATAGTTTTAATAATGTGACATGTTGGTCTATAATAAACAAAGTAGAAGGATCTTATTACTTCATGTTTCTTCATTTTGTTGACTTTAACTTACATGTTGTTGTCTATAGAAGATAGACCTACGTCACCCCTTTTCACATTTAACAATCATAAAAGTGATTTTAGGGCAACAATCATAAATCTAGGGCTATCACTACCACATTCAAAGGGTCATATGATTGATTTCTAATAAAAGCCTATATAGCATGATGGATATGAATTTAACCTATTTTGTTGAAGTCCTTCAAAATTTGAACAAGTAAAAGGTATAAACCCAGTTCCCAAGCCAACTATCCTTTTGGGTGTTTTGGTGTACTCCAAAAATGGTAAAAATTTTAGGTCTTTGTGACCCTAAATTTATTATTTTTACCAAATGTGCACGTTTTGATAATAGAAATGACAGAATATATTATTGTTACCATCTTTCAGAGCATGTACAACTAAAGTTGAGCCATCACATTTGGTGGGTCACAAGACAAATTATTTGTTTCAGAATTTTTGAGACATATCAAATGGTAACTTTTCATAGAGTTTTTCTTCTGCTTATAATGACAATAAATCAATTTAAATTCATGGCTTTTTAAAGGTATAAAATAAGACTCCATATAAGTGTTTTTTTCCTTGTTAGATTTCTAGTATCTCTCTTAAATATACATATATATATATATATATATATACACATATATATATATATATATTATTTATTATTACATTTTTTTAATAAATAGTTAGTTCAATTCAATAAATAATTATATATTTTATTTTTCAGAAAAAGACATTCTTTAGTTTATTTTTATTAATTTTAATCGAATTTATTAATAATTAAAATAAAATTAATATTAATATACAAATTATTTTTGATAACTTTCGAAAATTTGTAAATTTTAAATTTTTAATAATTTTGTTAAAAACTAATGTTTATATTTTGATAAATATAACTGTGTCGTATGTTCGATTATCCTAACTATTATTCAAATTCAAATAAATTTAATAGATTATTTTATTATTATACAAAAAAATAAATATTAATATCTATTAGAGTTCTATCTTGTTTGAATATGGACTAGTTCTTAGTAACCGTTATGAAGTGTTGGTCAATCCGGCTTTAACTACTATTTTTTATAATGTTTAAATATTTTTATAATTACACTTTTTTTTCTTATTTTCAATAAAAGTCTGTTTTTCTTTTATTTTTCCTTGTAACAAATAACTACAAAAATCTGTTTACTGCTGTATTTGCTTTCGTTTCAGTTGTTTTGTTATCTTCTTTTTGCCATTCTTTTTAGAATAGCTAAATAATATTTCTTTTCAAATCATGTCTCAAATATAACTAACTTATTTTTGGATTTAGGATATGTGTTGAACGACTTTCTTTAGAAAAAAAGATGACATAGATTTTTTCATAAGTTAAAATTAGTTTATGAAATTTAAAATAAAAATTTAAGTGAATTTGTATTAAAATATAATTTTTATTTTCTTCTATAAAGAAATCGAAATTTTGTTCACAACTTGTTATATAATCTCCCATATTTTAAAGTTATTTTTGTTTTAATATTTTAAAAAAAATCAAATTGATTAACATTATTAGTTTTGATCATACATTAACTTTTTCTTTAAAATTATTTAAATAAAATTAATTTAAGCTTTGTCTTTATTGAAAGTAAAAATAATACATTCACTGAAAAAGTAAGATTTTTTAATATATTTTAGTAAATGACACATTAATTATTATTTTTGACTTAGTCGTAAGAACTTAAACGTATAAGATAAATAAAGCCCACCAATACTTTTGATAAATATAACTCTTACACTCTAAAATGATTGCGATTTTGCTTTAAAATTTATAATACTAATTAACACTCTTTGTTTTGAACAAAAAATTAATAATCTCATTATGTTTGTATTAAGATAACTTTTTTATTTCGAAAATATAAATTAGTGAACAGCTTTATGATTTATAATTTTTCATCTAGTTCAGTCTAATTGTTTAAAATAGTGAAAACTATAAATAATATTCATTGATAGAGGAATTAGTCTAAGATGTAAGAAACACAATTAGAATTAAATGATAAACTGATAGAAAGTGAGAATAAAAGTTGAATGATTATGTTAAAGGTTCATGTCATGTATAGTTTTTAGTATTTCACTTTTTCTTCTCTGCGGTGATTTTCCACTTCTCACATTTTTTTTCTCTTCTGCATTTCCCTTTTTACCCTTGTCCACGTGGTGGGTGCAACACAGTGACGCGCCAACGTACTGCGAGTACGCGTTAGGTCCGAAGCACGTGCAGAGCGCGTGGTCAATGCTCTCTCCGGGTGTTGCCAGCTGGCATTTCGCTCCACTCACTTCCCAACCCAACCTTATCCAATTTCTTATAAAGTTCGACTAATCTCACCTTCGCCTGCACTCTCATTTCCTCACTGCCACTTCCATTGGTCACGCGTAAGGCAACGCGGCCTCCCATTGGTCCGTCACACGAGCGCGATGCACTCATGGCGCCACCGTACGCCCCTGTAGATAAGAGGCCACGATTTTGTTGTGCTTAAAAAAATTAAAAGAGAGAGAGACAAATAATATTTTTAAAACGTAAAAGAAATTGGACATATTTGATTATTTTGCGTTCGCCTCAGTTCCTATGAATGTGTATTAATTAATTAATTAAATAGTTAATATTCGGTTTGTGAAATTTTATATTAATTCTGTGAATCTGCGTTTCTATATTTTCACTATAACGCTTTCCTAATTCGTAATTCGTTTCGGGCTGAAAGCAGAAGAAGCAGAAGGAAGAAAGAAAGAAAGGAAGAAAGAAAGAGGGAGAAGAGGTAGAGAAAGAGAAAGAGGGAGAAGAGGTAGAGAAAGAGAAAGAGGAGGGAGATCTTGTAAATAAGGAAACCCTAGTTTTTCCTTTTTTGGCTTATTTTTCTAAATTTTCCCATTAATTTTCAGTTCCAACCTGCTACTGTTGCCAATAAGGAATCTCTTCTTCTCTTGTCATTGCTTCAATCGAACAAGGTCTGCTATCATTTCAATTCCCCGTTTTCTCAATTTTCCTGTGCTGTTCCCTTTTCTGTTCTTGACAATAAAAGGGGCGTCTTTTTTGTTTTTCTGTTTTGTTTTTTAATCGGGTAGGATTTTCATCGATCCCTTTGTGTCGGAAAATCGCTTAAGTTTTGTTGGAATAATGGGGCTTTTTAATTTTCTTGAAACCCTTGTAAAGGGTGTCTGTTCCTGTGCTCAATGTGATGTAACCTATTTTGGCGGTCAAGAATTTGGGGCTTTTGCATAGTATCTAAGATTGGAATATGTTTTCCGGAATTACCATGTGTGTGTGTGTGATGTGTCTGCATTTTGGTATAGTGGTAACTATTTGCCACCAGGAAAGTATGTATGTGTTGTTATACAGTGTGTTTCGTCATTTATCACTTAATGAATCCAGTTCTCACGTGTTGATATATGAGAATGCGTGTGTTTGTGTTTGAAGGCTATGTGTTAGGTTGTTCTTGTGCCTTCAATGATTAATGGGTTTTTGTTTGCTGTTGTTTTCTTTGATTTTGCAGAGTGAAGGAGTTTTGTGGGATTGGGTATTATTTAGGAAGGCGCAAAGATGATGTCCAGATCGTATACAAATCTTTTAGATTTGGCCTCTGGGAATTTCCCGGCAATGGGGAGGGAGTCTAGGGAGAGGAGGCGGATGCCGAGGGTTATGAGTGTTCCAGGGTTTCTCACTGAGGTAGATGATGATCAGGCAGTTAGTGTTTCCTCTGATAACCCGTCGACAATTACTACGGATAGAATGATCATTGTGGCTAACCAGTTACCATTGAAGGCAAAGCGAAGAGAGGACAACAAAGGGTGGTCTTTCAGTTGGAATGAAGATTCGTTACTTTTACAGCTTAAGGATGGACTTCCCGATGACATGGAAGTTCTTTATGTTGGTTCCTTACGCGTTGATATTGATCCAGCAGAACAGGATGACGTGTCTCAGAATTTGTTAGATAAATTCAAATGTGTTCCGACTTTCTTACCTGCTGACGTTTTGGCAAAATTTTATGATGGTTTTTGTAAAAGGCAGTTGTGGCCACTTTTTCATTACATGTTACCATTTTCAACAGACAAAAGCCATCGATTTGATCGCACTTTGTGGGAAGCTTATGTGCTAGCAAACAAGCTATTTTTTCAGAAGGTAGTTGAAATAATAAACCCTGAGGATGATTACATTTGGATTCATGATTATCATTTGATGGTGCTGCCTACTTTTATAAGAAGGCGTTTTAACAGGGTTAAAATGGGATTTTTCCTGCATAGCCCCTTTCCATCATCAGAGATTTACAGGACTCTTCCTGTAAGGGAAGAGATACTGAAAGCATTGCTAAACTCTGATATCATCGGATTCCATACCTTTGACTATGCTCGTCATTTCCTTTCCTGCTGCAGTCGTATGTTGGGTCTGGAGTATCAGTCTAAGAGGGGTTATTTAGGATTGGAGTATTATGGAAGGACAATCAGTATTAAGATTATGCCTGTTGGGATTCACATGGGTCGGATTGATTCAGTCATGAGAATGGCAGTTGAGGAGACCAAGGTTAAGGAGCTCAAACAGAAATTTGAAGGAAAAACCATCTTACTTGGTGTTGATGACATGGACATTTTTAAAGGCATAAATTTGAAGATTTTGGCAATGGAGCAGATGCTCAGACAACATCCTAAATGGCAAGGAAGAGCTATTCTGGTCCAAATAGTTAATCCTGCTAGAGGTAAAGGGATACATCTGGATGAGATACATGCTGAAATACAAGAAAGCTGCACCAGGATCAACAGAGTGTTTGGGCGGCCTGGTTATGAACCTATTGTTTTTATAGATAGAGCAGTATCTATTGCTGAAAAAGTTGCCTATTACAGCATTGCTGAGTGTGTTATTGTCACAGCTGTAAGGGATGGAATGAACCTAACTCCTTATGAATATATTGCTTGTAGACAGGGAATATCTGATTCTGAATCATGTTCCAATGCCAGTGACCCAAAGAAGAGTATGCTGGTGATATCAGAATTTATTGGGTGTTCTCCATCACTTAGTGGGGCAATCCGTGTCAATCCATGGAATGTTGAAGCAACTTCAGAGGCAATGAATGAGGCCATCTCAATGAGTGATGGGGAGAAACAGTTGCGGCATGAGAAGCATTACCGGTACGTCAGCACCCATGATGTGGCTTACTGGTCACGTAGTTTTTTGCAAGACATGGAGCGGGCTTGCACAGACCTTCTAAGGAAGAGATGTTGGGGAATAGGTCTTAGCTTTGGATTTAGAGTTGTGGCACTTGATCCTAATTTTAAAAAGCTCTCAATTGATGCTATGGTCTCAGCTTACAAGAGGGCAAAGAGTAGGGCCATTTTGTTGGACTATGATGGTACTGTGATGCCGCAGAACTCCATTAACAAGAGTCCAAGCAAGGAGGTCTTGTCTATTATGGAATCACTTAGTGCAGACCCAAAAAATATTGTTTTTATTGTTAGTGGAAGGGGGAGAGAGAGCTTAAGTGAATGGTTTGCTCCCTGCAGAAAACTTGGAATTGCCGCAGAACATGGGTACTTCTTGAGGTCTGCTCTCTTTCTCTCTCTCTCTCTCTCTCCCTCTCTCCGAAATGTTAGCTATTTTTCTGTTTTGCTTCATATTAACTCTCCACAGATTGCTTATGTACTTGTCATATGAAACATATCTTAGGGCTCTTCATCATACAATGTATGCTGTGGTGTTGTGGAAAGTGCTATTTTTGTCTGAATAAATCATGTTACAGTAATTTTGTTTATTCATTTTGACCAAGGCCCATTAAGCAAGGGTCAAAGTGTGTCTAAAGTCTAATTTAACAGATACTATATAGTATTACAAAATATTTATATTGGGTTTTGCAAGTATTGTTAGTAAGTCACTACTATGTAGTTCAAATTGTTTCTTTGGCATCTGACAGCCATGTCAGGAAGAAATTCCCTTCGAGTCGTATTTTATTTCTGAAAATGTTTCTCACTATTTCTGCACTTAACTCTAACATATAGATTCTCATCTCTCTCGATCTTCAGTCCTTAAATTCTGTCCTGCATTTTCTGATTTGGTAACATGGCAATTTCTATATTAAACAAATTGTTTTATTCAGATGGGGCCACAATGGAGAATGGGAAATTTGTGGTAAGTCCTCCGACTTTGGATGGATGCAGATAGCTGAACCTGTGATGAAACTATATACTGAGGCAACTGATGGCTCCTCAATTGAAAGAAAAGAAAGTGCTTTAGTCTGGCAGTACCGTGATGCAGATCTTGGTTTTGGATCTTCTCAGGCTAAGGAAATGTTAGATCATCTAGAAAGTGTTTTGGCCAATGAGCCTGTTGCCGTGAAGAGTGGCCAGTTTATTGTTGAAGTAAAACCACAGGTATATATAATATCTGAGACGAAAATGAGTCTTTTCAGAATCTCCTTTCTAAAATGCTACTTTCTTGAGTTTGGATTATTTAGTGGTATAATACCCTAAAAAAGAGCATAATGTGCTGTATTTAATTTGTTTGTTTTGCTTTCATATTTTTTTGGTGGCACTAGGAAAAACCTGTTGTTAAATACGGTTTGTGTGAACTGTTGAGAGCTCATTAAGGCTTCTGCGATAGTATCATTGTAATGTTACCAGCGCCATTAATTTGTTAAAAAGAAGTGTTAAAGAAGTAGTTAAGGAATATTTTGTTGCAAAAAGTAGAAAAATTTGACTTTTTATAGAACCTGGTCCATGTCTTTCCAAATCTCACATATTCTCTTTCATATTTCTGATGTTCTGTTTTGACAAGACCCCTGTTTTTGGAAACAATTGATGCTTTTGAAAGGTTTTTTAGTGGTTAAAATTTTCAACTGGAATATTGAATTCCTCGGGTTTGCATAGCAGCATAGCAGCTGGTAAATGACATAGTGATTCATCTGATTCCATTTGGGTGTTTGTATTTGCAGGATGTGAGCAAAGGTTTGGTGGCCGAAAGGATATTTTCGTCAATGGACGGGAAAGGCAAGCAGGCTGACTTTGTGCTGTGTGTTGGTGATGACAGATCAGATGAGGACATGTTTGAAATAGTTAGTAGTGCAATTTCAAGGAATATTCTTGCCTCCAATGCTTCTGTGTTTGCTTGCACAGTTGGACAAAAGCCAAGCAAAGCAAAGTATTATCTGGATGATACAACCGAGGTAACAAGCATGCTAGAATCTTTGGCCGAAGAATCAGATTCTTCACCCTGCATACAAGAAACCGGGGATTCCTCTCGGAGGCAAGTATCAGTTCAGGTTTCTCTGATTTAGATGATCATGATTTTTTTTAATTGGGATGTAATATTCGTGGTGACATTTGGGGCGTTTGCAGAGCATGTTTTCATAAATTTTTTCCTTCTTTTGCTTTTCTTTCTTCTATTATATATTACATATATTTTTGGGAGAATCCCGTCATTATTTCTGTTCCGTTATTCATAACTTTGGTTGGTTGTGGTGTAGCAGCAGACAAAGATGTTAGTTTGGTTTTTATGTCCTATAACAAAGGAAGAAAATAGTGGAATTCTTGCTTTCCAAAATTAGATTTTGATTTCTCGGAACACAGTTTATTCAGAGATGTTCCTACTAAACTTAAACCATTTATACCAGAAGCGTGCAATATAGTAATTAGTATATTTAAGTTCTTTCTTATTCAATTTTAATGCTATTTAGAAAATTTGAATAAAAATTAACTTGAACTTCTATGGTAAGAAATAGTAACATGATGTTCTAAAACTCAATTTCAACCTTTTACGGCTGGAGTAACGAAGTATGACAGAACTTTGACGAACATTAAATTCCTGGGAATATTTTGGTACAGGAAGATTCTTGAAAAGAATTTTCAACAGCCTAAATTCGGTGGCAGCATTTAATTGTGTATCTACTTTAACAATTTGTAGGAATATATCCATAAGATGGAGTGGGTGTATCTACTTTCATTTAATTGTGTATAGGATGCACCTGATTTTTCCAAGTTTTATAAGGTGTAAAATAAATAATCTCGTATAATAAGACAAAGTAAAGATTTAGGAAGTACAAAAAATATTTCATTAAAAGTTGGAAATGTCTTTTTCTATAAGCGATGGAAACAACTGTAAAATTCTTTCTCAAATATCATAACATAACCATTTTTTGAAATTATTAATTCATTCGCAAAGGTATAATCTCTTAAAAATTAATATTTAATAGTTTGTAGTGTATTTGATAATAACTTGTTATACTGATGGTTGGGGTTGGAGTGGGGTATGGAGTCTAGATTGCATAGAAGCCTATTGAAAGGATACAATTTATCATTACTTCTCTATTATACTATTCTTTAGATGTTAACATTTGTTACATAGTCTTCATTTAAAATATTTTTTTTTTTGGAATTTTGTTGATTTGTGTGACATCCATGTATAACAGTTACATTATAGTAATTAGAGAGTTTAACCACACACAACTGGATAATATAAATATATACGAGATTAGTTTACATTCGAAAAAAAATAAGGTGTTTTAAAAAAATATATACATAAAATCCTCTAGAGGAATATAAACTCCAACATCTACATGCACATAAAAAATTATCTACATATTGCTAAGCCTTTTTGAGCTAGTCACGGCTAATAACTCTTATGTGAATATTTCTTTCTGTGTAACATACAATCATAATAAATAAAAATAAATAAACAAAATCAGGTAGGCTAGTATATTTAAAAGATTTTTAACAATAGATATCATATTCACAAAACAAATTCATGAGTTACATTCAAATCATAAAAATAACTAACACCATGTAACTACTTTCAAAAGATTTGTGCTTGAATAAAACATTAGAGATTTTGGATTACCATGTGAGTACTTTATTGAATTTTGGCAATTACCACCTTCGCTCAACTCCTTCCTTAAATATATATCAAGACTTAAAGTCCTCTTTACATGACAAGATTAATTCACTGTATCTTGTGAGACTGGTTTTTTTTCACATTGAATCTCAATATAGGAACTTCCATCAACAGAAGCCACCCAAATATTTTTCTCTAGTGAGTTAGAATATCTATTAGAGTTTGGATAATCTCGGTAAGGAATTATCTACTCAATACTGTACCTAATTCACACATTATAATATTTCCTTCTTGGACATACCTTGTACAAATTCCATGCATAACCATTATTCAACAACACAATAGATTCTGACCACTACGCAGGCTTTACTTAACCCATCTCATTTAGTCTCATAAAAGGTATCTCATTTCCATTCTAAAATCCTCTTCCTCTCACTAAGTGGCTTTCTTGCTCGCCAAATAGGAATACATGATAAGACTCTAGAAAACCTAAAATTCTACATTAGTTTGACCCTTATCACACACTAATTGACCACATTTGTAAGCAAAACAACCCTTTTTAGGTTTAAGTAACATAATAAGGTATGGAGAATTAGAAATTAATGAATTTGATGATATTTTGATGTTTGCAGCCATTTTGGAGGAAAAGAGCAAAGATGTAGCTGAGCCATAAATATTGACACTACATCTTGAAAGCAGAAAATATAGAGCAATGAATCTTGGTCTTCTAACTGAGTGGTGAAAAATGGTGTTGACACACAAAAAGAAACCCCTTGCAAGAGAAAACCTGAAGCACTAGATAAAGGGGCTAAACTACCATATAAACCATCCAAGGAAGGAAAACTCAAGTGCTAATCACCGAGAACTAAGCTAAGAAGAAAAACCACCATGAGAGAGCGCTACAAATGAAGCTGAGAACTACCCAAAATCATCTATAAGTACAACGCTTTGCTCCTAGTTTTAGGCTTCAAGTTCTTAGCTTCTTAAGCACTCTTTCTCTATTAAAAGTAGATTATAGTAGGAGAGGGATGCGAGATGAACAACAAATCCTAGAGCTTAGCTTAAAGGAGGTTGGGTCAATCATTAAGGAAAAGGTTACGAGAGTAAAAAAGAAGACTATCCTATAAAACTTAGAAAAGGAGAGCTACAACATTTGACAAAATTTCTCTATATTAATTCCAAGTTGAATGTACAAGCTTTGGGTACTCTTATTAATAGGATAGAGGAGTAAACCCATTTGAAAGAAAATGCATTGAATGTAAAGCTTTATGAATCTTCCTCTACAGTGTAGATGCATTGCGCTAGGTGCCTTAATCTCTAGGTATGTCCTTATGCTTACTTGAGGCTCAAGTAAACCCAAAGAACCATTTGGTTCATATTCCCACTCAAGAAGCAAGTTTAAAGAGTCAAAACTGAAGTTTTTGTCGAAATCTTTCTGGAATAATCGATTATGAGAAACTAACAATCGATTAAATAAGACAAACTTCATACTTTTCAAGATGTGTCTAGAATAATCGATTATTAGATGAAATAATCGATTGTTTCAAAGGCTTATTCAAAGAAATGGCCAAAATACAAGCTTAAATGATATGTAACCTTGGCCAAAATACAAGGTATAAAGAAAAGACTTATTTACAAAACTTATGACAACGGAAGGTAAACTAATAAACTATCATTCACAAGATTATAATTATTTGAAGTCCTTCTTCCTCTTCCATTCTTCTATCAATGGCTCATGTTGTAGCTCCTCGAATGGATTTCCATCAAGCTCCCTAGATGGGTTTCCATCAAGCTCCTTAGATGGGTTTCCATCATTATTCTTTTTTATTATGATTAAAAAAACGGAGATATATTTGTGATGATTTCTTGTGATAACTTGTACCTCTTTGAGGGGGAGATATATGATTATGTTGATATCTTGTACTACCTTCCATTTAAAAAGGGGAGAAAAGTTATTTATTTCTCTCCTAGATTAACGACTTTTTTCTTTTAAGTTGTTGATTAAGAATAAGACACATCAAAACTCTTTCAATTATTTATCATCATAAAAGAGGGAGAGATTGTTGACAAAAGAAGAAGATAGACATATTGCTTTAATGAAGATTTTTGATGATGAAAACTCATGGACAAGTGTTGAAGACATAAAGAACGCTTGGATTCAAGAGATACATTGAAAACTTAAGAGTTTAGTTGTTGAAGTCTTATATAAATTAATAAGTCAATAGTCAAAAGCTAGAACCCAAGCAACATAACACTTAGGGAAAGTTTTAGTTTTTCACAAAAGACTCTATGATAATTGATTATCCACTTCTGATAATCGATTACCACATCGAGAAAATATTTTTAGAAAAGTTTATGTGATAACCAATTATCTCTTGAAATATTCGATCATTAGCAGTAGTTGTAACTTGAATATTTATTTCTTGACCTTATTTTCAAAAGTATGAGTCTATATATTTTGGCTAAACCCAATTTTGAAAACAGTGATTCAGAATATTCAATGCTATGGACTTTTTCTCTTCAATGCTATGGACTTTCTTGCTGGTAGCTTTCAATGCTATGGACTTTTTCTCTTCAATCTCCTCCTCATCTTTCAATCTTCCAAGTTCTAGCTCGTGCTCTCTTAGCTTCCTGAATAAGGTAGCCATGTTCATGCTTGTGAGATCCTTGGATTCAGAGATTGTTGTGACTTTGGGTTGCCAGCTTCTGTTCAGGCTTTTGAGAATTTTGATATTGATCTCCTCTTTGTCAAAAACTTTACCAAGAGCCATTAAGTGGTTGATAATGTGAGTGAACCTTTTCTGAACCTCATATATTGTTTCACCCGTCCTCATTCTGAGAAGTTCATACTCTTGAATCAAAGAATTCTTTCTGGCTCTCTTGACTTCATTTGTGCCTTCATGTGTAACTTCCAAGACATCCCACATTTCCTTGGCAGATTTGCATTGAGATATCCTGAAAAATTTATCAACTGTTAGTGCAGAGGCAATGATATTTCTAGCTTTGACATCATACTGTGCTTTTCTATTTTCATCTTGAGACCACTCAGAAAAATTTTTCAAAACAGTTTTTCCATTGATAATGTGAGTTGGCTCAAAAGGACCATTTACTATTGCATCCTAAATACCTCTATCCACAGATTCAAGAAAAATTTGCATTCGAATTTTCCAAAAAAGATAGTTTTCATCCGCAAACAATGGTGGTCTGTTTGTAGATGCACCTTCACCAAAGGTTTGAAAACTAGAAGCCAATTCCAAGAATATAGTCGATTCAAAGAAAACAGAAGTCGACTAGTTTTTCAAATATCTTATGAAAACCAGCTCTGGTGCCAATTGTTGGAAAAAGAATGACTTAGTTTCAACACCAAGAGGAGGGTGGGGGGGTGTGAATTGGTGAGGTTTAAAAATCAGAGTCTTTTTCAAATCTTTTTCGCAAAGTATAATGCTTTCAAATGTTTCTTGAATCTCAAGGAAAAAGATAAATCAGTGTAGTGGAAAATAAAGTTGACTATGCAGAAAGTAAAGTCGACTTAAAGTAAAGAGTTCAGGGATAGAGAAATTCAAACACAATTTTTATACTGGTTCGACCAAACTGCCTACATCCAATGTCCTTCCTTTACCCGAAAGTAAATGCACTATAATGGTCCAGGTTTTTACAACGAGATTTTTATAGAGACCTCCATGTCAAAATATAAAACACCTCTCTAACCCTCTATGTCTGTAAGTCGAATTCCCTGTGCATGCAATCGACTATGTCACTTCAATTCAATTTTGAAAATCTTTTAATTGCAAAATTACTCACTGTACTATTTTTGAAAATTTGTGCAAAATCACAAGTTTTAATCGACTTACTTCATAATGAAGTCGACTTAAAACTTGCAGTTTTGCCACACAATATAAGCTCAACCAAGTGCATATGGTTTTCTTTTTCTGAAACATATGTTATGCAATACAAAATGATATATCATGTAGAAAAGTAGTGAATATGCATAAATATACAGAATCAACACAAACATGTTCTTCAAGAATTCATACACAATAAAGTTTTGAACATGTAACACATATCAATACATGTGTTATTAATAATGTGTTGTCATCATAAAAAACCAGAGCACTGTGAGATTAAGGTTTAGTTAAACCAGTGCTTCCCTTATCAACAATCTCAATAGTTGTGTTGCATGAATTTGGGTAAATTTAAGGGGGTTTGAGTTGTGAATCTTTAAAAGAGTAGGTATGTATTGAATTGTGTAAGACTTTTATGAAGAAAGAGAATTTGGGTGCAGGAGAATAAAATTGGCTTTTAAAGTTTTTCAAGAGAATTAATAGGAGAGAGAAAGGTGCTTTTATAAAACTTTCTGCATGACAATATAATCTTTTTGTTTTAATAGAGTGAGAATCTGAGTTTTATTTTATTTATCTTTCATGATATAAAAAGCTTATGATAGAAGCATTAATTTGTTTTCATTGCAGTATATTAAAAATGTGGTGGAGAAACATTAAAACTATTGGATGGGTTTTTGACATAGGAAATAAAAATAAATTTATTTTTCTTTTTACGTAACAGAAGTGAAGATGGGGTAGTTATCTTTATCTTTCTGGTATAGGATCGTAACATGTTTAATTAGAAGAAATAGGGGTTGTGATCCATGAACTCTATAAATAGAGCACTTCCTTCACTCCAAAACACAACATTAGAATCATTCTTTTCTCATTCTCTCTTCTTTTAGTTTCATTCTTTCTCTTTTCTTCTTCTCTTAAAAATATTTTGGGTTTATTTTATTATCTTTTTAGAGATCCTTGCTAGTTCTGAGATTCTAAAAAATTTCTGAGAAGTTCCTGTTGTATCCTGGGGGCTTGCGCAATACATCGCGGATAAGTCCTTAAGGACAATGATCTACACGCCTCAAGAAATCCTTTGTTTGTGATCTTTATTTGTTTATTGTCAGTTTCTACAACAATCATAAGGACTTATGGCTGACAACAACAACTCAATCCCGGAGAATCAGAATACTGTTTTCGAAACTCAGACGGTCTTAAGCGAAACCTTTCCCGGATGTATCAAAAATCGAAGTCTTCTCTGGTCAGAATTTCCGGCGCTGGCAAGAACGTGTGTCAATCCTGTTAGACATGTACGGAGCCGCCTTTGCTCTTTCATCTTCAAAACCAGACTTCAGTCTCCTTCCAAATTCAAAAGAAGTTGAAGATTGGGTTCATGCAAACAAGGTATGCCGCCATACTTTACTTAGTGCACTCTCTAACGATTTGTTCGATGCGTAGTGTTCTTATAAGGAAGCAAAAGATATTTGGGATTTGTTGACTCTCAAATACACTGCTGAAGATATAGTCAGACAAAGGTTTATTATTAGGAATTACTATCGCTGGGAAATGGTTGAAGATAAGGACATAAAGTCGCAAATCAATGAGTACCACAAGCTGCTTGAAGATATCAAAGCGGAGAACGTTCTTCTACCAGATGAATTTTGTTTCAGAGCTTCTAATCGAGAAACTTCCGCCTTCCTAGACTGATTACAAGCAACAACTAAAACACAAACACAAGAAAATGTAACTCTGAGAGTTGATCACTCACATAATCATTAAAGATACCAGCAGGAAAGAATGTTCTATTGCGAGGGCCAAAGCTTTGTCTGCAAAAGCAAAAATGGTAGAAGACAGACCTGCTTCAAATAGGTACAAACATAAACCTGATCACAATAGAAAAAATTATTTTTGAAAATCTCGTCCCAACGGATCTAACCCCACCTTTAAGAAGAAAGGAAATTGCTTCGTATGTGGGAAGCCGGGCCATCATGCACCACAGTGTAGGTGCAAAGCAAGAAACGACAATCCTCCTAGGGCCAATTGATAACATTCTAGATTTGCACATTTTTCTTTGTTAATCATTTTTTAGATTTCTATAGCTTTTAATTTGTTAGAAATGGAATAGTTTAATGTAAAAAGATAAAAATAGGATTTTAATAAAAACTTGGTTAATTTGCACTTTTTAGTTAAATAAAATTAGTTTTTAGAGAATTAGATTCTTTTTCTTTTTAGAAAAATATTTTAGAAAATAAAATAAAAATATTTCTTAAAATAGGTTCATTTTAATACATTTTTTTTCTTGCAGATTTATTGGTCCTTGGATAACTATGCTGGACTATTTTGAGCAAAAGTAGAATTGGGTTGGAATGCTTTGGGCCGGTGCTAATTAAATTGGGTTTAAGCTGCTGGTCTGCTGATTCCTGATTGGGCCCTTACTGCTGCCACATTTGGACCGTTACTGTGGATTGAATGAAGGACTGGGCCGCTACTTCAACGCTGACATGATATCTGGACTTTAAACGTCATCTTGATGCAAAGTGGCGCTATTGTGACTGGACTTGGTCAACACTTAAGTGAAATGAAGAATCACACCATGTTGTAATAAGAGCTGGGCTCGCCATTACTGAAACGTAGCGTTGCCACTTATGCTGATTGATTAAAATTTGGGTCGTTGTTGAGGCTGTCACACTAATAACCGTTATTTGTGATGTGATTTTGATACTAAAAACACCCTTTTTCACTTAGAAACTTGCTTGGACTCATGCTTTTTCATTAAATTTTGAGAATAAGAGAGTTGACGTTGATTTCAATGATTTTATGATTAATTCCCCTTGTTTTGACAAAGATTGAAGTAATATTGGAAGCAGAGATGAAGAGCCAAGAAGATGGAGCTCATAAAGGCCTAAAAAAGCACCAGAAGGAGGGACAACACGAAGCCCGGGCGCTCTGAATGGAAGCTTGAGCAAGGAAAATCGACGTCCACCGCTTGGGCGCCCTCCCTGGCCGCCTGGGTGGCGGGGTCTCGAAGCTTGGGCATCCAACTTGAAGCCCGGGCCTTACATGAGGTGCTATCACTGCCCGGGCGCCCTAAGTGAGGCGCCTGAGCGTCGATTTTTCGTGAATCAGGCCTTGTTTCTGCTCTGTTTCGACTCTATTGGACCGGGCCCTGCTTTTGCTCGTTTCTAACACTATGTACAGGACCTTGGGGCTCTAGGTTTTGTATCTTTGGCAGAGAAGAGCATAGCATCACACTCTCTCACCCTTGGAAGGCAGATTTGGATGCGGGAGCTCCTTTTCCTAATTCTTAGGGTTTTCTATTTCATTTTCTTCCATTGTTCATGTCTTTGGGGAACTAATTTCTATTTATTGTTGGGGAATGATGTAACCTTGTAAACTCTCATGTATTTGAATTGATTCTTAAATTCCACATGCTTTTTCATTAATTGTTAGAGTAATTCATCTGTTTCAATGCTTGTTATGTTTAACTTATTCATCAGCATGATTTATGAATTGAATGAGTGCCGGGAGGTTCCTTACAATTCAAGTTCTTGTTGAATTACTCCCAAGAGTAATATTGCTCAAGGATGAGGGTATGAGTCTTGGTCGTCTTAATCTCTTGATCTTCACATCTTATTACCAGGAATGCTAGGAATTGTATGAACTGGTAATTTGGGACAGACTTATTCGTCGAGGGATCGGGTTTAGGTAATGTAGTGAGTGACAATGGCATTAATACATAAAGAAGAATTCTTATATACATGAGAGGAAACTTGGTGAAATCTAACCCCAACAACATATCCATCTCATATTAATCAACATTCATTCATTCCTGTGCTCTTTTGCTATTGATCAATTGCATTCATATTTAATTTAATGTTTTTGAATTCAAAACCAATGATCTCTTTTTATTTAAGTCTTAATTAATCTTGTTATCACACGACTGTTTAGTGCTGAGAGTCCTCTGGGATACGATACTTGGTCTTACCATTTTATATTTCTTGTGCGACTCGGTACACTTGCCGATTTGTCCCAACACACACGTGGGCTGCTGATGCTGCTTTGAGTTTGTCACTTAAGTGGGCTTACTCCTTAAGTGAAACAGTGAGTTTTGGTGGATGCAGCTACTTGGGGTCTTCGCGTACGTGGTCATTTTGGAAAGAAAAGAAAATGTGCTTCATTTTGGAAAGGAGAGAAAAGCTAGCCCTCTGACCGGAGCTGCCCGAAGAAGGTAACCGGAGCTGAACCGACAAAGATGGACGCTTATTAGAGGGCTTGAAGAAGAAACTGAACGAGAGTCGTCCGATTGAAAGAAGCGTCACAAGCAAGTTTTTCTGTTTTTTTCCTCTTCGTTTAATTTTTCTTCTTTCTTTTTCAACCCGATATAAAGGGTGTTGCTGCAATGTAAAAAAGAGGAGCTTCAAATAGAGAGACACTTTACATTTGACAGTCTTTAGTTTAGGGTTTTGGTTTCCTTCATTTTGGAGCAAAACACTCACGGTGGTGACAGCCCGTGTGGCTCCGATTGTGAGTTTCGTTCGGTACATTTTTTTTTAATTTTCGTTTCTCCTTAATAAAGTTTCTTTTATAGTGTTATTGTTTTGTGTGCTTTATGATTCTGTTGTTTTGATTTTTTTTCGTTCTTATGTGATTGTGTTTTTGTGTTGTTTTGAAAGGAAAATTGATTTGAACTAATAAATATGCACATTTGTAATTCCTGTTTGGAATTAAACGACCTCGAGGTGGGCGTGAATGAACGAGATGTCTTCTCGAGTTAGATAGGAGTTCAATGAATAAAAAAAATATTGTTTTTAGCTTCTGTCAATCTTTGAAAAATCTGATTTGGACTTTGTGGCTCCACACAGTTAAAATTCCTTAGGGAGTTACATGACTCCATAGTGAGCGTGACATACCGAGATGTATTCTCGAGTTTGGAGATGATTCTAATGCAAAAAAAATATTGTAATTCATGTTTTGTTTCTGTCATTTCATTTTAGTTAGAGTTTTGTATCTGGTGATGATTAGAAACATGAAATATGAATTGAACTTGTTGTGATTTTGGTATAGTAAGTGGACAATTACCCATTCTAGGTTTTGATTTGGAACTTAAATACCACACAGTGGGTATGACTGTCCAGGATGTCTTCCTGAGTGGTAAATGACTACTTTTCTACACTAACTTTGTCACTTTTTATTCTGATTCATGATTCTAATCAACCAATATGTTTCTACTCATTAATTTAGGTGTTTGTTCATTTGATTTTAGTTTCAGTTGAGAGTATTGGCATGATTGTTCTTGGTTAGTTCTGTTTAGAGTAGGATTTGATGATTCATTTTAGGTTTTATGTTTTACATTTTAATTCAAAATTGATGCTTAGTTTAGGAATAATTTTTTTTTACTGTTAATGCATTCTTTCAGACTTAGGATTTGTTTCTGTTACTCATTTCCGTTTCAAATATTTTCTTTCCTAATTTTTTTAGCATTTGAGTTCTGTTTAGAGTGTGTCATATCTGTTATGTTTCAGTTGTAGGAGGTTATAGTAAGTTGGTTTTATTTCTATTTTGATACTGTTATTTCTTTTCTTTTAGGCTTAATACCCCTTATGGTCCCTATTTTCATTAAGTGCGTTCACTTTGGTCCCCATGTTTTTTCTCTGTTCAATGTTGTCCTAAAGAATGTAAATTTTGTTCAATTTGGTCCTTTTTGCTAACGCCATTTAAATCGTTAACGACAGACAGTCCAGGTGTTCACAACAGTGTTGAGATGGCATTTAACTATTGCCACGTCACCAAAAGTAGAGTTTCGTGGCAGCCCCACCCCAAAATTAGGGTTCTGCATTTGGGGGAAACCTTCCTGCACCTACGCTGCGAGAAGAAGGAAAACTTTGCTCGCTTTGCTTCAATGGAGGATGATTTCGTGAATTGTGCAGCTCATGGTAACATGAAGAAGACGAATCTAGTTGTGTAAGAAAGAACTCATGGTGGCTAGTGGAGGCAAGCAGTGGCGCGATTCTAGGTTTCTTTGATTTGGGATTTTTCTAGATTTCGTTCTGGTTCTCTGTAGGTTGGAGAAGATGATGGCCCTGGAGCTTTGCACAACGGCGACAAGGATTGTTGTGTTGACGATGAAGCTCTCGATTTGGATCATTCATGGCTGATGCGCGAGAATGAAGATTCGAATGGAGTTCGAGATTAGGGTTTCGTGATTTGGGGAGATCGCGACTTTGATGGTGATGGCCATGGAGGTTCGCGTGATGGCTGCCATGGTTCTTTGCAGGTGCGACTTCACGGTGGCATGGTGACTTTGGACGATCTCTATGGCGGCGGTGGCGTTAGGGTTCGATGGCGGTAGGGTTCGGTGGGCTGAAGGTTGAAGAAAATGGTCATGTGGCAGTAGTTAATTGCCATCTCAACACTATTGTGCACACTTGAACTGTCTGTCATTAACGATTTGAACGATGTTAGCAAAAAGGACAAAATCGAACAAAATTTACATTCTTTAGGATAACATTGAACAAAAAACAAACATGGGGACCAAAGTGAACACACTTGATGAAAATAGGGACCATCAAGGGTATTAAGCCTTTCTTTTATTACATTTAAATGTCTTTATTCTTTTAATTAGATTTTAGTTTAGACTAGTTTCAATTCTTTTATTTTAGTTTAATTCATTTTAAATGTCCCCACCCTATCTTGTAGTTTAGATAAATAGTATATAAAAAAACCAAGATTAATTCTACAATTTGAAATTTAATTAGTTGAGTCTTAGGATTGATAGTCTGGTTGCCCTATGCTACATTAGTGGGGACCAGACTTTGTTCTGCCTTAGGCAACTAAAAGGCAATTTAACAAATGGCACTGTTGCTTGGGTGATGAGTCAATATTTTCTTGACTTCACTTAGTTTATTGTGCTAGAACTAATCAGGGAATTGTGCTTGAATGTCCAATATTTCCCCATTTTTACTAATTGTTCTTAATTTGACCATAAATTCTTATTTTAATTAATTTGAATTATATGAGCTTATTATCTTCATTATTGATTGCAGGAAAATTTTGGAGATACATTTTGGGACATCAGGAAGAATGCAAATAATTCAATACTCTCAACAAAAAGAAGTGTGCAAGAAGAAGGACACTACGTGATATCACTCTTTGGGCTTATGAGAAAGGGGTGCTTCATTATTTGAAAGGTGGTGACGTCCAGCAATTTTCTGCGCCACGGCCTGCACACACGTTGTCCAGCGTTGGAAGGGGTTACGAAATGAAGAAAAGCACGTTGAATGGGGGCACTCATTTTTCTGGAATTTTGGAGGGGGGGGGGGAGGTTGAGCGTGGATGAGGGCAATGAGAAGATGTGCTCCAGCCGCCACACACATGGATTTTCATTTTTCCCATTTGAACGGAGGAGACAGAGAATGGGGACGGAGCATTGGCTGTGCACGTTACTCATGAATAAGTAACTCTCGATTTTTATTCCAGCAAGAAAATGAGTTTTCTTTTCTTTCTTTAGAGAATAGCGTGCTGATTTCAATGGAGAAGAACGATGCTTTCATTTCACTTTTTAGAGAATAGGATGCGGTGATTTCATATATTAGTAGCAGGAGCATGGTTTTTCTTTCTTTTAAAGTCCAGGATCTCGGAAGCACAAAAAGTTAATTCATTTTCTTTTCCTAAAAGCCAAGCACACACGTTGTTTCATTTCTTTTATTCATGCAGGAACAAAAGTTTCCTTATTTTATATATATATATATATATATATATATATATATATTGAAAGCATTTTCATTTTTGGAGACGTGTAGATGTGTCGTCACGGGCTGCATCAATTGCGTCTTTATGGTGTGTTCCTTTGGACGGAATTTACTGTTTACGTTAATTGGGAAGGATGGATTTGCAAAAGTGGTGGTGTTCTCATGGGCTGATTTGCGTGGATTTGCGACGATGGAAAGGAGAGGATTTTGGAAAAACACTGTGCATCTCATCTCTGCTAAATTGCGACGATTTGCGCTGATTTAGTGGAGAAAGACTCGTATGCCCCTTATAATAGTAGCAGTACGAACTACCATTACAAACACTGTAGATGCATATCATGGCCAAACATAAACGTGGTTATTTGGTTATTCGATTCCCATTTATAATTAATCGATTCCAACCATAATAAAATAAAATAAACTATCATCTCACACTGTTGTTTCACGAGAAGAAGTAAGCTATGTACCCTTTGACAAAAACAGTGCATTCTGGATGTGGATGACCCTGTGCAGGCATGCGTTTATTTGCTTTTGATAGTGCTTTTCAGCCCATTTGCAGTGGCCAGATTCTCTACTTGATAGAACCATTCACTGCCATGTAGCCAGTTATGTGGAAAAGCTGTTTGAATTATATTACAATGGTTTGACCATCCACAACATTAATAAGAAGGTGGTTGGTGGATAAGTTGGGTGTGTGTATTAAGTAACGTGTGTGTTGACATAGAGACATCGAACATCTGAAGATACGGAACTGGAAAGCAAGTTTCCGCGCGAGTGTGTGTGGTGAAGTAGTGCATTCAGAGTGAGCAGCTGGGGAGTAGATATAGGTAATGCTTGTTTTGGATTTTGTTGTGGTTGTTGCAGGTAGAACCTGTGTGATGTAGTTGAACAAGAAGAGAGTTGGAGGAGGAAGACGATTGTTGTTGATGGTGAGGAAGCGGATGAACATGAGAAATGAAGGAAGGAGCAGTGGTTGAAGAAGGTTTGGAAGAAGCCGTGGTTGAAGAAGTTATGGAAGAAGCCAATACAATATCGAAGAAGGGGTATCCAGACCATGGTCGCAGGTAATCGGTTACAAGTTCCGTAACCGGTTACTCAGAAGACATTAGTATTCGGTTACACAGTCCCGTAACCGGTTACAGCTTCAATGGCATTTGGCAAATGATGCGTATTCGGTTACACATCTTGTAACCGGTTAAAGGTTGAAGATGAACTAAGATTTTCGGTTTAGGCGTGTGGTGAGACTGTTGTTGTGGCGTCGTCTCCGGGTTGGCCAGGATTTGGTGTGTGTATTATTTGCAGTTGGATAGGTGCACCGTTGAAAATCTGCAGCGACCTCACCTTGCTGCATGACAGCGTTGGTGGCTATGGGGTTGACGAGCACGGCGCACATCATGGAGGTGGGGTCTGAGCACTAACAATGGAGGCATACTCATAAGCAGCGAAGAAGGGGACGAGGGAGATGAGGGAGATGTACATGCACACAGGAGGCCGAGAGTAATATAGTCCAAGACTATGCTATTTTTTCAATTGAGCTTAACCAATTATTTGTGTTGCAGGTTTATGTAAGCTGAAGATGCATTTGGTGAGGTATTGGTAAGCTACGGAGGTCCTTCATTTCGTAAGGTAGAGAGATTGTTAGTGTTCACATGTGCACAGAACACAACCATTCCATTTTTTAATAAGTTTGCTCAAAATGAAGGTTGTTGTACAGTTTCCCTAGCCACAACAACACTGGATTTGCAGGCACAACAACACTGGATTTGCAGAAGTATTACAGAAAGGTTGGCCTAGTTTGTTGTGGTGATGATTTTCCAAGGACGAATTTGATCAGTTCTGAGTCCAACAAACAACTTGTTACTTCCCAGAGTAGTAAGTGAAAAGGTGACATAGCAGACAAGCTAAGGAAGGAGAAAAAGTGAGGGATAAAAACATGTTCATTGTATATTTTTAGTTTTGAGTAGTTGTGTTAAACACAATGTTGTTATTGCTGGAAAGATGTGTTTTTCTTACTAACTAACTTGGTGTTATTGTATTGAAGATCATATTTGAGGTCCAAAAAGCTTGGTGGGTGTCGGCTGATAATTTGGGTACCAAAACGTGGTTAAGTTTCTTAATTTATTAAGTTAAAACAGTGGATACACTGACTTGAAGGTAAATGTAAGACAAATTTTTGTTTTTTATTTTACCCATTATATGATATAATATATGGATGTCCTTTACTTAACAGGCTGCATTAGGATTATCCACTCATTATATTTCAATATTGACACTTGAAAGTAGTATCATTTGGGATGTTACTCTGAAGACGTATTCAATCTTGGCTGAAGTGCTCCTTTAAAATTTTCTCCAAAGCTTCGTAACTTGGCTTGAATAGGTATGATACATATGATGTGGTGTTATTATGAATTAATGTGATTTATTTAGTGATTAAATATAATGTTTTTAATTATATTTATTATATGAACGTATAAATATTGTTAAATAGGATATCATTTGTTGAATACATGAATTCAATGATGTTCATGATTTTATTTTATTTTATGTATAAAGTTGTTAATGTTTGCTTTAATAGGGTGACACTTTGAAGTTTATTATTTGAAGGGTTGAAATTGGTGGAGGAATTATCAGTATTGAAGGAAGATATTAATTGTATTCAATCATTCTTCCTTGCATCAAACATAAGACTTCAAGAGGTATTTTTTAATCACTGTTGGAAGTAAATATTTTTAAGGTTTAATCCTTTACTACATCCCTATTTATGTACGAATTTCTCAATTGGGTCCTCGTTTTTTAAAGTGTATCAAAATGGTCCTTAATTTTGAAAATTCGTATCAATTGAGTCCTTTCCGTTAAGTTGGCTGGACGGCGTTAAAAAAATTGATGAGTGAGATGCTAAGATGACGAACGAACGCTCGTCCACCAGAGAACGAACGCTCGTCGACCTCTTACTGCTGGACAACCGTTCGTTCCACACTGGACGACCGTTCGTTCTCTGGTGGACGACCGTTCGTTCTCTGGTGGACGAGCGTTCGTTCGCTGCTGGACGAGCGTTCGTTCGCTGGTGGACGAGCGCTCGTTCGTCATCTCAGCATCCACTCATCAATTTTTTTAACACCGTCCAGCCAACTTAACGGAAAGGACTCAATTGATATCAATTTTCAAAATTAGGGACCATTTTGCTACGCTTTAAAAAACGAGGACCCAATTGAGACATTCGTACATAAATAGGGATGTAGTAAAGGATTAAACCTATTTTTAATGAATATATGATTGCATGTTATTTTACTTGTATGTTTTTAAAAGTTATTATGTTAATATAGATACCTTTTATTTTTTTGTATTGTTGCAATGTATTATGTTTATTTAATGTATAATATTTATTTATTGTAGTGATGTTGGTGTATAAAATTATTTCTATATATTAAGATATGATATATGAATGTTTAAATGAATGAATTATGTGTAATGAACATATGAATGCATGATTTTATTAATTGTAAGTAATTTTGTTTAAGAACATATAGATGGAAGAAAATATAGATTTATCATATTTGGATGGTGAAGATATAGATGACGATATGGTCGGTGTAGACTTCAATATTCTCGCAATGATACGTCAACAATTACAAATAACTACTTCACTAGGTGCATTGACAATGTTATGCATTGTTGCACACGCATTGAATATCTTGAACATGTACACGAGTCAATCGAGTAGTGTAAGCAATTACCTACCAGACAGAGACCGTCGAAGGGAGCAATTAATGTCATATCTTGTGCATACTAATCGGTGCCGCGACATTATAAGGATGGGTCCAGAGGCATTTATTACTCTTTGTGACACCGTAAGATCAACTGGGTTAGTGAAGGACGGGATTCGGTCCACAGTTGAGCAACAAGTTGCTCAATTTCTTCATATAATTGGGCATAATGTTAAGAATCGAAGTGTCGCATTTTTCTTTCATCGATCGGGTTCGACGGTTAGCAGACACTTTCACAATGTATTGGATGCTATCTTAAGTTTGGAATCTGAATTTCTAATTCAACCCTCAGGAAATGACATTCATCCATATGTGTTGAACAATAATCGATTTTACCCGTACTTTAAGGTACTGATAAAAATTATTTGTAGATGTTCTTTCATACATGGATGATAAGAAATTGTTTACTTTTATGATCACTTCATATTTTTATCTTTAGGATTGTTTAGGGGCCATAGACGGTACTCATGTTCGTGTTAACGTCCCAACAAGTGATGCTCCGAGATTTCGAGGAAGAAAAGATTGGCCAACTCAAAATGTGTTTGCGGCTTGTGATTTTAACATGAAATTCACATACGTTCTTGCTGGGTGGGAAGGCACTGCATCTGATTCAAGAATTTTAAAAAATGCTCTTGAACGAGATGATCCGTTGGTCATCCCCGAAGGTTAGTGTGTACATTGTGATGTTCACTATTTTCTGAAGTAATGACTAATCATGAGTATTGGTGGAAATTTTTAGGAAAATATTACGTAGGTGATGCTGGATTTATGTTGAAAAGCACAGTGTTGAGTCCATATAGAGGCGTCAGATATCACCTTAAAGAATATACACGTAGAGGACCACAAAATGCACGCGAGTTGTTTAATCATTAACGGTTGGTTGTTTGAATATCAATGATAGGCTTCTGCATTATATTATTGTGCATATGTTGACTCCACGACCAGGAAACTTTGCTAGGTTATTGCATGAAGATATTTTTATGATATGGGTGCTTAAAAATAATATAGCAATCAATTGGCCTCATCACATCATGCAGCATATGCTTAAATGCAAGGCCAGTGACACACCCCTCCCATACGGTGTCCTTATCACACAGATCATGCTATATTGTGGAGTTCACGTGGATGTCGATGCCAGCACTCATATAGGGTCCCGACATCACTTTTCTATCAATTCTTTGAAGAGGATGAAAATTATTAATGTGAACGGTGTTTGGCAACACGATCTAGATGACGATGAAGAAGAAGACCAAGCAGACCCTCATCACCATAGTGTGCAACCTCCTCCACCTCTATCTAATGCAAACATGATCACTCAAATGTGGGAAGGAGTACAAGACTTGAGACATAGAATGCAGGGTATGGAACAAATGCAGGTGCGGGTTCAACGTATTGAAGATAACTTGGCCAACCTTTCCCTAGACATGAACCGCCAATTTGCTCACCTAAATCAAAATGTGAACTCGATTCTTCACCATTTAGATGATTAAGTTCATTATATTTCGGATAATGTATTACATGACTTTAATATATATAAGTTTCTTTGTATTCCGATCTTTGAAAAATTACATTATATATTAATTGTGGTTGTTTGATTAATGTTAATCATTTTCACTTCAATGACTTATAAATTCATATCACTTCGTACTAAATTATACTACAATTTATAATTACATTTTAAAATAAATTCATTTTACTACATTATAACTTTTATAATTTTTAAACATTAATTTTAACAATTATTTCTAATTTTTTCCTCTTCATAAATATTTTTACAATTAAATATAACATTACAAAATTACATTTTAGAATACTTTTAGAAGTAGGGGCAATTTGGTAATCATCATTTTCTACCAATTAAACTAATTTTTAAAATCTATCACATCAATCAAATCCTACACTAATTTTCATAAACTTTACTTCCAAATCCACTCTCAATTACCCACAAATCCACTCAAAAAAACAACCTACACAATTACCCTCAAATCCACACAAATCCATTCAAATCATCTCCCTCAAATCATCTCCCCCAAATCCCCCCAAAAGAACACACCCTTAATGTTCATCATAATGGAAGATGGGTTTTATTATTTTATAACTTCATTTAACTTATGCGTTGGTGACTTATGTGATGCTTTCAATTGCCTTCTAGTCTTTTGCATTGAATATTTTAATTTAGGTAGATGAGTTTTAGATTTCTTTAATGCGAGTCACAAGTTCTCTTAATTATTTATTGCATTTAATTTGGCTCATATGTGCATTTCATTTTTTACCAAGTGTTTCTTTATTATCTGGTGTACTTTAATTAGTTCACATATCTTCCTTTAGGACCATTCAATTTATTGTTTTCATGTTGTCTGTTTTGTTCGGCTTCTTTATCTTCTTGCATTTCAAATTTCCTCAATTGTTTTAGAAACCGTTCGGTTTCAATGTAGAACCGTTCGGTCATCTGTAAGACCGTTCGGTCTTCACGCTTTGTTCATTTATTTCAGTGTTTTCAATTATGTTTGATTGTATTTAATTTCCAATTTTCATTTAGTTCATTTTGAATCACAAAAACACTTTCAAAACTCCCACTACGTGTTTGACCTAAGCCTCAAACCACATTTGGTCCTTGAGAGACGACCTAGGAGTCACTTCCTAGCACTATACTGCATTCTTTAATGCACATCAAATTTGATGGGCCGCGACAACCGCATCATGGGGACTCGGCGATTGAAGTTTTAGAGCGTTTAGTTAGTTGTGTTTAGGTTATTTTCTTCTGTGCATTTCTGTCTTGTGTCATATTTGTTTCTTTTTAGTTTAGGATCTGTTTCTTCTTTTTGCATTTTTGTATATTAGGATCTGTTATGCAAAGTAGAAATTGTGAATATTAGCTTGTATAGATTTTCTTTTCTTTCATTTCTTTTGTTGAATTCTATGATAGAGGTTTTAAAGGTCTGATTGGTGTTCTTCCATTAAGCCTTGGGTAAGCATGAATTACTATTCTACATATGATAATTGCTCATTTCCTTATAATGGTCAACCACTAAGATTTGACCTGTTTTATGAGCCTATTTCTGAGGATATTTTGCAGCCAGTTAATCAAGCTTTCCAACAGTAACCACCAGCCTATATTCAACCATATCATGAGCAACCACCTTGGCATGTGCAGCAGCAGCTGCCACATTCATATTGGCACCAGTATGTTGAACCAAAGCTGGATGAATTCTAATCAATGTAGCCATGGCAGGATCAATTTTGTGATCAGCAGCAAGGGACTCCAGGAACTGATTCCAAGGGATGACCAATCAAGTGGCTGAACTAGTATTTGCTATCAACAAGCTAATAGGGAAAGTTGAAGAGGAAGAGGGCACACCTGTTGCCATTGAGTTTCAAACTTTTGAGAGTCAAACCACTTCAGCCATTGTGAGCTTCACACCACAGTTTTATCAAGATTCAGGTCAACCTTGCCAACCTCAATTTGGTGAATCAAAGTAGCAAGATGCATACTCTCCAGATTGTATGACATACATGTGGAAGGTAGCAACAAAGTTTGGTAGGGATGAACCTGAAAAAGTAGTTGGTGAATCAATAAAACAGGTTTTCTCTGAACTGAATATTCAAATTAATATTGATGAGGTTCAATTTCATTGTAATACTCTTGATCTAGTTAAAGTTAAACCCAGAAAACCTGCCATTGATACTACTGTTTTGATGCCTGCGCACACTCACATTTTGGATTTAGTCTTTCACGTAGAACACATTGATATATTTGATGTTTTTTATGATGTGTGTACTGAGCTTGATCACAGTTTTGACGATAATTTTGTGCAATGTGCTGACTCAATTGATTCTGTTGTTGTTGTTGAGGACATTTTGTATGAGTCAATACAGGTTTATTCTAACCGTGAAACTCCCACTTCTACATCTGAATTTCCTATACCATTTGATGCATTTGATTGTATGTGCATAGATCCTATAGAGCCTGTTGCTAACTTTCCTGAGCTTATTGATTCTAAGATTCTTAAAGCAGCATTTGAAATTGAGCATATTGATGTGTCTATTGCTATTATAGAGTTATACACTGACTTTGACATTGTTTTAATTGACGATAACTGTTTAGAGTGTGTTGAAGTACCCATTGAGTTATGGCATACTGGTGAGGTTGCTTTTGAGGAACTAGCCCAGGTGAAATCTGACTTTAATTTTGCCATTGGTTTATTTGAAATGTAAACTGTTTTCAATCATTTGCATGCTTTACCTGATGTGCCTGATAATTCTGAGCATTTTAAATTGCTAGACACAATTTTTGCTGTGAATAATTCAAAAACACCTACTGATGGGTGTTCTGACTTGAATGCATTGTTGTCTGATGATCTGCTTGAGGATCTAATGAATGATTATGATACAACTGCCCATGTCTTTATAGATACACATGTTGACTTTGAATTTGATATTGGTGCAATAGAGTTCAACGAGAAGGAAGTTGTAGGCACTGAGGTAACCTTGGTGGAGGCAAGGGTGTCGGAACAATCGATACTGGTAGAGTCGCGCAACGAAATAAAAGTAAGAGCGGAAAGTGTGTTCGGTCACAAATCAAGTTACAATGGTCTATTTTAGAAAATTAGTTTTCTTAGAGAAAATTTATCGAACAGTTGATGTGCGGAAAATCTAAAGAGTGTAAAGAGTAAAGAAATTAACACACAAAATTTTAGTCCTAGTTCGATTCAAAAGAATCTATGTCCAGTTGTTAATCACTATAAAAAGTGATTAACGTTTTCAGTAAAAATTAGTTTCAAATATTTACAATGAAGTGAATAAACAGAGAGATAAAACCTTCCTTCGACGAATGAACCAGAAGGGTGCTTCCTTCGACGAACGAACCAGAAGCGAGCAACCACACTTTCCTTCAACCAACGAACCGGAACAGTGCAGTCAAAATCTTCCTTCGACCAACGAAGCGAAAGAATGCAACCTTGCCAACTCGAAGAGAACCGCTCCTACCTTTGACACACAAAGCGCGAGCTTCTCCTATTCATGAGACCAGGCAATGCAATGAACTAGCTTTTTAGAACTTCCTTATTTACACTGTATTCTTAAAAAACTCAGAGTTAACCCTCTAAGGGTTTAGAACAACTATATATAGTCAACTGGTCTGAAATTGAAAAGACACATTACAACTACCAGAGATAGTCGATTATTGTTAGTGATAATCAATTATTCAAGTCCGTTATAGGGTTTTTCAAAAAGTGATAATCAATTATCCTGAGGAATAATCGATTATTCCAGGGACTTGGGAAGTTCTCATCAGGACCAGTGATAATCGATTATTTGAAGTAATAATCGATTATTCCAGAGCGAAATGGTTTTTCAAGAAAGCTCAAGATAATCGATTATTCCGACACATAATCGATTATATGCGTAACTTTTCTAGAGATACAAAATTTCTAAGTTTTACATGCTTAAACTCTTTCCTAATACATTTGCAAACTACTAAAGTGCTTTTAAAACAATTATAACTTGATTCTTCGAGTTTTATCACTTACATCATCTTCAAAATCTTTTATCTTCAAAGTACCAATGCTCCTCATTGGTAACAATCTCCCCATTTTTTATGATGATAAAAAATCACTTGTCTAAAAGCAACTTTGGGTTAATACAAACTAATAGACAACAAAAACGAGTTAGTAGTAACTGCACTACTTCTCCCCCTTTTTGATCATAAGCAAAAAGATTAATAAAAATGCTCCCCCTTAATATGTTCTCCCCCTGAATAAAACAATGTATGCACTAAAACAAGAAGGAATTTTATTCAATGAGAGAAAGGTTACAATATTTCATCATAAAGAAACACATAAAAATTGAAAATCATGACACTGAAACAAAAAACAAACAATCAATCAAGCAAACTAACATAGAATCCTAATTCTAAAACTCGGGACTTGGTGGTCTTTCTGAAGGTTGAAGATTGAGGCAATTTTCAATGTTCCCAAGACGAACATCAAAGTCATGAAACTAGTCAGCTACATAATCTTCATGAGTTCGCTGCCACTCAAATATTTGTTCAAAGTGAGCTTGTTGAGCTAGACTCATATCCTCCAGTTGTTTAGATAAATATGCAAAATGTTCTTCTATGGACAAGGTGGAACATGAAGGCATTTAAGAGGGACCAGCATCAGAAGGAGCAACAGCCCTCATTGGTTCTTCCATATGAGCATCCATGTCCTCATCTTCATCATCGTCTTGGTGATCATCGTCCTTATGAATGATCACGCGACCACAAGCGACAAATCCCATTTGGCGAAATGTTTTCTCACCAATCACAAATCCAATTGCTTGACTGAGTTCACCTTCCACACTTACGCCTTTGTATTATAAAATTCGAGAGATAGGAAGTACATATGGAAGATGATAAGAATTATATTTCTTGGCCTTCAACATGGTTTCGGAGATGAGTGTTGGCCAATCAATGTGTATATGATTTAAAATCCCATACAAGAGTAGAAGATCTTGCTTAGAACATTGAGCATGGTTAGTCGCATGAGGACATAAAAGCCACACAATCAAGTAGTGGATCATTGTTTCTTCTACCTTGAATCCACTAACTAGCAGCTGACAACAGTTGGTTTGTTGTTGAGGATGTCACAAAAAGGATTGAAAGGCAAGGAGACGATTGAAATCCGGGACACCAAGATGGACTTTGACAACATCATCCCAGATTGTTAGTTGTGCAACAATCGTCCAGACATCATCATCCAAAATGATTTGGACTCCCTTTACTTTTGTTGTGATGATTCTGTCACGGTAACGCAGATTAAAATAGAAGACGCGAATAAGATCAGGGTAGATACATCCCTTTTGTTCGACGAGATGCGCAAGACCTTGAGCGCCAAACAAATCTGGAAATTGGAATCCATAGTATCTATAGAAGTCAAGACGTATGAATTTTACGACTATTATTCGACGTTCTTGCCAGAAATGAACGTACTCAGCATGTTTCTCTTGATCCGAGATTCAACCATCAATGGTTGCAGGACGAACATCTTTGGAACGAGAAGAGGAAGCACCAGCAGTCCTCCGACGTTGTCTTCTTGAATCAGCCATGAGAGAAATGGGCAGAAGTGAAACTAGAGATGAATGGAAAAGGGAAGAGATTTGGTTTAGATTGAGGTTGGGCAGTGTTTTGGGTGCAAAGAAGTGAGAATTAATCGATTATAGGAGGCTATTTATACTAGAAACTGAAAAACTAGCCGTTTATAGCCGTTACAATGCACTACAACAACTCTATTTTTGAAACTGTGCGGGTGATAATCGATTATTGTAAGTGATAATCGATTATCTGCTCAAAAGGCACTTTCCAGAAATTGCATGATAATCGATTGTGGTTGACGATAATCGATTATTTGTTCTTGAATACCCAGTTTTGGGTTTGAGTCAAGATAATCGATTTTTCCATGGGATTATCGATTATTTGCGATTACAGGATTTCTCAAAAGCTAAGAATAATCGATTATGCTTGTATGATAATCGATTAAAAACGCTAAGGTTACGAAAAATGAGAAAATTTCAGAAATCTTAATTTTAAGACATGTCTAACACTCCTAACTCTCTTCTGAGCTCATAGAATCTATCTTTAGGTAGTGCTTTTGTAAAGATATTTGCTAATTGATGTAAAGTATCAATGTATTCTATTTGGCAATCTCCATTATGAATATTGTATCTTAACAAATGATGTCTAATCTCAATATGTTTAGTTCTTGAATGCGTGATGGGGTTCTTGGTTAGGTTTATAGAACTAGTGTTGTAACATTTCAGAGGAATGTGATCAAGGAAGATATCAAAATCCTTCAATTGCTGTTTCATCCATAGAATTTGGGCACAACAATTGGCAGCGGCAATGTATTCAGCTTCAGTGGTAAACAAGGCTACACACGCTTGTTTCTTTGAGTGCCAAGACACTAAAGAATAACCTAGAAAATGACAGGTTCCACTAGTACTTTTCCTATCAATTTTACAGCCAACATAATCTGCATAAGAATATCCTATTAAACTAGGGGTAACATCAGAAGGATACCAAAGTCCAAATGAGGTGGTTCCTTTAAGGTATTTCAAAATCCTTTTTACAACAGTTAAATGTGATTCCTTAGGATCTGCTTGGTACTTAGCACACACACATACACTTTGCATAATGTCTTGTCTACAAGCAGTAAGATACAGTAGAGATCCTATCATTCCTCTCAACGTAGTTTGATTTACTCCTTCACCAGATTCATCCTTATCTAAGTAACAAGAGGTCGCCATAGGGGTGTTGGCTTCTTTACAAGTATCCATTTCAAACTTCTTAAGCACTTCTCTACAATATTTAGTTTGGGAGACAAAGGTTCCCCCTTCCATTTGTTTTATTTGCAGTCCTTAGAAGAAATTAAGCTCACCCATCATAGACGTCTCAAACTCACCTTGCATTATATGTGCAAATCCCTCACACAATGAATCATCTGCAGACCCAAAATTAATATCATCTACATACACTTGAACAATCAAGATGTGTTTTCCTACTTTCTTAATAAATAAGGTTGAATCAACCTTACCTCTAGAAAAATTATTCTCAATCAAGAAGGTACTAAGTCTTTCATACCAAGACCTAGGTGCCTGTTTAAGGAAATACAAATCCTTTTTCAATTTATAAACATGATCAGGATATTTAAAATCCTCAAACCCAGGGGGTTGACTAACATATACCTCTTCTTTTATAAAACCATTTAAAAACACACTTTTCACATCCATTTAATACAATTTAAATTTCATTAAGGATGTATAGGCAAGTAACAATCTAATTGTTTCTGACCTAGCTACTAGAGCGTAAGTTTCATGATATCTATACCTTCCTCTTGACAGTAGGCCTTTGCAACTAGCCTTGCTTTGTTCTTTGTGATGTTTCCTTCTTCATCAAGCTTGTTTCTAAGCATCCACTTTGTTCCTATGACTTGATAATTATCTTGTTTAGGAATGAGTTCCCAAACATCATTCCTTTCAAATTGATTCAGCTCTTCTTGCATTGCTAAGCATCACTTGTCATCTTGAAGAGGTTCCTTTATATTCTTGGGTTCTATTTGAGACACAAAAGCTATAGTAAAGCAAAAATTATTAAGATTGTGTCGAGTAGTTACCCCTTTTCATATGTCTCCAATGATGTTTGTCCAAAGAAAGTCCTCTTTGTTGTTGATAACTTTTAGGATCAACTACTTGACGTTCAACTTGAGTTTCCGGAGGATATTTTTCATTTAGGTACATCTCTTCAAGAGCTTCCCTGAAATAATCCTCATCACCTGCAATCGGTTTTTTTGACTCAAGAGGGTTCACCTCAAGGTCCATAATTTCATCAAAGGCAACATGCATTGATTCTTCAATTATCAAGGTTCTTGTATTAAATACCCTATATGCTTTGCAAGTTAAAGAATAACCTAAGAAGATTGCTTCATCAGATTTAGCATCAAATTTACCTAGATTATCTTTACCATTATTCAAAACAAAGCATTTACATCCAAAGATTTTTAAATGAGACACATTCGGTTTTCTACCATTAAACAATTCATACGGGGTTAGCTTTAGAATAGGCCTAATTAGCATCCTATTTAACACATAACAAGAAATATTAACTGCATCAGCCCAAAAGTATTTTGGCACATCATATTCATTTAAAAGAGTCCTAGCTAATTCTTCTAATGATCTATTTTTCCTTTCAACAACACCATTTTGTTGGGGAGTTCTAGGTGTAGAAAAATTATGTGCAATTCCATGTTCTTCACAAAATTTTTCAAATGACTCATTTTCAAATTCACCACCATGATCACTTCTCAAAGTTTTGATTTTCAATTCCTTTTCATTTTGAATACGTTTTGCAAATGATAACGGTTGAAAAACCGTTATTTTTATACTTAAATTTGATACTAAACACACCCTTTATGACTTAGAAACTAGCTTGAAATCATGCATTTTGCTTAAGTTAGAGAATAAGAGAGTCAAAGGTGGTTTTCTTGGTTTTATGCTTGGTTTTCCTTATTTTGGCAGGAATTATCATGAATTGGATGAAGGAAGCTAAAGTAGGAAGGAGTTAGAAGGAGTTAGACTCAAGAGAAGAAGGAAAAGTGCTTAAAGGAAGAATCGCAGGCACCGCTGAGCGCAAATTCACTGCTGAGCACCAGCCTCTTGGAGGAGTTCTCTGGCCAACGCCTAAGCGCCAACACTGAGGGGGAAAATCAAGTGTCGCAACCACCACTCAGAGCCAACTTCACCGCTGAACGTTAGCCTCTTCAGTGAATCCATTGGACAATGCTTGGGCGTCAACATTGAGCGTTATTCCTGAGTGTCGCACCTACCACTAAGCGGTAAGCCAGTGCTGAGCGCTAGTATCTTGGGCCTGGGCCAATTTCTGCTGATTTTAATGAATTTTTGCACGACCCAGAGAGGGTATCTTTTGATAAAAAGAGGCACAGAAACACTTTCTTCACCCCTTGTAGGCGGATTTTGGTTGCGGAAGCTCCAATCTACAAATTCTAGGGTTTTATCTTTAATTCCTTTCATTGTTTTCATCTAGTTTCACCATGTCCATGGGAACTAAACCTCCATTGTTGTTAGGGAAACGATGTAATCCTTTGAAACTCTCATGTATTGAATTGATTTGTTAATTTATATGCTTTACTTCATTAATTGTTAGAGTTTTTCTTCTATTCTCTATGCATGCTTTGTTTAACTCATTCAATAGCGTTATCTTTGATTTTGCTGTTACGGACACATACGAGGAAATCTAAACATGGGGAAATTCTCTCGGGAGCAATATTACCCAGACATAGGGATAGGAGGACCGATTCCCTTTAAGCTTCTATGCGAATGTAATGCATGATCAATTGCTAGGGAGACAAGACATTGTAAACTAGTAATTAGGAGTAGGCTCTCTTCACCGAGACATCGGGTTTAGGGTAAATTAGAAAGTGGCATTGACATTAATGAAGGAGTTGAATTTGTAAATACATGAGAGTGGATAGGAAAAAGTCGTAAACCCCAACAACATAATTCATCCATATATTCACCTGCGTATATTCTTTTGGTCAATTGATCAACCTTTGCATGCATGTTTATTTTCTGTTTTGCACTCAAAAACCCAAATTTCGTTTCTCAAGTCTTAAATAATCAACAAATCACATGATTGTCTAGGCCAATGAGTCTCTAAGCAAAACGATACTCGGTCTTACCGTTTATATTACTTGATACGATTCGGTACACTTGTCGGAGTCTTAACAATAATCATCAACAATTACAAGAACATAGTAGTTTCCAACAAAACTTTTAATTCTAGATGGACCAAACAAGTCCATATGCAAAAGTTCCAAAGGTTTTCATGTAGAAATCATGCTTTTGGATGAAAAAGATGATTTGGTTTGTTTTCCCTTTTGACATGCAGAACATAATTTGTCTTTCTCAAATTTCAATTTAGGCAAACCAATCACAAGATCATTTGAAATCAATTTGTTTAAATGTTGCATATGAATGTGTGCAGCTCTTTTATGCCTAACACCTTACAAAGCAATATCAGAGGAATTCTTAAAGTATATAGTGCATTTATCACTTTCAAAAGTTACCTTGAGACCTTTGTCACATAATTGGCTTATGCTTAGGAGGTTGTCTTTGAGACCTTCAACGTATAAAACATCTTTTATAGTTAACGTGTTTCCTCCTCCAATGTCTCCGGTTCCAATGATTCTACCTTTGTTGTTATCCCCATATGTTACAAATCCTTGCTTTTTCTTCTCAAAGGAGATGAACCTTTTCTTGTCACCGGTCATGTGTCTTAAACAACCTCTGTCAAGATACCACAATGACTTCTTTGACTTAGTAGATTCCTAGAAAACAAATTGAGCAAGAATTTAGGTTCCTGTTGATGGACCGGCAAGTGTACCGAATCGCACAAGTAATATAAAATGGTAAGACCAAGTATCGTATCCCAAGAGACACTCGGCACTAGACAGTCGTGTGATAACTCGATTAATTAAGACTTAGAGAAAACGAGATCATTCGTTTCAGACGCAAAAATAGAAAATTAAATATGAATGCAATTTATCGATAACAGAGTAGCACAATGATGAACGAATGTTGGTTAATATGAGAGGAGTATGTTGTTGGGGTTAGATTTCACCAAGTTCGCTCTCATGTATGTAAGAATTCTTCTTTATGCATTAATGTTAACGTCACTCACTAAATCACTTAAACCCGATCCCTCAGCGAAATAAGCCTGTCCTTAACCCTAGTTCATGCAATTCGTAGCATTCCTAGTGATTAAATGTGAAGATCAAGAGCTTTAAGACGACCAAGACTCATACCCTCATGCCTAAGAAATATTACTCTTGGGAGTAATTCAACAAGAACTTGAATTGTAAGGAACCTCCCGGCACTCATGCAATTCATAAATCATGCTAATGAATGAGTTAAACACAACAAGCGTTGAAATAGATTAATTACTCTAACAATTAATGAAAAATCATCTATGATTAAGAATCAATTCAAATACATGAGAGTTCACAAGGTTACGTCATCCCCCAACAACAAATAGAGTTTAGTTCCTCATAGACATGGAGAAACTAGATGAACAATGAAGAAGAATGAGATAGAAAAACCCTAAACTTTGGGGATGGAAGCTCCCACATCCAAATCAGCCTCCAGAGAGTGAAAGAGTGTGCTGCTGCGCTCCTTCTGCCAAAGATACAAAACCTAGGACGCATGGGTCCTTTAAATAGAGCGAAAACAAAACCAAACGAAGTCCGGCCCATGTCGCTAGCGCTCAAGGGCCCCACTTAGGGCGCCCAAGAGGTGAGCGGTTGTCCTTGACGCTTAAGCCTTCAAAAGGGGCGCCCAAGCTTTGTGCTTCTGACGCTCAAGCGCCCCAAAGGGGCGCCCGGGCGGTGAACGACACTCTTCTGTGCTTAAGGCTCCAAAAAGGGCGCCCAAGCTTCGAGCATTCCTCCATTCTGATGCTTTTCCAGGCCTTTTTGAGGTTCGTCACCTTGACACTTCATCTCTGCTTTCAGTATTATCTCATTTTCTGCCAAAAAAAGAGAAATTAGTTATAAATTCATCAAATTCAACCTCAACTCTCTTATTCACACAACTTAACAGAACACATGATTTCAAGCAAGTTTCTAAGCAGAAAAGGGTGCATTTAGTATCAAAATTACATCTCAGATTACGGTATTTTCTACCGTTATAACAACCCCAAACTTAGAACTTTGCTTGTCCTCAAGAAAAACAGATTGTAACTCAGCTTTTCAGAATAATTACTACAATGATTCAACCAATTCAGCATAAAGATGTCAGTCAAGATGTGCAGATGCCTTAATTCAATCAAAACCAATGTGATGCTCATATATTTCAACAGATGCTATCCTTAAGAATTATCAATCAACCAAGCAAAGATGTAATCAGAAATTCAAAGAACTACTCCTCACCAAGGAAAGTATTTCAATCAAGCACTCAAAAGTATATCACTCAAGCATTCAAAAGTGTATCACTCAATTGAAAGGTGTATAGTGAGGTGTTGGTGTCTTTTTCACTCTGCTATCACAATGTCACACAAATTAACTTTGCCTTTCATTTAGCCACAATCAAACATACTCATAAGCAACTTTTCATCATAAGGGCTTTTCATGGCTTGTAACTTGGCTGGGCTAAGAAGGAAATTGGTTTTTCTGGTCAGCAAAATCCTTGAGATAAGAGAGGCATTTATGATTTCATTCAAGAACAAACTCTCTTTCTTTTTCCCAACTTTCCCTTGCATTGAGCTTTCTTTTCTTTTCATTTTTCTTTTTCTTTTTCTTTTTCTTTTGCTTTTGCTTTTGCTTTTCAAGTACTCACTCCTTAGCTCAATGCTTTTTCTTTTCAATTCTCCCAGTAACCCCAAACTTGAACCTTTGTTAATACCTCATTAAATGTTCTCAACTTAACTCAAGGTAGAGATTTTCAAATAAGGTTTTCCAAACATGCATAAGGTTCAAGGTTCAAAGGTTAGAATAGACTGTTCTTTTTTCAATGGGCAAAAATTCATGTGAAGGCTAAAAGAATAAGGGATAACAAAAGATGGACTTGATCATATGAAACCTGTAAGCAAGTAGTTCAATCACAAAAAATTTGGGAAAAATCATTCATGCTTTCAAAGTAATAGCAATTATTCCCAAAACTCTGAAGCCCAAAACTCACACAGGTAAACTCTTAAGTCCCAGAATTCAGAAAAACACCCTACTTAGTATCTCAATCAAGATTTACCCCAAGCACCTGTTTCATACACTGTGAGCCATCACCTGTATATCATCACATCATACATCATACATCATCTCAACATCAATCAATACACTAGAATATCACAAAGCAATACTCATCACAAAACACAACACTATTGAATCAAAGTAGTGTAATTCATTCAAGCAGAGTACAGTAATCCTACACTACAATCAAAATAAGAAAACAACAAAATAGAAACAAAATAAAGTTCAACAATCAAAGCAATAAAAAAAACAATAAAATAACAAAAGTCCTGTTCTAACAAAAGTGGCATCCATCAGTAGATGCCAAGTACAACTCATCACTCATCATCATCAGAGTCCTCCTCCTCTTCAGCTTCCTCTTCCTCATCATCCTCATCATCTGCATCCTCCTCCAAGGCTGAAGCTTCAGCTACTTCAGCTCTACCACCTGCATGTGTTGGGTCCTCTAGCCACGCCATGCAAGCTCTGAACTCATCCCTAGACATGCGGTGCCGCTCCTCAGGGGATCATATAATCCGCTAATCATCTCGGCTGCCGCTACCTGGCTTTTATAGAGAACCTTCATTCGCGCCTCCATCATGGACATATACATGTCCCTCATGTGAAATGGGACAGCCTTATGAGCATGTGCCTAAGCTAGCGGTGGTATTCTCCTGTGCACCCGGGGTGCCTGTGGTGGTGGCATAGGCTGGCCTGGCTCATCTACTGCACAGTAATGTGTAAAGTAGGCTGTGTCCAACTCCTTTCTTGGATGCTCTAGAGATGGTGTGGAAACATCAATACCTGCAGCCTCACAGAGATTCATAAAACAAACACAAAAATCATCAAGCATTAATCCTTAAAAATCAACAACCTCTTCTCATTCAGGCTAAGAGCAAAACAAAGAGCCCTCAGCCACCTGCATAGAACCAAATAGCCAGCAACAGAAAAACAAGAAAACAGCCACTGCCGCGTCGTGCTTGGGTGCACCTCAAGGGCGCTTGAGCGTTGAGCGGCGCTGTCAAGCATGACTTTGCTGCATTTTTCACTTTCCAGTTCAATTTCTACTCAATCCCAACCACAATTAGCATAATTTAATCGGTCAAAACAGTGGCAAATCATGTATAGACAATACCAATCATCAAAAGTCAAGCTTTTTCATCAACATTCATCACAAATCAAGCTTTTGAGAAATTAAAACACTAGATGGCATGACTTGCTTGGTTGGAGATAAAGGATTAGTAGATAATGCTCAAACAAATGGGAGAAATTTGAACTTCTAGAAGCCACACACCCCAAAACCCCAAACTTGAATGGTTGAATGGTGCAAAATGGGTGAGAACTAAGGTTCTTGGTGGAAGAATGAGGGGGAAAGTGAGGAGAGAACTTAGGAGAAGTGTTTAGGGAGGCTAGAGTGGAAGGATTCTGAGAAAAGAGGCTTGGGCGAAACCCTAGGGTATAAAAGAAGTGAAGTGGGCCGAAATCCCGCTTAAGCCTTCTTAAAAAAAATTCTACAGAACTCGACGCCCGGGCGCCCCTCAGGGGGCACTTGAGCGGCGAGCGACACTTTTCTCCCTTGGCTTTTTGGCTTGTTTCGGGTATTCCTGGCCAAGGGTTCTCAAATTCAACTTAGAATTTTCAAGTTTCTTTTCCCTAGCTCACACAACAACACTCAAATCAAACAGTTAATCTCGCTCCACCCCTCAAACATTCAGTTATTACAAACTATGCACACTGGAATCAAGCAAACACAAAACAAATAGAGACATAATTCAAATAACAAAAACCCAAACCAAAGAAACAATAAACAAATTAAAATGAAAGTTTTTAAAACACTGGGTTGCCTCCCAACAAGCATTCTTTAACATCACTAGCTTGACCTAGTATGCTCATGTCACATCTTTGATCTTGGTGTCATCTTTTCCTTCTGCACAACAATTGATCTTTAGCAGCTTTATGTTCACTTTTTTGACTCTCATTGAAATTGGAGATTCAATCTCTATCAGTCCATCACCTCTGAGTTCTTTTACAACCCAAAGCTTTTTGTTGAATCTCACTGGTATGCTTGGTCTCAGTCCTTCGTGTTTCTCCAGGGAGTCTTGATGAACACCTGCTCCCTTGCTATCTTTTTCTTCCTCCTTTACCTATGACAGAAAACATTTTTTACCTTTCTTTCCTGGCTTGATAGCTTTTGTACTAGTCCCTGGTGCATCCTTACATGCAGCTTTGAGACTATTCTTCTTCACTTGGACCTGCTGCGCAACATTGAAGACATTGAAAATCACCTCCTCTTCTTGGTCTTTAAGTGCTATAGTTCCATCATCAACATTGATGATAACCTTGGTCGTCTTCGTGAACGGCCTTCCAAGAATAATAGGGATCTCCAAATCTTCCCCCATCTCTATTACTACAAAGTCCACCAGGAATCTAAGGTTGTCAGTTTGAACCATCACATCTTCCACCACACCATAGGGCTTTTTGGTGGATCCATCTGTCATGAACAGAGTCATCCTTGTAGGCTTGACTTCAAGAGCACCAATCTTTTCAAGAACAGGTAAGGGCATTAAATTGATACTGCACCCTAAATCAATTAGGGCTTTCCCTATTTTATGACTCCTAATAGTGTAAGGAATAGTGAAGCTTCCTGAATCTTTAACCTTTGGAGGAAGTGCCTTTTGTAAGATCACATTGCAATCGCCCTGTACTTCAGTAGTGTCCTCCTCTAGATATTTCTTCCTTTAGAGGAGTTTCTTCAAAAACTTAGCATATTTAGGAATCTGTTGCAATGCTTCAATCACAGGAATTCTTATCCCAAATTTCTTGAAGATTTCATAAAAACACCCTGATTGCATCTCTTTTTCTTTTTTGGAACACTCTTTAGGGTGATGAAGATTTTCTCATTTTTTTTCATTTTTTTGTTTTTTTCTCTCAACCTCTTCTTTTTGTTTTCTCTCTTCTTTCATACTCTTTTCTTTTTCTTCTCTCTCAACTTCAATTTTTCTCTCTTCTTTTTCTTCTCTCTCTTTTTCTTTTTTCTCTCTCTTTTTCTTTTTTCTCAATCTCACTTTTCTCTCTTCTTTTTCTTCTCTCTCTTTTGACTCAACTTTTTCTTTTCTCTCTACTTCTTTCTCTTTCTCCCTCTCATCTTTTACGCTCACAATAGCCTTGCATTCTTCCTTGGAATTAACTTCAGTATTAGCCCCAAAACTTCTGATAGGTATCTCCTCCAACTTCTTGGCTATTTGACCAACCTGCATCTCTAGATTCCTTATAGCAGCCTCAATGCTTTTTTGATTAGAGAGAGTTGCCTGCATGAATTGTTGGAGAGTCTCCTCAAGCTTTGTAGTTCATGTCACATAGAGAGGGTTGTTATTGCCACCGTTGTTGTTGTTGTTGTCTACTGAATTGTCCACCAGCTTGCCCAAATTGACCTTGTCCAGTGCTTGGATGAGATTTCCACCCTTGATTGTAATTATTGGGACGAAACTGGTTGCCCATGTAGTTAACATCTTCATTGAAATTCTCGGGCACTGCACATTGACCATTAATATGGTCACCACCACATAATTCACAAAGTTGTTGTTGAACCTGTGAGACATTTTGGAACTCCTTTTGTGCCTAAGAAAGCTTCTTTGTCAAATATTGTTGAGTAATAATCTTATTTTGAGCAAGCAAGGCATCATAAGATTGTAACTGTAGAACTCCCTTAGGTTGTGGTGGAGCTCCTCTTTCACTATGCATCTCATTGTCATTGGTAGCCATATTTTCAAATAATTCATAGGCTTCATCTATGGTCTTGCACTTGATATTTTCTCCAACTGAGGCATCTAACATTAATTTTTTCTATGAGCCAAGATCACCAAGAAAAAGAATGACTAACGTTGCTTCATCAAAACCATGAGTAGGCGTCTTCCTTAGTAAGCTCTTGTATCTATCCCATGCTTGTCCCAAGGTCTCCTCCATGCCTTGTCTAAAAGAAGATATTTCCTGCTTTCCTTTATTGATCTTTGATTGTGGGAAGTATTTATTCAAGAATTTTGCAACCACATCTTCCCCCTTAGTCAACCTATTTTAAGGAAAAGAGTTCAACCACAACTTAGCATTGCCTCCTAGTGAGAAAGGAAACAACCTCAGCCTAACAACATCATCTGGCACTCCATTTAGCTTCACAGTATTGTAGATCTCATTGAAAGTGGTCAGATCCTCATATGGACTTTCATGTGACAACCCATTGAATTGGTTGCTCTTCACTAGATGGACCAGTGTCAGCTTCATCTCCATACTTGTGGCATTGACCCTCGGCTTTTCGATGCTGTTAAAATGGTGAGGGCCAACAACTGTTGCATAATCTGCCAAAGTACGCTTAACACCATTATTGTCTATGTTCTTTGATAACGGTTGAAACTACTGTTATCTATAATGTGATTTTGATACTAAAAGCACCATTTTTCACTTAGAAACTTGCTTGAACTCATGCTTTTTCATTAAGTTGCGTGAATAAGAGAGTTAAGGTTGATTTAAATGAATTTATGACTAATTCCCCTTGTTTTGACAAAGATTGAAGTAATATTGGAAGCAGAGATGAAGACCCAAGAAGATGGAGCACAGAAAGGCTTGGAAAAGCACTAGAATGAGGGACACCGCCCTATATGGAAGCTCAAGCGCGGAAAATCGATGTCCACTGCCCAGGCGCCCCTCTTGGCCGCCTGGGCGGCAAGGTATCGAAGCCTAGGCGCCTAACTCAAAGCTTGGGCCTTACATGAGGTCTTTTCATTGCCCGGGCGCCCTAAGTGGGTCACCTGAGCATCGGGCTTCGTGGATAAGGCCTAGTTTTTGCTCTGTTTTGACTCTATTGGACCGACCCTATTTTTTCTCATTTATGATTCTATTTAAAGGACCCTGTGGCTCTAGGTTTTGTATCTCTGGCAAAGAGCAGCATAGCAACACACTCTTTTCCTAATTCTTAGGATTTCTCTTCCATTGTTCATATAGTTTCCCCATGTCTATGGGGAACTAATTTCTATTTGTTGTTGGGGGATGATGTAACCTTGTAAACGCTCATGTATTTGAATTTATTCTTAATTTCATATACTTTTTTCATTAATTGTTAGAGTAATTCATCTATTTCAATGTTTGCTTTGTTTAACTCATTCATTAGCATGATTTATGAATTGCATGAGTGCCGGGAGGTTCCTTACAATGCAGGTTCTTGTTGAATTACTCCCAATAGTAATATTGCTCAAGGATGAGGGTATGAGTCTTGGTCGTCTTTAAGCTCCTGATCTTCACATCTTATTACTAGGAATGCTAGGAATTGCATGAACTGGTAATTTGGGATAGGCTTATTCGCCGAGGGATTGGGTTTAGGTCATTTAGTGAGTGATGTTAACATTAATGCATAAAGAAGAATTCTTACATACATGAAAGGGAACTTGGTCAAATATAACCCCAACAACATATTCATCTCATATTAATCAACATCCGTTCACCTCTATGCTCCTTTGCCATTGATCAATTGCATTCATAGTTAATTTTTTGTTTTTGCATTCAAAACCAATGATCTCAGTTTATTTAAGTCTTAATTAATCTTGTTATCACACGAATAATTATCTAATTGAGTTTATTAAGAGCTTGTTTACCCTTAATCCCTTAGATAGGCAAACATATTAATCAAATTCTAACCCCCAATCCCTTAAGCCAGTTATAAAATTTAATGAAGTTATGAAGAACAATTACCATCTCAATTGCAAACTAATTAGCTATGCCCAATTTCCCAATTATGACAATTTCTAATCTACTCTATTTATAATCGCAAGCATTCCCCAATTTCCCAATTGTGAAACTGCTCATAGAGAAACACATTCAAAACATAAATAGAACACTAAGATAAATTAAAATTAACGAAACATCAACTGGAAAGGTTCAGAAGTTATAATCAAAGTACTAAATCAATTCTCTAACAAAAAGGAAATTAGTTCTGCATACTGGAAATAAAAATCACCAAATACCCCAAGGAGAAGAAGAAGAAATTTGCGTTCTGGATCCTCTGCATCTCGTTCCTCTTCCTCCAAAATCGTGGCATTATATTGGCCTCCTACGTGTGTTCACCCCCCAAATTAGTGGAATTGGTCCGTTATTTCTCTCAGTAACTGTCCCTTTTTGTTTTTCTGCTTTTTTCTTTAATCTTTAATTCCACGTAATATCAGAGGTTGATTACTGCTTTGACCGTTTCCACAGTTCATGGAAAAATCCACAATCTGGGTGTGAACCTCTCTGGTTTCCATTCTGCACACCTTAGTTAAATCCACAGGTTGTGGAAAAAACCGCAACTCAGTTATGGAGCGCTCTGGTTTTGAGTTTACATCTCCTAAAGCAAATCCACAGGTTGGGTAAAAAACCATAGTTCAGTTGTGACGCTCTCTGGTTTCACCTTTACATCTTAAGCACTTATTCTTCCTGATTTGTGATTTTAACCCTCACAAAACACCTATTAACAAGAAAAACACAAAATCCAACTGTATGATCCGAAACAACTATAATGCTTAATAAAATGATTCAATTAATATAATTATCCATGCAAATGGCCTAAACTAAACTACTAATGCAACTACATTTTATTTACCTATCAACTGTCTAGCACCGAGAGTCTTCTGGGATACGATACTTGGTCTTACCATTTTATATTACTTGTGCGACTCGGTACACTTGCCGATTTGTCCCAACATTCTTCTGATTAGATTGTGAGGCCTGTGAAATTTTCCCTATAGAAGGTTCTCTAGATAATCTATTTCTTCTTGGCGTTCTACTAGTCTCAAGTCCTTCAAGAAGAGGTTCAAAATTTTTGTTGCTCCTAGTCCTGACTGTATCCTGCATAAACTAGACGCAAAACCCTAGAAAACACTGTTAGCATAAAAACAAAAACAACCGACACAACACAAATTAAAAACACAAATAAACATAATAAAAATAAGAATAAAGTCAATGTTAATGAAGAATCACACAAATAGAATAGTTTAAACCATGAGTCCCCGGTAGCGACACCAAAAACTTGTTGATGGATCGGCTAGTGTACCGAATCGCACAAGTAATATAAAATGGTAAGACCAAGTATCGTGTCCCAAGAGACTCTCGGCACTAGACCGTCGTGTGATAACTTCATTAATTAAGACTTAGAGAAAACAAGATCATTGGTTTGAGATGCAAAAACAGAAAATTAAATATGAATGCAATTGATCGATAGCAGAGTAGCACAATGATGAACGGATGTTGATTAATATGAGATGAGTATGTTGTTCGGGTTAGATTTCACCAAGTTCCCTCTCATGTATGTAAGAATTCTTCTTTATGCATTAATGTTAACGTCACTCACTAAATCACTTAAACCCAATCCCTCGATGAAATAAGCATGTCCTTAACCCTAGTTCATGCAATTCCTAGCATTCCCGGTCATTAAATGTGAAGATCAAGAGCTTTAAGACGACCAAGACTCATACCCTCATCCTTGAGGAGTATTACTCTTGGGAGTAATTCAACAAGAACCTGAATTATAAGGAACCTCCCGGCACTCAAGAAATTCATCAATCATGCTAATGAATGAGTTAAACACAACAAGCGTTGAAACAAATGATTTACTCTAACAATTAATGAAAAAGCATCTATTATTAAGAATCAATTCAAATACATGAGAGTTCACAAGGTTATGTCATCCCCCAACAAAAAATAGAGTTTAGTTCCCCATAGACATGGAGAAACTAGATGAAAATGGAGAATATCGAGTTTCGTGGATCAGGCCCAGTTTTTGGTCTGTTTTGACTCTATTGGACCGGGCCCTATTTTTGCTCGTTTCTGATTCTATTTAAAGGAGCCTGGGGCTCTAGGTTTTGTATCTCTGGCAGAGAGCAGCATAGCAACACACTCTTTTCCTAGTTCTTAGGATTTCTCTGTCTCATTCTCTTCCAATGTTCATATAGTTTCCCCATGTCTATGGCGAACTACTTTTTATTTGTTGTTGGGGGATGATGTAACCTTGTAAACTCTCATGTATTTGAATTGATTCTTAATTTCATATGCTTTTTTCTAATTGTTAGAGTAATTCATTTGTTTCAATGTTTGCTTTGTTTAACTCATTCATTAGCATGATTTATGAATTGCATGAGTGTCGGGAGGTTCCTTACAATTCAGGTTCTTGTTGAATTACTCCTAAGAGTAATATTGCTCAGGGATGAGGGTATGATTCTTGGTTGTCTTTAAGCTCTTGATCTTCACATCTTATTACTAGGAATGCTAGGAATTGCATGAACTGGTAATTTGGGATGGGCTTATTCGCCGAGGGATCGGGTTTAAGTGATTTAGTGAGTGACGTTAACATTAATGCATAAAGAAGAATTCTTACATACATGAAAAGGAACTTGGTGAAATCTAACCCCAACAACATATTCATCTCATATTAATCAACATTCGTTCACCTCTATGCTCCTTTGCTATTGATCAATTGCATTCATATTTAATTTTTTGTTTTTGCATTCAAAACCAATGATCTCATTTTATTTAAGTCTTACCATTTTATATTACTTGGTCTTACCATTTTATATTACTTGTGCGACTCGGTACACTTGCTGATTTGTCCCAACATTCTTCTGATCAGATTGTGAGGCTTGTCAAATTTTCCCTGTAGAAGGTTCTTTAGATAATCTATTTCTTCTTGGCCTTCTACTAGTCTCAAGTCCTTCAAGAAGAGGTTCAAATTTTTTGTCCAAGAGTCCTCCTCCTCATCGTCATCTTCCTCTACTTCTTTTTCATCACCATCTTCAAAATCATTATCTTCATCATCATCTTCCATGGCTGAAGCTTCACCTGCTCTAGCCCCACTAGCCTGTGCCTGATCCTCTGGCCATCCCACCACAGTGTTGAACTCGTCCATTGTCCACTACCGTCTAGGGGCGTATCATACATCCTTATAATCATCTCTACAGTGGCCACCTGTCCTCTATGCAATGCCTGCATCCTAGACTCCATCAGGGACATATACATGTCCCTCATCTAAGAAGGCTCTGCATCCTGAGGTTGCGCATGTGCTGGTGGTGGTCCCCTCCTATGAACTCTAGGAGGATGTGGTGGTGGCACTGGTTGGGCCGCCTCATCCAGCGCACAATACTAGGTGTAGGAGGAACAATCAATCTCTTTCCTTGGTCGCTTCATCGGCGGTGTGGAAGTGTTCACCCCAACAAACTCAATAAGATGTGTGATCAAAAATGGATGCCCCAAAAGTGCTTTGTTGTTCCCAGAGCTGGCACAAGTCTAAATCTCATTTGCTATGACCTGCCCAATATTAATATTCAACCCTCTGAGCACACAATAAAGGAAGATGGCCCGACTGACAGTGATATCAGACACATGAGAACATGGCTGAATGTTGCCATGAGTGAATTTCATCCAATACTTCGCTAGAGGAGTCAAATGAGATCTCATAATATAAATGGGCATATCATTCATGTTCCTCTGAAAGTGTCCTCCAGGTACACATAGTGTCGTCTTTATATCATCAAAATCTGATCCCTCTTCCATATTCAGTGCAAAATTGGCACTGTTCACCAGCCCATTCAGTATGTAGAAACATGTTAATAGTGTCAAGATCATACCGAATAATCTCGCTTTATACTGGTCGGAATTGACTATTTCACTAAATGGGTAGAAGCTGTCGCCTATGCCAATGTCACTAAAAAGGTAGTGACAAAATTCATTAAAAGAGATTTAATTTGCCGATACGGGCTCCCTGACAAGATTATCATTGATAATGCCAGAAACCTGAACAATCAAATGATGAAAGAGTTGTGCGAAGGGTTTAAGATTCGGCACCATAATTCTTCACCTTATTGTCCAAAGATGAATGGAGCAGTCGAAGCTGCACATAGAAACATCAAGAAGATTGTACAAAAGATGGTAGTCACATATAAGGACTGGCACGAAATGCTTCCTTTCGCTTTACTGGTTACCGCACATCAGGGGCAACACCTTTTTCTTTGGTATACGGAATGAAAGCATTACTACCCTTCGAGGTAGAAATCTCATCCTTACGAGTGTTAATTGAAACTCGTTTAGAAGAAGCAGATTGGGTTCAAACCTGGTTTGATCAACTCAATCTCATAGAGGAGAAACGGTTGACCTTAGCATGCCAAGGACAATTATACCAGCGAAGAATGAAAAAAGCATTCAACAAGAAGGTACGTCCTAGGGAACTCCAAGAAGGCGAACTAGTCCTAAAAAAGATTTTGCCAAATTATGAGGGCCCATATGTGGTAAAGAAGGCATTTGATGGTGGGGCACTTATTCTCACAACCATGGATGGGGAGGAGTTACCTTTGGCGGTTAATTCTGACGCAATCAAAAAATTCTAGGCATAATGATTCCATGATAGGGAATGCTTTTAAAGTGGAATTGACATTATTTGTATTATTCTTTATTCAATAATTATTTTTCTTCGTAAGGTTGCTCTTAACTTTTGATTTACCTCCCCGAAAATAATAAGCATCACAGGCAGGTTCACAGGGTGCGAGTTTGTTCTTAAGGGATGTCGTGAATTTAAAACAAAATTGGAAATATAATACCATATTTGGGTCTCACATGAATTTTCACCATACATTCATGCATTCAACATCATGCATGCATCATCATAGGGGTTCAAATGAAAAGGCATAACACACCATGCATCATCAATATCCAAAAGGAAATTCACGAATTCAATGGAAATCGATTCAACAAGTACATCAGTGAAAAGTTGGGAATTTTCAAATCTCAAAAAAAATAAAAAAATCAAGTATTATGAGGTTCGTGCGCCTCTCCATCAAGTATTACGAGGTTCGTGCGCCTCTCCATCAAGTATTACGAGGTTCGTGCGCCTCTCCATCAAATTCTACGAGGTTCGTGCGCCTCTCCATCAAATTTTACGAGGTTCGTGCGCCTCACCATCAAAGTATACGAGGTTCGTACGCCTCACCATCAAGTATTACGAGATTCGTGCGCCTCTCCATCAAATTTCGTCCAGGTAAGTAAATAATGAAAAATAAAAAAAATAAGAGAATAATAACTAATGGTGGGTAAAAGAAAAAAAGGAAAAAAAGAAAATAATAAAATAATTTTCCACAATATTTTAGAAATGTTATTTTAATATGGTAATAATTTGAATCAATATTATGCTAATAATTATAAATAATAATTAAAGGTTTAATACCTATTTTGGTCCCTCGGTTTGCAGGGTCTGTTCAAAGTTGTTCTCCTTTTTTTAAAAAGTACACTAATATCCTATATTTTGCAAAAATGATGCACGTTAGTCCTTTTTGCTTACGGCGTTAAAAAGGCTAAATGCAGACTTGTCCTCCTGGCAAAAAGTTGATGACTTGTACAGTTATTGTTTACGTGGCACGCTGAGTTGGAATGACTTGGCAAAATGTGTAAAAATGTTATTGAATTAATTGGTTAAAGGCAAAGGGTTAGGGTTGTTTTTAATTCGTCCCTGAAGTAAGCAAAGTTGTTCTTCCTCACATGGTGGTGCTTCGAGGGAAGGTGGGATAACCCCTATTTATAGGTGCTTCTCATGATGAATGACAAGGTTGTCTCGAGGTGTAGAAAACGAATATGGTGGAGTGATGCTGCGATTTAGGTTTTTGCAAATTAGGGGTTTTTTGATTTGGGATTTTAGGGTTTTCTTTACAGGTTGTGTGATTGAGGTTGAGGAAAAAGGAAATTGAGATTGAATGAAGGTTTTTCTCGTACTTGCAGATCGCGAGGAAAAAGGAATTCTCCTCCTTTTTATGCTGCTGCAAGCATCCTAAGAGGCTTTCACTATTTAAGAATAAAGACATCCATTAAAGAAAGAAGTCTCACATGTATCATCTAGAGTATCAACAACCAAGGAAAAATGAAATACGAAAGCAGCCTTCAGCTAGTCATGAAAACTTTAGTAAAGCTTTTAGGTCTACGACAACTTCCTCAATGGCATAAATTATCATCTTCTTTATCTGTTCAAAATAAACATATATCTGATAGTATATTTTGTAAAGTATCCTTAATATGTTTGATAGTTGTATACGTTAGGGAGCACATTGCACAATTTTTAAATAAAAGGGAGACCACATTTAACATTTTTAAACCATTGGGGGGACTAAAACGAACTTTTTTACACTAACCCAGATTGTTCATTTTAATTATAGCAGAAACTGATAATCATCCTTTACAAGAACAACACATAAAATCCCCAAAATTGTCTCCCAACATTCCTTGTAATTCTAGCAAATTTCATTAGAACAATATCACCACAGTGGCAAATAGGGTTATCCCAACTCCCCTCGAAACAACACCATGTGAGGAATCTGAAAATCCTTTGCCCCATGTCCTTGAAGAAGAAGAACAACTTTGTGAAGAAGTCATTCTTAACCCTAACCCTTTGCTTTTAAATTTGGGAACAACAAATTTGCTCACTGCAACACGAATCACTAACAACCCTAACCCTTTGCTTTTGAATTTGGGAACAACAACTTTGCTCATTGCAGCACAAATCACCACCAGCCCTAATCTTTTGCTTTTAAATTTGGGACAACAACTTTGCTCATAGGACGAATCAACAATTTCTTTTTCAAAATTTCCACATCATTTACTTTTATTCTAAAAAATTAAGTCATCAAATGACCTCACCGTGCCACGACATTAATAAATGTACAAGTCATCAACTTTTTGCCAAGGGGGCAGGTCTGCCATTAGTCTTTTTAACGCCGTAAGCAAAAAGGACTAACGTGCACCGTTTTTGCGAAAAGTAGGATGTTAGTGAACTTTTGAAAAAAGGGAGGACAACTTTGAACATACCCTACAAACTGAGGGACCAAAATAGGTATTAAACCATAATTAAAATAGTAAATTAATATAATTTGTTGTGCTAGTTGCTTTTAAAGACGAAAATATGATTTTAAAAATGGACAATTTTTCTGACAATAATGATAAATAATGTCTTGAATATTATTTGATTTCTTTTTCTTGGAGCCAAGACATTTTCTTTCCCTATTTTGTTGGTTGCCAATTAATTCACAATTAAAGGCAAGATTACCATAATATTACAATGTGTGTATATAAATACGCACACTATCATGGAAAGGGGGAGGATAGAAAAGAAAGAGAGAGAAAGACTTTGAAATAATAGAGAAAGAAAGAAAGAGAGTATAGAAAAAAATACATTCTCACACATAAGGGTTCTGTCAAAGACAACCACCAAGGATGGAGTATCAAAAGCTGAAAAGGTATGTTACCTCTACACCCTTATTTTTCTCTTTTTATTGTGCTTGGAAGTTTATTCTAAAAGGTATTATTTTTTCACTACACACAAATAATGTTTTTTTAAAATCACAATTTTTTTTCTATAAGTACTCGTCGGCTATGGTCAGTTTCATTCTTTTTTTTTCCACCATATTTCAAAATAAAAGATTTTCTTCAAAATAAAAAAAAACGATGTCAATCCTAATCGAGTTCACTTTTCAAAAATCTAAAATAATCCATAATAATTTTCAAACAAACTCACAAACCTTTTTCTAGATAAAGAACTATGTGATCCCTGATTTTCCATTAAATGGATATACGTAGGAGCAAGGTCAATCCTTGTCGAGTTCATAAAACAAAAAACATATTTTTGTTTCTTAATAATTTATTTATATTATTATTTTGTTTAGGGAAAATTAAGTATTTTGAAAAACCACGTCAACTTTATACATTTAATTAAAGATACTGCCTTGGGGCAGGCGTAGTAGGGTGCTAATATCTTCCTTACGCGTAACCGATTCTCGAACCTAAAATCTAGTTTTCGTAGACCATGTCTCATTTTATGGTTTTGCATAGTTTTTCCATAATAAATTATGATGGCGACTCCCAAAACCTTTGCCCAAACTCGTTTTGTTTTCGGCTCGCCGTCCCGTCGCGATCCCGGTTGCGACAAGGTTTTCTTGTTCCTCGCTGGTACTATTCGTCTTCTTCAGAAATGGCGTCTAGCAGTACTCTTTCCTTCTCTAGAAGTCCATCAATTACCTCCGAGAAGCTAAATGGAAAAATTTATCTATCATGGTCTGCTGCCGTTGAAATGTTATTCCTTGGCCAAGGGCATTATGACCACCTTGAGCGAGATGGAAGCCATGTGCCTACTGGAAAAGCTGATAAGTGGAAACAAGCAGATTTCCAGTTGTATGCCCTGTTATGGCAATCAGTGGAACCCAAACTTCTTGTATCTTTGAGGGCTTTCAAAACTTGTCACTCCTTTTGGAAGAAAGCCCAAAGCATTTATGCCAACGATATTCAACGTCTCTATGACACTACGAACAAGCTTGCATCTCTTAAATGTCAGAACAATCGGTACCGTTATAGAGTCGTGCAGCGGAATAAATTAAGATAGTGGAAAGCATGTTCGGTCAAACTCGTTTTCAGATGGTCAGTTTTAGAAAATTAATTTTCTTAGAGAAAGATCATCAAACAGTTGATATGCACAAAATCTAAAGAGTGTAGATAGTAAGAAAAATTCAACACAGAATTTTTATCCTGGTTCGATTCAAAAGAATCTACGTCCAGTTGTTAATCACTATAAAAAGTGATTAATGTTTTCACTAAAATCAGTTTCACAGATTTACAATAGAGTGAATGAGATAGTAAGATAAAACCTTCCTTCGACGAACGAACCAGAAGGATGCTTCCTTCAACCAATGAACCGGAATCGATCAATCTACACTTTCCTTCGACCAACGAATCAGAACAATGCAGAAACAGTTTTGCTTCGACCAACGAACCGGATGAACAGCAACGTTGCCAACTCGAAGAGAACCACTCCGACCTTTGACCCACAAAGCGCGAGCTTCTCCTATTCACGAGACCAGGCAATGCAATGAACTAGCTTTTTGGAACTTCCTCATATCACACTATATTCTCAAAAAGCTTAGAGTTGTTTTCTAAGAGTTTTGGAACAACCTTATATAGCCAACTGGTCTGAGTTCGCAGAGATAGATTATAACTACCACTGATAATCGATTATTGTTAGTGATAATCGATTATTTGAGTCTGTTACAGGGTTTCTCAGAAGGTGATAATTGATTATCCTGAGGAACAATCGATTATTCCATAGACTTTGGCAGTTCTCAAGAGGACTAGTTGATAATCGATTATTTAAAGGAATAATCGATTATTCTAGAGCGAAATGTTTTTTTTCAAGAGTGCTCATGATAATTGATTATAGCTTCACATAATCGATTAAATGCATAACTTAACTAAAGATACGAGATTTTCTAAGTTTTACATATTCAAAGACTTTCCTAATACATTTATACTCTACAAAGTGCTTTTACAACAATTATAACAGCTTCTTCAAGTTTATCTTCTTGCAACATCATCAAAATCATTTATCTTCAATTTACCAATGTTTCCTCATTGGTAACAATCTCCCCCTTTTTGATGATGATAAAAAATACTTGTTTGAAAGTAACTTTGATTAGTCTGCAAAAAAATACAAGCTAATAGACAATAAGAGAATTAGCAGTAACTGTACTACTTCTCCCCTTTTTTTATCATAAGCAAAAAGATCAATGAAAATGCTCCCCCTGAATATGATCTCCCCCTCAATTAAACAATGTATGCACTAAAACAAGATATCACTTTATTCAAGAAAACAACAAACATTACAAGTGCACATAAAGCAAGAAATTAACATGATAAAACATCCTAGGAATTCAAAACAAACAAACATTAAAGCAAACTAACATAAAATCCTAAATCTAAAATTTAGGACCGGGTGGTCATTCTGGAGGTTGGAGATTAAAGTGATTTTCAATGTTTCCAAGACGAGTATCAAGGTCATTGAACTGGTCGATCACAAATTCTTCATGATTTTGTTGTCACTCATATATCTGTTAAAGTGAGTCTGTTGAAAGAGACACATATCCTCTAGTTATTTAGACAGGTTTACAAAATGCTCCTCCATAGTTAGTGATGAAGAATAAGGCATTTGAAAAGGTCCAGCATCAGCAGAGGCAGCAGCTTGGACTGGATCAGCCGTATGGGCGTCCATATCGTCATGGTCATCTTCGTGGTGATCATCATCCTTGTGAATGATCACACAGCCACGAGCAACAAAACCCATTTGGCAAAATGTTGTCTCACCAATTTCATTGTCAATTGCTTGAATGACGTGAGTGAGTTCGCCTTCCACACTTACACCTTTGTATTCTAAAATTTGACAGATGAGAAGTGCATATGGAAAATGATAAGAATTATATTTCTTGGCCTTTACCATTGTGTCGGAGATGAGTGTTGGCCAATCAATGTGGATGTGATTTAAAAGCCCATATAAGAGTAGAAGATCTTGCTCCGAACATTGAGAATGGTTAGTGGCACGAGGACATAGAATCCACACAATTAAGTAGTAGATCATCCTTTCTTCAACCTTGAATCCACCAACAAGCAGCTGTCGACAGTTGATTTGTTGTTCAGGATGACGCAAAAAGGATTGAAAGGCGAGGAGACGATTGAAGTCCGGGATTCCAAGATGGACTTTGACAGCATCATCCCATAGTGTTAGTTGTGTAACATTTGTCCATATGTCATCATCCAGAATTATGGGGACACCTTTCACTTTTGTTGTTATGATGTCGTCACGATAACGCAGATTGAAGTAGAAGACACATATGAGATCAGGGTAGATGCACCCCTTTTGCTCCACGAGATGAGTAAGTCCTTGAGCTCAAAACAGATCTGGAAATTGAAAATCATAAAATCAATAAAAATCAAGGCGTATGAACTTTACCGCCATTATTCGTTGTTCTTTCCAAAAATGAACATAATCTGCATGTTTGTCTTGATCCTAAATCCACTCATCAATGGTTGCATGACGAGGTTTGGAAGAAGAAGATGCACCCGCGGTTCTCCTACGGTTTCTTCTTGATTCAGACATGAAAGAAGTAGCCAAAGGTAAACTTGGGAGAAAATGGAGAGAAAGGAAGAAAGCTGGCTCAAATTAGATTTGAACAGAGTTATGGGTGGAAAGAAGTGACCTTTAATCGATTATAGGGGACTACTTATAAGAAAAATCAAGAAACTAGCCGTTTTTTAGCCGTTTCCAGACATTATGATTCGCTACAACGGCTATTTTTTTTAAAACTGGTCACGTGATAATCGATTATTGTAAGAGATAATCGATTATCTTCTCACAAGTCACTTTCCAAAAATTTAATGATAATCGATTACTGATGAAGATAATCGATTATTGTTTCTTGAATACCCAATTTTGGGTTTGAGTAAGTATAATCGATTATGCCATGAGATAATTGATTGTCTACGATTAGAGACTTTCTCAAAAGCCAAGAATAATCGATTAAAAGCGCTAAGTTTTAGAAAAATTCTAATACTCCTAACTCTCTAATAAGTTCGTAGAATCTATCTTTAGGCGGTGCTTTTGTAAAGATATCAGCTAAATTATGTAGAGTATCAATGTATTCAATTTGGCAATCTCCCTTTTGAATGTGATCTCTCAAGAAATGATGTCTAATCTCATTATGCTTTGTTCTTAAGTGCATTATGGGGTTCTTGGTTAGGTTTATAGCACTAGTGTTATGACATTTCAGAGGAATGTGATCAAGGAAGATATCAAAGTCCTCCAATTGCTGTTTCATCCATAAAATGTGGGCACAACAATTGCCAGCAGCAATGTATTCAGCTTCAGTGGTAGACAAGGCTACACAAGCTTGTTTCTTTGAGTTCCAAGACACTAAAGAACAGCCCAGAAAATGACAAGTTCCACTAGTACTTTTCCTATCAATTTTATAGCCACCATAATCTGCATCAGAATAACCTATCAAACTAGGTGAAGCATCAGAGGAATACCAAAGTCCAAAAGATGTGGTTCCTTTAAGGTATTTCAAAATCCTTTTGACAGCAATTAGATGAGATTCCTTAGGATTAGCTTGGTACCTAGCACACACACATACACTTTGCATAATGTCTGATCTAGTACCAGTTAGCTACAATAAGGATCCTATCATTCCTCTAAACATGGTTTCATTTACTCCTTCACCAGATTCATCCTTATCTAAATAACAAGACGTTGCCATCGGTGTGTTGCCTTCTTTACAAGTATCCATTCCAAACTTCTTAAGCACTTCTCTACAATATTTAGTTTGGGAGACAAAAGTTCCCCCATCTATTTGCTTTATTTGCAGTCCTAAGAAGAAGTTAAGCTCACCCATCATAGACATCTCAAATTCACCTTGCCTTATTTGTGCAAATCCCTCACACAATGAATCATCTGTAGACCCAAAAATAATATCATCTACTTATACTTGAGCAATCAGGATATGTTTTCCTACTTTCTTAATAAACAAGGTTGAATCAACCTTTCCTCTAGAGAAATCATTTTCAATCAAAAAGGTACTAAGTCTTTCATACCAAGACCTAGGTGCATGTTTAGGACCATACAAGGCCTTTTTCAATTTATAAACATGATCAAGATATTTAAAATCCTCAAAACCAGGAGGTTGACTAACATAAACCTCTTCTTTTATGAAACCATTCAAAAATGCACTTTTTACATCCATTTGATACAATTTAAACTTCACCATAGATGCATAAGCAAGTAACAATCTAATTGCTTCTAACCTGGCTACCAGGGCATAAGTTTCATCATAGTTTATACCTTCCTCTTGACAGTAGCCTTTTGCAACTAGCCTTGCTTTGTTCTTTGTGATGTTCCCATCTTCATCAAGCTGGTTTCTAAACACCCACTTTGTTCCAATGATTTGATAATCATCTTGTTTAGGAATGAGTTCCCAAACATCATTCCTTTCAAATTGATTCAGCTCTTCTTGCATAGCAACGCACCATTTATCATCTTGAAGAGCTTCCTTTATGTTCTTAGGTTCTATCTGAGACACAAAAGCTACTATTAAGCAGAAGTTATTAAGATTATGTCTAGTAGTTACCCCTTTTGATATAAAGTAAATTGTCTCTAACCTCAAAGGACCCAAATGAGATTATGGGGACCAAAACTCTATTGTTTTGTTTTGCAGGTTAATTTTTCAAAAGGAAAAGATGACTCTGTGATATCTTGGTATTTTTTAAGAGCTTTGAAATAGTTTATGAATGTTAGATGTGTCTTAGGTTGAAAATTTTGCCCAAATTTGTGTCTTTCAGAAATTAACGTAAATAATCGATTACCAAGGGTAATAATTGATTATCTCGTCCTCAAAATTTGGATTTTGACAATTTGGCTCACAAATAATCGAATATTTAAAGTAATAATCGATTATCTTAAGTCAGAGTGTTAAAAAAACATTTTTTTTTAATTTTTTTAGGAGTCTGTTTTTAAGAGAGGATTATTACATTTAGGGGAAGTAGTTTTAATAAATTAAAAGGACTTCAATTTTTTAAATTACCTGGGGATCATAAAGATTAGATGATTTTTTATAATAAAAAAAAAGAAGGGGGTGAAATTTTTTATTGAGATCTTTTGTGATAATCTTGTGATAACTGCCATAAAAAAAGGGAAAGATATATGAGTTTGTTAGATATCTTGTTTTTATCTCTATTATGGATTAAGTAATACTGTTTGTACTTCTTAATTACAGTTGAATTTATGCTTTTCTTATATTCCATGAGATATTCTGTTCTTTCATATGAAATTTCAATTTTATTTCTGTTTTGAAATGCATCAATTCTTTTGTTGAGGGGGAGAAAAATTTGAGGGACAGTTTTTCCTCTTTTTTAATTTTTGCTTATGATAAAAAAGGGGAAGAAAACTTCTAATTTAAGTAGTGCAGTTATTACTAACATGTTTGTATGTTTGTAAGTATGAAATCTGTGCAGGAAATTAGAAATGCTTTTAACAAGAAGATATTTTTGATCATCATCAAAAAGGGAGAGATTGTTACCGATGAGGAACATTGGTAGCTTGAAGCTACTGTGAAGTTTTGATGATGATAAAAGCTGAAGAATTGAAGACTCTAAGTACATCTTTGTTAAACGCATTTTGTAGAAACAAATGTATAGGATAAATTGTAATGATGTAAAAACTCTTAGAAGTTTTCGTATTTAGTGAGTCATTGTGCAAATAATCGATTATCAAGAGGAATAATCGATTATCACGAGCCAGTTTTAGAAAAGAGTTGCTCGCGCAAATAATCGATTATTGCACAAAATAATCGGTTATCACATTTTGAAAACCCCATAACGGACACAAATAATCGATTATCACTTACGATAATAGATTATTTGTGCCAGTTGTGAAATGTCTTTTCAGTTTCTGACCCTAGGCTTATAAATAGATTTTTCCACAACTCTTAGATGGGAACTTTTCAATTGTGAGTATTAAAGCTTTGTGCCTAAGGGAAGCTCTCTGTGAGTGAAAGGATCTATGCCATTTTGAGAATACAGTTTGTCTAAGGAAGTTCTCAAAGTGATAGAGTGCTCTTGCCTGGTCTTGTGAATAGGAGAAGCTCGCGCTTTGTGTGTCAAAGGTCGGAACGGTTCTCTTCAAGTTGGCAGAGTTGTTGCTTCCGGTTCGTGCGTCGAAGGAAGCTCTTCCGGTTCGTTTGTGAAGAAAGTTACATGTTGCACTCTTCTGGTTCGTTTGTCGAAGGAAGGTGTTTTCTTTTCTTTTCTCATTTCATTATCTTATAATATGTACAACTATATTTTTAGTGAAAAAGGTTAATCACTATTTACAGTGATTAACGATTGGACGTAGAATCTTTTGATTTGAACCAGGATAAAATTTCTGTATTAATTTTTCTGATCCCTACACTCTTTATATTTTCTGCACATCAACTGTTCGATAAAAGTTCACTACGAAAATCAATTTTTGAAACCGACTATTTTAACTTGAGTTGTGACCGTTACATGCTTTTCGCTATCGTAATTTATTCCGCTGCGCGACTCTATAACGGTACCGATTGTTTTTTCCAACAATTATAGGAAATAGGCATGATTGATTGTAGACCGGTAGACAGTCGCATGGACCCAAACCAGAAATTAAAGACAGAAGAAGGTGAATTATTCTCCGATCCAGAGAGGTATAGGAGGCTGGTTGGAAAACTGATTTATCTCACTATTACAAGGCCAGATCTATCCTTTGTAGTTGGAGTGGTTAGTCAGTTCATGCAGGCTCCATGTGTTGACCATTGGAATGCTCTCATTCGCATTCTAAGGTATGTAAAGAAGGCTCCCGGGCAAGGATTATTATATGAAGATGAAGGAAGCATTCAGGTCTCTGGGTATTGTGATGCAGATTGGGCAGGCTCACTTATTGATAGACGGTCTACTACAGGATATTGTGTTTTTCTGGGAGGAAACATTATTTCATGGAAAAGTAATAAACAAAATGTAGTAGCTCGATCAACCGCTGAAGCCGAGTATAGGGCAATGGCGTCACTAACATGTGAACTTATATGGGTGAAACAATTCCTTCAAGAGGTTAAATTCTGTGACATCCATACTATGAAGATGTATTGCGACAATCAAGCTGCTCTCCACATTGCATCAAATCCAGTGTTTCACGAGAGGACTAAACATATAGTAATTGATTGTCATTTTGTTCGTGAAAAGTTGTTGACTAAAGAAATATGCACAGAGTTTATTGGATCAAACGATCAACTCGTAGATGTATTGACCAAGTCACTAAGGGGTCCTCGGATTGAGTTTATTTGTTCCAAGCTTGGTACATACAATTTGTATGCTCCAGCTTAAGGGGGAGTGTTAGGATATTTATCCTATTTTATCATCATTATAGTGTGTCAAGGGTTACCCTATTTATCATGATTATATTGTGTTAAGGATTACCCTATTTATCATGATTATATTGTGTCTAAGATTACCCTATTTATCATGATTATATTTGTCTAGGGCTACTCTATTTATTATGTACTTTTGTATCAATTTATTCTTATAAATAGAAGATCATGAGAGGGATCAATCAAGCTCTCTAGAATTATTTTACAAACTCTCAAGTCTTTTATTAATATAATAGGCAGCTATCATGGTTATAATACACCATGACAAAAATATGTAACTGTATTCAAATATTTTCTATACGGATTTGTTTCCATATTTATAATAAGAGTATCTTCTGCTATATAATTCTTGATAAAAATATTACTTATTGTATCAAATAAGTCTTTTTGATATGTATTGTAATTAGAAGAAATCAATGTGTTTTTATTTGATTGAAATAGGGATCTATCTCGATAAATATAAGAGTCATTCTTATTTGCATAATTCATAAAATTATAGGATAAAAGATCATATTTATATTTTCTATTTTTTTTAATGTGACTCTTTGTAAAGAATTAATGGGTTTTTTCCATATGAATCCCATTTGGTCAACTTTTTACAAAATCCCAAGATGAGTAATGTTTAACACAATAGAAGCCAAAACTGTAACACTAACTATGGCTGCGATTCTGAAGATGGGTCGAGAAATAGAACTACAAAACAAAATAACCAATCCACCGCTTACAAGATGACACAATCCTGATAATTATTATAAATTTGGCTATTCCATTTTTCATTTTTCTAAACTTAAAAATGGGAGTTTCAATTATCGGCTAGCCCACGCTGGTTTCGTTATAGAGTTAATATCAGTATTAGTTATAAATGTAAAAATGAAGATGAAATAGGCCGCAAAGAAAGTTCTAGATCCTTCCTGTCATAACAAAATAGGAAAAGGAAGTACTTCGTTTCCATGTTCTTCAATATCTTGAATATCATGGCTTCAATGTAATGCAGTTTTTGGTTAGGTAAGTGATGAGTTTTTGGTTCAGTAATTCAGAATATAGTCATTTGATGCTTTGTAATGTCCGTGAATACGTCTGTATCTTTTCATTTGAAATTCAATCTTCTATTCTTTGGTTAAATTCTGTGGTTAAATTCTGGTGGCTGAGGTGTACTTGTAATAAGAGGCAAAGTTGCAGTTTGCAAAATCTAAGAAAAAACATAAAAAAATACATAAATGGAAGTGAAGAACAGCAGAAAACCAAGAATGAAAATAGTACATTCTTATTCAATGGTCGAGCCTTGAACTTTGGAATTTTAGCCATCATTTCTTCCTCAAGTTCTGCACTACTCTTGATCTAGTTGGGCGAATGCGCTGAGATGTCTCAAATTCAGGCTCCTTAGGCCTAGTCAATGTAAGTTTTGGTTTTGTCTGAACCAAAGAAGCAGCATTATGAATATTTAGTAAAAAATTTATCGAATGCAGAGCATTAAAACATGAAATGGAAGTAGAAAGTTGGATAAGAATGTTAGGCAGTGCTAGATCTCTAGTAATGGACTAAAATCTTTTCATCAATTTCTTCCATTGATAGAAATGGTACATAGGCTGGAGTTGTTGGTGTCTCACGAATATAAACCTTCAACGACATATATCAACAAGTAAAAAAAAAACAAAAAAGATTTGAAACATAAAGTACTTGATTTAATATATATGAAAATTAATGGGACGAAACAAACCTTTATGTCCTCCTTATTAATTTTACTAGTGATAGAAGACACCGTGAAACCCAATTTTGATTTGTTATGATGCAAAGTTAGATGCATAACATTCAGAATCTGTAAAGTTAAAAAATATAAATTGGAATACAACACTGAATATCAAAATTACCTGTCTAGATTTTTCCTCCTTCCAAATTTTGCCTCTTAATAGCATGATTCTCTTGGGAGATGTGAAGAGTCCCAGCATGCTCTTCCCAGTTGCTGACTTTAGCTCAGATTTTGTATTCTAAGAATCTTCTTATTCTGTGTCTTCTTGGAATTAGTGGAAGTGGTGACTTTTTTCAGCAAAGCTGGTTTTGGAGTGCAAGCATCTTTTGCTACTTCAGCAGATGCTCCTTCAGCTGATGAAACAAAGCATCCACTATCTCCTTTATAATTATTCTCAATTCTTTCCTTTTCAGTGCAAGGTGCATCATCTTCCTTTACAGTAGTCACAGGCATTTTGTCTGCTTCGCTAAAGTGAGTGATCAAGACTGATCAAGAATTAAAGAGAGTGATCAAGGTAGAGCAAGAATTGAGAAATAAAATGAGAGAGCAGAAACGTACGAGCGAGCGTCTTTATTTGGTGCTTCTGTGAAAGGAAAGAAACGAGATAGAGGAAATGTTGAGCGGAAAGTGTAATTTTCTTTTGAACTTTATTATGAAGCCATGTAGCGACCCGATTGGTTTATATGGTTCGCAAGTGTCACAACAGCTATTTTCTCATTTCTCATCAACACCGCGGCTCAAACGACAACGTTTTGAAGAACACGCAGGTGAGTGAGTGAGGAATTGCAATAGATTCAAGAGAACATGCTGAGTGTAAAGTTAATCATTAAAATAGTATAATTAAATTTGATTAAAATGAGATTAATTACAAAATACAGATTAACATGCATAATGAAATTGTTAACTTTCATAACCATTTTAAAACCAGACTTAAAGTTATTTATGATCATTCAATAGTAGTATTATAACAATAAATAAATAAATTGGTAATTTGATTTTTAAAATTTTGAAATATAACTTCTTTGCTTAAATGAAATCTCATTTCCTTAATTCTCATTTGGGAAAATAGAGAAGTGATTCCAAAATCAAATCTCATTTTCTTTAAATTTCTTGTTACTTTGGATGTAATGATAGCATTTGAAAGGAACAGAGGTTGGAAGAATTGTTTTATTGTTTATGTTGATTTTGTTCTTCTTTTATTCTGCTTTTTTTTACTTGTATATAGAAACTATAATTGATTTGCAAGTATTTTTTTTAAAGTAGCATGTTCTACTTATGATCTTTTTAAATATTTATCCAAATAATATTGTTTACTATTTATAATCATTGGTAAAGTTTTATTTAAAATAACATAATTTCCAATAAAGTTTTTTCTAATGACATATTATTCAAAATATTTACTTAAATAATTTCAAACTTTCTTTTCTACTTTTTTTAAACATAAAAATCATGGAAAATTAATTTATTTTGAATTATTATTTTTAATAATTTTATGTAAATTATTAAATAATTAATATGTATTCAATATTAATAAATTTATAAATTTATTTATCTCTTTTGTAGATATTATTAATTTGTTTTTTCTAACTTGAATTTAGAAATTTTGTAGCATCCCAAAAATATAGCTTATAACTATATAAAAGAGTCATTACGTAATAATATTGTAGAACAGTTGCTGGAAAAGAAATTAACTTATAGTTATCCTAAAATAACCATAAAGATGAAAACTTTATAAAAATCTTATGTTGATACTAACCATGTACAAGACTGAATGGTCTCATACTTAAGTAGATGGATCCTCTGCTTCTAGTGATCGCTCCAGAGAAAACTCCTCTCCCTCTGCTCACACCCACAGGATGGTCATCGCAAAGAAGAAAATCAAACGGACAACATGACAAAACAGAAAAGAAGGATAAGCTAGTGTGATTTAATACTCAGGTTAACATACAATTCAAACAATCCTCTAATATAATCATACACATGTATGTAACATAAACATATTTTGAACGACCACTTTAACTCTATCGTCCGGATCAGTTTGAATATGTAGCTATGGTCGTTCGTGCACTCGTGGGAGGTAAACTGGAAACCCAACGATTACCATAACCGAGAAACCCACAGTTGTCACACGAGGTTAGCCCTTCATCCCTCACTGTAGTGAATAACAAATACTTGATTCAGTTGTTTCTAAAATAGTTGTACCTTATGAGACACCTCTGTTGAAGCTATTGAAGCAGTATCTGCATTCTGATGGGCCCTAGCCAAAGTTTCTATGGGAATTTTCTGAAGAAAATGAAGAAGTCAGTAATTTAGAATATTGTCATTTGGCGCTTGTAATGTGCGTGAATACGTCTGTATCTTTTCATTTGAAATTCAATCTTCTATTCCATGAATTTCCCTCTTTAACAAAGAGAGTGACTAGTGGATCGAAGTGAATAACAAATACTTGATTCAGTTGTTTCTAAAATAGTTGTACCTTATGAGACACCTCTGTTGAAGCTATTGAAGCAGTATCTGCATTCTGATGGGCCCTAGCCAAAGTTTTTATTGGAATTTCCTAAAGAAAATGAAGAAGTCAGTAATTCAGAATATAGCCATTTGGCGCTTGTAATGTGCGTGAATACGTTTGTATCTTTTCATTTGAAATTCAATCTTCTATTCTTTGGTGATGGTTTACCTTAAATTCTGGTGGTTGAGGTGTACTTCTTGGAATAGGAGGCAAAGTTGCAGTTTGCAAATTCTAGAATAGAGAAGAAAAAACACATAAAAAAAATACATAAATGGAAGTGAAGAATAGCAGAAAACCAAGAATGAAAATAGTACCTTCTTATTCAATGGTCGAGCCTTGAACTTTGGAATTTTAGCCATCATTCCTTCCTCAAGTTCTGTACTACTCTTCACCCTAGTTGGGTGAATGCATTGAGATGTCTCAAATTCAGGCTCCTTAGGCCTAGTCAATGTAAGTTTTGGTTTTGTCTGAACCAAAGAAGAAACATTATGAATATTTAGAAAAATATTTATTCGAATGAAGAGCACTAAAACATGAAGTGGAAGTAGAAAGTTGGATCCATACATGAGAAACAATGCTAGGCAGTGCTAGATCTCTAGTACTGGACTAAAATCTTTTCATCATTTCTACCATTGATACAAATGGTACAGAGGTTGGAGTTGTTGGTGTCTCACGAATATAAACCTTCAAAGACATAGATCAACAAGTGAAAAAAATAACAAAAAAGATTTGAAACATAAAGTGCTTGATTTAATATATATTTGGAAGAAACCACTACCTAAATATCGTGCATCACGTAGTCAAGGTTTTTCCAGCTGAAATTTGTCCTCCCACAAAAGACCTGGTTAAAGATACACCAAAATCTATCATTCGACTACCTCTATAGGCAAAAAACAGTGTGGATGGCATCCTCCGCAACTTTGTTCCTCCATCTCACCAACCATCATCATCCAAACAACCACAAAAGAATTAGTTTTTTTATGATATTATTTGATAAATATTTTCTAAAGCAGGTTAAATTATAACTTCTACGGATAACTGTAATATTAATTTATGACCACTAAAACAATTTCTCGGATTACTATAATATTAATAACCTAGACTTCATGATGTTGTTAACAATCACATACTTAATTTTAATAAATATGATGTTATGCTATAATTGTACTGATTTTGTTTACCTCAATGAAATGTTTGAGATTCTTTTTTGCCATACGTTGTTTCTTTCCTCCATGATGGAGTGTCCAAATAAGTGAAGACCATTGGATTTATGTAACAAAATTTTAAATATGTACTGTGGTCACCCAGGTTACTACAACTGGCTCCTATCACTAGTGCAGCGAGGGGCTTTTACCGCAGTTCATTTTCACTATACGTCGCGGTTCTTGAACCGCGGCATATTCAGCCGCGGTAGTAAGTCAAACACTTTATGCCGCGGTTCTAACCGCGGTATATAGATTGCGGAATATGTCGCGGTTGTCTAGGGAACCGCTGCCTAAATTCATTTTTTTTTTAAAAAAAAAATTAAAAAATGCACTATATGCCGCGGTTCAACCGCGGCATATGCTTCAACCTATATGCCGCGGTTAGTGTCAAAACCGCGGCCATATGTCTCGTTTTTAAAAAAAAAATGAAGCACTATATGCCGCGGTTGTGGTTAGAACATGTACAGAAATTCAATTTCAACATAACAAACACATGTTCAAATGTATTTCAACATCAAATAAAGTACAGAGTCTAAGAAAATTCTATCTAATCAAATGCATTGTTTAAATCTAAATCTAAGAGCTATTGTATAATCTAACTATATACTTCGCAGCAGCGTTCCTAATGAATAATAGTGACTTCTCAGGAACTGGTGTAGTAGTCTTGAATCTCTGCAAAAGACAATTCATTTTAATTAGTGTATATGAATTCAACATTTGTTAAAAAATCAAAATTTGTTAAAGTTAAATATTACCGTTTCCCAGCTTCTTGTGATGTGAGAACGAACAATATGGGTCATCCAATACATTACATAGTATCCACACTCATATGACCCATTTTGTCTGTTACACTACAATATATCATCACAGTTGATAATAGTTAGTGAATAACATTTGTTATAAAACAATTATAACAAAGTATGACTTTAGCATATGTCAAACCTTGAGAGAAATCCAAGCAATCTTTCTACTCTTAACAATTGAAAATGCAGTCATTGGGACAAGCATGTATCCTTTTATACTCCATACCCATTGGACAAAGAATTTTCTTCGCATCATAATTACGAGTGGGCAGTGTATTTCCATCTGGCAACATTTCATTCAACAACGTCAACAGTTCTGTAAAACTCTTATCAGTCCATCCATTGCTCGCCTTCAAATTCATGAGCCTTAACACCGCTGATAAACGTGTGAACTTAGTTGAACCGACATACAAAGGTGTTTCCGCATCAGTCGACATCGTCTCATACACATGAGCTTTGGCAAAATTTTCTGCTCCAACATCGCGGATCATGTCCTCCAATTTGTCTTCATCCGGTCGATCTTCTTCCATGTTGGAATCAGTAACATTTACACTTTGAGAGTCAGTGGGAAAATCCATTTCCTCGCCGTGCCAGATCCATGTTGTATAGCATCTTAAAAAACCATCACATATAAGATGTTCTCTAATTTGAGTTGCGTTCAACTTTCTCCCATTCAAACAGTTCACACAAGGACATCTAAACTTCACTTCATCATCAGTTCTCCCCTCATTACGTTGCGCAAATTGTATAAATTCCTCTACACCTCTCTCGTACTCAGCACTAATACGTGGTAAATTAATCCAATTTCGATCCATATTCCTAAATATTACATAAAAAGATAAGCTACTAAAAATCAAACTTGCAATTTCATACATATCATTGAAACTTAGTGAATAATATTTTAAGGTTTATAAATAATACAAGAACTACAACACACATTACCAAAACTATAGCAAAAATCATACCATACATTACCAAAACTATAACAATTTCATGCATTATCAAAATTAAACCAAAAATTATACCATACACTACCAAAACTATAGAAACTTCATACATTACCAAAACTATAGCATTATCCAAAAACTAATGAAGAAATGACGTTAAGAATGCAAAAGGGCATAAATACCTGGAAGAGGAACGGCGAAAACGCTTGGTGCAAAGTCGCAGCGGAGAGGGAATGACGAGTTTCAAACCCTTTTGATCGGCTAAAACTGTTTCAAACGCGACACAAATGAGAAAGGACCGAATAAATTCAAGTTTAAACGGTGCAGAAACGCGTACCTGAGATGATGGCTGTCGGAGGAGAAGAAAAACGCGAAAACAGAGCTGCGCGCGATGAAGAAGACGACATTGTTCCAACGTTTTGTTTTTTAACTCTGACTGGGGAATCTACCGCGGTTCACTACTTAACCGCGGTATATAAGGGGTATATGTCGCGGTTTCACTCCCAACCGCGGCATATACTAATTTAAAAAATTATCCTAAATGGCATTTTTGAAATTATTTTCAAACTATATGCCGCGGTTGCCCGCTGAACCGCGGCATATACATCGAAATATTTCAAATATATATTAAACTAATTTCAGATAAGAGAATATGTCGCGGTTGCTCGTAGAACCGCGGCATATACCCCTGTAACGTGCTGCACACAACTGCCCCCCAACTGCCTTCTGGGGAATTTCAGAAGTTACAGGGGGTATATGCCGCGGTTCTACGAGCAACCGCAGCATATACCCCCTGTAACTTCTGAAATTCTCTGACTGGCAGGGAAGTTGAGACGTTACAGGGGGTATATGTCGCGGTTGCCCAGAGAACCGCGACATATACCCCCGTAACTTTTCAAATTCTCTGACCCAGTCAGCACCTGCAATAAATTCGCATGGGTATATGCCGCGGTTGTCCATAGAACCGCGGCATATACTCTGTTATTTAATTTTTGATTCATACGTGGCGTCAAAGGCAATGGTTGACTGGAATATATGCCGCGGTTTGGAGCAGAACCGCGACATATATGTTCGATTTATTTACAAAACTGCCACCGCGCACCATTATGCTACGGTTTTCGTTGAACCGTGGCATAATGTGCGCTGTAAAAACCCAATTTTTTACTAGTGTATAGTTAATGTTTCTGTACAAAACCAAATTTTACTCGTGTAATTGTTTACTAGCCAGTTGTAATCGATTACAAGTATTTTTTTTTTCTGCACAAGTTTGAGGACTTCATCTAAGTTGGTCATCTCAAAAACATTGTTCCTTTCCTCCATCATGGGGTGCCCAAACATGACTTCCCACACTCAACTCACACTTAAACACAAAAATCAAGTTAAAACCGTTGGACTTATATAAAAAAGTTATAAATTTTGACCATGGTCACCCAGGTTACCACAACTGGCTCATGCAGTTGCAATTTTTGTACAAAACCCAGATTTTAATCGTGTAATTGTTTACCAGTCGATCGTAATCATTTACCAATGTGTTTTTTGCTGCACAAGTTTGAGGACTTCACCTAAGTTGGTAGTATCACTAACATTGCTTCTTTCCTCCCTCATGGGGTGCCTAAACATGACTTCCCAACCTCTACTCACACTTAAACACCTAAATCAAGTGAAAAGCATTGGACTTACGTAACAAAGTTATGAATTTTGACCATGGTCGCCCAGCTTACCACATCTAGTTCCTGCAGTTGGAGTTTCTGTACAAAATCCAAATTTTACTTTGTAATCGTTTATCATGTAGTTGTAATCATTTACTAGTGTGCTTTTTGCTGCAGAAGTTTGAGGACTTCACCTAAGTTGGTAGTATCACAAACATTAACTCTTTCCTCCATCATAGGATGCCTAAACATGACTTTCCAGCCTCTACTCACACTTAAACACCTAAATCAAGTGAAAAACATTGAACTTATGTAAGAAAGTTACGAATTTTGACCATAATCAGCCAGGTTACCACAACTGGTTCCTGCAGTTGGAGTTTTTGTACGAAACCCAAATTTTACTTGTGTAATCGTTTATCAAGTAGTTGTAATCGTTTACCGGTGTGCTTTTTGCTGCACAAGTTTGAGGACTTCACTTAAGTTGGTAGTATCACAAACATTGCTTCTTTCCTCCATCATAAGATGCCCAAACATGATTGTTCAGCCTCTACTCACACTTAAACACCAAAATCAAGTGAAAAACATTGGACTTAAGTAAGAAAGTTACAAATTTTGACCATGGTCACCCAGGTTACCACACTTGGTTCTTGCAGTTGGAGTTTCTGTACAAAACCCTGATTTTACTCATGTAATTGTTTACTAGGCAGTTGTAATCGGTTACTAGTGCCACAAAGATTGTTTCTTTCATCCATCACAAAGATGACTACTCAATCAAATTGGCCAATTTCTTTATTAACATTCCAAACAAAACTTCATTTCACAACGACAATAAAGAAGGGAATATCAATTCAATTAACATTAACAATAATTAACGGAAGTAAAGATGCATCTTTTATAACATTGAACAAAATTGGTTACAATACACTTATTTCTTCATCTATGTACAATGTTGTATGACTTTCTATAACAAATCAATAGAAATATCACTCATTTTTTATTCTAAGCACTTTATTTCCAGTGAACGGTGTCCTAAGCGCTCTACTCTTGTAACGTTACGTCTTCATAGGAGGTTGGTTGGTGTACATGGAACCCGGGGAAACAAAGCCATTGTTCATGGAAGGTTCTGCATGAGGCACACTCTGTCCACCATCATCTTTATTTCTTCTTCTAGCCTTCTCTTCAGCCAACTATGCCTCAAGGACAACAATCTTCCTTTGAAGTTCTTTAATTAGATATTCTTGTTCCTCTAAAGCACACATAAAACCTTCTCTGCGTTTTCTTTTTTGTATCCTTTTTGGTGTTGGTTGGTCATTCTTCTTTTTTGGTGTTGGTTGGTCAGCCTTCTCATCCTTCTTATATTTTCTTGAAGCACCAACATCAACATCATCATGAACCTGAAATTTAAGAATATATATCATAGTATCAAAGTTTAGTGCATATATCATAGCATACAAAACTCAAACAAGAAATCACATACCACACCCGTCTCCATAACCCGTTTTACGAAGTTGTGTCCCACATTTCTATTCATCCAATGCAATATTCTAAGAAATTTCTCTATTCGACCTTTAGGAGGAATGAGATGCTCATAAAAGCATACCCAAAAAAGATGTTAATCTTAACATTTAGTCAAAAACAAAATGCAAGCCACAACATAAAAAAATTGAAATTTTAAATCAATAAATAAAAATTACCTGCAACATGTAAACGCAACCATCAACGTAAACGTTCCTTGTACCTTTGCCTTTCTTCAAAGCTTTTGAAGCTTTGCACAAACTACATAACAAATAACGATAAACTAGACTACCCCAACAATAATTACCCAGACCACTTATATCGTCAACAATTTTAAACATTATGGGAAACACTCTTTCGCTACGTTTTGGAAATAATATCTCACATATCCCTACCAATATGTACAAGCTACAAAAATGAGAAGAAGATATCTTTTTTTTATGTTTTCTCATAAAAAATTTGTATATCAAATTCAAATCTTTTGTTCCTTTACCTATGTATTTGATACATGTACTACTTCTCATTTCCTCCTTTAAGTTAATATTTTCACCATCTAAACTCAACCCTAATCCTAAACAAAAATCTTTTTCATTCACATTCACAACTTTATCTACAATTAAAAAACCACTATTGGAATCGACCCATCTAACCAATAACTCAATCAAAATATTCCTACCTAGTTTAACATTACCACTCAAATCTAAAAACCACCCAAATGGAGTCTTCGAAATGAGTGACTAGTGCTCGTCTGTCAAACGTTCGTTCAAAGTATAAATATACTTTGTTGAAAAAGAGTGACAAACAGTCAAGTGCATCAACAAAAACAAAATAAGCAAAAGGGAAAATCTCAAAAATGAAAACAACACAAATTTAAACACAACAGGGAAATCACAAAGCAAAACTGAAAACGCGATGAAGAAAATGGAAGGAGAACACATTTACCTTGCTCGAAGGACCATGGTCATTGGACCTTGCCATTTCGTAGAATACCCTCAACAAAGAAGACGACGTTGAGCAAAACGAAGAGATGGAATGAAAACGAAGATGGAGAACGAAAATGAAGAGGGAGAACGAAAACGAAAAGGGAGAACGAAAACGAGATCAGTTTCGATGTCACATTTTAACAATAAAAGCAAATTAAAAACGGACCAATGGGCTGGTGACACCTGGCGTTGTCAAAATGGTGTTAAAAACTCGTTGTCAAAATAATGGGATCCATATATATAATTGTATTAAGATGTAACGTGAAAAAGTGGAAGGGGGGAGTTCAGGACGTGAGTTGATCGTGAAATAAGGGGGGCAAATTGGTAGGGGTGGTGACGTGGGGTTCACCTGCAAAAAAAAAGATAGTGATGATTATAGTATACATGATTAAAGAGATAAATGGTGAGAGTTAGGTGAACTCATTTGTATTTATGGAAATGGTTTAATTGGTGTGATAATGATATTTATTGTGTTTTATCATTGAGTAAGTTTCGGTTAATATCTCTTTAATCCGGTTGAAATTTTTCCTCTTGCGAGAGGGTAGAAAAATGGATCTCTTCGTCTTTGAGAGGCGGTGGAAGAGATGGGTCTCTTCATCCACGATGAGCGATGGAAGGGACTGTGTGTTAAGACTCCGACAAGTGTACCGAATTGTATCAAGTAATATAAATTGTAAGACCAAGTATCGTTTTCCCAAGAAACACACTGGCCTAAACAATCATGTGATTTGTTGATTATTTAAGACTTGAGAACAAAAATTTAGGTTTTGCAATGCAGAAAATAAACATGAATGCAAATGTTTGATCAATTGACTAAAGAATGCATAGGTGAATGGTTGATAAAATATGAGATGATTATGTTGTTCGAGTTTCCAACTTATCATATCTACTCTCATGTATTTACGAATTCATCTTCTTCAATAATGTTAATGTCACTTTCTAATTTACTTTAAGCTCGATGTCTCGGTGAAGAAAGCCTACTCTTAATTACTAGTTCACAATGTCTTGTATCCCTAACAACTAATTATGCATTACATTCGCACAGAAGCTTAAAGGCAATCAACCCTCCTATTCCTATGTCTAGGTAATATTGCTTTTCGGAGAATTTCCCTAGTTCTAGATTTCTCCATATGTGTCCATATCGACAAAATCAATAATCCACTAGTACAAAAATAACGTATAACGTCGAATATTTTTTGTCTTTCACGTCGAATTCGTGAACGACGTCATATCAGGAGACGTTAAATTGACGTCGAATTTTTTCAATATACGATGTTAATTTAACGTCGAATTTTATCAATATACGACGTTAATCAATTTTTTTATTATTTTAAAGAAAATTATTTATTTCATCCATTATTTATTAAAGATATTGTGAGTGACAAAAATAGAAACAAACTTGAGGGTTTTTTTAATGAAATAAAACATCCAGTTACATTTAAATAAATTAATTGACACAGTAATTTTAAAAAGGGAAAAAGTGAATTTTTAAATTTAAGAAAATAAAAATAAGAACAACCGATGATAAAATTAGTCTTTCTATAAATAGAAATTACTTTATGATGAACAATTTATAAGAATTATTTTCTATTAACTTCTTTATCATTATATTTCCCAACTAACCTATAGAAGTATTATACTATTTTTCTTTTATTTTTATATGATAAAGTGTTGTAAAAGAATGCTCCCCAAATATATCCAGAAAAGAAATAATTGAACTGGGTGTGTTACAAAGATAAAAACAATAATAGTTTTAGTACAAAACAATTTGCTTTAGTACTTAATAGTAAATGATATTAGTTTCATAATAATTACTCTAAAATCATGTTACTGACTGTGTAACTTTTTAGTATTTTATTAGTTTCATAATAATTACTCTAAAATCATGTTACTTGACTTGACTGTGTAACTTTTATACCGGTCTACCAAAATCTTTGAGCAAATTAGCATATTAAATCTATAATAGGTAAATTAATAACAATTTAATTTTTTAAGATAAATTTATATTTAATTATTAAATTAATAAAAAAGAAATAGTTACATTCTATTGTATAGTTTACTAATAAATTAATATTTAAATGTAGCTTTAATTAAAAAAAAAACTCTGAAAGTGTAATTTAATATCAAATTAATCTATAAGCATTAAAACTTTGCAGTATGTAATACATGCTAAATTACACACTCATAAACTAAATAATAATTTTAATTTCAAATTAAATTACGACTGAATTACACTATCAACTTAGAATGATCATTTGTCATAAGTTCTAACTGTAATCAAACAAGAAAATGTTACACCTTTTAAAATTATGTGAGTGTGCTGTGCTGACTACATGTACTTTTAGATTATGAAATTGCAATGCAATTATTTAATCATTTCCGGGGGAAAATATCACAGTGAAAACGATTAGCTTCAACCATGGGTCAAATTATAATTATAAAAATCGCAAGAACTAAATTATAAAAAAGACAAAAAGGAATTGTGAAAGTTAAGATCTACAAGTGGTGGGACCCACTTGCATTCAATATATACTCACTGAAGTCACAGCTCGCCGCCAACCCTCTGCTTTTGTTCTGTTTCCCTGTTTCCACGTAACTGAACTGAGTCATGGCGATTTCGCTCAAAGGAGAATTTCTCCGCCGCAGCTCCGTCGCTGGGACAAGGTTCATGTCAACTTCGTGGTTTCGGAGTATCGAGCCCGCTCCCAAGGATCCAATCCTCGGAGTAACTGAAGCTTTCCTCGCCGATCAGAGTCCAAACAAAGTCAACGTCGGAGTGGTGAGTTCTGTCTCCGTTTGCGACTAATATTCTCGCATTTTTTTTTCTTTTTGAGAAATTGAAGAGAAATTACGTCTGTTGAAGGTGAAATTGATTTGAACAAATCGGATCTGATCACCTAAACGGCATAGAACTGTTATATTCATCACAGAAAGTGGAAAATGTTTATTCTTCTCTCCTTTTTATTGTATTGTTTGTTTCTTTCATTGGGTTCGGAGCATTGATTCACGCAATTTGTAGGCAGTGTAAAGAAATTTTCAATGGATTATTTTAAAATATATTTAGTGCATGTTTAGTTGAAGTGTTTCTGATATTGATGGATTCTTATTGAGTGTAATTTATTTATTTATTTTTTATTTACAAAAGGGTGCGTATCGCGACGACGACGGAAAGGCTGTGGTTTTGGAGTGCGTTAGAGAAGCAGAGAGGAGAATTGCAGGAAACCAATTCATGTGAGTAAAATAATAATATATATATATATATATATATATATATATATATATATATATTCATATATATGCTTCCATGTGCTAATTTGTGGATGTCTCTTAAAGTTTACCCACTAGCAGTTTTTGACTTTTGGTTGTGTATGGACGCCAACGCAGTTTTGAGAATATGATGCTTACTATTTCTTGACGCATCCTTTGAGAGCTACACTCTTACCTTTTCTAATGGGGAATTACGATTCCTTGCACTGTTTATTTAGTTCGTTTAGGTGTTTTGGGGTGATAATGTGGGGAATACTACTTTATTACCTGCTGCTTTTCTGGTTTCCAAGCTGAAAACTTTAGAAACCTCATCTTAACTATATCTTTCTATTCGAATGAGTACTTCACTGTTGTCAGAATATTCCTCAAAGTAGGAAGCTGTCAAATTTTTTTCTGAAACTAAGAAAGTAGCATTGTTCTTGAGGATATTGTTTAGTTTCAGTTGAGGGTGGTGAATTTTTCAGTTTGTAAAGTGCCATAAAAAATTAAGTTTAGTTGAATTGGCTTGAGTAAATTACACTCGTCCTTCCTGTAATTTTTTTTGGAATTTTGTCTGATACTCAGTTTTTAGAAATCTACGGAAAACTTCTCAATTGTTTTAACAGCTTGCATACATTGACATCTCCTGTACACTACACTAACTCCTTTAATTTTTGAAAAATATTAAAACATTTTTTTATCGCTCTTATTGTAAATGTTAAAGAAAGCAAAGGTATTATGTGCAATCCAAAATATCTTAGGGGTGATATTGTGATTTGCCCAATTGACTTTTATTACCTTACTTTCTAAATTAATTTTGAGCATGCAATAAATACATTTAACTTGAATCCTCGGGATTCATAGAACCTCATCTTCCATCAATTCAAACCTGCATTCCAAGACAAACTTCTAAGGATCACCCAGCTAAGCAATTAGTAATATTCTCGAGAGCCAGTTTCTATTTTCAATATTTTTGTAAAACCTAGCAATTAAACAAAAGTCTTATCATTTAGTAGCAAAAAAACAAGGGTCTTATCGCTCTGTCTATATAATTATATTCCAGGCGAATCATTTACTAATAACGGAGTCTATACCTTTACTTTGCACTGATACAAATGTTTCGTCAGGGAGTATCTTCCTATTGGTGGAAGCATAAAAATGGTTGAAGAATCGCTCAAGCTGGCATACGGAGACAACTCTGAGTTCATCAAGGATAAAAGAATAGCTGCAGTGCAGGCTTTATCTGGGACTGGTGCATGTCGACTTTTTGCTGCATTTCAACAGAGATTTCATCCTAATTCCCAAATCTACATACCAGTGCCTACCTGGGCCAAGTAAGTATTTAATACAAATCTTCTTATAAACTTTAAAATATCAGTTGACTTTATGACCCTTCATTTTTTAATTTTTTAGGTTGAATTTTTTGTTGGTACCATGTCTTGCTTGGATATTTATTTCTAATATGAGAAAATTACAGCCACCATAACATTTGGAGAGATGCTGGAGTGTCTATGAAGACATTTCGTTACTATCATCCAGAGTCTAAAGGATTGGATTTTGAAGGACTGATGAACGACATGAAGGTATATTTCTCTCATTCCAAACACTTCTAAAGTTGATTTATAGGTCAACTTTTACAGATGAAGCTTTCCTAGTACTCCATACTCTTCTTACTTCTTAACTTAATTATTTATTACGTATACAGAATGCTCCAGATGGTTCCTTCTTTCTGCTTCATGCTTGTGCGCACAATCCTACTGGAGTAGATCCTTCAGAAGAACAATGGAGAGAGATCTCTTCCCAGATTAAGGTAACAATTTACGGAATAGTAATGCATAAAATCATTGGGTTTTTTTATTCTGGTTGCTGACCTTGACTTTTTTTTTCTTGTTCATTAGGCTAAGGGTCATTTCCCTTTCTTTGACATGGCATATCAAGGTTTTGCTAGTGGTGATCCAGAGAGAGATGCAAAAGCCATAAGGATTTTTCTGGAGGACGGTCATTTAATTGGACTAGCTCAGTCATATGCAAAAAATATGGGACTGTACGGCCAGCGAGTTGGATGCCTGAGGTTAGTAGACTTCTTTAAACTACAACTGAGGTGCAGAATGCTACATGAATAGGCTCTTCAGTGGCTTTTCTTGTGGTTCGACAGTTAGATATGTTGGACCTTGATGATCCTCCAGATACATTGAATGTTGGCAACCTGCAGCTATATGCCAATTGTATTATAGTGTTAAAATTATCCGAAATTCTGCTATTCAGTATAAGTTTAAAAGTTAAATTGACTCTGATACCTCAGCTCCATAAGGTCTGCATAGTGAGGTTATAACAGTGCAGGAGATGGGAAACCCAACATTCTAAAAGTAATTTTTATAATTATCTGTAGCTTGACTTCAATTTATCTCCAGATGCAATGGAATTCCCGAGAGACTTATTAGAATATTATCATTTCTATTATCATATTAGCATTTAGAATATTAGTAGTAATTTTGATGATTATTAGGCTTAATTAAATAGTTATTTAGTCAGCCGTGTTTACTCTCTGATTGTAAATAATCCATAAATACCACAACACGTGCGTAGTAACACCATTTCTCTCAAAAATTGTCTTTCAACTTGATTAAAATTAAAGCAAATAATAAAAATACGAGAACTTGGATCATTTTACATGCTTTGAAGGATGAATCTTGGACATTTTCTATAATATGTCATCTTGGACTTTGGGTACCTTAACAAAATTTTATGTCTTGGCTATGAAATGTGAATTAGTTCTGCAAAAACAATGTGCTCATAGTTTAAAATTCCCCACAGTGTGCTCTGTGAAGATGAGAAACAAGCTGTGGCTGTAAAAAGTCAGTTACAGCTGATTGCAAGACCCATGTACAGTAACCCACCTGTCCATGGAGCGCTTATAGTTTCAACTGTTCTTGGAGATCCAGAGTTGAACAAGTTATGGCTCAACGAAGTCAAGGTAAAGAGATTTTATTTCTTAAGGGTCCCCCTGCGGGTTTGTACCAAGTTTTCATTTGTCTTACCTCCAGCGGGTAGTAAAGCCGCTATTCTTGAGTTAAGGAAGGAATAAAGTAAGGTCTTGATATGAAACTGTTGAAGTTTACTCTATAGGAGAGTTGGTGTCTTAGCATAACCTTCATGAGGCACTGGCCTTTGAGAAATTTTCTTCCTGCTGTTGCACTTCTGGGTATGGTTTCATGCTGATTTGAAATCCAAGATTTGGAAAATATTTTATATTTGTCAACTTGCCATTTTGGGTACGTCAGAAGCTGGGTTCTGTAAATTTTTTATCCCCACTGTCACGGCTAGATGCTCTTTTGTGTCACGGCTAGATGCAGTTGTGTTCTTTAACAAAATTTTAGGATTTCTTTAGTGCCATTGGTTTTTGTCGTTGTCACTTGGTTCTGTTAACACTAATCAATGTTAATATATTTCAAATTGTATTTTGAAAGGACAATATCATTACATTTTAATAAATTGTCAATACAAATTTACGAGCATAAGGAAGTTGTGATAATAGATTGAAATTGGACTTACATAGATATTATGTTTGCAGGGCATGGCAGATCGCATCATCGGAATGAGGACCACACTACGAGAGAACTTGGAAAAGAGGAATTCTCCTTTGCCCTGGCAGCACATAACCAATCAGGTTTGGTTGTATTTGTTTAATGCTCAACTGCTTAAGCCACTTCGTCCTATTTTTTATTGCTTAATTTAGTAGTTTAAGGTTTTCTATAATATTTTTTTATTTCGTTTTTAATGCAACCATGCGTCTTAAGACACACGGATAGATAGCTGAGTGAGAATTTTGAATTGAAATTTCAACATCATGTCCCAAGTACTACAAGGTGGTTTTCTCACACTTATTTTTTTATTTATGTAGATTGGTATGTTCTGCTACAGTGGATTGACACCGGAACAGGTTGATCTTATGACAAGCAAGTTTCATATTTACATGACCCGTAATGGTCGTATCAGGTAATTAATTATACACCCAATTTACAGTTTGTTTTTTACTTACTTTTAGATTTGAGATTCACTATTTTCTTACATTACATATATGTGATTATCACAGTATGGCTGGTCTTAATACGGGCAATGTGGGATATGTTGCTGACGCTATCCATGAGGTTACAAAATCTTCCTAAATCATTCAATTTACCAATTGAACAATTTTTGGTTTTGGGAGGAGAGAAGTCTTCTCATAACTAAAATAAATTTATATTCATTTTTATTAAGCACTCCGATGTGTATCACCATTTCATCATTTTTGTTATTTAGAACAGTTTAAGTAGCAGATCGGATGATAGAGCTTTATTTATGACGAACAATATATGTTCACTGAAATGTATTGCTTTCTTAAGAAATGACAGTAGCCAATTTAGAGTGTTTGAACTTCTTTAGATAATTAATATGCTTATGTTTGGCCTATGATGTGCAATGCTCTAATCAAACTGTTGATACTTTGTTGACATATTGAGTAGTTAGATCTTGAAAATATCGGCCATGTAAGTCTGAAAAATATTAAAAGAAAATAAAAATTTATTGGTTATTCTTCAATTTGTATTTGTAGGAATTTCATAGGAGATAATGTTCATAATATTTCTTGAGTGATTAAAACTCAATTATTTTCCAATTTTATATTAAGTGAATTGAATACTTAAATGTTAGATATTCATGTCTTTCCGTAGTTTAAGTATAAAAGTTGTTTTTAACATAAAATTGAGATACTATGTTTGTTAAATAAAATTATGGATTAACGGTAATGCATTGATAGTATGAAAGAATGTTACATTCTTACTTCATTACAAATTATTGATAGTGATTTTTTAAGTAATTACTAGTTTTAATCCTGTCTTACGGTTTAACAGTTGAGGAAAGAAATAACAAATATTTAAGTTTTGAATAAATTAATTAGAAAAATGATTTATAGATTTAAAAAGTCAATATGTCTATACAAATATAAAGGATAAGCATAAATATGTGGAGTATACTTTCTAACAATACAAGTTAATGTATTAACAAGTTCGTATAATGTGTATGATTAAACTCGTATAATTATTGTACATATATGGTTAGACTCATCAAATCAGTATATGAACAAATTTATATAATATGTGTTGTAAGACTTGTTTAATAATGGACATACTTATCTATTCTTAGACTCATAACCAAGGTATGAAATGAACCATTTAATATTTTTTTTACTATACTCATCTAATCTATTGTTAGACTCATTACGCTATACTCATAATCAATGTATGAACATATTTGTCTAATTAATGTATAAAAATTTGTCTTAATGTGTATTAATAATCTCGTCTAATTTATGTGTGGAAAGACTTATCTAATGTATATTGCTAGAGTCATCTAATCAATATATGAATGACTCATCTAATGTGTATTGTTAGACTCGTTTAATGAATACATCAACAGTCTTGTTTAACTTTTTTTACTTTATTCATCTAATCAATGTATTTCTAAACTTGTCTAATAAAAAAGAAGATATTATCGCGACCATTATGCTTTAGTTCACCAGAAACCGAAGCATAATATGGCGCGGTGACATTTTTGAAATTTTCGCGATAGTATAGGCCTCAGTTGTTTTAGAACCGAAGCAATATAAGGTATATGGCCTCAGTTGTCTTCAGAATCGAGGCCATAAACCTCTACAAAAAACTGACAATCCAGTTAGCTGTTTGATGAAAATCCTCTGTGTAGGATTTTTCACCTTGGTTTCTTACAAAACCGAGGCCATAACCCCCTGACAAAAAGTTGGTAGTTGAAACGGTCAAATATTTTGCAAAAATATTAATTCTTCGTGGGGAATTTGGTCTCGATTATAAGGGAATTGATGCCATAAATCCTGTCAAACTTTGACAACCAACGTCTACAGTCTGATCATCATAAAGGTGATAGTCAAATGTTCAGAGATTAAACCAAAAGGATCGAAAGAGAAAATAACTCTTTTTGGCAACGAGAAGGACTAGAGTTATTGCATGTAGCTCGATGTTGCTATAAATTAAACCAAAATGCTCTACGTCAAACTCCAACCCTTTGATTTGGCCACAAAACAACAACATTTAACACTCACACCATTGTGGCAAGAGGAGGCTCGCCTGTTAGCCTACTTTTTTTGTCAAGATGAGAAGTGCAACAACCTAATCAAAACCTACTTAAATTATCAACGGGAAATCCTCAATAATAAAATTTTAAATCATTAACAAATTTTCAGATTTAAAATTACTAAAAGAATTTACCGATAAAAAATTAACCAATAATTAAAATTTTAAAATCTATTAATAATTCAAATTTATCAATCAATTTATTTTCATCAGTAATATTTTGTTAATAATTTTTAAAAAAAATTATGGATGGCTTGACAATACCTATTCCTGCTGATGGCATTTATTAATGTCATTATTTGAATAATTTTTATATGATCTATTGTGTGTTTTCTATTAAAAATGTGACTTCGATAATTAGACTAATGTTTTGTTATTAAGTGTGATTATTAGATAAAATAACTAGATAAGAAAGGAAAAAAAATAATATTTACGAATGATGTGACAACATCGATTAAAAGTTCATTTGAGAGAATATAAAACACTCAAGATATATATGATTATCATAACAAGATGAAAATTCACTTTTGAATTTATTAGACACATTACAAGTTGACTCTCAGACCTCCATAAAATTTATGACACAAAGACCAAGTTTTGTGTTATTGTAGGTTAAGTTTGACGTTGTCAATATAATAAATGAATACAATAGATATTTCAAGCATGGCAAATTTAGTGCAATAGATATCAATGCTAGCTCATATGTCATCAAACTTTTTGCTACAGTTATGACAAAAAACAAAAGATCAATCGGTAAGTTCCAACCATCTCACTCAAGACGTCTATAAATAGAAGTTTAACTTTGCACCAATATTTTATGGATGTTGCGGTGGATGAAAAATTATGGTAGGTTTCAATAATAATATCGTGGTACATTAAATCATTAGGGAATTCTTCTAAAAGAAGAATGAATAATAATATTTTTGACTTTTCTATTTTTCTTTTATATATTTAAACAATGTATAAGAGATGGTCTAAGTCACTTCAAATTATTTTGAAGATGTCTAATGTGAGATGACTTTAAGTTAATATTGGGAGTCTTTTTCTCTTATTTTGGGATTTAAAAATCATATTTTGTTAGGCTTATGGAGGCTATTTTAGCTATTAAGATTTTTTGAAATAATGATTATAATCATGTGTAGTTAAAATGTGATTCATCCTTGGTCTAACATTTTTTTTTCTCAATCTGTTTTTAATATTTTTAGAGGAAGATGGAGGAAATACATTAAAAGTTGTGAAAATATAAGTTTAAGATATCTCACATTTTTTGATGAAGATAGATAGTATAGACAAGATAACGAATTTTGGAATTGACAACTAGTTTAATATTTTACTTATTTTATTAGTTTATATTTTTCCTTGAAATAAGTGTAAATCTCATAATTTTTCATTAGTGTAATTTGTTTGGAGGAAGTTTGTTTTCGTATGTTTCTAACATGGGTTTAGTTCCTATAATTTTGTTTTTAATTTGTTATTTTTTATACTATAATTGAAATATAATTGATTGGCTTTGAAATCCGAACCTAATTGAGATGTGAGTATTGAAAATGATGCTTAATATGATTTTATAAAAAAAAAATATTAAGAATAAAGTTAGATTGTTGGATTATAAATATTTAAGGAAATTGTCTACCCAAATGATAGAATAAATGTCTAGATAATGTTTTATAATAAATATCATATTTTATTAATTAAATATAATATAGAGTATTTATAATTTATTTTTAAATTATTTTAAAACTATCATCATGATGTTTATTTATAGATAATAGCTCTAGTTATTTCATTTATTGTTAGTGCTTATTTTATTATTGGACCAATAGTATAGTGGAGGATAAAATAATCAAAGATATCTAATTAAAGATATTGATAAGTTGTTTATGAGCAACTAACCGAATCTAAAGGTAAATATGTTTTTATTTTATTGGGCTTGAATCATATTAGATCCATGAGATGACCTATAAATATGAGGTCAAGACCAATAGCCAAGTACGTTCTACTCACGCTCAACTCATACTCCACTACATCCTACTAACGTTCTATCAGAACTCAAACATGTAATTGTGATACACAATTCCTAAAATCACTCTTAACTTGAGCGTCAGAGTGTCTTTTGCAGGTACCTTCCCCTTCCTAGTCAAGAAGGCAACCGAGTGGCCCAGACTAAAGGCAATCGAGAAGACCAGACCGAAGGCAACCAAGCGGTCAAGGCTAAAGGAAGGTGAGCGACTCATAGACTATCCAGGCGTTCAGAAGCAAGGAGGACACGTTAGAAAGGTTAGTGTCTCGGTCCTACAAAATATCTACCGAAACATTTTGGCGCCCACTGTGGCGCCGGGGGGCATCCTACTGAAACCGCAAGGAACCAGACAAGGACGCAGTCTCAACATCATCATGTCAACCGCACCACAACATATTGATCTCGATAGAAGAAACCATCAACGTCAACAAGCTTCAACGAATTTACACCATATAAAAGCATCCCCTGTGACTGATGAATCACTTAGTAAAAGACTCACCAACAACGTCAAAACACTTTCAGCGACTTTATTCAACCATTCGGCCACTCGGCCTTACCACCATTCGGCCTCTAAGGTACTTGGCCATTCGGCCTCACAGGTATTCAACCATTCGACCTCACAGGTATTCAGCCACTCGGCCTCAACTGCTTGGCCTTCGATGGCCTCTAGTGTTCAAGCACTCGACCATTCGGCCTTACAGTTATTCGGCCATTCGGCCTTACAGGTACTCGACCATTCGGTCTCAAAAGCATTCGGCCAAACAGCCTTACAGGGCATATGACAAGATCATGCACACATCGCATTTGGTCAATCCGGAGTTAATCATTCGAGCCGTCCACAAAACTCAAGGAACGTCCCAAAACGAACTCCTAGGTTCAAAATTGAACGGTGAATATAGTCCCCCATGGACTATCACCGAACGGTAAAAACAGTTTCCCATGGACTATAAACCGATCGGTGAAGACAATCCCCCATGGACTATAAACCGAACGGTAAAGACAGTCCCCCATGGACTATCACCCGAAGGGTGAAGACAGTCCCCCATGGACTATAAACCAAACGGTAAGACAGTCCTCCATAGACTATCACCTGAATGGTGAAGACAGTCCCCTATGGACTATAAACCGAACGGTAAAGACAGTCCCCTATGGACTATAAACCGAACGGTAAAGACCGTCCCCCATGGACCATCACCTGAATGGTGAAGACAGTCCCCCATGGACTATCACCCGAATGGTGAAGATAATCCCCTATGGACTATAAACCGAGCGGTAAAGACAGTCCCCATGGACTATCACCCGAAGGGTGAAGACAGTCTATCACCCAAATGATGAAGACAGTCCCCCATGGACTATAAACCGAGCGGTAAAGACAGTTCCATGGACTATCACCTGAATGGTGAAGGCAGTTCCCCATGGACTATAAACCGAGCGATAAAGGCATTCCCTTGATGAATGCTCACTCACAGATATTCAGCCATTCGGCTTAACAGGCATTAAGCCATTTGTTTTCACGAGTACACGACCATTCGGCTTCACATGTATTCGACCATTCGGCCTCAGGTATTTGGTCATTCGGCCTCTACTACTCGGCCTTCCATGGCCTCAAGTGTTCAAACATTCGGTCATCCAGCTTCGTAACCAAAATTGTTTAATGTTAATTTGATTGACTACATTTTCCTAATCACATGTGGATTCAAATTGTTTTTCCTCTTCAGTACAGGTGACAACATCCTGCACACAAACCGTTCGGTCTAGGAAAAACAAGTTCCTATAATTAATCATGGCTAAAGTTGAACGCTTAACTCGGACTTGGGGGGTATATGTATTGTACCTAGTAGAGACCGTTCGGTCACCACTATGGTCAACCAGGGCAAACGGTTCTATTAATGTTGGGCCACAATTGGGCCATCACTTATTTTATTATTGGGCCAATAGTCCAATAGAGAATAAAATAATCAAAGATATCTGATTAAAGATATTGATAAGTTGTTTATGAGCAATTGACTAAATCTAAAGGTAACTCTGTTTTTATTTTATTGGGCTTGAATCAGATTAGATCCATGAGATGACCTATAAATATGAGGTCAAGGCCAACAGCGAAGTACGTTCTACTCACACTCAACTCACACTCCACTACATCCTAATAACGTTCGATCATAACTCAAACATAGAATTGTGATGCACAATTTCCAAAATTGCTCCTAACTTGAGCGTCAAAGTGCTTTTTGCAGGTACCTCCCCCTCCTGGTTAAGAAGGCAACCGAACGACCTAAACTAAAGGCAATCGAGCGGACCAGACTGAAGACAACCGAACGGTCAAGACTGAAGGAAGGCGAGCGACTCAGACTATCCAAACGTTCAAAGACAAGGAGGACACATCAGAAAAGTTAACTTTTCAGTCTCACAAAATATCTACCGAAAGAAAATCCAAATTAAATAATATTAAAGAGAGAAATAAATGTAGTGAAAAAAAGTCAATATTTTAAAAAACACTATTGAAAAAGTAGCATCAAAAAAAGTAACGAAGTGTTAAAAACAAAAACTTGTTTATTAAATACTACTATTATAACTGAAATAAAATTTTCAATTATTATTGAAAACTATAAATTGTCTTAAACGTCTTGTCAACTATAGTTTTCGAAATATTGTGTTCAAGATATTTCTTATCATCATTTTAATCAATATTGATTTGGATAAATTACTACATAGATATCCATCCCTACAATTTCTTTCATTTAGTACTGTCACATTTTTTCATTTCATAACGATATTCAACAAAAAGGTAGATTCAATACTCTATTATTAAAATAATAAACTAATTTATAAACAAGAACTTAAATTACAAAAACTAAATATAAAAACAACCGTATTGTACTTTTTTTGAGGACAAGAAAATAGCAATAATTAGAAACATTTACAATTTGTAAGTTTCTTGCATAAATGTATAACTTAATTAGCCCTAATTAGATCAAAAACTATCTTTTATCATATGAAAAGCTACAAAATAAATCAATCAATCATAGCATCTAGATCAAATTAATATTTCTATTACTGATTTTTCTAGATTTGAACATGTTCAACCAATTCTGGATGTTTGTGAAATTAGTCAGTTTGTTCAATCAAAGCATACTTGACACCTGCCAACCAGCCATTGATCAATTGAACTGGTAATTTACATCCTCCTCTTCCATCTTGATGTACCAACAATATAACATTCAAATATAATTTTATATATATATATATATATATATATATATATATACACATACACACACACCACACCAACGTATATTGTTAATAACAGGAAGCATCACCCTCAAATAGGGTCACACGTGACAAACAAAATCTTTGTAAAACGGGAGAGAAACCATACCAAAGCATTAAAGAGAGAGGAAAATTCTTATTTTGAATAAACATTTTGTCATAAGCATATTATAAACGACATCATAAATATGATCACATAAAAAACAAGCCAAACTACAACAGGGGCCCCTCATAATTCAGGTGGGCCCCTCTACATATGAAGACATGGTTGCTATCATTTTATACTCCTAGCTTTCTGAAATCTGACCAAAACAATATACAGATGCAGGGATAAGTATGCCTTAACTAGAATGAAATACTAGACTGAATCACCAACTTTCATGCAATGCCGAGCAACCAGCACTTGTATACATCTTCACAAGGGGGGGAAAACTGCAGATTAAGCTGGAACCCCCAGTTATATATAGGCCACAATCAGCCCCTCTGTTGATTCACATCAATTGCTACTCATCGTTTCATTATCCCTTTATATTTATGTACCGGTGGAATGAGGGGAACTGAGACCAGTCTGCCGTCTAATATGCTCTGGGATCAGCCTATTGACCATTTCAGGTGATACTCCAGCCAACTGTCGTCAAGTTTTCATCACAGATTCATTAAGAGAATTTTTGGGGTTAGAAACTGTTCACAAATTAGGTGTATGAGAAATTGTTAATTTGTTTGGATCATGAAGAACAGGGGCAAAGCTAGTCACAGTAAAAAAAGCTGCAGCCTATACATGTCATGCCACATTTAATATAAAAACATAACTTATGCACGTACTTCCTGTTTAAAGTTGAAAAGCGGGGGCAATGGACGGCCATTAGGTAGACGAGCATTTGGCTCGCGGAGCTCATCAAAGAAAGGATGTGCACATGCTTCCAGCTGAAATAACAAAGGCCATTAGTGAAAATTATGCCAATTGAGTTTACTAATTCCACAACATATCACAAGTATTGTAGATCTAATATCATGGGAGTAGTGAAGGGAGGTATCTTTGTAGTTCAACTCACCGCAGTGCACCGGAGACTAGGTGAATATTGGAGAAGCCTTGACGCAAGGTCAATTGCTTCCGGAGGCATTCGCTTATGGAAAACCTGGAACATAAATCATCAAAATAATTGAGTCAATAACTAGCAAATGATTGATAGTCAACGACCAAGCTTTATCTTACTAGGTGAGGTTGGTTAAATCATCAAACTCATCAGTTAAACATAGAAAGTGGAAAGCACCCTCAAAAACCTTGTTGGTGTAACATATAAAGCAAGCTATTTATTCACTTTAACTTGGACAACTATTTTCAAACTTTGTAATCTGTATTTAAAGTCTAAAAGAAATTGTCGAATATCATAAGGAGGATGATTGAGAAATGACTTTACCTTGTGCCAAGGATGAGCTTTAATCTGAGGGAATCTAAAATCTGTATATTCTGAGTTCAGGCAACGAATTTCCTCTCGTGTGGGGGTACCGAGAACCTACAAGAAAACACATAAATAATGACCTCTGCAAATATATGTTGCAAACCACAGAGACAACAATGTAGAAGAGAAATTACCTTAATAATTTCCACAAGTTGGTCCACCTGATTTTCTCCAGGAAATAGTGGCTATATAAACATTGGAAACTATGGGAAGTCAATATAACATATCTCAATAAAAAGGCCAAAAACTTTGGTATGAGCAACATTAATACATAGATAGCCAGAATGTTTAACCTGTCCTAGAAGAAGTTCAGCAAGAACACAACCAGCTGACCATATATCAATAGAAGCTGTGTATTCTGTTGCACCAAATATTAGTTCTGGAGCTCGATAGTAACGTGAACATATGTATGAAATGTTTGATTCACCCTTGACCTGATATAATTTTTTTTGTGGAAGAATAATATCATAATAATATCCTAGCAAGTTGTGAACATGAGAAGCTTCATGAAATTGATAACTGAATTAAAAAAAATCACATGTTACATCCACCAGTTCCATTTATTTTTCATATAATAGAAAAGAAAAAGGGTCAGAGTAAATATTCTTGGCATCATTATCATCACATAAACAGGTTATTAAATCAGTATTGCATTTATGGAAAGATCTTATAATAGCTTTAGCATAGCTAAGTTCACTGGGAAGTATGTGATTTTAGTATTCCTCCATTATCATGGTGGCATATGAGCATGAAGCAATAATATGTACAAGAACTACGAAGATCAACATACCAGAACTTTGGCACTCCCAAAATCACAAAGCTTAACTTGGTGAGTAAGAGGGTGAACCTGTAGTCATATATGCAAAAAGATTTAGAATAAATTAATACAACTCAGAGGGAAAGACATTCAAAGAAGAACGTACCAAAAGATTTTGAGGCTTCACATCCCTATGGCAAACTCCCAGTGTGGTATGGATATATGCTAATCCCCTAAAGATCTAAACATCAAATTCAAACCCAATCATTAAAAAGTATTGAATCGACACATGAACCAAATTGCAAAACAGAAAAAAAGAGTTCATACTTGATATGTGTACAGTTTTGCATAGATGAGAGGCATCCTCTGGTTCATAGTATTGTAGTGTTTTATAACTCGGTACATTGTCTCAGGGACATATTCCATTACTAAGTTCAGAAAAAGTTCATCTCTGCTTGTTGTGGAGAAGAAACAGTGCTTCAGGGAAATTACATTTGGGTGATCCATTAAACGAATTAACTGCAATTCACGATTTTTGTATCTCCTGTCTTGCAAAACCTTTTTAATAGCCACTGGCTCTCCAGTCTCCAAGCACTTTGCCTATGTTTTAGGTAGAAAAAAGAATACCATCCGATGGTGGAAAACAATGAGATACTCGATAGGAGAGAAAGAATGGGTGTCAACTTGGTGATTGTTCATCCGTACCTGGAAAAAAACTCCAAATGATCGGTATGAGCGAAGGAATCACACAAATAAGTTAAGCAGAATAAACAAATTATGAAACTCATAATATCACCAATTTTATGCATAAAGTTATTGAACCTTCATAATTAAATTCTTCAAAATTATACATCTTGTAAGGACTAACATTAGTTAATAAATAAAAAATTATCGTGAGGTAGGCAATGGGGAAATATGCCAACTTTGATTGGTGACCGGTATTATATTTTGAAAAGCCTTACATGTACTGGGAAATTTATTAATTTCGATTCCCATCCAGTAAATGTCATTCCATTCTATCCCCCCAAAAGAAGTGAATAACTATCAAAATGATAACCACTTTACACAACAACACATACAATTTATGAGGGCATGAAGCAAAATGTTTACAAAAAACTGTAGGTTAAGAAGGAAGGGGGCTAGAACACATTCATACTTGTTTAGGTTCACCATTTTTGCCTCCAATAGTGGTGGAGATTATGTGGCCTGTGAAATGACAGTAGCTGACATATCCTGTAACTTATAGCAACATATAGATATTTAATGAAGTAATGCAACTTTCTTAATACAGTAGTTGAATGCCATATTTTTATTGATAATGATAACATGTTTAAAACTATCATCGATAATTTGGTTACGGAACATCCACAAAATATTGCAACATCATTTGCCTATCAAGAATCATATGCATGCGGTGGCAGACACACTAATGCATATATCGTTGTTAATTTGAGAAGGAGAAAACATAAGAAAGAAAGGGTAGTATAGGATCTCAAGATAATCCATTGGTTAAAACAAATGTTATACGAGAAGAAAATTGCACAGCGATGGAACATAAAGCATCAGAGGGTTACCAGATGAAATCAGCCAAAGATCAGAATGCGAGTTGAAGAAAGGCAAAGTGGAAAGAGCTCAGAGACACATACATCAGCTAAAGTTAAATCAGGTTACAGCAGCTCACAAGAAAGCATAAAGAAAGGCTCCAATATAACTCAAGACACATACAAACAGAATCTAAGGACACTAATTCCCTGAACCAAAGCAAACTAACCGTTTGAACTTTTGAACAACAATCTACCACAAGGGAAGGAAAGACGTTACTCACACACATAAAAAAGATATAAACAAAATCTATTCAGAATTAACATAGCTAAAGACAATTAACAGTAGATTAGAGACAAGTCAAATAAAAATGACCTAAAACCAAAACAGACTAAAAGATAATTGTTATCAGCGGGAAAATTGGCATTGCTAAATAAGAATTACTTATCTTCAAATTTTCAAAATACAACTATACATCCAATTTAAGAATATAATTATTCAAGAATTTATCCAATACAAATAAATTTACTATTCGTGGAAAGATTACTCTTCACTCATAACAATAATTAAAATCTTAACCAATCAGACTAACAAACAATATGTTTAAATCATATGGTAAAATTTTCAGTCCAATCTAACGGTTAATGAGGCGGAAATCATAATTTATGTATAAATGATCCAAAAACATAAATTAAGCAGTATTGAGATCCCTCAGAAGATACGAAACTAATATCTTTAAATCTGTATCTCTGATTTAAAATCTGAACGGTCAAAGTATGACACTATCTTTTAGAAACAACATATTAAAATCTCAAGGTAATCTAACGGCTAACTAAGTAGATACGAAGATTTTACCGAGGTAACTCAGAGACAGAAGTTTAAGTGGTTCTCGGTTAAACTAAAAATGAGGAATTAATTCCTCTAAGCACAGACATCAAATTCCAAACCTGAACGGTCAAGATCACCTAATATGTCTTATGAACTACATTCTAAAGTTTTGGGCTCAATCTAACGGTAAATAGATTATATATGAAAATTTTTACCATTATAACTTAAGAACAGAATTGCAGTGTTCATCAAATATTTTAAACTTTCTAAATTTCTTTCTCTAAACATAGACCTTCAATTACAAATCCGATCGGTCAAATTGTATTAATATGTCTTAAGAATCATCTATCAAATTTTGAGGTTGATCTAACGGTCAAATAGGTCAAAATCTATATTTTTACCGAGACAACTTAGTAACAGAACTACAGGGGTAACTAATTTACTCAAACATGCAGGATTTATTTCTCCAAGTACAGACGTCTATTTTCAAATCCGAACGGTCAAAGTTTAGTAATATGTCTTAGAATTCACATATTAAAATTTTAGCTAAATCCAACGGTGAAAACAATTAATAGAAAATTTTCACCACAGTAACTCGAAAATAATAAATTATAATCATGAAAACCAAATTTTACACAAGTCAATAGATAACTACCATTACCAAATTTTAACACATTCATACTCATATTCATGATCATAACAAGAAAGGATTAGCTCCCCTACCTCTTCTTCTTGCAAGAAATTCTTCACTCTTGATACTCCTAGACCACCACCTTTGCTTGTTTTCACTCTCAATTTCAAAGAAAATTCTAAATTAAATCCCTCTTCTCTTTTCCTCCTCTCTTATGGCCATAAGAAGCTTATATCAAGAGAATGAAGCCTCTTGGAAGATGCTTGCCATAACACCATGGAAAGAAAAACAAACAAATGAAAGGGATGGGTTCCTTTACCAAAACATGCACCCATGTTTCATGGGAAACAAAACATCAACCTCCATGCTTTTCTTATTTTCCATATTAGTATTAATTTTTATTATTTAACTTATAATTATGTCCCTCCTTTTAACCAAAGATTTCCAACACAAATTGCATCAAATTCAAATAATTAATACAAGAAAAACCAAGCTAAACAAAATGGTAAAAAAAAAATACAAACAATAGTCTTTATCTTACATATGCAAAATATGTTTGAAACTAATTACACTAACCAAAAATTTATTTATTTATTATTATTATTTTCCATACTTTCTACATACTAATGGACACCATAATTAATTATTCAAAACCACAACATACATAAAATTACTTCTATTTTTCTATAGGTCTTACATTATTCCTTTTCTAAAGAATATCATACATGCTAGTGGGTACATAAAGTAAAATAGGTGTCATGAATTGAATAATGGATAGGGGATATTATAAAACTACTATTTAAAACGTCATAAATATTGCTTAAGGATGGTCTATTTTATGTGTGGCATGTGTTTCTTAATAATTGTGATCAAAATAAATAAGAGCTAAGTGTGCGTGAGTCCAAAGAAGCACAAAAGAGTGAAATAGGTTGAAAAACTTGTTTACGAAATTGACACCGTCGTGCACTTTGATGAAGATTTTACACAAACTAAAAAAGAAAGGTGAAAGTGCTAGAACTATTTTTGAAACTTCAAAAGTTCAATTCACATTGGATTCCTGCACAACAAAAGTTACTTTTCAATTTAATATTGGTTGACCCTAGGATGAAGATTAAATAGTGAATTAACATATGATTGATTATTTTAACCGTAACAGTTTATATATAATTTGTGTTAGATTATTTTAACTGTAACAATTTATTTCTTCTATTGAACACTACACCGGTTATGGAGGTTAACAGAAGAATTCGTTTAAGCAGATTGATGATTGGAAGTTGGTTATAAAATTTTAATTGCTTTGATTGCATCTTACTTTTGTGTTTAGTACTTTGTTTGGTCTCTGATGCAAACTGTGTGTCAAATGATCGTGAGTTATTCATAGAGGTATTCTGATATTTCAAATGTTCAGCTATACTTTGGATGCTAAAAAATGTTGTAGCGAAGTTAATGATTGACTTCCTGTGTTTTGAATATTTGGTTGTAGTTTAGTTTGCAAGCATGGAGGGATTGATTCTTCTAGTGCTTAACTTTCTCGTATTTCTTGGTGTTATTTCCTTTTCTATAGAATATCATATATTCTAGTGGTTACATAATGTAAAATAAGTGTCATAAATTGAATAGTGGATATGGGATATATATATAATTACTTTTTAAAATGTCAAAAATATTACTTGAGGGTGGTTTATTTTATATGTGGCATGTGTTTCTTAATAATTTTGATCAAAATAAATTAAGAGCTAAGTGTGCTTGAGTCCAAAAAAGGACAAAAGAGTGAAATAGGTTGAAAAACTTGTTTATGAAATTGTCACTGTCATGCAGTTTGATGAAGACTTTACGTAAATAAAAAAAAGAAAGGTGAAAGTGCTGGAACTATTTTTGAAACTTCGAAAGTTTCCTTCACATCGAATTCCTTCACAACAAAAGTTACTTTTCCATTTAATATTTGTTGGCCCTAGGGTGAAGATTAAATAGTAAATTAACATATGTTTGATTATTTTAACCATAACAATTTATATATAATTTGTGTTAGATTATTTTAACCGTAACAATTTATTTCTTCTATTGAATACTACATTGGTAATGGAGGGCAAGAGAAGAATTCTTTTAAGCAGATTGATGATTAGAAGCTGGTTATAAAATTTTGATTGCTTTGATTGCATCTTACTTCTGTGGTTGGTACTTTGTTTGGTCTATGATGCAAACTGTGTGTGGAATGATGATGAGTTATTCATAGAGGTATTGTGATATTTTAAATGTCCATGTGTACTTTGGATGCTGAAAAATGTTGTAGCTAGGTTAATGATTGACTTCCTCTGTTTTGAATATTTTGTTGCAGTTTAGTTTGTAAGCATGGAGGGATTGATTCTTGTGGTGCTTAAGTTTGTTTGATTTCCTGGTGTTATTTCCTTTTCTATAGAATATCATACATGTTAGTAGTTACATAAAGTAAAATAGGTGTCACAAATTGAATAGTGGATAAGGGATATTATATGATTAATATTTAAAACGTCACAAATATTGCTTGAGGATGGTTTATTTTATGTGTTGCATGTGTTTCTTAATAATTGCTAAACTAAGAGTTAAGTGTGATTGAGTCCAAAGAAGCACAAAAGAATGCAATAGGTTGAAAATTTTGTTTATGAATTTTTCACTCTTGTACACTTTGATGAAGATTTTATTCAAATTAAAAAAAAAAGAAGGTGAAAGTGTTAGAACTATTTTTGAAACCATATTCAAACTTAAGGATCATTGGTGGTCATTTACAATGATTGGCATAAGTTCTTATATTATTACAATATATTAATTTCAAAAAATTTTATGAGCAAAAACTTATAACATAAAAGTAGGATTTTATTTTTTAAGGAAAAAATATTTTTCTGAAACTTTTTTTTCTGCACCTTTATTGCTTTTATATATTGTGATAGATAAAAGTATATAATAAATTAAATTTAATTGGTGAGTTAATTACTGTAATGTTTGACTTCATAAGTAATTATCATTTTAATTTTTTTTCTTTTGAATATGTTGGTAATGTTTTTTATTATCTTTGCATTTAATATTACATTATTTATTTTAGATTTTAATAAAATTATTTTAATTATTTATTGAATATTCTATATCAATTAAAAATAAATTTAATAATATATAGGTGAACGTAAAATTCAACTTATAAATTAATTTTGTAAAGGTGATTTAAGTTTTCACATAATCACAACCAAAATAATAAATATTTTGAAATTAAGTTAAAATAAATAAATTGTATTCATTTAAAAATGTAATGTTTATTTAGAAAATAAAAATATATAAATGTACTGTTGTTATCAATTCTAATAGTAAAATCTATCAATATATAAACGTAGTGTTGTTATCTATTCTTCGTATGATATTATTGAATAAATTTAAATGTATATAAGTAAAAGAAAATCATCAAATCGTTTTAATAAAATCTTCAAATAGATAAGTTAAATCAACCAAAAAAACTAATATAAAATCGTTTTAATAAAATAATACGAAATCAGTTAACTAATATAAAAATATTATAAAATATATATCAAATGAACTTACTAGATTAAAAAATATCACAAATAAAGAAATAAAGATAATCTGTTTGAATGATAATTAAAAAAACCACAAAATAAAAGAAAATAAAGTGAAGATAATAAGGGGAGAAAAAAATATTAAAATCCAATCGATTAAAAGAAAGATATTGATATATAGATATACAAATAGAAATCCGTTACAATATAGGCTATAAATTAAAGTCACGCGATCTCAGTCTTGGTGTGGTATTGTCTGCACTCTCTTTGCATCAATTTATTCAGAATAATGACAGTTTTATATAGATTTAGACGCACAGTTGGTTTGGACGGAGTTGGTTCCACCTATATGGTAAATGGATTATATGGAATAATATTTGGTTATAATGTGGGTATATCAGGTAACATACTTATCTCTGTCTTTCAATGAATTGTTGTTTTATGAATTGTTGTTTTATTCACTACTCACGTCAGGTGGCATGAGTGCTATGGATCCTTTTCTGAAGAAATTCTTTAATGAAGTGTATCAACAAGAGAACAACATAAAATCCTCAAACGATCCCTACTGCAAATTTGACAGCCAAATATTGACATTATTTACATCATCTTTATATTTGGCTGCTTTGATTGCATCAGTATTTGCATCCTTTGTCAGTAGAATTTCTGGGAGACGGCTTACCATTATATTAGGGAGTGCATTTATTTTCGGAGGTACATTCTTGGATGCATTCTTTTACCCAACTGCTCAATTCAATGGTTTTCCAAAACATGTTTGGGTGCTAATTCTCAGTCGCGTCTTATTGGGTTTAGGAATTGGATCTACTCATCAGGTAATACTATCTATATATTTTTATATAAACTTTTATTCACTTTTTCATATATTATAATTAATCACTTACTATCATTATTAAAAATTAGTTTAAGATTTTTTTTCTTATAAATAAATATTGTTTAATAATGTTTTACAATTCAAATGATTTTAAATAAATATTCAGACTATATTTTTAAAATTAATAAACTTAATACAAAAAATAAGTGTTGATGAGGTGATTACATACCCTTTATAAAAAAACATTTTAATTCTATCTATATTACATATTATTGTATAATCAATGATAACAATACATAGCTTTATATACCCACTTCTTATATTTTCTTCATAAAACATATTTCTTAGATAAAATATTATGATTTTATGTAGTATTTTCTTTTTCCAAACATAATGAACAGATTACATTTTTTTAAAATTCACAAACTTATAAAAGGTAAATTATGTGTTAAAAAGTGATTTTTAATTAGTTAGCTTATTGTATGAAAAATAAATAAATGTTTTAATTTTCATTATATTAAATATTACTTATGTTATATATGTAACACGCTCTTATAAAGTGTTTTTTTTTTGTTTATAGTCTATTAATTTATATATCCGAGGTTGCTCCATGTCAACGTAGAAGAGTTCTTAATATGAATTTACAATTGGCAATTGCTATTGGCATCTTTTTTGCGAATGTCTTCAACTACATTTTTGCGAAGATTGAGAATGGAGAAGGATGGCGTAATAGCTTATGCTTTGAAGTTTTTCTTGCTCTTTTTTATATAGCATGCACAATTATGCTTCCAGAGTCACCAAATTCTTTGATTGAACGTGGTTTTCATGAGAAGGCTAAGATGGAACTTATTCAAATTCGAAGAACTACAAATGTGGAGGAGGAGTTCAAGGATCTTGTGACAGCAAATGAATGTTCTAAAGCTGTGAAAGATCCTTGGATCTCTTTATTAAAGAGACAGTACAGACCTCAACTCACATTTGCCATAGTCATTCCCTTGTTTCAGCAACTCACTGGCATAAATGTGATTATATTTTATGCTCCTATTATATTGAAGACCATTGGTTTTGGAGTTGATGCTTCTCTCATGTATACCATGATCATCGGAGGCTGTAACGCAATTGGCACTCTTGTCTCCACATTTACTGTTAACAAGTTCAGTAGACGAAGTCTTTTCTTAAAAGGAGGAATACAAATGTTTATTTGTCAGGTAACCTATTTTCTTAACTCTCTTTTAGTGTTATTTTACTTGTATAATGTAATTGATTAATTTATTTTGTTTTTTTTATTTGGCTTGCATAGATCGTGATAATAGTAGCAATTGCATGTAAATTCGGAATTGATGAAAACGTAGGAACGTTGCCAAAGTGGTATGCTATTATGGTTGTGTGTGGCATATGTGTGTACGTGGCAGGATTTGCATGGTCTTGGGGTCCTCTAGGATGGTTGGTTCCAAGTGAGATTTTTTCACTTGAAGTGCGTTCAACTGCACAAAGTATCAATGTCTCTCTGAACATGATGTTCACCTTTGTCATTGCACAAATTTTCACCACCATGCTTTGTCATATGAAGTTTAGATTGTTCATTTTCTTTGCATGCATGCTCATTATGATGAACACATTCATTTACAAGCTTCTACCAGAGACCAAGGACGTTTCTATTGAAGAAATGCATGTTATGTGGCAGAGTCATCCTTATTGGAAGAAGTTTGTTAAACCAATTGATGTCACTATTGGTTATGAGTGTTAAGAGACTATTCTTAAACTTTATTTTTTTTTGTAATATAAACTATTTTTAGTAGTTTAGTAGGAAATATGTATTTTTATAGTTCAAATATTTCAACCTTGGAACCCTTTAGTTGTTTATTTGAATTGTTAGCTTTTATATACTATTTTTTTTAATTATTGTCTTATATTTTTGAAAAATAGGAACATATTAAGATAAAAGTACATTTATATATAAAAAGAGAGAAGTGGCCCTTATCATACTTAATACTATAAATTCTTTTGAGTTAAAATAATTTTGTAATTAATTTTAGTGAATATTATGAGTTAAGCTAACACACAAGTTGTAGAATGAAAACATAATCGCAATTGAACAAAAGGAAAGTTTGAGTCTAAAGTATGAAAAGAGTGAAATAGATTGAAAATTTTGTTCTTAAATTTGACACTGTCGTGCATTTTGATGAAGATTTTATGTAAATGAAAAAAAAAAGTAAAGAGCTAGAATTGATTCTGAAATTTTAAAAAGTAAACTCACATGGGATTTCTTCACAACAAAAGTTACTTTACAATTTAATATCAATTGGTCCCAAAATGAAGGTTAAATTACGAATTAACATACTTTGGATTAATTTTAATCTTAAAAATTTATATATAATTTGTATTAGATTATTTTAATGGTAACAATTTATTCCTTTCTTTTGAACAATTTAATCTTTTTAGAAGCATGAACTCCGGTGGAGAGCCTATAGCCACCACTGTGATTTTTTTTGGGGTTACGACGATTATCTAAGTAGATAAATATTATTATTGTTATATGAGTAGGAGTATGATCCAAAAATACGTAGACAAATGATATGTTAGGTATAAACTTGTAAATAATGGATTTAAAAAAATAATAATTATATTTACTTTAAATATAAATTTTGTTGTTAAATTTGTGGATTTTGATGACCTAATGTGTGAATTGGTGGATTATCTCCCTCACTTAAAAAATCAATATTTTAAACTGAAAATTTTATTCAAATAATAAATTAAAGTAATTCTTTAAAAAAAATAATTACGAATTATTTATAACAAGATCTTGAACTTTAAAATGTTAAAGTGATGTATTTCCTTCTTAACATGACACGTTTTAATTTAATAAATGCTTATTAGATAGATTTTTTATTCATATACTTTATCTTAACAAATGAAAGAAAAAAAGGTTCTATTAAACTTGGTCTTTTTCATTTTCCAATTTATTATTTGGAAACACGGATAGATTGATTTATTCACGAGTTTTTTTATAAACTAAATACAGATCGATAAACTAATTTATTTTATCTACTAGATTAACCAGCTATTTAAAATGCGAATTTATCAGTGAAATTTAATTATATTAGAATGATTTATTTACTTACCTAATAATCACGCTGATCTTTTATATTGTACCGTTAGTTAGTGAAAATCTTAACTATTTCATTGTTACAAAATATTGACAAATTTTACTATCAGAACAGGAAACAAAAATATGTTTATATATTTTTATATGAATTATATTTTTATTTTATAAACAAAATTACGTTTTTAAGTGAATACAATTTATTTATTTTAACTTAATTTTAAAATATTTATTATTTTGGTTGTGATTATGTGAAAACTTAAATCAATTTCACAAAATTAATTTATAAGTTAAATTTTACATCCAACTTATATATTATTAAATTCATCTTATATTTAATCAAATATAAAATATTTAATAAATAATTAAAATAATTTTACCAAAATTTAAAACCAATAATGTAATCATTTTAATTTGAATTAAATAATTTTATTTTATATTAAAATAAATTTTGTATGTGTAACTAGAAATAAATTTTCAACTAGATATTTAAAGCGACATAATTAAATTGAAATATCTCTATAAATTTGATGTTACATTATTTAAATTATCTTTTTCTATTCTTATATGATATCATTAGATAAATTTAAATGTGTAAGTAAAAGAAAATCCTCGAATGGTTTTAATAAAATTTTCAAATAAATAACTTAAATAAGGATGTAATATATTAAAAATAATTAGATAATTGTCTAAAACTAGTTTTAGACGTTAATTTTTTAGGAAAAAAAGAAATAAATTAATTCATTTGTAACATTCCATTTTTAATAATTTTAAATCCACACGAAAATATCATACATTCAATAGCACAAAAACAATTAATTAAAAAAGAGAAATATATAAATAAAGTCATTGCGTTATCCAAAATAATTATAACATTGTAATGGGTCCGAACGGACCAGACGGTTCACAAGGCACATCAGGCCACAAGACATCCCGAGTCCGTACGGTAGTTGCCTGACAACTCCCGCTAGAAATATGAGACGGCCGGGTTGTGCGGACAATATAAGACACGACCTCGCGAGTATTAGGGTAAATCATGATTAATAAGAGTGGGTCGTGATTGGGCCGAGATTAAGAAATCGCTAATCACAGGCCCATGATAGAAAACTATAAATACTGGTCAAAGGTAAGAGGTAAGGGGTTATTTTTCTCTGCATTCATTGCGCATTTATTACTGCTCTGTGCTGACTTGAGCGTCGGAGAACCTTTGGCAGGTACCCGACCGGACGAGATTTGTTTGAAGGAAGAATTTAAGGCCGAAGACTGGGCAACATACGTGAAGGTAGTAGGGCGAACCGGACGGCGCTAAAGACATTGTGTAGGTATTGGGGATAACTCGACTCCACATAAGAAACAGTTTAGATCCCACCGTGGGGCCGAGTAACTTGATACCCAATGGTGGCCACGAGAGGCATGAGCGTACAGGACCAGGGCGAGATGATTCGAGTGCTACAGCAGAAGATGGAGGAGATGCAACAACGCCATGAAGAGGAGATGGCAGCGGTGCGGGCCGAGTGTTCGGCCCGAGTAGCTAAGGGAAAAGGTCTCGAGACGGGCGAAAGGGCCGAAGGAGAGCACGATAAAATTGTAACGGGGGAGAAGGCCAAACATAGCAGCGCATAAGAGCAAGGCGATGGAGGAGGGAAGAAAGCCAAGACCAATCAGGCCGAGAGTGTTGCAGTGAGTAAACAGTTGGTGGTGAAAACCGAAGGACCGACTGTCCTCTTACCCTTCGTCCAAGCCATCATGGACGTTCACATTTCTGAACAGTTTGTTCCCCCAATATTCAAGATGTATGAAGGGACCATGGACCCGGAGGCCCATATTAAGGCCTTCACTAACACGATGGCTTTCTGTACCGGCAATGACGCAATCTGGTGCCAGCCACTCTCGTTGTCCCTTGAGGGAGAAGCTTTGGAGTGGTTTAACTCACTCCCCACCAACTCTATTGAAAACTTCGAAAGTATAAGATGCATGTTTAAACCATACCACCAAAAACACCCAAATAACACAACAATCCATAAATGCCCAAACAAATTTAAACAAACTAAGCCAACCAAACACAAAAAAATGAATTACCTTCACAAAGCACTTCCGATGACGGTATCCAAGTACGTTGTTTCCAAAACGCCTAAAGTTTGGTGCTTACAACGTTGCCTTCAACGGCGACAGTCCGACCAACACCAGCGCTTCTCTCTGGTTGGGAGGGAGGAATATCGGTGGGTGGGTAGACGTCCACGGCGGCACTCCAGTGGACAGCGGACAGCGGACCGCGACGCTCCTGGGAAGAGGCAAGAAAATGGAACGGTGGGTGAGTAGAGACGTAAATAGCGACACTCCGGTGATAATGGGTGGATGGGAGGGAACTCCTTCTCTCACAGGTTTGGTGGGTGGGAGGAAGCGACACTCTCTCTAGGGTTCCAGTTCTCTCTCTAAGCTTTGCTTTAGATTAATTTTGAAATGACAAAATGAATCCCTCCAATTCAAACCCTGCCCCAATTCTGTTTCCACGTCATTCTAATTTTTTAATTTTGACTTCCATGTAAACCAATCACGTTTTGACTCATGGCCCATATCAAAATGATGTCAAATATTGTTGTTAAAGTATCATTTTCCTTTTTGAAATCACAAAACTTGATGACTTCAAAACCTTCATCATTGCTATATGAACCATTCAAGTAACTACCGTTTTGAGAAAAATTAAACGAAAATGAAAGAAAAGTGAAGTGATTTATAACTTAGTGTGAAATGGGAAGTGCCTTGAACTGCTTCACCAACCCAAACACTTTCTCTTTACGCAGAAATTTTCCAAAGTCATCGCATAATTTTGTGTAACCCTTCTCCCTATCAAAATGCTAATGCACAAAACACCCAATTCAATTTAAGGACTTAACCACATTTTATATCTCTCAAATTAATTAATAAAACAACAAATAAAAATGTTTAGAAACTAAAAATAAAATACAAATGTAATTAGAAAACATATAGAAAAAAAAATAAAGTTATATGTGTGGAACACTGATGAGTCTATATTTATGCCCGTATTTATGTTTTAAAATTTAAATTTTTGATGGTATATTTGTTCTTAAATGGTGGTATATTTGTTTTTAAATGGTTGACTTGAAGAAAATTTGTGATAATTAGAACAGTTGAGTTTAGAAATTAAAGAGATGTAAAATGTGAATTTTAACGCATAAATTATTTTTAGATATTCTAATGTTTATTTATACAACTGAAATTAAGCTTTATTAATCTAAAATTGCAAATCGAAGCCCAAAATCAAAAGTCTCAAAAAGAAATTAGTTTGTTAAAGTAAAAGGGTTGAATACACCCCTGTCTTTTTACAAATGTACACCTCTTTTTTCCTAAAAGAAAGACCGAACAGGAAGCCCAACAATCACCCTTTATTTCTACACCCCTAAATTTCCTATACACACTCTTCTTACAATTCCTAAGTCAGATTGCCTAATATTGCCTAATATGGTGGCTCGTGGCAGTCCACCACTAACACAAATAACCAATCAGGTAAGGCCATGTTATACCTTGCACTAATTAATGAACCAACCAGATTGTGCCATTTCACCACCCCTGCCACGTCAGCATCTTTTTCAACATTCGAAAACAGAAACCCTACTTTGGCCAAACCCTAGCCATTGTACTGCCTCACCATGTCGCGCCGCCGCAAGGCCGCCACTACCGAAAAGTTGCTGTTGCAGAACCGCGCAGCCATACTCCACGGCCAACCACCATTTGAGTCATCTTCATCGCAAGGACTGCCATCCACCACCAACATAGCGAAATCGCCATCTGCGAGAAGCATCCACCTTCATCGCGCCATTAACGGCGACATCACTTTCTCCCTCGCCGTCGCCAAACCCTCGCGACGCCGCCACCATCAACGACGGCCACCACCTGCACAGCCCAACAAACCATAAACAGATCTGCCTACTTCCGTCGAGCCACTATCTTCTTCGTTCATCATCTCACCGCCATCCAACAGCCATCCATTCGAACCCATATTCACCTGCAAAATCAAAAAGCCAGAGAACCTAGTTGTCGTCTCCGACATAGTGCCACCATCCTCGCGCGAGCTTCTTCATCCGGCAACCATGACAGCTTATCAAATCGCCACCTTGTCGCGCCACCGTTCATCTTCTCCTCCATCACCACCGCACATTCATCACCTACAAGTCAGGAATCAGAAAATCCCAAGAAACCCTAGAATCATCCTCCAAGATCGCACATAAGGAATCGCGCCACCCGAACGCTGTCGCACCATCAACAGAGGCGAATCCATCTCCTCCAAGCCCGAATCCAAATTGCAACCTACATCAGAAAGGCAACAAGCAAGGCAGCCTCCATGACTCGCAGCGCCGCGGAGGAGAAGAGGCGAAACCTTTCGCGAAGAGAGACTAGGCGCTGGAGTAGGAGTATTTCCCCCAATCTGAAACCTAATTGGGAAAGAAGATTTCTGACACGTGGCAGTACATTATTGACTGTGTCATACTTCAGTCAAAAAGATTCTTCTGGTCAAACATGGACAATGTGCAATTTCATAAATTCAAAAGGAGTTAAAACGCATATAGAAGAAAATTCAGGGTTTATGTATAATTTTGGAAAATTCAGAAAGGTTAAAAGATAAAATTCAGTTGTTGAATTGATTTAATTTCGAAATATCAACAGAAAATATCTTTCAAATAATGTTATAATTATCTAAATCTTTTAGTTATTTGGAAGATATAAGATAAAATATTTTATCAACTGAATGTTCAGAGTCCAAGCTCAATAGAACCCTATATAAAGAGATCCAGGTGGGACAGAAAAGACACTTCATTCATCGACCACTCCTCTCACTTTTTTTTTATCATGTATTCTACTTCATTTATCTGGCTAAGCTTATAGGATTATTCCGATGTAATTTCATTATGGATTCTGAAGTTAAGTTGAGTTAATGCAATTGTTTCTTTTGATTATTGATTTAAGTTGTTCTCTCTCTATGTCATCTCTCAATCATATTAAAAGCAATGATTTATGCATCATAATGTGTTTGAATCTACATGCATATTGATTATATGAGTTCAAGGGTTTCTAAGTTTAATTGAGAATCTACTTTAATTAAATAGGAACTTTCATATGATTAAATGGGCTTTTACTTTCAATTGAGAATGTACTTTGGTTGGTGGTAATAATTTCAACTATAATCAATTGAGAATTTACTTTGATTGATTAACTTTTAATTTGGTTAGGAGATTTAAGAATAGACAAGATTAAACACCATAGAATGTGATTGGGAATGTACTTTGGTTGAATTTCTTGAAGAAAATGAAGAAGTCAGTAATTCAGAATATAGCCATTTGGTGCTTGTAATGTACGTGAATACGTCGGTATCTTTTCATTTGAAATTCAATCTTCTATTCCATGAATTTCCCTATTTAACAAAGATGAGTGACTAGTGGATCGAAGTGAATAACAAATACCTGATTCAGTTCTTTTTATAAAATATTTGTACCTTATGAGACACCTAAGTTGAAGCTATTGAAGCAGTATCTGCATTCTGATGGGCCCTAGCCAAAGTTTCTATGGGAATTTCCTGAAGAAAATGAAGAAGTCAGTAATGCAGAATATAGCCATTTGGCACTTGTAGTGTGCGTGAATACGTCTGTATCTTTTCATTTGAAATGCAATCTTCTATTCTATGAATTTCCGTTTTTAACAAAGAGGAGTGACTAGTGGATCGAAGTGAATAACAAATACTTGATTCAATTGTTTCTAAAATAGTTGTATCTTATGAGACACCTCTGTGTAAGCTATTGAAGCAATATCTGTATTCTGATGGGCCCTAGCCAAAGTTTCTACGGGAATTTCCTGAAGAAAGTGAAGAAGTCACTAATTCAGAATATAGCCATTTGGCGCCTGTAATGTGCGTGAATACGTCTGTATCTTTTCATTTGAAATTCAATATTCTATTCCATGAATTTCCCTCTTTAACAAAGAGGAGTGAATAGTGGATCGAAGTGAATAAAAAATACTTGATTCACTTGTTTCTAAAATAGTTGTACCTTATGAAACACCTCTATTGAAGCTATTGAAGCAGTATCTGCATTCTGATGAGCCCTAGCCAAAGTTTCTGTGGGAATTTCCTGAAGAAAATGAAGAAGTCACTAATTCAGAATATAGCCATTTGGCGCTTGTAATGTACGTGAATACGTCTGTATCTTTTCATTTGAAATTCAATCTTCTATTCCATGAATTTCCCTCTTTAACAAAGAGGAGTGACTAGTGCATCGAAGTGAATAACAAATACTTGATTTAGTTGTTTGTAAAATAGTTGTACCTTATGAAACACCTCTATTGAAGCTATTGAAGCAGTATCTGCATTCTGATGGGCCCTAGCTAAAGTTTCTATGGGAATTTCCTAAAGAAAATGAAGAAGTTAGTAATTCAGAATCTAGCCATTTGGCGCTTGTAATGTGCGTGAATACGTCTGTATCTTTTCATCTGAAATTCAATCTTCTATTCCATGAATTTCCCTCTTTAACAAAGACGAGTGACTAGTGGATCGAAGTGAATAACAAATACTTGATTCAGTTGTTTCTAAAATAGTTGTACCTTACGAAACACCTCTGTTGAAGCTATTTAAGCATAATCTGCATTCTGATGGGCCCTAGCCAAAGTTTCTATGGGAATTTCCTGAAGAAAATGAAGAACTCTATAATTGAGAATATAGCCATTTGGCGCTTGTAATGTGCATGAATACATATGTATCTTTTCATTTGAAATTCAATCTTCTATTCCATAAATTTCCCTCTTTAACAAAGACGAGTGACTAGTGGATCGAAGTGAATAACAAATACTTGATTCAATTGTTTCTAAAATAGTTGTACCTTACGAAACACCTCTGTTGAAGCTATTGAAGCAGTATCTGCATTCTGATGGGCCCTTGCCAAAGTTTCTATGGGAAATTTCCTTAAGGAAACAAAGAAGTCAATAATTCATAATATAGGCATTTGGCACTTGTAATGTGCGTGAATACGTCGATATCTTTTCATTTCAAATTCAATCTTCTATGCCATGAATTTCCTTCTTTAACAAAGAGTAGTGACTAGTGGATAAAAGTGAATAAGATATACTTGATTCAGTTGTTTCTAAAATAGTTGTACCTTATGAGACACCTTTGTTGAAGCGATTGAAGCAGTATCTGCATTCTGATGGGCCCTAGCCAAAGTTTCTATGGGAATTTCCTGAAGAAAATGAAGAAGTCAGTAAATCAGAATATAGCCATTTAGCGCTTGTAATATTCGTGAATACGTCTGTATCTTTTCATTTGAAATGCAATCTTCTATTCTTTGGTTAAATTCTTGTGGCTGAGGTGTACTTCTTGGAATAGAAGGGAAAGTTGAAGTTTGCAAAATCTAGAATAAAGAAGAAAAAACACATAAAATAAATACATAAATGGAAGTGAAGAATAACAGAAAACCAAGAATGAAAATAGTACCTTCTTATTCAATGGTTGAGCCTTGAACTTTTGAATTTTGGCCATCATTTCTTCCTCAAGTTTTGCACTACTCTTCACCGTAGTTAGGCGAATGTGCTGAGATGTCTCAAATTCAGGCTCCTTAGGCCTAGTTAGTGTAAGTTTTGGTTTTGTCTGAAGCGAAGAAGCAACATTATGAATATTTAGTACAAAATTTATTCAAATGTAGAGCACTAAAACATGAAGTGGAAGTAGAAAGTTGGATCCATACATGAGAAACAATGCTAGGCAATGCTAGATCTCTAGTACTGGACTAAAATCTTTTCATCATTTTTGCCATTGATACAAATGGTACAGAGGCTGGAGTTGTTGGTGTCTCACTAATATAAACCTTCAAAGACATAGATCAACAAGTGAAAAAAAGAACAAAAAAGATTTGAAACATATTGTACTTGATTTAATATATATTTGGAATAAACCATTACTTAAATATCGTGCATCGCAACGTAGTCAAGGTTTTTCCAGCTGAAATTTGTCCTCCCACAAAAGACCTAGTCAAAGATACACCAAAATCTGTCATTCGACTACCTCTATGGGCAGAAAACAGTGTGGATGACATCCTCTGCAACTTCATTCCTCCATCTCACCAACCATCATCATCCAAAGAATAAGAAAAGAATTAGCTTTTTATGATATTATTTGATAAATATTTTCTAAAGCAGGTTAAATTATAACTTCTACGGATAACTGTAATATTATTTTAGGACCATTAAAACAATTTTTGGGATTACTATAATATTAATAACCTAGACTTCATGTTGTTGTTACACAATCACATTCTTAATTTTAATAAATATGATGTTATGCTGTAATTGTACTGATTTTGTTTACCTCAATGAAATGTTTGAGATTCTTTTTTGCCATACATTGTTTCTTTCCTTCATGATGGAGTGCCCAAATAAGTGAAAACCATTGGATTTATGTAACAAAATTTTAAATATTTACTGTGGTCACCCACTTTACCACAGTTGGCTCCTATAGTTAATGTTTCTGTACAAAACCAAATTTTACTTGTGTAATCATTTACCAGCCAGTTGTAATCGATTACAAGTATGTTTTTTTCTACACAAGTTTGAGGACTTCACCTAAGTTGGTCATCTAAAAAACATTGTTCCTTTCCTCCATCATGGTCACTCTAGTTACCACAGTTGGTTCCTATAGTTGAAGTTTCTGTACAAAACCCATATTTTACTTGTGTAATCGTTTATCAGGAAGATGTAATCGTTTACCAGTGTGTTTTTTGCTGCAAAAGTTTGAAGACTTCACCTAAGTTGGTAGTATCACAAACATATTTTCTTTCCTCCATCATAGGATCCCCAAACATGACTTCCCAGCCTCTACTCACACTTAAACACCAAAATCAAGTGAAAAACATTGGACTTATGTAAGAAAGTTACAAATTTTGACCATGGTCACCTAGGTTACCACACTTGGTTCTTGCAGTTGGAGTTTCTGTACAAAATCCTGATTTTACTCATGTAATCGTTTACTAGGCAGTTGTAATCGGTTACTAGTGTCACAATGATTATTTCTTTCATCCATCACAAACATGACTACTCAATCAAATTGGCCACTTTCTTCATTAACATTCCAAACAAAACTTCGTTTCACAACGACAATAAAGAAGGGAATATCAATTCAATTAACATGAACAATAATTAACGGAAGCAAAGATGCATCTTTTGTAACATTGAACAAAATTGGTTAAATTACACTTATTTCTTCATCTATGTACTATGTTGTATGACTTTCTATAACAAATCAATACAAATATCACTCATTTTTTATTCTAAGCACTCCATTTACAGTGAACGGTGTCCTAAGCGCTCTGCTCTTGTAACGTTACATCTTCATAGGAGGTTGGTTAATGTACATGCCACCCAGGGAAACAAAGCCACTATTCATGGAGGGTTCTGCACGAGGCACACTATTTCCACCATTATCTTTATTTCTTCTTCTAGCCTTCTTGATGGACAAACGCCCGAGAAGCTGATACGTTGGAGTGGAAACCTAATGAGAAGCTGACGCGTGCAAGGGAGGTGGCAGCAAAGGAGAGATGGCGTGGAGGATGAGAGAGAAAGCATCGTGGAATTTTGGAGAAATGAAAAAAAATGAGAGTGTGCTTGGAAGGTGGCCAGAGGGAGTCTTTGGACTCTCTAGCCTATGACTTTCAAGAGAGAATTATTTTGATTTCAGAAATATAATTCTCATTCAGCTCAAAAGTCCCAATACAAGAGAGGAGTTGGGTATTTATAGTAACCCATACTCCTTAAGAGCTAAGCTAGGAAAAGTAAAAATACAAAAGGAAGACTAAGCCAAGTAGGATTCCATCATGCCCTCCCTCTTAAGAAAAGATTTGTCCTCAAATCTGGCAATCGCCTTATGAATAAGCTCCACACAATCTTTGGGAGCATGGCCATCTTGGAGTGGCCTTATTCTTTTAGATCTAGTTTTCTTCCTCCTGGATCAAACACGAATCTGCAATACATATCAAATATATCTTTGGTTAATATCAATCCAAGAAAGAATTTTTCTTTAAAAACAAGAGAATAAGAACTTCTAATACTTTGATTAGTAATCTTTGAAAATCTTAGAAGTCCAAATTCAATTTTATCTTGAGTTAATTGTTTTCTTAAAGATAACAATAACTCAAGATTTGAATTGTCATATTTTGAAAATGTTTTCATGACAATTGGTTTGAAAGAGAAGTCAAAAATTGAAAAGTAATCAATTATTGGAAAAGAAGTAAAGATTTGGAAACCTTCCCTTTTAGGTTCCACATTCTTTGAAAGAATAGGATTTGTCATCAGTAACAATTTCTCCTTTTCTTTCTTCTCTTCTTCTTGCCTTTCTTTCTTTTCTTCTTCTTTTCTCTCTTCTCTTCTTAATTCCTCTCTTTTTCTCTTTTCTCTTTTCTCTATTTCTTCTCTCTCTCTCTTCTCTTCTTTTTTTCTTTCTTCCTTTTCTTTTCTCTCAATCTCTCTTTCTCTTTTCTTATCCTTGATCTCCTTTAGTCTTGCCCCAAATTCTAATTCTCTACGAAGAAACCCATGATCCTTTAAACTCTCAAGAAAAAGTTTTCCATCATCAATGCAATCTTTAATTAATTCTAGGTTTCTTTTAATGCTTGAAGGAACAAACTTTCTTCTCATGCAAGCTTTTAAATCATGCCAATCACGTATGGAAGACTTCCTACCTTTCCTAACATGATATTGTCTTTCATCCCACCACTCACTTGCATTTTCTTCTAACTTAGAGAGATATATGCTAAGGACATAAGATTCACTCTCTTCATAAAACCAAGGATTTATTTTATCAATTTCTTTCTCCCAAGCTAGGTATGTTAATGCACCTATGTCTTTACCAAATGATGGAAGATTCCTAGCTTGTTTAAACATTTCATCAACTTTATCTAACCTAGAAGACCTATATGAACCATAAGAAGACATCTTTGTTTTTAAAAGTTTTCTTAATCTAAAGGGTTCAAAACTTTCACTTAGACAAGTCCCAGGTAAGAGAGGTGAGCTAAAGAGCTGCTTAAGTACCAAGTCTTGCCTTGCCAGAAATGTCTTAGGCTACTAACTAATTACCCCTTAAACTAAAATCACCTTTAGAAACAAAGTACAAAACTCAAACAATTAAGCACAAATAAAATACTAGACTCTCGGACTCTAATGTGAAAAGGCTTAGAGTTTAATCCCTTTTAGCCTAATCAACCCTAAACGTGAACACAGAAATCAAAGAAACAAAAACACTAAAGAAACCAGCGGACTCTAATGACCCCTACGAGATACACAAATTAAGTCAATTATAATGTCTACTCCTATGGTGAAGCTTGTAGCTTTGGCTAACAAGACACATTCACCTGTCTAGCTATGCTAAAAATAAAAGCAAATAAAGTTGCCAAGAGTTTGAAAGAGCACCAAGGACTCTTCCAAATACTTGGACTTTATAAAAGGCCTTTTTACAAAACAAGCTAAAGCTAACAGTAGGCTAACACAAGCCTATTACAAACAAATTGAAGAAAAACAATTACAAAAACAACAATCCTATGCTACGGTCCTGTTCATCCTGCAGGAAAACCACGTGCTCAATCTGGCTTCTTGACATCTTAGTCTTGGTTAAACTTTGTTGCTTCTGGAATCAGTTGTCTTGAATCTTCTTGCCATGCCCATCCTACAATCACACATGCACAGAACTGCTATTAGTATTCACTTGGTTAAAACAGATTTCAAAAGAGGATATAGGGTAGTAATAACTTCCCTTTCTCTTGGCTGCACAAACTGTCCACTGAGATTTTGCTGCTGCTCAAATAATGGTGTCAACTTATACTGCACAAACAATTCCAACTAAATCAACAATTCACTTATCGCAAGCAATTTACAAATTATATCAAGAGCAGTTCAATCAAAACAAAAACAGTTTAAGGTAGAAGAATGACCCCTTAGTCAAAACTGCATAGCAAGATGTAAATGCTACTTGTCTCACGGATTCAGCACACACTTTACAATCTGCTACAGTACAATCAGTATGGTTTTTCCCAAACTACACAGAAAATTCACTACTAGTTCAGCAGAGTACACAATGCAAAGCAATGTCAAATGAAACTCAGAAATAGCTAAGCAAATTAGAATTAGGTAAGCTAATCAACTTCCCTATTTTAGCTGTGTAATTCCAACTAAACTCCCAAACAGATCAGCTCTGCACACTAAAATTTCACACCAAATTTCAGCAAGGTACAAATGGCAATGGATATTGAACCAGATGCAAACAGGTGTAAATCAAAGCTGATTAAACAACCATCCAGACTAATCAAAACCTGACCAATCCAATGCAATGCAGAACAATGCCAATTCAGATTCAGATTCAGATTCAGATTCATATTGGCTAATCCTAGTGTACAACAATTATCATACCAGACCAACTTCCAAATAATGCTAAGCAATACAGGCTATAACAAGAACAGTTCAACCACAACAGAAGTAATTTAAGATGAAAGAAACTCCCTTCAGTTTAACACTCCCACGTGAATTGCTTCTGCTTCTGGTTGCTTAAGCTAAACTCTGTTGAGGTGCTATAGCTGTATCAGTGAAGGTTCTGGTCTGCACTCCCAAATCCCACTCAATGCTGCAGTTTATCTATACACCAAGATCCCAGAGAAACAAAAAAATTAGTATTTATAACAGCACAGTTCAGATTGGATTATTATCAACACAGAAAACAAATCCCATCCCTAATTTAACTTTCTCCCTGCATTGGTGTTTTTGAACCCTTAAAGGATTATTGCAGCTTCCAAACAACAATTACAACATCCAATTTATGAGCCAGAATTGAATCAAAGAAATAGTTTGCCTACGTTAAATCTGCTAAGCCAACAATAATACTAGACCAGCACTATCACTTAATGTATGAATGTCCAGACTTGCTAAACCAAATTCAATTTTCAGGAACAGTTAAACCATATGATATCCAAGCAGAATATTCAATCAAATATGGTTAACTATTTCTAATCAGGCACCAATATAGCACGAAACTACACAACAGAATAAAAAAAAACTCCCTATTCAACTTGGTGTAGTTTATGAAGGTAGCAAAGCTCCTTTTTCTCCACTGTAGGTATTCTTGTGTTAGACTTCCCACATGTGCAAACTGCTTTTGAACAGTGTTAATCAGAACAAAATCTGCACAACTAAATGGTCAGCACATTGCAAGTTCAGAAGTTATTTCAGCACTTAAACAAGAACACACTCTCAACAAGAAATTTGGCTCTTAGATGCAGCCACACAAAACTCACAAAAATCAGGTCTATCTCTGGAAGTTTAAAGCACTCAAAAATAAAAATGAAAGGTTTGGAAGGGAGATTCTCCCTTGGCAGTTCAAAGCTGGAGAGTCTTCCAGACCACCACCACCTAAGATGCTACCAAGCACACAAACCTTCTTTCAAATTCCAGAAACCAGAGTGTAACAAGCTTCTCAATCAAGAATGGCTAGGCTAAGGTCAAAATCAGAAACCAGAACAGAACAGCCACAAATAAGGACAACACAGCAGAGAAACTGACTCAAGATCAGATTATGAAAGCAAACAAAAGCTCAATTACAGAACAGCAGATCATAGTTTACACGTGCACTGAGACAAAACCAGAGTTATCAACCAAGACAAGCAAGAAACAAAGCTTTTGATCAAAGTAAGCACAACAAATAGAACCTATGGAATAGAACTAGAACAGATTTTAAAAACAATAAAAAGGACTTAAGTTGAACCAGTTATGACTAAAGAAAGTTATATCTGATTTGATTTTGGCAGAAATAGTTTACTGAAACAGTGAACAATATTGTGAATTGCACCAGTTCTCTTTGCTCTTTTTTTTTTTTTTTTTTTTACAATTTGATAGCCAAATGGACGAGTTGGATAACACTTTAGAACTTGCTATTTTCAGTCACAATTCACAACAGATCACCTAATCAGTTTTTTTGCAACTTAATCAAATTTTTGCCAAAGGAAAGTAAACATGGTTCAACTAAAAAAAAAAACAAATCCAAAGGAAAACAAGAGGTTAATCACTCTCAGCCACAGTTATAGTTTCAAATACCACTGGTTTAGGCTTCCTTGAGTGACCAAAAATATATTCTCAATTGCAGAATTGATAGCAAAGTGAAAACAGTGAATGCTCACTATGGCTCACAAACTCAGAAGTTCAAACTAAATTCAATCACTGTTGTAAACAGTTTTAATGCAATTCTGCAGATTCAAATACCTCAATAAATGCCAATGAAACAAAGTCAATACTGGAAAAATTTTGAATCAGAACTTGGCAAAGAATTTAAAACCAAGTATGAATGACTCACAGACTCTTCAAAGCAAATTCTAATTTCGGTGTAATTGGTGAAAAACAGTGTTGATGTTAATCATTTGCACCCGAGCTCACAATTGAAATTCATCACTCATTTGGTGTGCAATGACATTCACATTCAAACACATTTCAGATCATGAATCGCACAATTAGCACATGATACATCAACCAATGCTGCCACTGAAATCTGTCATCGAACTCATTCAATTGAATGTCACGGCTCTTGATGATTGACCAGATTCAAACAAGGCAGATATCAAATCAAATCATGAATTAGAAATTTGAAAGGTTAAACTCAGATTAAGAATAACAAAATAAAACAAAGCACAAGACTAAAACATGACAGAAATGGATTTAGAAAATAAAAACTCAAATAAAGTGAAATCACCGAATAAAATGAAAATAAAACTCAAAGTAATGACTCAAGGCACAGAACAAATCAGAACACTCAAGACAATGAAGGAAAATGATGAACAACTCTGAAATTGAACGAAACAAAACACAAAGAATCCCAACGAGACAAAACGAACAGAGGATGACATAAAACAGAAACGCGAATCATAATCAAAATGAACAAAATATGAATCAGACAAGACCGAATCGAAACAACTCATCTTGGAATCAAGAGAAAACAACGGGAAAAAGAGAAAAAAAAAATTTAAGACAGAGAACGCGAGACAACTTACCTCTGAAGCGTGCTCGAACCTGAGCTCTGATACCACTTGATGGACAAACGCCCGAGAAGCTGATACGTTGGAGTGGAAACCTAATGAGAAGCTGACGCGTGCAAGGGAGGTGACAGCAAAGGAGAGATGGCGTGGAGGATGAGAGGGAAAGCATCGTGGAATTTTGGAGAAATGAAAAAAAATGAGAGTGTGCTTGGAAGGTGGCCAGAGGGAGTCTTTGGACTCTCTAGCCTATGACTTTCAAGAGAGAATTATTCTGATTTCAGAAATATAATTCTCATTCAGCTCAAAAGTTCCAATACAAGAGAGGAGTTGGGTATTTATAGTAACCCATACTCCTTAAGAGCTAAGCTAGGAAAAGTAAAAATACAAAAGGAAGACTAAGCCAAGTAGGATTCCATCACTTCTCTTCAGCCAACTCTGCCTGAAGGACAACAACCTTCCTTTGAAGTTCTTTAATTAGATATTCTTGTTCCTCTAAAGCACACATAAAACCTTCTCTGCGTTTTCTTTTTTGTATCTTTTTTGGCGTTGGTTGGTCACTCTTCCTTTTTGGTGTTGGTTGGTCAGCCCTCTCATCCTTCTTATCCTTGCTTAAAGCACCAACATCAACGTTAGCTGGGCCGTGGAATTCTTTTCCCAGCCAGCTGCACCCGTGAGCTACTCAAGGACCGTGTGTTGTGTGCTTCCCCAACGTGCTGGACGGTCCCTCCAAACTTGTTGGATGTGTGCTTCCATTTGAATGCAGTCCAAATGAATTTGATTTTTCTCCCAACACCCCCTTTTTAAAAATGTGATGTGGGCTGCTCTCTTCTTTTGCTTTGGGCCCAATTGCCATTTCTCATTTAACCTCCAAATGTTCCAAATTGTATTTCCAAAATTTTTCTGCAATCAATGATGAAAATAATTAGCTCAAATAATTCAAATTAATTAAAATAAGAATTTCTGATCAAATTGAGCACAATTAGGAAAAATGGGAAAATACTGGACATTTAAGCATAATTCTCTAATCAATTCTAGCACAATAAATTAAGTGAAGTCAAGAAAATATTGACTCATCACAGACCAAGCAATTAACTATGATGTGGCATAGTAGAAGTCATTATGTGGATTTATTTTAAGGATGGATTTATTTTAAGTTTTAAATAAAATCCTTGGCACACTCTACTATGACCTCTCCCACTTCCCTTTCCTCTCCTACCTCTCCCTCACCGACAACCAGTTCTCCAGCCCAATCCCTGTCTCCTTCTTCGCCATCTCAACCTCTCCAACAACGCCTTCAACGCCATTTAATGACAAAAAAAATTTCACTCCAAAATTTTTGAATGTTCTAAAATTTATAGTTAAAGAGGTATTGTTAAATAGCTATTTAAGAACAAAAAAATTTTCACTCGAAAGTTGTGAACTAAGGCCAACATTGTAACATTGCTCGGTTTGTATTTCCATAATCTGATAAGATATCTTCACTTGATTATCCTTTGAAAGCTCAGCAGGTGCACTTTTTTGCATAAATCAGACTCGAAATAAATGAAAAACTACCAAGGCAGGCTTCTCTACCAAACCAGGTTGCTCTTCTACAGAACTGTTCACACCACTTGAAACCACTACTCTGGGATTTTCATGAGCTGACAACTTAAAGGCAAAGCTCTTCGAGTTGATCCCAGATCAAGTGTACGGAAGCTCTAAAACAGAAATAAAGGGCGAAAAATAAAAACTTTGAAGACCAAGCAGAGTCATAAAAGGTTATGGTGCGAATAAAAGTGAAATGAAGAATACTAAAACAAAAAGAGTGTGGCAATAACGTAAAACAAAGAGGGTTTTGGATTGGCAAAAAATAAAACCCTGTTGATTGCTTTGGCGTTATTTCTTATTCTTCAATTTTATATTCTTTTTTTTCCTCTTCCTTGGTTGGATCGATCAATTCCTTTTCTGTTGAATTTTGGTTCCTTTGGTCAAAGCATGAAACACTCCTTCCCCAAGAAAAAACGAGAGGGGTCCGTCACATGATGCTAATTTAAAGATAGGGAGTAAAAACAAACCTGTAGGAATTGAGATATCCCAAATTCCGTGACAACAACCATGTCCTCGATCAAGTGTAGGCTAAAACAGAAACAAAGGGCGAAAAATAAAAACTTTGAGGACCAAGCAAAATCGTAAAAGGTTATGGTGCGAATTTATCCCCACCGAACAGTCCACCTTCCAAGGCCTAAATCGTCGTCCTCGAGGCCCTTCCCGACTCCATTTCCCATACCTTCCTCCCTCAGGTCACTCTCTTCGACCTCCCGTCTGACGCAAAGATCGAAATCGTCATTTGTTCTCCACTCCCTCCCTTTCCTCTGTCAAGCCTTCCATTCTCTCTCCGCCACCCACACACTCGCATCCCTCGTCATCGACATCTTCTCCATCAACGCCTTCGACATTGCCGCTGAAAACCCTAACAGAAAAAGCACAACCAGGAAGATGACAATGCTTTATTCTGTCTTTTATAATTAAATTTCACCTAATACATAATTAAATTCCACCTAATGCAATCTCAGGGTGCCACGTCATAATTAATTGCTTAGTCAGCATGCACAGACACACTAAATTTAACGTCGTCCACTAAAATTAACGACAAGGTTCCAATTGACTCAATTTTACATAAATAGGGACCTAATTGAGTTCTTTGAAAATACGAGGACCTAATTGACACGGATCTACATAAATAGAAACTTCCGAAATGATTAAACTTTGTTTCTAATATACTTATTTTTATTTGTTAACCGTCTGTTAAATGCTTAAAAGTAGAATTTTAATGTGGTCTATGTATATTTTTTTTTCTTCTCCTTCTAAATAATTAGATCATCTTTACGAAATATAATTATGAAATAGGCACGACAAAATTATAAGCAAAATTTTTAATTATTTTTCAATTTCATTTGAGAATTTTAAACTCATTTCAATAACTTCAAATACATGTGAAACATAACTTAAGCTCAATTTTCATTTTTTTTTTCATGTTTCTGCTTCGTACGGTGGAAAATTATAAATTCTCTCAGTAATAAATAGAATATAAAAAATAATATTGAAATAAATTTCATGTTTTTATCATAATATTACTTATTTATTTATATAATTAAAATTTTACTTAATAATGAAAAATTAATATTATCTAGAACTATTTATTTACTTTTAAAAAGCCCATAAAATAGTGATAACTATTATAATAAGGCCCACTGGTTATGTTATTATAATAGAGGCACACTGGTTTAAAGGCCCACGAGAGATAAAGATATCTCGCGTTAGAGGCTCAGCCAAAGAAAGGCAACGCTGGTCCGCGGGAGGGAGAAGGAGCTCGAGGCTCTCTGGCAGCATTCAGGCATGGCTTCTGGAAGAAGGAAAGAGAGTGAATTGGCGGAAAGGCTTCATCAGAAGGTAAGACAAAACTGAATCTTTCATTGTTGCAGTATGTTGAGAGTATTATGATTATTATAAAAAGGGAAAAACCCTAACCTAGGAAAAGGGGAAAAGGGACTAAAATCCAAACTAATTAATTTGTTTATGACAGATTGTGCTTTATGGCGATGTGTTTTGCCAAATTGTCACAATGTTTAGGATCTGATTACTGCTATCTTTTATTTTCTGTTTTTACTTAATTACAACAAAACTGCAATTATTTTCAATTTATGTCCTATTCTGTAGACTCGAGAATCCCTTCCTGTGAACAGAAGATCGATAATATAATTTTGTAAGTCTGCACTCTCTGTTATTTAATTAATTAATGATAATACAAACTTATAGTATGAAAATGAAACTGAAAAAGTAACCAACCCACTGATTTCACGCGGGATCAGTAACTACCGAGCTAAAAAATAGCTTTATAAATGCTCGGATCAGTAACTGAACTTTTATTTAAAACTGAAACTGCCACTTGAAACATAATAAATATTTACCAACATTCCCTCCCTTAAACTAAATGTTGAAGAACAATTTAGTTTACTTCAGATATTTCAATCACACCTAACATGCTCCTGAGTTTTAGAAATTGCTCTAGCTTTAAAGGCTTAGTCATTTTATCAGCTATCTGATTCTGTGAGCTGCAATAACTTAGTTCAATACTTCCATCTTTAACAAGATTTCTTTATCTATATGTTTACTCCTACCATGGAGGACTGGATTTTTGGACAATTGGATAGCTGAATTATTATCACATAAAACCAGAAATTTATTCTGATTTTTGAAACCAAGAGTCTCCATAATTCTCTTAATCCAAATACTTTGACAAGCACAGGCAGTAGCTGCTATGTACTCAGCTTCAGTTGTAGATAATGTTACCACAGGTTGTTTTTTGGAAGACCAAGAAACAGCTCCAAACCCTAAAAAAAATACAAATCCAGATGTACTCTTCCTATCATCAACATCTCCAGCAAAGTCGCTGTCTGCATAGCCTAATATGCCAGTATTCTCCCCTTTCTTGTAGTAAATTCCAATTTCTATAGTGCCTTTTAAATACCTCAATATTCTTTTAGCAGCTAGCCAATGATTTTCAGTAGGATTAGTCATAAATCTGCTAATTAGACTTACTCCATACATTAGATCTGGTCTTGTAGTAGTCAAGTACATGAGACTTCCAACCACTTGTTTGAATAAAGTAGCATCTACTTTGGTTCCTGCTTGATTTCTTGACAGTTTTGTTCCTGGTACAATAGGATTCTTCACTGCATTGCACTCCTTCATACCAAGCCTTGATAATACATCTTGAACATATTTCCTCTGACACACAAAAATTCCATGTGTATGCTGCAAAATTTCTATTCCAAGGAAATATCTCATTCTTCCTAAATTTGACATATCAAATTCTGCCATCATTGAATTTCTAAAATCATCACACATGTTCTCATCATTTCCAGTGTATATTAAATCATCTACATATAAGCTCACAATTAAAATGTTACCTCCCTTTGATTTTGTAAACAATTTGTGTTCACAAAAACACCTTTCAAAGCCATTACTCATGAAGTATGTCTCTATCTTGTTGTACCAGGCTCTTGGTGCTTGTTTGAGTCCATAAAGAGCCTTTCGTAGCTTGTATACCTTGCCTTCTTCACCTTTTTTCACAAAACCAGCAGGTTGCTGCACAAATATTTCCTCCTTGAGATCCCCATGCAAAAATGCACTCTCCATATCTAACTGGAAAATAGTCCAACCATATTAAGCTGTTGTTAAAAGAATGATATGTATGGTATCCATCTTGGCCACCGGTGCAAATACTTCTGTGTAGTCTACTCCATATTGTTGTGCATACCCCTTAGCCACCAACCTAGCATTGAATTTGTCAATTTCTCCATTTTCTTTGAGTTTTGTTTTAAATATCCATTTGACTCCGATTGGCTTGACTCCGGTTGGCAGATCTATTAAATCCCATGTTTTGTTCTTTTCTATGGCCTCCATCTCTCTTTCCATTGCATCTCTCCAAGTCTTGCTTGTGACAGCTTCTTCAAATGTCACTGGATCATCTTCTATCACCATAATTGCATCTTCACTATCTTCATTTGAGAGGCCTTCTCCCTTTTCATAATCAACCATCCAAACTGGTTCTCTTCTACATCTTCTAACCCTCCCTTCAACTGAAGTATCAATCTGTGGAAGATGAGACTCATTTTGATCAATGTTAATTTCAACATTACCTTCATTCGAATTTTCTACTGCCTGCTGCCTTGAAAATTTTGCTCCATTCTGTTCAGTTTGCTCCTCATAGTCATTGTCCTGTGCTATATTTTCACCCAAATCTAAAACAGTGTGTTGACTGTTTTTATCATGTTGCTCCCAATCCCAGCCTTTTTCTTCTTCAAATATAACATCTCTACTGATAATGATCTTTTGACTGATGGGGTCAAACAATCTATAAGCCTTGGACTCATCACTCACTCCAAGAAGAACACATCTTTTACTCTTTTCATCTGAACTTAATCAACACATTTGCACCCCTTTTATTACCATCAACTCTTCATTTTATTAAATTTTACCCTTGTTCTGTTGTTGCCAATGTAGGATCAACTAAGATTTCTAGTGACCTTCATTGTCAGCTGAATTGGTGGTTAACGTGGGTGTCTGCGTAATTAGCACATTCAGCCTGTTCTGCACGTTTTCAAGCAATTTCGTAGCAGAATGATGTTAAGGAACGATTCCATTTTCTGCTTCAATTACTGTAGTATTTGTCATGAAACTTTTGCTTCATTTTTACACTACAATTGCCTCTTGAACATAATTGGCCCTTGATGAATTGGGATGCTAAATTGCAAATACTATAGACATTTTGTTGGAGTTGATTATGCAAAAATCAGTCAAAGTGACTCAGTAGAAACAAGAGAGGGAATCATGAATGATCTCAACGAATACAGTTTTTATGATGCTTGGATTATAACATTGAAGACAAGGCATGTCATGCTAGAGACAGTTTTTTTAGTTGAATCATACATGGTCCAATACTATGGTTGGGGACCATGGATGAAAAGTTACATTTTCATTCCAATGATAATGTTGAAACAGAAACAAAATTTGAAGTTTTAACTGAATGCTTGTATTGTTGGAGTCAACAAAAAACTAACGATACCTAGTGTGCCTGCCAAAGGTGGTAGCATGCTACACCATTTAGTGGTGAACTTGCTGGAGATTTTGGGAAGTCAAACCTATAAAGAGCAATCAAAATCTATGACTGAATTTGGTTTGTCTGGAAAAGAGTATATGCTGATGTTTAACCACTTAGCTTACTTATATTAGAGTAGAACATGATCATACCATAATCATGTATGAATTTCAAGCAAGCAGCTATAGCTATAGTTGTGAAATCTGATGTTATACTTAATTTATCTTAACTTGGCGAGAAAAAAGATGACCTGAAGTATTACTTTCTTTATCTTTACTTCTAAAGATGATTAGGCACAACAATGATTAAAACTCCTCATGTAGGTCAATGCTTGATCCTTTTTGGCATCTATATCTCCTTTCTCGGTGTGGTATTTTTGGTCATGGAAGATTGACGTTAGCACTTTTTGAAGCCTGCATTGACGTGTGATTCCATTGCATAACGTGGCTACTTACTATTGCACCATTAGTGCATGAGTAATTGTTGATGCAATGGTGGTCAACCTTGTTAGCAAAGATGAATGTCTATGTTTGCATATGCAATATAATTGGTGTGATGTAATTTATCCAAAAACACCATTATGATAGCTCATCTTTTGGCATCCATGCTGGAGCTGGGCCTCTCCTCTCACCAAAAGAATCCCATCATCAAATAGAGCTTTTGCTTCACTTTAGTGCCTTCCTTTGTGAAGATTGAACAAATATTCTGCTACGTTTTCTAGCTAAATTGTTACAGTAATTGATACATTTTCCAACTTTGTTGAATACATGTTACAGGGCCTGTCCTTTGACATTATTTCCTAATTAAAGTTGTGCTTTTTACGGCTCATTAAGAATAGTATTCGTTTTAAGAGAACACAGTTTTTGAGGTCATCGTTGAAATGGCCCATCTTTGAATTTCGTAACCATTTTTCTTTAGGAGCATGATAACATTACAGCACAAGTGCGACATAACCATGGCTGGATATTGCATCGGGATCCACTGCTGTGGCTACGCCACTGTCGAAGACCCTGCTAGAACATTCTACTCCATGGACTGCAACAAGGAATCATAACTGTTCGATTGTTGCATCATAAGTCAACGAATCAAAAAACTAATCAATCCATAAAATCAATAAACTACCGTCAGCTTGATCGTTCCGATATGATCGGAAAAAATTTGAGTAAAGACACCGAGAGAGTACTTTGACACGAAGGAGAAGATCCCCTGGCCTGCCAGGAACCAAAGCTTCTTGGATTCCAACACGAACTCCCGATAGAAGTCGTCGGGGCCTGTAATAGGAGCCATGTCAGCAGAATCGGCGGTGAAAACTGTTGAGAACGGGTTTGATTGGATTCATCTTCAGCGTTTGGTTTTATGAGTTGCCATGTTAATGCTCCATCAATGCAGAGAGAGAAAAGAGAGATTGTTGAGGAAAAATGGAAGTGCTCGAGTGAATTAGAAAGAGATATAAAGGAAGACAAAGATATGATGGTAGGATGTCTACGCACTTGGCACCAAAGGAAAGTCATTGCAATAAGATAGTGGGGGAGGTGTAGGGTATTTTTGGAATATAAAAAATAGTGGAGAGGTGTAGGAGCATTTGGGGTGGTGGAGGGAGCAACACCCGAAATAATTTTACCTAAAAACTATTTTACTCCATTATTCAAAAATACAATCTCAAGCCTTAGGACTAAACATAAATTAATTAAATTTATACAAACAAAATATAATTAGTTCAGAAAATATAAAACTTAATACGGTGTGAATGAATCTAAAAAAATCCCATAACAATGCACAAAAGTAAAATCATATTAACATTGAAGTCATATCTAAGAAAATCTTTTATTAATATAATAGGAAGCTATCATGGCTATAATACACCATGATAAAAATATGTAACTGTGCCAACTTTTTACAAAATCCCCAAGATGAGTAATGTTTAACACAATCGAAACCAAAACGGTAACACTAACTATGGCTGCGATTCTGAAGATGGGTTCAGAAATAGCACTACCAAACAAAATAACCAATCCACCTCCTACAAGATGACACAATCCTGATAGTATTGTCATTGTTATAAATTTGGCTATTCCATTTTTCATTTTTCTAAACTTAAAAATGGTAGTTTCAATTATCGGCTTAACTAGAAGCCCGATAAGCAAACTAGCCCACGCTGATTTCGTTACAGTGTTAATATCAGCATTAGTTATAAATGAAAAAATGAAGATGAAATAGGCCGAAAGGAAAGCTCTAGATCCTTCTTGTATTAACAAATGAGGAAAAGGAAGTCCTTCGTTTCCATGTTCTTCAATATCTTGAATATCATGGGCTTCAATTGTTTGGAGTAATGGAATTTTTGGTTCTGTAATGTGATGAGGCTTCGATGGATTTCCCTGTTTAACAAAGAGGAGTGATTAGTGGATCGAAGTGAATAACAAATACTTGATTCAGTTGTTTCTAAAATAGTTGTACCTTATGAGACACCTCTGTTGAAGCTATTGAAGCAGTATTTGCATTCTGATGGGCCCTAGCCAAAGTTTCTATGGGAATTTCCTGAAGAAAATGAAGAAGTTAGTAATTCATAATATAGCCATTTGGTGCTTGTAATGTGCGTGAATACGTCTCTATCTTTTCATTTGAAATTCAATTTTCTATTCCATGAATTTTCCTCTTTAACAAAGAGGAGTGACTAGTGGATCGAGGCGAATGACAAATACTTGATTCAGTTGTTTCTAAAATAGTTATACCTTATGAGACACCTCTGTTGAAGCTATTGAAGCAGTATCTGCATTTTGATGGGCCCTAGCCAAAGTTTCTATGGGAATTTCCTGAAGAAATGAAGAAGTCAGAAATTCAGAATATAGCCATTTGGAGCTTGTAATGTGCATGAATACGTCTGTATATTTTCATTTAAAATTCAATCTTCTATTCTTTGGTGATGGTTTACCGTAAATTCTGGTGGCTGAGGTGTACTTCTTGGAATAGGAGGCAAAGTTGCAATTTGCAAAATCTAGAACAGAGAAGAAAAAACACAAAAAGAATACATAAATGAAAGTGAAGAATAGCAGATAACCAAGAATGAAAATAGTACCTTCTTATTGAATGATCGAGCCTTGAACTTTGGAATTTTAGCCATCATTTCTTCCTCAAGTTCTGCACTACACTTCACCCTAGGTTGGCGAATGCGCTGAGATGTCTCAAATTCAGGCTCCTTAGGCCTAGTCAATGTAAGTTTTGGTTTTGTCTAAACCAAAGAAGCAGCATTATGAATATTTAATAAAAAATTTATTCGAATGCAGAGCACTAAATCATGAAGTTCTTTGGTGATGGTTTACCTTAAATTCTGGTGGCTGAGGTGTACTTCTTGGAATAGGAGGCAAAGTTGCAATTTGCAAAATCTAGAATAGAGAAGAAAAAACACAAAAAGAATACATAAATGAAAGTGAAGAATAGCATATAACCAAGAATGAAAATAGTACCTTCTTATTCAATGATCGAGCCTTGAACTTTGGAATTTTAGCCATCATTTCTTCCTCAAGTTCTGCACTACTCTTCACCCTAGGTTGGCGAATGCATTGAGATGTCTCAAATTCAGGCTCCTTAGGCCTAGTCAATGTAAGTTTTGGTTTTGTCTAAACCAAAGAAGCAGCATTATGAATATTTAATAAAAAATTTATTCGAATGCAAAGCACTAAATCATGAAGTTCTTTGGTGATGGTTTACCTTAAATTCTGGTGGCTGAGGTGTACTTCTTGGAATAGGAGGCAAAGTTGCAATTTGCAAAATCTAGAATAGAGAAGAAAAAACACAAAAAGAATACATAAATGAAAGTGAAGAATAGCAGATAACCAAGAATGAAAATAGTACCTTAGTATTGAATGATCGAGCCTTGAACTTTGGAATTTTAGCCATCATTTCTTCCTCAAGTTCTGCACTACTCTTCACCCTAGGTTGGCGAATGCGCTGAGATGTCTCAAATTCAGGCTCCTTAGGCCTAGTCAATGTAAGTTTTGGTTTTGTCTAAACCAAAGAAGCAGCATTATGAATATTTAATAAAAAATTTATTCGAATGCAGAGCACTAAATCATGAAGTTCTTTGGTGATGGTTTACCTTAAATTCTGGTGGCTGAGGTGTACTTCTTGGAATAGGAGGCAAAGTTGCAATTTGCAAAATCTAGAATAGAGAAGAAAAAACACAAAAAGAATACATAAATGAAAGTGAAGAATAGCAGATAACCAAGAATGAAAATAGTACCTTCTTATTCAATGGTCGAGCCTTGAACTTTGGAATTTTAGCCATCATTTCTTCCTCAAGTTCTGCACTACTCTTCACTCTAGGTTGGCGAATGCACTGAGATGTCTCAAATTCAGGCTCCTTAAGCCTAGTCAATGTAAGTTTTGGTTTTGTCTAAACCAAAGAAGCAGCATTATGAATATTTAATAAAAAATTTATTCGAATGCAGAGCACTAAATCATGAAGTGGAAGTAGAAAGTTGGATCCATACATGAGAAACAATGCTAGGCAGTGCTAGATCTCTAGTACTGGACTGAAATCTTTTCATCATTTCTGCCATTGATACAAATGGTACAGAGGCTGGAGTTGTTGGTGTCTCATGAATATAAACCTTCAAAGACATATATCAACCAATGAAAAAAAGAATTGATTTAATATATATGAAAATTAATGGGACGAAACAAACCTTTCTGTCCTCCTTATTAGTTTTACTAGTGATAGAAGACATGGTATAACCCAATTTTGATTTGTTATGATGCAAAGTTTGATGCTTAACATTGTAAAGTTAAAAAATATAAATTAGAATGCAACAGTGAAGATCAAAATTACCTGTCTAGATTTTCCTCCTTCCAATTTTTGCCTCTTTATAGGATGATTCTCCTGGGAGAAGTGAAGAGTCCCAGCAATGCCTTTCCCAGTTGCTGACTTTAGCTGAGATTTTGTATTCGTAAGAATCTTCTTTTTCTGTGTCTTCTTGGAATTAGTGGAAGTGGTGACTTTTTTCAGCAAAGCTGGTTTTGGAGTGCAAGCATCTTTTGCTACTTCAGCAGATGCTACTTCAGCTGATGAAACAAAGCATCCACTATTTCCTTTATAATTATTCTCAATTCTTTCCTTTTCAGTGCAAGGTGCATCATCTTCCTTTACAGTAGTCACAGGCATTTTGTCTGCTTCGCTAAAGAGAGTGATCAAGAATTAAAGAAAGTGATCAAGGTAGAGCAAGAATTGAGAAATAAAATGAGAGAGCAGAAACGTACGAGCGCGAGCGTGTGCTTCTGTGAAAGGAAAGAAACGAGATAGAGGAAATGTTGAGCAGAAAGTGTAATTTTCTTTTGAACTTTATTATGAAGCCATGTAGCGACCCGATTGGTTTATATGGTTCGCAAGTGTCACAACAGCTATTTTCTCATTTCTCATCAACACCGCCGCTCAAACGACAACGTTTTGAAGAACACGCAGGTGAGTGAGTGAGGAATTTCAATAGATGCAAGAGAACATGCTAAGTGTAAAGTTAATCATTAAAGTAGTATAATTAAATTTGATTTAAATGTGATTAATTACAAAATTTGGAAATATAACTTCTTTGCTTAAATGAAATCTCATTCCCTTAATTCTCATTTGGGAAAATAGAGTAGTGATTCCAAAATCAAATCTCATTTTCTTTAAATTTCTTGTTACTTTGGATGTAATGATAGCATTTAAAAGGAACAGAGGTTGGAAGAATTGTTTTATTGTTTATGTTGATTTTGTTCTTTTATTATGCTTTTTTTTACTTGTGGATAAAAACTATAATTGATTTGCAAGTATTTTTTTTTAAAGTAGCGTGTTCTACTTATTATCTTTTTAAATATTTATCCAAACAATATTGTTTACTATTTATAATCATTGGAAAAGTTTTATTTAAAATAACAATTTCCAATAAATTTTTTTCTATTGACCACTACAAAAATAATATATTTTAGGAGGCAGGTTTAGAAACCTCGAATAAGTTTCGGCAGTTTTGACCAAAACCGCAGTTACCCCCTTTTTTATTTTCTTTAATTTTTTTAATGTATCCCCTAAATAATACCCACCCCTCCCAGCTCCTTTCATTTCTTCTACCTTTCCCTTTCTCTAGTTTCTTCCAAACCCTAATTCTTCTACCTTCACTCATTTCTTCTACCTTCCCCCTTCTTTGCACCATAATTATTTTTCCTCAAAACCTTTTCCCGCACCATCTTCGTGCTGGTCTTCCCTTGTTAGGGCTGAGCAAAGTTTCGAGGCGTGGAGGCATTTGAGGGCTGAGCGAGGCAGCATGGAGGCGCCTTATTGTTCGTCGAGGTGCTCTCGGAACTGAACTGTAGATTTGCTCTCGGAATTCCTCGCATCTATGGTTCACGCGGCTCAGAAAGCGGCGAGGTCACTTCATTTTCTCTTCGTTCATTTTCACTCTACGCGTTTGTCTCCTGTACCTTAGTCTATGGAACGCGTTCATTGATTCAATTGTGTCTAACACTTGTATTTTGCTGCTGTTGTTAACTCTTGTATTCGATTATGCCAACTACAGTTCCGACTGCCCCACATCCACCAGCAGTGTGACCTAGAGTTCGCGCTAGAAGAGGACAAGCTACTGATCCACACAGTATAGCTGAAAGAACCAGGGTTTTGCAAGAGCTGGTTCCTAGTGTCAACAAGGTACTAATTTTTCATCCAGCTATAATTCTGTTTTAGTACAAGTTAGGCCATAATTGCAAAATTATTGCCTAAAGTTTGGTTGTTCTATGATGTATGGGCCTTTTGATAGGATTGTGTTAATGTCCTCTCTTTTGTTATTTGTTCATGTTATTCAAAAGGAAGGAATTCCTATTGCTGATATGAGAAAATATTGGACAACTTTGCGCTATGATGCATTTTTTAGCTACTCTAGCCCACTGCTTTCTTTTCTATTTTCTTCAATTTCGGGGGGATTTCTTATGCTCCCTCCAAATCTACTTTCTCAAATATATTGTTTTTCCACAATTTGAAGAATAAAGAACATTCTACTGTAACTAAATTTTATCTTTTCTACTGTAACTGCTTTTAGGTTCAGTTTTGTTTTAGTTGCTTTCTCAAGTGCAACATTGGAGGTAAGACGGTGGTAGGGGATCTAAATATAAGTACTAGGATGATGACATTAGATGTCATTAATTAAATCATTCAGTATACAAAGCTTAAGTTGAAAAATTATTCCAATATTTGCCTGCACTAAACCATAAAACACAAACAGATAATACACATAAAAAATAAGTACACATGCATAAATAAAATGTAATAACCAGAGGAAATATTGTTGTGGGTTATCGGATTTTTTATAGGAAGAAAAAGCATTGAAATACTTAACGAAAGGAGAACTGTATGTTATTTCATTTAAAACAGAAAGTGTTACGTACCTGAGTACGTAAACTAACCAAATATAACCTTTCACACTCTCTCACACGTAACAAAACAATAAACGAATGATATTGGATAAATGAATCTCTTTTATTGATGATAATATCTGAATAAACAAAGGTAAACAATAATTGGGAGCATAACCTCCTTCAATTACTTCGAGAGCATAACCTCCCTCACAAGACAATAATGTCTGTCACAAAACTCAATAATCAAAAGCATCCCTTTAACCCTAGACTCTAACTTTATTTATATTAATTATTTCCAGCCCATCTCTTATTAAATATTCCTCTATCTGCATTTAATATAAATATCCTTATATTTAATATAAATATCCCTATATTTAATATAAATATCTCTATATTTAATATAAATATCTCTCCGTATATTATCCTAGCATATATCCTTAATTATAAATATCTTATATTGAATATTTCCCTAAATATATATTTATTTACTCTAATTAACTTATACTATATTTATTTACTCTAATTAACTTATACTATATTTATTTACTCTAATTAACTTATATTATATTTATTTACTCTAATTAACTTATACTAAATATTCTCTCTGCTCATATACTTTCTAACCCTTATTATTACCCCTACCTTAGGTCGTAACATTACACCCCGCTGCAAAACAACCTTGTCCTCAAGGTTGGAAACAAGGAGCTGGACCTCATGGCTCCTCATCAATTCATGTCTGGAGGTTCGGGTGGTGGTAAAACCTTCTCTAATGTCTTCCATTCTTCATCCAGCATTCTGGTTACCACTTCTCCTAAATCATAAGCCCTGAGGGAATGGTTTTCAATGTCTTTCAGTACCTCACGTCGCGCTCTTCCTTTTGCTAGTGTACCAAACACTGCAAGCCCCCTGTTCTTTTTGTCGGCCCATCTTTTCACAGACTCCATTGTTCTCTCCAGGGTATTGATTCTTCCATTTGCCCTTCCTTCCAAAGCCTTCATCCTTCCTTCCAATACTAGTCCGTTTGGTTCAGGTAGTTTTCTCACGCTCGGTTCTGGCCGTCTCCTCCCGTTCGGCTCGGTAAGTCCTCTCTCTATAGGTTCCGTCCGTTCTTTCACGTTCAGATCCAGCAGTCTGCTATCGTTCAGTTCTGGCAGTTCGACCACGTTCGAATCCTTTAGTCCACTATCGTTCGGTTCAAGCAGTCCCTTCCCATTTGGAGCTTGGACTTCATGGCGTATTCCACTCAACTCTGCCTTCAACCTCCTTAGGGAGAACTCCATGTTCTTTAGTCTCTGCTCCATGCTCTCCAGTTTCCCTTCAACTGCATTTATTCTTCCCTCCATGATGTCTTTCACTCGTCTCTATTAGGATCCGGCAGTTTCCTCCCTTGACGATCCGGCAGTTTCCTCCCTTGACGATCCGGCAGGTTCCTCCCTTGACGATCCGGCAGGTTCCTCCCTTGACGATCCGGCAGGTTCCTCCCTTGACGATCCGGCAGGTTCCTCCCTTGACGATCCGGCAGTTTCCTCCCTTGACGATCCGGCAGGTCGGACCAATTGTTACGTACCTGAGTACGTAAACTAACCAAATACAACCTTTCACACCCTCTCACACGTAACAGAACAATAAACGAATGATATTGGATAAATGAATCTCTTTTATTGATGATAATATCTGGATAAACAAAGGTAAACAATAATTGGGAGCATAACCTCCTTCAATTACTTCGAGAGCATAACCTCCCTCACAAGACAATAATGTCTGTCACAAAACTCAATAATCATAAGCATCCCTTTAACCCTAGACTCTAACTTTATTTATATTAATTATTTCCAGCCCATCTCTTATTAAATATTCCTCTATCTGCATTTAATATAAATATCCTTATATTTAATATAAATATCCCTATATTTAATATAAATATCTCTATATTTAATATAAATATCTCTCCGTATATTATCCTAGCATATATCCTTAATTATAAATATCTTATATTGAATATTTCCCTAAATATATATTTATTTACTCTAATTAACTTATACTATATTTATTTACTCTAATTAACTTATATTATATTTATTTACTCTAATTAACTTATACTAAATATTCTCTCTGCTCATATACTTTCTAACCCTTATTATTACCCCTACCTTAGGTCGTAACAGAAAGAGTACACATGCTGATCATATATAATTAGAAATCCAACTCAACTATACATGTTATATTAACTAACGAAAAATATATATCTGGAGGAAGCTTGGGACTCCTTCATGTGATTGATATTTATATATAGATTCTTAAAAAATTTCTATTATAGAATTATCAATTATTTAAAATTTACTAATATTAAAACTTGAAGATGAAATGCAATGAGTACTTCCATACTAAAACAATTTATAAAGAAAAAATGTTGAAATTTAGTTCAGATCTGAAGACTAAATTCGAACTCAATCAAGTTGATAATTGTTAGTGGAATAAAGGACAAAAGGATAGTTTAGTTTTTGTTTTCCTATTTATATCCCATCCACAAAGTAGTTGATAAGTCTTTGTTTTCATATTTACAGTGAGTCCTTTCATAATCTGTTGTACACTATTATTAAACTTTTCCTCCTAGCTGGAAAGTGCTGAACCTTTCATTCATTTTTATCTTTTAGGAGTACACATGCTGATCATATATACCCACTGATCCAAGCTAGGAAAATTATAAACTTCAAGTTGTTTTGTTTGGATAACACTTGGTCAAGAACACAATCTCCATATGCTTTGTTTTGGAGTGATAAACAGAATAGTGTGCTATAGCAACAACACTTTGATTGTCGCTCTGGTGAACTATCAAGGTTTGAAGTCCCTTTCTATTGTTGTGTAAAGATTGTGGATTGCTGTAGTAGATTTTCTTTCTTGGAGGGTTTGGTATAAGCAAATTATTTTGACTTTTGCTTACATTGAAACCTAAGCATAAGATGTTTTGAAATTCAAGATTCACCTTCCACTTATGTAACTTCTCCTTCTATGCTTTGAACCTATTTTGATGCTTAGCTAATGCTTCTTCATAGCTTCCTTTCTGATGTTATTTTAAATTATAATTAAGTCTTCATTTGTTGTGTCTAGTTTTCTTTATATTTTAGATAGTCATAAGTAGTTTTAAATCTGTTTTCTGTCTTACTGAAGTAGTTTAAATAGTTTTTAACCTTTGTAATTGGTATGTTTAGATTTTAGTAATTTCTATTAAATGGTTTTATTAAGATGTTTCTTGTAGTAGTTTGATTTGTGTGATTACTTTTTGCTATAAGTGGAGTAAGTTTAGTCTTCTTTTAGTTTTGAATTTTATTTTACAAATTAGTGTTACTAACTAAGCTTTTCTCTGACAATACTAACGGTTTCAGTTGTTCTAATTTTCTGTGACTAACATCTTTTTGCTGCCTTAGTCAGTTATCTAACTTTACTAACATCTCTTGTTGTTTCTAACGTTTTTTTACTGGTGTTGCTTTTGTAGGTTCTACTAAGTTTTTGTACCAATTCACACAGAGTTTCATTTTTTTTTGCTGCAGCTGTCCTACAGTTGTAGTTTCTATCTTTTATTAATATTTTATTTATAATTGTACATTAATTTAAATTTAAATGTTACTTGATTGTAGACTTTCTGCGTTTCAGGACATTGTAGCAAAATTATTTTCATTTTCACAGGAGAGGCCAAGGGCTTTGTGCAGCTTAACTAGAACTGGAACTGTTTCTTCTGGTACTCTGCGCCAGCCAGCTTCTACTAGCATCAGTGTTTCTTATGAGGCACGATTGGGAGGCCATTGAGTGGCAAAACCTGGACTTTGCGAGGCTAGGGGTTTTATTTCGTAAATATTTTTAAATATAGATACTGGGAGAACTTTTTCAACAGTCTGATAAGAATATCTGCAACGTAAGTTTTCAATTTTATAAATTAGAGGGAAATTGTTTCCTTAATCAGTATTACTTTATTACAATGTAATGTATTTAATGAGACTTTGTAGTTCACTTTTTTCTATTCTCTTTCCTTTATTGCAGGTGTTCGAAGGGGAATTAATTGTCAATTTCACAGATCAGGATAGCTACCTGGTTTTCTTTAATCTGATTGATTGTGAATGGTTGCTTCTGCTGTTCTGATTCCAAGGTATGATTGTTTCTTTTGTGGAATCACATTTTTAGGTAGCAAGTTACGACTATAAATCTGCATGCGCTTTATAATATAATTTGAGAAAAGTGAGAAAAAAAAGTAAACCATCTCTGGAACAAATGAATCGTCTATAAATGATATTATACCCCATTATCAATCTAGAAGCAAGAGAATGTACCCTATAAGAGTAGTAATAGAATAAACCCAAAACTTTTTGTTTTCTTAGCACATCGAATTCACTGCAGAGATAGACTAGGATGCATAAGTAGGGGTTTCGAGGCTTGGTTGATTATATATAATTCAATTTCACCAGAATTTAACATAATCCACCAAGTCCTTGTTCACATTTTAGGACCACATGTGAAACAACATAGAATAAATACACGTGAGTGTGGAAACGGTAGCTTAAGTACTCTTCATGAAAACAATTATCACATTTGACGCTTGTTCTCTAAAATTTGATATTAAACTTAAATTTGATACTAACCTAAGCAATCATTGTGTAAAACATATAAAACAGAGACAGAGAGAATCATTAAGAAAACTTCCAAGGTCGTTTACCTTTGCTAGACACTCCTTCTCCCATTGTTTTTCCAATGACAGGACATCACAAGAATCATTGTTTCATTTCTTCTCTAAAGGTAAACCAGAAAGAAGCATACCTGTTTAAGGAAAAGGGAAAATAGTATTAGCTTATGTTTAACACAGCTCCTTAGAAACATAATCCAGAACAAGCCTTTCTTAGTGCACCCAATGTTCGGAGCTGTTTCCATTCATATTGTGTCCAGTCAATACCATAACTTCATTTTATCCTAGAAAGGCTTTTCAATACATTCAGGAATCTGTATTTTCATGTTAATAATCAAGAACATGAAAAAACATCTTTTGAGTAAATAAAAAACTATGAAAATCTTAATTACCCCATTTGAAAGTTCAAAAGTCCATTAGCTCCCTTTCATTCATTAGTACTGAAAAACACAATTTGCAGTATGTGATATTCCTGGACCATTTTTATAAGATGTTGGTAAAAAGTGTGATTGGTTGGGAATAAAACTAACTTCTGGTTTGAAAACTGGAACACGTGAAGATCTTGGTCCCGTCATTTTCTGAATGATGATAATCAAAGCTTACTTGAATTATTTGTCGAAAAGTTATACAAAGTTGCTATTCCTTAAACTTCGAGACAAAACGGCCGTTCATTTATTCACTTAGCCATGTACCAACAAGGTGGCTGAATTTGCGATCATTTTTGGTTTTAAATTTTTCTTGTTTTATTTTTCTCTATTTGTCCGTGTATTTCACTATCGTATTGCATATTGTCCAAGTCTGATTACTGATTGGATTACCATTTTAATACCCGTCTATAGTTGATTATGTTGATACTCTAGAGATGAACGAAACAGGTGCAAAATAATTTAGGAAATGTAAAACCTTCTGTACAAAATAATTTATTGAAAGTATAAAATATTAAATACTTTAAATTATGAAAACTTTACAAAGCTTTTAAAATGACACGTGAATATGAACATGCGTTCACACAAATAGATAAGTAGATGACGACATATTTGTGTTCACATGTTTAATTTTAAATTTATAATGTAATTCGTACATTTAAATGGTTAATTTATATAGGATTTGTGACAATTGAACTAATTTAGTTGTATAAATTATGTTTAGATATTATAATGTTTGTTGACTTAGTTTATTTTTAGTTTATTTTTTTAAAGTGTAAAATTAAAATGTCAAAGTTACAAAAAGTCTAAATTAATCTCTATGAATTTGCAAAGAGATAAACACACTCTTCAATTTTACAAGTAGACTCCTTTTTTAACAATGGACCATATAAAACAGCATTTATTGCTAAACCTCTAATTTCCTATACGTATCCTTCCTACGTTCATAAGTCAGATTCATTTAGACTCATTTAGATTACTGCAATCCACCATAAGGAGAAATGACCGTTCATAAGTCAGATTCATTTAGACTCATTTAGATTGCGGCAATCCACCATAAGGAGAAATGACCGTTGGAAGCTGTTACAGGATCCTTAACACAACAAATAGGTCAATTAGACTTAGTCACATCATTGCCTCTTGTCACGTCTTCTCCATAGAAACCTTAGGAGTCAACCACCACTGTAGCCAAATGATGTTGTTATCATTTTTTGACATTCATTTATTTGTAGGAACATACAAACTAAACAAGTCAATGAAATAAAGACAATACAATGATATTATTATTGTTGCAAAATTATCCGCATCAATTGTCTTCATAGTTTGTTACATTTCAATCATCATTGGTAATAATTGTTATATTTATTTGTATGCTTTTTTTAAATATATAACTGACTAACTATTATATTATATTGTAGGTATCTAATCAAGTGTGTCACATGATAGATGTAATGAAGAAGAACCTTAGACATGTTTGTCTTTAAATTTTTGTATTAAACATCTTTGTCTTTAATTTTTTGTATTGAACATCTTTGCTAGACACTTTAATTTTTTTATATTGAACATCTTTGTTTTTCATTTTTATAGTATTGAACATTCTTGCTTTTAATTTCTATAGTATTGAATATCTTTGCCTTTAATAATCTATGTTGAACAATATAATTTACTTTATATAATAATATTCAATTTTAGATTATATTAAAACTAGATTTATAAATTCAATTTGAATTAGATTTATCATTCAATTTGAGCACACAAAAAATGATCTGGAAGCATTTCTGGGTGTTTTGGATAAAACCTCTAGAAATAAGGTCATTTCTTTTAAATGCAGTTACTTTCGGCGATTTTCTGGAAATCCCGGTTAGTTCGGGCGGTTTTTCAGAAATCCCTAGAAGTATTAGGCGCTTCAGCATAACCCCGATTACTTTTGAGGGTTTCAGAAATCCTTGAAAATAGGGTTTCAGAAATCCTTGAAAATAGGGGTGGTTTTGTCGTAAATCGCAGGAAACGTGTTTTTTGGGGTTAAAACCCTGTCAATGCTAAAAAAACCTCTTAAAATTTCTTATTTTTGTAGTGGACATATTATTCAAAATATTTACTTAAATAATTTCCAACTTTCTTTTCTACTTTTTTTTAACATAAAAATCATAGAAAATTAATTTATTTTGAATTATTATTTTTAATAATTTTATGTAAATTATTAAATAATTAATATGTATTCAATATTAATAAATTTATAAATTTATTTATCTCTTTTGTAGATATTATTAATTTGTTTTTTTTTACTTGAATTTAGAAATTTTGTAACATTCCAAAAATATAGCTTATAACGATATAAAAGAGTCATTACGTAATAATATTGTAGAACAGTTGTTGGAAAAGAAATTAATTTACAGTTTATCCTAAAATAACCATAAAGATGAAAACTTTATAAAAATCCTATGTTGATACTAACGATGTAGAAGACCAAACAGTCTCATACTTAAGTAGGTGGATGCTCTGTTTCCGGTGATCGCTTCAGAGAAAACTCTTCTCCCTCTGCTTACACCCACAGGGTGGTCATCGCAAAGAAGAAAATCAAACAGACAACATGACAAAACAGAAAAAAAGGATAAGCTAGTATAATTTAATATTAAGGTCAACATACAATTCAAACAATCCTCTAATATAATCATACACACGTATATAACATATAAACATATTTTGAACGACCACTTTAACTCTATCGTTCGGATCTGTATAAATATGTAGCTATGGTCGTTCGTGCACTCGTGGGAGGTAAACTGGAAACCCAACGATTACCATAACCGAGAAACCCACAGTTATTACACGACGTTAGCCCTTCATCCCTCACTGTAGCGCATAACAAATACTTGATTCAGTTGTTTCCAAAATAGTTGTACCTTATGAGACACCTCTATTGAAGAAGTATCTGCATTCTAATGGGCCCTAGCCAAAGTTTCTAGGGGAATTTCCTGAAGAAAATGAAGAAGTCAGTAATTCAGAATATAGCCATTTGGCGCTTGTAATGTCCGTGAATACGTCGATATCTTTTCATTTGAAATTCAATCTTCTATTCCATGAATTTCCCTCTTTAACAAAGAGGAGTGACTAGTGGATCGAAGTGAATAACAAATACTTGATTCAGTTGTTTCTAAAATAGTTGTACCTTATGAAACACCTCTATTGAAGCTATTGAAGCAGTATCTGCATTCTGATGGGCCCTAGCCAAAGTTTCTATGGGAATTTCCTGAAGAAAATGAAGAAGTGAGTAATTCAGAATATAGCCATTTGGCACTTGTAATGTGCGTGAATACGTCTCTATCTTTTCATTTGAAATTCAATCTTCTATTCCATGAATTTCCCTCTTTAACAAAGAGGAGTGACTAGTGGATCGAAGTGAATAACAAACACTTGATTCAGTTGTTTCTAAAATAGTTGTACCTTTTGGAACACCTCTATTGAAGCTATTGAAGCAGTATGTGCATTCTGATGGGCCCTAGCCAAAGTTTCTATGGGAATTCCTAAAGGAAATGAAGAAGTCAGTAATTCAAAATATAGCCATTTGGCGCTTGTAATGTGCGTGAATACGTCTGTATCTTTTCATTTGAAATTCAATCTTCTATTCCATGAATTTTTCCTCTTTAACAAAGAGGAGTTACTAGTGGATCAAAGTGAATAACAAATACTTGATTCAGTTGTTTCTAAAATAGTTGTACCTTATGAAACACCTCTGTTGAAGCTATTGAAGCAGTATCTGCATTCTAATGGGCCCTAGCCAAAGTTTCTAGGGGAATTTCCTGAAGAAAATGAAGAAGTCAGTAATTCAGAATATAGCCATTTGGCGCTTGTAATGTGCGTGAATATGTCTGTATCTTTTCATTTGAAATTCAATCTTCTATTCTTTGGTTAAATTCTTGTGGCTGAGGTGTACTTCTTGAAATAGAAGGCAAAGTTGCAGTTTGCAAAATCTATAATAAAGAAGAAAAAACACATAAAAAAATACATAAATGGAAGTGAAGAATAACAGAAAACCAAGAATGAAAATAGTACCTTCTTATTCAATGGTTGAGCCTTGAACTTTTGAATTTTAGCCATCATTTCTTCCTCAAGTTCTGCACTACTCTTCACCATAGTTAGGTGAATGCGCCGAGATGTCTCAAATTCAGGCTCCTTAGGCTTAGTCAATGTAAGTTTTGGTTTTGTCTGAACCAAAGAAGCAACATTATGAATATTTAGTAAAAAATTTATTCGAATGCAGAGCACTAAAACATGAAGTGGAAGTAGAAAGTTGGATCCATACATGAGAAACAATGGTAGGCAGTGCTAGATCTCTAGTACTGGACTGAAATCTTTTCATCATTTCTGCCATTGATACAAATGGTATAGAGGCTGGAGTTGTTGGTGTCTCACGAATATAAACCTTCAAAGACATAAATCAACAAGTGAAAAAAAGAACAAAAAAGATTTGAAACATATTGTACTTGATTTAATATATATTTGGAAGAAACCACTACTTAAATATCGTGCATCGCAACGTAGTCAAGGTTTTTCCATCTGAAATTTGTCCTTCCACAGAAGACCTGGTCAAAGATACACCAAAACATGTCATTCGACTACCTCTATGGGCAGAAAACAGTGTGGATGGCATCCTCTGCAACTTCGTTCCTCCATCTCACCAACCATCATCCTCCAAAGAATAAGAAAAGAATTAGTTTTTTTATGATATTATTTGATAAATATTTTCTAAAGCAGGTTAAATTATAACGTCTACGGATAACTGTAATATTATTTTAGGACCACTAAAACAATTTTTCAGATTACTATAATATTAATAACCTAGACTTCATGATGTTGTTAACAATCACATACTTAATTTTAATAAATATGATGTTATGCTGTAATTGTACTGATTTTGTTTACCTCAATGAAATGTTTGAGATTCTTTTTTGCCATACATTGTTTCTTTCCTCCATGATGGAATGCCTAAATAAGTGAAAACCATTGGATTTATGTAACAAAATTTTAAATATTTACTGTGGTCACCCACGTTACCACAGCTGGCTCCTATAGTTAAAGTTTCTGTACAAAACCAAATTTTACTTGTGTAATCGTTTACTAGCTCGTTGTAATCGATTACAAGTATGTTTTTTTCTACACAAGTTTGAGGACTTCACCTAAGTTGGTCATCTAAAAAACATTGTTCCTTTCCTCCATTATGGGGTGCCCAAACATGACTTCCCACACTCAACTCACACTTAAACACAAAAATCAAGTCAAAACCATTGGACTTATGTAAGAAAGTTATAAATTTTGACCATGGTCACCCAGATTACCATAGCTGGCTCATGCAGTTGCAGTTTCTGTAGAAAACCTATATTTTACTCGTGTAATTGTTTACCAGTCGGTCGTAATCATTTATCAATGTGTCTTTTGCTGCACAAGTTTGAGGACTTCACCTAAGTTGGTAGTATCACTAACATTCCTTCTTTCCTCTCTTATGGGGTGCCCAAACATGACTTCCCACACTCAACTCACACTTAAAAACAAATATTAAGTGAAAACCATTGGGCTTATGTAAGAAAGTCATAAATTTTGACCATGGTCACCGAGGTTACCATAGCTGGTTCCTGCAGTTGGAGTTTCTGTACAAAACCCAGATTTTACTCGTGTAATTGTTTATCATGCAGTTGTAATCGTTTACCAATATGTCAGTTGTGGCACAAGTTTGAGGACTTGACCTAAGTGGGTAGTATCACGAACATTGTTTCTTTCCTCCATCATGGGGTGCTCAAACATGACTTCGCAGCCTCTACTCACACTTAAACACAAAAATCATTTGAAAACCATTGAACTTAAGTAAGAAAGTTACGAATTTTGACCATGGTCACTCAGGTTACCACAACTGGCACATGTAGTTGCAGTTTTTGTATAAAACCCAGATTTTAGTCGTCTAATCGTTTACTAGCCAATTGTAATCGGTTACCAGTGTGTTTTTTGCTGCATAAGTTTGCGGACTTCACCTAAGTTGGTAGTATCACTAAGATTGCTTCTTTCCTCCATCATGCGGTGCCCAAACATGACTTCCCAGACTCAACTCAAATTTAAACACAAAAACCATTGGACTTATGTAAGAAAGTTATAAATTTTGACCACGGTCACCCAGGTTACCACAGATGGTTCATGCAGTTGGAGTTTCTCTACAAAACCCAAATTTTACTCTTGTAATTGTTTATCATGCAATTGTAATTGTTTACCAGTGTATTAGTTGCTGCACAATTTTGAGGACTTCACCTAAGTTGGTAGTATCACGAACATTATTTCTTTCCTCCATCATGGGGTGCCCAAACATGACTTTCCAACCTCTACTCACACTTAAACATCAAAATCAAGTGAAAAGCACTGGACTTATGTAAGAAAGTTACAAATTTTGACCATGGTCACCCAGGTTACCACAACTGGTTCCTACAGTTGGAGTTTCCGTACAAAACTCATATTTTACTCGTGTAATCGTTTATCAAGCAGTTGTAATCGTTTACCAGTATATTTTTTGCTGCACAAGTTTGAGGACTTCACCTAAGTTGGTAAGTATCACAAACATTGTTTCTTTCCTCCATCATGGGGTGCCCAAACATGATTTCGCAGCCTCTACTTACACTTAAACACCTAAATCAAGTGAAAAGCATTGGACTTATGTAAGAAAGTTACGAATTTTGACCATGGTCACCCAGGTTACCACAGCTGGTTCCTGCAGTTGGAGTTTCTGTACAAAATCCAAAATTTACTTGTGTAATCGTTTATCACGTAGTCGTAATCGTTTACCAGTGTGCTTTTTGCTGCACAAGTTTGAAAACTTCATCTAAGTTGGTAGTATCACAAACATTATTTCTTTCCTCCATCATAGGATGTCCAAACATGACTTCCCAACCTCTACTCACACTTAAACACCTAAATCAAGTGAAAGGCATTGAACTTATGTAAGAAAGTTACGAATTTTGACCATGGTCACCCTAGTTACCACAGTTGGTTCCTATTGTTGGAGTTTTTGTACAAAACCTAGATTTTACTTGTGTAATCGTTTATCAGGAAGTTGTAATCGTTTACCAGTGTGTTTTTTGCTACAAAAGTTTGAAGACTTCACCTAAGTTGGTAGTATCACAAACATATTTTCTTTCCTCCATCATAGGATGCCCAAACATGACTTCCCAGCCTCTACTCACACTTAACCACCAAAATCAAGTGAAAAACATTGGACTTATGTAAGAAAGTTACAAATTTTGACCATGGTCACCTAGGTTACCACACTTGGTTCTTACAGTTGGAGTTTCTGTACAAAACCCTGATTTTACTCATGTAATCGTTTACTAGGCAGTTGTAATCGGTTACTAGTGTCACAATGATTGTTTCTTTCATCCATCACAAACATGACTACTCAATCAAATTGGCCACTTACTATTAAAAATGGGATGTTACAAAAACTAGCATAGAAAATACATATAATATTTAAGTATTCATTCTAATAGTAATAAATTTAATGAATATTAAAAAATGATAGATCATAAACCACTTAATATTGTAAATAATTTATTATTAATTTTGATAAAAGTGCATTAAAAAGTAAAAAATTATTTACTTAAATATATTTATGTGAGAAATATATATATATATATATATATATATATGAAATTTTTATACAATAAAATTGAATGTCTAGTTTTGATAAATTAAAAGTATTTAAATTTGTAATAAATTAGAGATAATTGTATTTTCTTTTTATTCAAAATGAACATTTTCTTAAAGAAAGAAGACTTATGGGTTGTTTTTGATCCATAGAATTTTTGTGGGTATTTTCACTCTTAAGAACTTTTGGAAGTGTAGGATGAGAGGTTGAAGGTGTAGACGAAACATCCTTTTTTTTAATTGGCCACTTTTTGGTCTTATAAGTTTTTGTAGCCTCACGTAGGTCATGGATTGATCCTAGTCTACATGATTTTTGTGGATATTTTGATTTTGAAAACTTTTTCATTGAAACGCATTTTGGTTATGTGAATTTTTCTAATCTCAACCTGTGTAAATCACGATCAAACATGTAAAAGAGGTCAATTAATTGATTTAGATTTTAGTGTGATAGATTTTATCTTAACAAATGAAAGGAAAATAATTTTTTTCTCAACTAACAAAAAGAAAAATATTCTCTTAAGTTTAATTATGTTTTCACTCATAAATTTAAAAACTTTCAATTAAATTTCTGTTAGATTTTTTTTGAGATTTTTTGTTATGATATTTTAAATTTTCAAAATTTTATAATTTTTTAATTGAAACCCTACAATTACATTGTCACTCTCTTTAAATAACCTCACATACATAATATTTTTTTATAATTATTTTTTATTGTATCCCTCCGTATATAAGGTCACCAAATATTTTCTTATAAGAGATATTTCTAAAAAATACACTGTACTTAACAGAATTGTTTTGAAAGTTAATTAAAATTATAAAATAAAATTAAAATATTATTAAAATTATAAAATATAAAAGTATGATTTAAAAAATATAAAATTTAAAATTAAAATAAATATACAATTAAGAAATATAAAATTAATAAATTGCAAAAATATAAAGTAAAAACTATAAAATTATTATAATTTTATTGTTTTTTTAATTTTTTAATTTTATAATAATAATTTTGTATTTTTGTGATATTATAATCTTATAATTATATAAATTTATAATTTTATAATTTAATAATTTTTTAGTTTTGTAATATTAATAATTTATAATTTCACAATTTAATATTTTTATCTTTTTAATTTTATATTTTATAATTTGTTTTTACTTTTGTAAAATTTTATTTTATAGTTTTATAATTTTATATTATTTTAATTTTTCATTTTTAATTTTATATTTTATAATTTTTTTTTAAATTGTGTTAAATATGATAAAATTTTAATAAAGATTCTCATCATTATATTCTTTCTAAAAGAATACTATGTAACGACATTTAAGAAAAATAATAAAATAAAATAAATGTCTTATGTCACATATTTAAAAAATATATAATAATATGAATTCAATTGAAAAATTTTAAAATTTGAAAATTTTAATTTACTACAAGAATTTATTAGAGACTACTGAAAGTTTATAAATTTATTGAGCTTAATTAAGTGATTCCTTTAATTAATTTTTCTTACATGTTTTTCAAACCTAAATGAACTCATTTTATGCCTTTTCTTTTGTTACTTTCTTCCATAAATTAAATATACCCTACTAAGACTTAAATTGAATAGCTTCCTATCATTTTACAAATCTTGATAAATGGAGTGATATTTAAAAAACATGTGCACAATAATTTTAAAGCAAATTATTTATTTCATCCATTATTTATTAAAGATACTGTGAGTGACAAAAATAGAAACAAACTTGAGGGTTTTTTTTAATGAAACAAAAGATCCAGTTACATTTAAATAAATTAATTGACACATTAATTTTAAAAGGGAAAAAGTGGATTTTTAAATTTAAAAAAATAAAAATAAGAACAACCGATGATAAAATTAATCTTTCTATAAATAGAAATTACTTTATGATGAACAATTTATAAAAATTATTTTCTATTAACTTCTTTATCATTATATTTCCCAACTAACCTGTTACTACCTAGGGCAGGCAACCGACCGGGGCTTGTGTTACTACCGAGGGTAGGTAACCGATCGGGAGGTTTGGACGATATGTTCTAGCTTGACAGGTCCGATCGGGAGACTCACAACATGATCGACCGGGCAAGTGCGTAAGATATTAGACTGGGGAGAGCCGTTGAATGTTCATGAATGCATAGTTAATGAGATAACGGTCGTTGTCGAGTATTTAAAGAGAGCATTGAAAGCCATTAAGAGGTAAATTAATGGATAATATTCCCTGAAATCGTATAAATAGAAGTCAAAGAGGAAGGTAAACTCTCTGTTCAATTTTATAATTATAGACTTGCGATAGCCCATTCTGACTTGAGTGTCGGAGTGTTTGCTGCAGGTCAACACACTTTGTGATCAAACCCGAACGTAAAGAGTGAAGAGACGAAGGACCGATCGAAAGAGAAGAGTGTTTCTGGACGAACGTTGCAGGAGTTTCCCCGGTCTCATTCAGCAGAAACATAACCTATAAAAGAAGTATTATACTATTTTTCTTTTATTTTTATATGATAAAGTGTTGTAAAAGAATGCTCCCCAAATATATCCATAAAAAAAATGATTGAACTAGATGTGTTACAAAGATAAAAACAATAATAGTTTTAGTACAAAACAATTTGCTTTAGTATTTAATAGTAAATGATATTAGTTTCATAATAATTACTCTAAAATCATGTTACTGACTGTGTAACTTTTTAGTATTTTATTAGTTTCATAATAATTACTCTAAAATCATGTTACTTGACTTGACTGTGTAACTTTTATACCCGTCTACCAAAATCTTTGAGCAAATTAGCATATTAAATCTATAATAGGTAAATTAATAACAATTTAATTTTTTAAGATAAATTTATATTTAATTATTAAATTAATAAAAAAGAAATAGTTACATTCTATTGTATAGTTTACTAATAAATTAATATTTAAATGTAGCTTTAATTAAAAAAAAGTGTAATTTAATATCAAATTAATCTATAAGCATTAAAACTTTGTAGTATGTAATACATGCTAAATTACACACTCATAAACTAAATAATAATTTTAATTTCAAATTAAATTACGACTGAATTACACTATCAACTTAGAATGATCGTTTGTCATAAGTTCTAACTGTAATCAAACAAGAAAATGTTACACCTTTTAAAATAATGAGTGTACTGTGCTGACTACATGTACTTTTAGATTATGAAATTGCAATGCAATTATTTAATCATTTCCGGGGAAAAATATCACAGTGAAAACCATTAGCTTCAACCATGGGTCAAATTATAATTATAAAAATCGCAAGAACTAAATTATAAAAAAGACAAAAAGGAATTCTGAAAGTTAAGATCTACAATTGGTGGGACCCACTTGCATTCAATATATACTCACTGAAGTCACAGCTCGCAGCCAACTCTCTGCTTTTTGTTCTGTTTCCCTGTTTCCACGTAACTGAACTGAGTCATGGCGATTTCGCTCAAAGGAGAATTTCTCCGCCGCAGCTCCGTCGCTGGGACAAGGTTCATGTCACCTTCGTGGTTTCGGAGTATCGAGCCCGCTCCCAAGGATCCGATCCTCGGAGTAACTGAAGCTTTCCTCGCCGATCAGAGTCCAAACAAAGTCAACGTCGGAGTGGTGAGTTCTGTCTCCGTTTGCGACTTATATTCTCGCACTTTTTTTTCTTTTTGAGAAATTGAAGAGAAATTACGTCTGTTGAAGGTGAAATTGATTTGTTCAAATCGGATCTGATCACCTAAACGGCATAGAACTGTTATATTCATCACAGAAAGTGGAAAATGTTTATTCTTCTCTCCTTTTTATTGTATTGTTTGTTTCTTTCATTGTGTTGGGAGCATTGATTCACGCAATTTGTAGGCAGTGTAAAGAAATTTTCAATGGATTATTTTGAAATATATTTAGTGCATGTTTAGTTGAAGTGTTTCTGATATTGATGGATTGTTATTGAGTGTAATTTATTTATTTATTTTTTATTTACAAAAGGGTGCGTATCGCGACGACTGACGGAAAGGCTGTGGTTTTGGAGTGCGTTAGAGAAGCAGAGAGGAGAATTGCAGGAAACCAATTCATGTGAGTAAAATAATAATAATAATAATAATAATAATATATATATATATATATATATATATATATATATATATATATATATATATTCATATATATGCTTCCATGTGCTAATTTGTGGATGTCTCTTAAAGTTTACCCACTAGCAGTTTTTGACTTTTGGTTGTGTATGGACGCCAACGCAGTTTTGAGAATATGATGCTTACTATTTCTTGACGCATCCTTTGAGAGCTACACTCTTACCTTTTCTAATGGGGAATTACGATTCCTTGCACTGTTTATTTAGTTCGTTTAGGTGTTTTGGGGTGATAATGTGGGGAATACTACTTTATTACCTGCTGGTTTTCTGGTTTCCAAGCTGAAAACTTTAGAAACCTCATCTTAACTATATCTTTCTATTCGAATGAGTAATTCACTGTTGTCAGAATATTCCTCAAAGTAGGAAGCTGTCAAATTTTTTTCTGAAACTAAGAAAGTAGCATTGTTCTTGAGGATATTGTTTAGTTTCAATTGAGGGTGGTGAATTTTTCAGTTTGTAAAGTGCCATAAAAAATTAAGTTTAGTTGAATTGGCTTGAGTAAATTACACTCGTCCTTCCTGTAATTTTTTTTTGGAATTTTGTCTGATACTCAGTTTTTAGAAATCTACAGAAAACTTCTCAATTGTTTTAACAGCTTGCATACATTGACATCTCCTGTACACTACACTAACTCCTTTAATTTTTGAAAAATATTAAAACATTTTTTTATCGCTCTTATTGTAAATGTTAAAGAAAGCAAAGGTATTATGTGCAATCCAAAATATCTTAGGGGTGATATTGTGATTTGCCCAATTGACTTTTATTACCTTACTTTCTAAATTAATTTTGAGCATGCAATAAATACATTTAACTTGAATCCTCGGGATTCATAGAACCACATCTTCCATCAATTCAAACCTGCATTCCAAGACAAACTTCTAAGGATCACCCAGCTAAGCAATTAGTAATATTCTCGAGAGCCAGTTTCTATTTTCAATATTTTTGGAAAACCTAGCAATTAAACTTATCATTTAGTAGCAAAAAAACAAGGGTCTTATCGCTCTGTCTATATAATTATATTCCAGCTTCGCGAATCATTTACTAATAACGGAGTCTATGCCTTTACTTTGCACTGATACAAATGTTTCGTCAGGGAGTATCTTCCTATTGGTGGAAGCATAAAAATGGTTGAAGAATCGCTCAAGCTGGCATACGGAGACAACTCTGAGTTCATCAAGGATAAAAGAATAGCTGCAGTGCAGGCTTTATCTGGGACTGGTGCATGTCGACTTTTTGCTGCATTTCAACAGAGATTTCATCCTAATTCCCAAATCTACATACCAGTGCCTACCTGGGCCAAGTAAGTATTTAATACAAATCTTATAAACTTTAAAATATCAGTTGACTTTATGACCCTTCATTTTTTAATATTTTTAGGTTGAATTTTTTGTTGGTATCATGTCTTGCTTGGATATTTATTTCTAATATGAGAAAATTATAGCCACCATAACATTTGGAGAGATGCTGGAGTGCCTATGAAGACATTCCGTTACTATCATCGAGAGTCTAAAGGATTGGATTTTGAAGGACTGATGAACGACATGAAGGTATGTTTCTCTCATTCCAAACACTTGTAAAGTTGATTTATAGGTCAACTTTTACAGATGAAGCTTTCCTAGTACTCCATACTCTTCTTACTTCTTAACTTAATTATTTATTACGTATACAGAATGCTCCAGATGGTTCCTTCTTTCTGCTTCATGCTTGTGCGCACAATCCTACTGGAGTAGATCCTTCAGAAGAACAATGGAGAGAGATCTCTTCCCAGATTAAGGTAACAATTTACGGAATAGTAATGCATAAAATCATTGGGTTTTTTTATTCTGGTTGCTGACCTTGACTTTTTTTTTCTTGTTCATTAGGCTAAGGGTCATTTCCCTTTCTTTGACATGGCATATCAAGGGTTTGCTAGTGGTGATCCAGAGAGAGATGCAAAAGCCATAAGGATTTTTCTGGAGGACGGTCATTTAATTGGACTAGCTCAGTCATATGCAAAAAATATGGGACTGTACGGCCAGCGAGTTGGATGCCTGAGGTTAGTAGACTTCTTTAAACTACAACTGAGGTGCAGAATGCTACATGAATAGGCTCTTCAGTGGCTTTTCTTGTGGTTCGACAGTTAGATATGTTGGACCTTGATGATCCTCCAGATACATTGAATGTTGACAACCTGCAGCTATATGCCGATTGTATTATAGTGTTAAAATTATCCGAAATTCTGCTATTCAGTATAAGTTTAAAAGTTAAATTGACTCTGATACCTCAGCTCCATAAGGTCTGCATAGTGAGGTTATAACAGTGCAGGAGCTGGGAAACCCAACATTCTAAAAGTAATTTTTATAATTATCTGTAGCTTGACTTCAATTTATCTCCAGATGCAATGGAATTCCCGAGAGACTTATTAGAATACTATCATTTCTATTGTCATATTAGCATTTAGAATATTAGTAGTAATTTTGATGATTATTAGGCTTAATTAAATAGTTATTTAGTCAGCCGTGTTTACTCTCTGATTGTAAATAATCCATAAATACCACAACACGTGTGTAGTAACACCATTTCTCTCAAAAATTGTCTTTCAACTTGACTAAAATTAAAGCAAATAATAAAAATACGAGAACTTGGATCATTTTACATGCTTTGAAGGATGAATCTTGGACATTTTCTATACTATGTCATCTTGAACTTTGGGTACCTTAACAAAATTTTATGTCTTGGCTATGAAATGTGAATTAGTTCTGCAAAAACAATGTGCTCATAGTTTAAACTTCCCTACAGTGTGCTCTGTGAAGATGAGAAACAAGCTGTGGCGGTAAAAAGTCAGTTACAGCTGATTGCAAGACCCATGTACAGCAACCCACCTGTCCATGGAGCGCTTATAGTTTCACCTGTTCTTGGAGATCCAGAGTTGAAGAAGTTATGGCTCAACGAAGTCAAGGTAAAGAGATTTTATTTCTTAAGGGTCCCCCTGCGGGTTTGTACCAAGTTTTCATTTGTCTTACCTCCAGCGGGTAGTAAAGCCGCTATTCTTGAGTTAAGGAAGGAATAAAGTAAGGTCTTGATATGAAACTGTTGAAGTTTACTCTATAGGAGAGTTGGTGTCTTAGCATAACCTTCATGAGGCACTGGCCTTTGAGAAATTTTCTTTCTGCTGTTGCACTTCTGGGTATGGTTTCATGCTGATTTGAAATCCAAGATTTGGAAAATATTTTATATTTGTCAACTTGCCATTTTGGGTACGTCAGAAGCTGGGTTCTGTAAATTTTTTATCCCCACTGTCACGGCTAGATGCTCTTTTGTGTCATGGCTAGATGCAGTTGTGTTCTTTAACAAAATTTTAGGATTTCTTTTGTGCCATTGGTTTTTGTGGTTGTCACTTGGTTCTGTTAACACTAATCAATGTTAATATATTTCAAATTGTATTTTGAAAGGATAATATCATTACATTTTAATAAATTGTCAATACAAATTTACGAGCATAAGGAAGTTGTGATAATAGATTGAAATTGGACTTACATAGATATTATGTTTGCAGGGCATGGCAGATCGCATCATCGGAATGAGGACCACACTACGAGAGAACTTGGAAAAGAGGAATTCTCCTTTGCCCTGGCAGCACATAACCAATCAGGTTTGGTTGTATTTGTTTAATGCTCAACTGCTTAAGCCACTTCGTCCTATTTTTTATTGCTTAATTTAGTAGTTTAAGGTTTTCTATAGTATTTTTTTATTTCGTTTTTAATGCAACCATGCGTCTTAAGACACACGGATAGATAGCTGAGTGAGAATTTTGAATTGAAATTTCAACATCATATCCCAAGTACTACAAGGTGGTTTTCTCACACTTATTTTTTTATTTATGTAGATTGGTATGTTCTGCTACAGTGGATTGACACCGGAACAGGTTGATCTTATGACAAGCAAGTTTCATATTTACATGACCCGTAATGGTCGTATCAGGTAATTAATTATACACCCAATTTACAGTTTGTTTTTTACTTACTTTTAGATTTGAGATTCACTATTTTCTTACATTACATATATGTGATTATCACAGTATGGCTGGTCTTAATACGGGCAATGTGGGATATGTTGCTGACGCTATCCATGAGGTTACAAAATCTTCCTAAATCATTCAATTTACCAATTGAACAATTTTTGGTTTTGGGAGGAGAGAAGTCTTCTCATAACTAAAATAAATTTATATTCATTTTTATTAAGCACTCCGATGTGTATCACCATTTCATCATTTTTGTTATTTAGAACAGTTTAAGTAGCAGATCGGATGATAGAGCTTTATTTATGACGAACAATATATGTTCACTGAAATGTATTACTTTCTTAAGAAATGACAGTAGCCAATTTAGAGTGTTTGAACTTCTTTAGATAATTAATATGCTTATGTTTGGCCTATGATGTGCAATGCTCTAATCAAACTGTTGATACTTTGTTGACATATTGAGTAGTTAGATCTTGAAAATATCGGCCATGTAAGTCTGAAAAATATTAAAAGAAAATAAAAGTTTATTGGTTATTCTTCAATTTGTATTTGTAGGAATTTCATACGAGATAATGTTCATAATATTTCTTGAGTGATTAAAACTCAATTATTTTCCAATTTTATATTAAGATTGAATACTTAAATGTTAGATATTCATGTCTTTCCGTAGTTTAAGTATTAAAGTTGTTTTTAACATAAAATTGAGATACTATGTTTGTTAAATAAAATTATGGATTAACGGTAATGCATTGATAGTATGAAAGAATGTTACATTCTTACTTCATTACAAATTATTGATAGTGATTTTTTAAGTAATTACTAGTTTTAATCCTGTCTTACGGTTTAACAGTTGAGGAAAGAAATAACAAATATTTAAGTTTTGAATAAATTAATTAGAAAAATGATTTAT